>CM031606.1:34594027-34620635 GCA_018398815.1 Conus ventricosus
GAAGTGCCACTTACCTTTTCAATGCACAATATATACAAACACTCAGGGGAGGAGGGGGGGGGGGGGCGATCTTTAAACAGATAGATCATCTCATCTGAGTCCTGAAGTGACTTCAATACCAGTCATAAAGAGAGAAAGGAGAGGAAGCGAGGAAATGGGGAACCACTTAAGCGAGCGTGTCCTTGAAAATGTTTTTTCAAATCTTCCTAACCAACAGGGTAACAGTCTTTCTTTCCAGTAACCCGGTTACGCCTGGATACATCATAAAATGAATGGCAGTGTACCCCACTGTCAAATGTTTTTAAACAACCAGATCATCACTCTCGTCCCTATCTTCACCCTCTGCTATTTTTCAGGTTGTGTCAAGACCAAGAGTGTGAGAAACACTCGCTCCACTGTGGCTGTCATTTCCCCAGATCGATGACGATCTCGGTCACAGTCATTCAGCCTGAGTCCGTGACTGAGCAGTTACGGCCTGCCATGAGCTCCTCCTATGATGTCCTAAATGTGTTGGGCTTCGTATCTGATCTTCTAAATACTTAGTTTACGATGTCCTACATGTGTTAGCTAGAAAATCATGCCCCAAAAGTGTTAGCTTCGTATTTGATCTTCTAAACACATTAGCTTCGCAGTGATTCCTAAACGTGTTAGCTTTGTATGATTCCTATGTATGTTAGACTTGTAGGTGATGCACTTAACATGACTTCGAAGTAATGTCCTCAATATGGAAACGTCGTGGGTGATTTGGAACTTCGTGGTGATTCTAAATATGTTACCTTCAGGGATAATGTCCTAAATGTAAGCTTCGTAGGTGATGTCCTGACATGACAACTCAGTAATGTCCTAAACATGTTAGCTTCGTAGGTGATGTCCTGAAATATTAGCTTCGTAGAGGTTTCTACATTTGTTAGCTTCGTGTGAGAAGTTCTGTATACATGGGGTTTTGTTAGGTGGTGGTTCTACATATATAAGGTTCGTACGTGATGTACTGCATACATTGAAACAACATTACATATGACCATGTAACACCTCATTCACTCTACACATCAGCGAGAATAATGAGAAGGGGGGGGGGGGGGGGGGGGGGGGGGGGGGGGGGGGGGTAGGTAGCTGAATGGCGATCTTGAATCTAGGGAAAAAAGGCAGGATGAAGACAATGAAAGATAGAATTGGGGGCTGGTGGAGAAAGATTACCAGAGAAAAGGAAAAGAAGAAGAAAGAAAAGGAGGATGGAAAAGAAAGGTGCAATAAGCGAAGAAAGATGTAACTAAGTAAATTACAACCAACATTGCATATTGATCATATACCACCGCAGTGACTCGACATCGTCAAAAAGAATAATGAAGAGTTTGATCTGAGCGGCGGGCCGCGAATTGACCTGTCTCCAAGTGCTTCCTGCACACTGTTGGTCCTTAGATTACTTCAGAAAGATCCTACTCTGATGTAGATGAGCAAACGCGAACCCAAAATGAACTGTGCAAGACTAAAAAGCGAACAGTGTAGCGGTAAGAAAGAACATGAGTTAAACTGGAGCACGGGAAAAAAAGCGAAAAGAATTTAAAGGATCGAAGGAAAGCAGGAAGAAAAAAATGAAGAAGTCGGGTAGGTGGGGTGGGAGAGAAAAAACAGAGAAGTTCCCCAGAAAAAGGGAAAAAAGAAGAAAGGGAAAGGGGAAAAAAAGGATAGGAAGCAAAGGAGATATGTACAAGCCATGAGCAAAACAAACCGATTCCCGCATGCACACACACGCGCACGCACGCACACACGCCTAGACACTTACGCACACACACACACACACCACACACACACACACACCACACACAACACACACACACACGCACCGAGCAAGCGTTCAGTGTCGGTACGGCAAGATCCAAGAAGGGAGGCCGGAAAATGTTTGCCTGCCATCAATAAATAACGAACTTCCCATTTACTTTACGATCATGGCATATCGTCCTGGTGAAGAGTTACGCATCTGTGCCAAGTTAAAAAAAACTCCTCCAGTGTTTCATTATCTTTAAAACCAGACGCTGGCATGAAGTAGGATATAGTCCGTGGCTCTGTGTTGGTGGTGTGTGTGTGTGTGTGTGTGTGTGTGTGTGTGTGTGTGTTGTGTGTGTGTGTGTGTCTGTGTGTGTGTGTGTCTGTTTGTGTGTGTGTGTGTGTGGTGTGTGTGTGTGTGTGTGTTGTGTGTGTGTGTGTGTGTGCATGCGTGAGCATGTGCATGTATGCACGCTCTATGTGCATGTGAAATGTAATTTCTCTCTTTCTCACTCTCTCTCTCTCTCTCTCTCTCTCTCTCTCTCTCTCTCTCTCTCTCTCTCTCTCTCTGTTTTGTGTGTGTGTGTGTGTGTGTGTGTGGTGTTGTTGTGTGGCTGGCCAAAGTGACACACACACGCTTAAGTGTGCACATGCAGTCACCTACACACACGCGCGCGCGCGCGCGCCAGGACAAAGAATATGAGTATCTTTCAAATTCGAAATATATTTTTGTCTTCTAAACGCTTTTTTTGTTTTGTTTTTTAAACTCGAATGAATATTCGGCCAGTTGTACTCCAGTGATTTACACAAACCACGAAGATAAAGGTCTCGCGACTCCTGTTTAACACGTTGATGAAACCAATTCTTATTTGTGAATAATCGTGATTTCCAGACACAACAAATCCTGGATCCATTAAATTTATATGATTAAGATGTCATAAATGAAAATGCGTTCCAGATAAAATCCAGATTATTTTTTTCAAGATGTTTTCATGAAGTAAAAGTTACAAGAGCAGTACTGATCATCATTATTCTGGTTTTAACTTCGACTGAAACAGACTAAAACTTCTTTCTGTTTCAAACAATGGAAGTCATGGCATTGCTATTTATTTTTAATTTATTTGAAATTAAACGATGAAATTTCCAAAATATCAAGAGCCCAACCTTTAGAATTCACAACCATACAGAACATTTGTATCATCATGGAATGGAAAGCTTCAGACAGTCACTAACAGGCACACTTTGTTTAGCTTTCTGCAACAAGAAGAACATTCACTTCAGTGCTTTATCATCAGCACATTGTTTTCGCTTTGGAAAAAAAGAAAGAAAGAAAAGGATTGTAAAAAAAAGAAAAAAGAAAAAAAGGCCTACATGTTCGACAAAACTCATACTACTAACAATATCTAATATTTGATCATCGATTCTACATTTGAATCGTTTGTTTTTCTCCCGTCATGAATGACTACTTCGCTGTCGTCTGATTAACCTCAGTCACGTTTCTGTTTCTCACAAATCATTTATTTGTATGACGTCTAGTTTCTTCTGTAATGCACATCAGCCAATAAACTGTCATCAGAGAATAAAAGTAAAAGCAACCGAACGTACTTTTCTTTTCATTTTTAGTTTTTGGGAAGTTAAAGTTTCATTGAAGAGTAGAACTAACCGTTACCGATAGGATAGAGAGAGAGAGAGGAGAGAGAGAGAGAGAGAGAGAGAGAGAGAGAGAGAGAGAGAGAGAGAAACAAAGAACATAGTTTAATATCTCTAGGCCCTGCCCTTTGAAAGGCCAAAGTCATACATGAACACGCATATACAGAAAGTACTGGCACATTGAAGCATAAATGGTACCACAGATATTTTAAACGGGCTTGGTCTCCTTAGGTATTTTCACATTATGCGTTCCCATCATTATTTTTTTCTTTTGCGAATTATAAAACAGTTATAAAGAGAGTTTCCTGATTGTTCCTACTGATCCGTTTTTTAAAACATTGCTATACTGACTACTTGATCCACTTAAATATTTGCTTCTAATACCAGAATATATGGGGCAAACATGAATAAAAAGTTCAGTCTGTATCACTGTATGCATCTGAAATGTGGGGTCTACATAGATGAAGTAGCACTTAAAAGGTACATTCACTTGCATGTAACGCTTTCTTAGAGTCCCTCTGAAACGCCTAACAAGTTTGTATATGGGGATACTGCGTGATACCCTCTTTACATTAATAGTGCTGTCAGATGTATAAATATTGGTTGAAGATTCATAAAATGGAAATGTCCTGAATCCCACGTTAAGCGTATTCAATGCTTGTTAATATGGATACAAATTGTAAAATATGCTGAGCAGTAATAGTTAAAAGCACTTTATTTAGCCTAGGTCTGGTTACGCTTGGTTAAACCAAGGAGTAGGATGCGAAATTTCTTTTACTTCTTTGTTGAAGCAGAGAATGGTTGATTACTCTCTGCAGATTGGTACAGCTCAGTGATGAATAAGGACACTTATTCAGTATAATCATCGTTTAAAACATCATTGGAACTTGAACATTATTTTGATTTTGTAGACTATAGATGTTTTTGAGACTGCCTGGTCAAATTGCGTGTTGGTGTTCTTCCTACTGATGGATCATTATTCAGAAAAAGGTTTAGTGAATATATGAACAAAACTGTGACCTGCATGCAATGTTGTCGAAGACGAACGTCATTTTATTTATGTTTGCCCCTTGTATTCTCAGAGGAGAGAGAGAAGAGGAGGAGAGAGAGAGAGAGAGAGAGAAGAGAGAGAGAGAGAGAGAGAGAGAACGAACGATCGAACGAAATTTTATTATACTGGGGTAATGAGATAAGCACGTGCTTTTTTCCACCCAGCCCTGGTAAAAACAAAACAAAACAACAACAAAAAGAAGAGAAAACAAAAAAAAAAACAATGGCCAAATGCAATCATATTAAGAGAGAAAAGAGGGGGGTTATAGTGGTGGTGGTGGTGTGGAGGGGTATTGTTCTCGTTCCTATTTGGGCTTGACGAAGGTGTACAATCATTGCAGATCTTTGTTATATTTTTTCATTTGCCTTCTCTTTCTCAAGGGACATTCAAACATGTATTTTTGCTCGATTGCTTGTCTCTCCCCCTCTCTCTCTCTCTCTCTCTCTCTCTTCATCCCCTCTCTCCTCTCTCCTCTCTCTCTCTCTCCTCGTGTGTGTGTGTGTTGTGTGTGTGGTGTTGTGTTGGGGGCATTTATATGGGTTTGGGTTCCCCAAATTTCTAATAAATTAAATGTCGCTGTGTTCTTTTGGCCTTTTGCCCTATATTTCTTTCCCATGTACATCCTTATCGCTCCGTGCGCCTATTGATCTATTCTCAGTTGCTTGCAAATTTGTTCAGATTTAATTTATGAAAAAAAAGGTTAACCGATATTTTCTGCCCCCCCCCCCCCCCTCCCCTTTTTCTTTTCAACTTTTCTTGTCTGAAATCACATCATAATTTCACCTATGTTTTGATTCTTGGGAAAAGGTAGTTGTGCAATCGAAATAGGGGTGGAAGTATATACATCCCCATCTAAAACTGCGTTTCTTGTTTTTTCTCTTTTCTATCACTTTTTCGCCTACCCAGTTTTCCCTTATTGTTGTTTTTGGCCCTTTTGGGGTTCAACCTTGTTTTTGTACAAACAAAGTCCTGACCCCTTGCTTATCCCCCTCTTTCAACTTAGACCTGCAATTTTTTTTCTGCTGCAAGTGCGACAAGAATTAGAAAGTAATCTCCTCCAATTGAACAATAGAATTAAATTGTATTTTTTAAATTGACCTCCGTGTGGCGCACGTGATGTGAAGCGCGGCGCGCGCGTGTGGTGGTTGCGCGCGCGCGTGTGTTGTGTATGTGAGAAGAGAGAGAGCGTTTCCAGTGGCGTTGCGTGCATGCGTCCTGTCTGTCTCGCTCTCTCCTTTGTATGTGGGGTGGGTGGATGTGATGTTGGGTGAAAGGTGGAGATGGGAAAAAGCAAGAACTTTGTTCCATCCATTCATGAATGAACGCATTCATTTACAACAAAAAGAAAAGACAGAAAAAGAAAATAACCGGGAAAGGAGTATTGGAAGGTTTGGGGGAACAAGGGATTAGGGGTTTTCGAACCCTCCCCCTCTCCCCAAATTGACCTAGGGGAAAGTTGTGGAGGAAGGTTCTGTGACACTAATCTGAACACACTACCCCCTTCTCACCCACCCTCGCTTCGCTCCTCTGACCCCCGCCCGAAATGACGGAATAGAGAACCAATCGATTTAGGGGAAGGATACATGAACTTAAATGCTACTGACAACGCTTATCCAACCATCTGATCGAGCAAACGTATTTGTTAAAGTTTTATGACCGTTACCAGAGAAACATTGTTTCTGACCCTGTCCATCTTCTGTCCTTAATAATTCAGAAAAATGGACGGATGATGAGGATGATGAATGATATATGAGATCAAATATGATGCCAATAAAAAACGGAGAAAAAATGAGTAAAAGAAGAAAAAAAAGAAAAAAGAAGAAGAAAAGAAAAAGAAGAGAAGAAGAAAAGAAGTAAAAAACGACAACAATTGTATATGATGTTGTTGATATGACGTATGAAGAGAAAAATTTGTAATAATACTACTACTTTAACTACTGCGTTCTAACATCACCATCATCGTCACAATAAAAACCCAAAAAACAAAAATAATGATAACAACAGTAAAACCAATTCATCACTTTATGTTTGTAAGGGTGTGTCCATCTTCATTAAAACACACAAGCTTCAAGATAAATACCCCAATACCAAGAATGAGAGTAAAACAAATAAAAGGAAAAAAAAAAGCATTGAATGTCTTTAAATGCAAGGAAGGGGAAAGCACAGCTGAAAATCTTCTGCAAAATAATTCGGAAAAAGTATGCAAGGACAGATATTGGGATTCTGCTTAAATTTAAATTTTGTTTTTCCCGTCATACATGTAAAAAACCCTGATTTACCAATGGGAAACTGACGACAATCAAACCGCTAGAAACGCTCTGAAAATTGCGACTGTGAATGTACCCGGTTAAATTCATCCAGGGGCAGCGATAGCGCCCCAGATTTGCGTCCCCCTCCATCGACCCCCGATACCATTGCTCTCCCTTTACCCCCCCCCCCCCCCCCTCCCCTTCCCCCTACTGAAGTTTCATAGCAAACTCAACCCCGCCATGAGACGCTAAAAAATTACTGACAATCGACATGCAACACAAAGCAGAAAACCCCCCTCCTCAAAAATCGTTAAGAATGTCCCTTGCAGTTTCACTTAAAAAAAAAAGATAATGAAATAAAACAAAACAAAATAAAAACTGGATCACTAAGTATATAATTCTTCTAAACAGAGAGAAGGTTACTATGCAATTTCGGTCCCAGCAAATCAGTTTTGAACCGAAGCGCATGTAACATTGGTTTTCCCCGTTGAAGAGTTTCTGAATTTGCCCCCCACCCCTCCCCCTTCTCCTCTCTCCTCTCTCCTCTCTCTCCTCTCCTCTCTCTCTCTCTCTCTCTCTCCTCTCTTCTTTTTTCTCTCTTTCCTGTGCATTTTTGGGGTATCACAGCCTTCTAAAGGAGAAGAGGGTTTAGGGTTTTATTCTGCGACTCCTATTATTTAGTTTGGATTCCTTTTTTATTCTTGACATCCCCATTTCTCAATTCCTCATACCTCTTCACCAAAGACAAGCAGATTTTAACATTATATTTTAGACATTTATTACAAAAACCCATCACATAAAATTTACCAATGACAGAACTAAAACAATGGACTAAACAAGTATAAATAAACACAGATCTTATCTATTAGCCAAAAGTCCCGACATCATACGTTCCCCTCGACGAACATCGCTAGAATATTTAGCTGCCTTGTGGATTTCCCCTTTTTTTTTCCATTTCTTTCCTCTTGCTGTATGTCGATGTTTCAAGTGTCAATTTTTTTTTTAGTAAAACTTGTTCAGCTCAAAATCACAACCTTCACAAAGATTTCATTTCTTGCACATTTTGAATGCACACAGTTCTCATTTTGAAAGCACAATCTTGACATTTAGACACTGCACCAACAATGTTTAAAAAGGGTCGCATTTTTATTTTCTCTGAAGATAAATGAAAGATATGTATACTGCCATTTTCAACACAGTCCCTGAAACAATAGTAAAACCAGTTTTGACATTCTTTTTTCGGACTCGATTGGTCTTCACAGAATGCTTCAACGAATATTCTTTTGTCCTGTATGTGAAGATACAAAGGTGTAAAAAACCAGGGCTTGATGAAAGCAGGTAACCGAAGGAAAAAGGGGAAATGAAACAACAACGCCTGCAACATAAAATATGTCCAATCTTGTATATTCACTATATCATTTTCATCAGTCGAACGTTATTCAAAGTTGTTTGCACTTTTAACTAAATTTCCCTTTTTTTAAGTTAGTCCAACTCCATTTGCAACAGCACAAATTTCAACTTTTTGATTTGATTCAATTGTTAATTTCCATTGGCGTACACATACACACGGGAAAAACGAACAATACACAAAACACAAACATCGATCTGGACCTGATTCATCCTTCCAACCTGCAATAAAAGAGAATGTTCGTACTATCATGAAGAAAAGGTAATCACAGAGCGCACCTTGAATAATGTGATCAACAAACACCTGCAATATAAAGATTATAAAATGACTGACTGGGTGTCGAGTCAAGATTAAGGAAAAATCTACCTACCCATGCAGCGTCCGTTTTATTTGTTGTATATTGTTATGATCTTGTTTCAGCTGTAGCAAACGGCTTCCACGTAACGATCGAAAATCTCGTTAGTAATTTGATATTGTAAAGAGGGGTCAATGTTCGGGAACGTCAATGATTAACCAATCGTTAGTTTTTTGTCACTGACGACGAATCGGGGTTTTCAACGATGATTTTGTTTTGGAATGGAGAGAGCGTAGGGTTCGACGGACTGAACGATGTGAATGGAAGATCAAGTAAAGAATAAAATCGTTTTAAAGATCTCGAGCGGTTTAGAGTTGCTGGTGGGGCAAGCATCACGATTTTGCATCAGCATAGAAATTTGGGTGTCAGAGTGGGATAAAAAGAGATCGTGAAATCTTGACTGTTTATTATTAGTCTGTTTATCATGACAGCTAAACAAGGAATGAGGCCCCGTATAAGGATCTCAGAGATGGATCTTCAGATCTGAACAAAATATTAGAAACTATAAAGGGTGATTTTTTAGAACAGCTGAAAATATTTCCCTTCAAGTTTGAAAAAACGATGAACTGTCTTTAAAATGAGCTAAAATATGAAACTGAGACTATGACAAATCGTCCTGACAGAATGTGAAGAAAACTTGCCCCACGTCAGGTGGGAATATTGAACCAAGATCTGGTGTCTGAAAGAGAAAGTCTGACTCTACAGACTTGTCCTTGTTGAATAGATAGAGAAGATGAAGCAGAAACACAAGAGGGACAAAACAAATGCAACCACATCAGTGAGACCTTCTCTCATGTGTACAATGCGGGAGGTTGTTTTAAATCCCACCACACGGGACCCCCTGTGAGGGATGTGCTGTTATTATCACACTGTTGTTTTTTTATTATGTTGTAATTATGTAGTTTGTCCGTGTTTGCTTTGGGGAGTAGGCTAGCTAGTGTTTTTTTCATTATCTGTATTTCACTGGCTGAATGAGAAATATTTTTGGATTGGTCTATGAAGTAAAATTGTGGATACATGTTAAACCAATAAACATGAAACTTCTCCATACAAATGATTTCGTTTTTTTTTTTTTTGTGTGTTGAAAATGTAGTTGTTGTTTCATACGTAAAAATGTTGAAGACAAACAATGTAAAATATTGCATGTTGACCAATGGATCTGAAAAAGATAACCACAGCCCCGGGAACTCTCATGGGTTTTTTATGTGTGACGCACGAGTGTACGGCATATGCACCGGTTCACCACCGGAAACCGGAAGGTGCCCTCGCAATGAGCAGTGCTCACTCACCAGCAGACGACAGGGCGGGAAGGAGTTGGCTGCATTCGACTCCGCTACCCCCCCTCGAGTGGGGATCCCCTCAACGCCAGCTCCTGACTACACAAGCCAGCCAGACAGCTTCAACAACCTTTGCCGACGCCCGTCCTCTTTTTGAAGCCAAGAGAGCGACGTGTGGCGTTTTGGAGACAACACCAACTTCGACCAACACCAATTGTGTCCAACTACCAAACCTGACCAGCGAACCAGACGTGGCCGTCGCCTTTCCTGGTTACGCCGTCAGCTGCTTGACCCTCTGAAAGCTGCAAGCCCGGCTACGACAGAGCGCGCCCAAAGACTGACACCCACTCGCCATTCCAGTATTCGGTGAGTTGCACTGTTTTGCGTGGTATGCGTTTGTGTGAAATAGTAGAAACCCCAATACTAGAATAGCTAACGCACTAGAAAATGTCACACTAAGCCACCCTTCTAAAGGTAGGTAAACACTTTAATAGTGTCAGAAGGGGGTTTACCCGTAGTTTAGTGTGCATGCAGTCAGTGTTAGTCCTAGTTTATGGAATTGTGTTCTGCCAGCCACCAAGCACTATTTACACAGATACTAGCATACAGTTATATACGTCAACCCTTGCAGTTAGCATGGAAGGAGGGGGTATACCCTATATTAGAGTAACCCCAACAATACAGTCACTCCCCTAATGGCTCTAAATATCAATTTAGCAACTGCATCGCAGCTTAGTCAGATGCTGCCAGGGATAGGGCCTAAGGGGGCTGCCCATTTGGGTCAAATTAGAGAGAGGGGGGGAGGATTGACCCTATCAATCTTGACGTCCGTGCTGCAGGGAGAAGTAACCCTTACCTTCTTTCTTATTAACTTTGGGACCAGGGGGTACTACTGAAGGTCGGTGGCGACTGGTGTAGTTACAGTAGAGAGTGAAGCCAGAAGACCATCACCCCAAGCCAGGCCAGTCAATCAAAAATCCCCCGTAAAGTTTCCACAGCCTTGTCCCGACCCCCGTCTGACTAGAGAAATATTGAATCAGAGCTTTTCCGCTCGTGAGTCAGAAGAGTTTGCGAACGAAAATTGGGTGGAGAACACACTCCTGTTTAGGGACCGAGGATGGAGGAGAAGTACTGGCCAACGTCCACCTCTGGTTTTTCGTCTGTTTCCCGTAGCCACGAGAAAAGGGGTCATACAGCCTCGCCCAGGGCCAACACACGCCGACACGAGGGGTTCCGAGCAATTGTACCCGAAAAGGCATTCCCCGGAAGCCGAAAACGTGAGTGCCGTGGAGTGATCGGGCTCTGAATCCCAAGGGGGTCCTTCTAGTCCGGTTGGATCTAGGTCACCGGCAGAGAGAGGTTAAGAGGCCGGAGATTTGACCCGGACGACCGGGGCTGGTGGGATCACGAGCGGAGTGGCAAGGGGCAGAACAGCGTGGCGACGGGGGGTGAACCAGGTAAGACATCCCCTCTCCTCCGAGTCATACTTATGGGCATGCCGTCCGGGCAGGCGACAGCCCAGCACTATCGTCCCTATCGCCAAGGTGAAGCTCATGTGGCATATACGCCTCGCTCACCGGGTGGTAGTGGAGAGGTCCCTGCGGTAGCCCCTCTCTCTAAACCCAAGAGAGACCCCAGGGGGCTGCCAAAGAACCTTCAGTATGATGGAGGACAATTGGCATCCTTCCAGCAAAAGTTCGACAGCTACCGGGGAGTCCTTCACTGGTCGGAACTGGAGAGTAGGACTACTTAGTTGGTGCTTAGAAGGGAAGGCCTGGATTTCTTCACAACGCTCACCCAGTTGGGCGGTGAGTTTTTTTACCATCAGTTGATGGGGAAGCTTGCGGCTCGATTTGGTGCCAAGGATATGTGGGGACTTCCAGGATGCTTTCCAACAGGCCCACCAAACGCGGTGAATCTTTGGACGATTGGGCGAAGGGTGCTTACGCTGGGAACGTTAGCATACCATAAACCCCGCTTGAGAAGCATGTCCGAGATGAAGCCATTACAAGTTCTGCCTAGGGGGTTTGGATAAGGAGGCAGAAAACATGTCTGTCTGGAGGAACCCGAAACCATGGAGGTGGCTGTGAATAAAATCAAACAGTTTTTCCCCACATCTCCCAAGCAGTGGGTGACAGGAGGCACAAGCCCCTGGGGGATCCAGGGTAGGGCAAAGGGAGGGACAGTTTCACCTGTCACCAGGGGAAAAGTTCGAGAGTCTGCAGAAGGCCATAGAGAGGCTTACTCTTCAGCTCTCGAAAATGAAACTAAGGAACCACTTCTTCCCTGAACCCAAAAGCTACCGCCACCCAGGACTCCGGGTAAAATGCTTCTTCTGTCAGCAGAAAGGGCCCCCTGAAAAAGGACTGCCAGCGTTAACGGAGCTGGCTGCAAAGGAGGGCAACAATGGCAATTCCAAGAAAGGGTCTTTAAACGCCTAAGGCTTGGGATGGTGGCCGATCCTCTGAGCCGGAAATACACAAGGGGCCCAAATTTTTTTTGAAGTTGGGGTCCCAAGAAAGTGTTGGCCGGAGGGTCACCACTCCAAGGGCGTGTTCCTTACCTTGCCCAGCCGAATCGACGACTTCCAAATTCGGCTGCCCAAAGGCCTAAGCAGGCCAAGATTGCACCTGGCATTTTCCGGTGGGGCCGCAGGGTACTCTAGCAGACAAACTGCCCCTGGTCCAAATACCCCTATGGGAATCAGAGAGAGGGGCATCGAAGCAAAACGGGCCCACAGCCCGAAATCATACATCAATCGGGGTTTGGCCAGGCTCTTCCGGGGGACATATCATGGTGGGTGACATTCCGGTTAAGGCCAGAGTGGGTTTTGGGGCAGAAATCACCATTGTTGCCACTTCTGTGTACGATAACTTTCCCAAAAAACCAAGAAAGCTGAAGGAGGTGGTGATGCAAATGGCTGACCAGGGTTCCACTCTGAAGGGTTTTGTCACCTCACCTGTACCTCTGAAGATTGGCCATCAACCTTCAAAGAGGGGCTGTAATGTGGCTCCGATTGCTGACGAGATGCTGTTAGGGCATGATCTTCTGCACCATTGGGGGCGATTCATGACATGAGAGCTGAAACTCTGTTGATAGGGACGAAATTATCCCTTTAGACATGATTTTGGTCAGGACCCCCCAACCATAGCCAGGGTTACAGCTACCTGTAAAGTTGTGGTACACCCAACACTGTCGTGAGGATTTAAAGCAGATTGGATACAGTCCTTCAGGACTACTACACTGAGTCTTTCGGTGGCTCTGAGCTCATAATCCCGAGGGCAGTGCGGGTCCGGGGGCGGTCCCCAAACCTCTGCCTGGTAAACCCCCGTGACAGGGACCATAACCAAACCCGGGAAAGGGGGGGCTGTTGGCCACGGCATATGAAGTGCAGGGGGTTATGGACCCGGGACAGCAGAACTCTCTCTGAAAGTAAAATGGTAAGGGGGAAGCCACTGCAGAATGGTACAGGTGGGGGTTAAGCCACCCCCGAAGGGCCAAGTACCGGAGCATCTGCAAAATTGGCTAGTGACTCCAGCACACACCGACAAAGAATCAGAAGGTGGAGTTGACGAAACTCCAGTGATATCAGGATGTGTTTGCTGCAGATGAGTTTGATTTAGGGAACTTCCCCTGGTACGAGCACTCCATTGACACTGGTGATGCCAAGCCCGTAAAGCAAAGAATGCGCCGTACGCCTGCAGTATCGCAGGAGAGGAGGAGGCACATTTACAGAAAATGCGAAGGGTGGTGTCATTCAGGAGTCAATATCTGAGGGGCGTCGGCGCCATACTTACCAAAGAAAGACGGATCAGTCCGCTGGTGCATCGATTACCGAGCCCTAAATGATTCACAGTCAAGATACTTTCCCCTTGCCATTGGTTGAAGACTGTCTGGATACCTTGTCGGGAGCACAGGTTTTTGAAGCTGGACGCCAATAAGCGTACTGGGAAGTTAGAGCCCGGAGGCTGACAGAAAAAAAACTGCCTTCTTGACCAAGTACGGTCTGTTCGAGCATGTTCGGATGGGGTTGGGCTCACCAATCGCCAGCCACATTCTCACCGCGTGGTGAACCCCTTATCCTGAAGGTCCTGACATGGAACACTGTGCTCGTTTCCTGGACGACATTTTGGTACTGGGGACAGCTTTGAGGATCATTTGCAGAATTTGAGGGGGCGTTGCAAAGTTTTGACAGCATGGTCTTAAGCTCAAGCCAAAGAAGTGCCTTTTCTTCCAGTCCAAAGTTGAGTTCCGGGGCGGATGGTTACAAAAACCAAATTGCTATGTCTGACAGGGATATTCAAACGTGAGGGGCGCCCTTTCCGAAATCTTCAAAAGATGTGAGCGGTTCCTTGGCTTCGCTAATTACCATCGCATGTTCGTTCCAACTTTGCAGCATTGGCGCAGCCTTTGTATAACCTCACGGAAAAAAAAAAGTTCTTCTGGATGAGGGAAAAGCAGAAATTCCTTCGATACCCTCTGTAGAGTATTGACTGAACCCCCTGTCCGGCATTTCCAAACAGCACGGACCATTTGGTTGGGTACGGATGCAAGGGGATTTGGCAATCGGGCGGTTCTGATCAGATTCAAGGGGGTGGGAGCGGGTGATTGCGTACGGCAGTTTCGCCCTGACTCCTGAACAGAGAAGGTACTGCACAACCCGAAAGAACTGTTGATATCGTGGGGGTTTACAAGCAGTTTAAGTACTACCTAAATTTGGTAGGACTTTTTAAAGTCAGGGCCGACCACTCAAGTCTACATGGCTCCTGCGGTTTAAACACCCACAGGGACAGTTGGCCCGATGAGGAGAACTTTCCCCAGTTCCATATGGTTATCAAACATCGGGCCGGGGCAAAGCATCAGAACGCGGATGCTTGTCCAGAATTCCTGATGCTTTGACCCCTTGTCCATCTTTCGTGGGTGGCATTCGGCCTGACAGTCTGCCTTGTGGGGTTGCAAATACTGCAAGAGAGCCGACGAACATGGGGGAGTTCATTCAGGCTGTGGACGAAGCCCGGGGCCTGACGGAAGGAAGCCTGACAGTTCTGGGTCCCGAGGAGCCCCAGCCGATGGACCTACAGTACTTCGTGGGGTCTCTCTCGAGAGGTCACGGAAGAGGTGCCATGGGGTTTACCACCATCATGGCCGTGTACTTTCTCCCCCAGGGAGGGTACCATGGGGTTGCCCCTCATATGGCCGTGTGCCTACTTCCAGGGCCCCCGCCGTATGGACTCACAGTAGATTCTGTGGGGGGTCCCCTCTCGAGAGGTCACGGAAGAGGTGCCATGGGTTTGCCAGCCATCATGGCCGTGTAACTTTCTCCCGCAGGGGGGGTACCAGGGGTTTGCCAGTCATGATGGCCGTGTGCCTACTTCCGGGCCCCACCGGGTGGACCACAGTAGATTCTGTAGGGGGGTCTCTCTCGAGGAGTCGCGGAAGAGGTGCCAGGGGTTTTTCCAGTCATCATGGCCGTGTACTTTCTCCCGCAGTGAGGGGTACCAGGGTTTTTCCAGTCATGGATGGCCGTTGCCTTCTCCCCGCTGGGAGGGGGACCATGGGTTTGCCAGCCATCATGGCCGTGTACTTTCTCCTGCTGGGAGGGGGACCATGGGGGTTTTCCATCAGATGGCCGGCCCCCACTTCTGACGGATGGAATGTGCATGACAGTGGGCAAAATTCCTTGCACATTTCCCAAAGTCTTGCTTGCCCATGCGCCAACAAGCATGACAGTTGCCCAACTCGTGCGGTCCCAACCGGGGAGGCGCATGCCAGTGTCCCCGGGTGCAGACGGGGTTGCACCTGAAGGGGGTTCGGGCTCTGTTCTTTCCAGTTTTCTGGATGTCCGACATCCCTGCCAGTTTTCTGGTGCAGAGTGTGCCTGCCAGTTCTCTGGTTCACCCGCAGGTGAACCTGACAGTTTCTGGGCCCGAAAGGGGCCTGACAGTTTTCTGGCACACCGAAGGTTGGCACCTGCCAGTTTTCTGACACATCCTGACGCCCAAGTACTTCGTCTGGCCGGCCAAACGTTGGTTTTACCTTTTGGGGGAAAAAACCCAGGTGCCTCCCAAGGTTACAACCCAGCGGTTGACCAGTACGAGTACAAAACCAAGTTTTTGTCCTCGGGCAACCAGAAGCCTCACTGCCTGAAAAGGCAGTGCAGGAAAGTCTTGCCGGTCTGAAAGACTTTGAACTGGCAGCACTGATGCGGGAAGCTGAGATAGAGACTCGGGATGGACAGTGCAGTTGAGGACCTGTAATGTGCGTCTTTCACAAGAGGCTACCTCACAAATCCCCTCGTGCTGGGGGTTTACAGTTCAGGACTCCGGACAGCACAGGGGGAAAAATAAGGATCTGCACCTGCTCTTCCAATACCTTTAGACGGGACAGAACCCGATGAAGGGAACTCTTCTCACTTCGCCAAGTGCAAAATACTATTGGCTGAACAGAGAGTTGTTCCTGCTTAAGGAAAGCTTGCTATTCAAGCGCAAGCTAGACTCCAAGGACTTGGAAACTGGTAGTCCCCGCTTCCCTTCAGGAACAAGCAATGCATGGCACCATGACCTTCCCTCTGCAGCACACCAAGGCGTGGCGAGGACTAAAGCCAGACTGAAGGGGAAATTCTTTTGGTTTGCTTAGCTCGCGATGTCGAGGCCTATGTGCTGTCCTGCACGTTTGTAGCAAGAACAAAAAAAAACCCAAAAGTTATGGGAAAGTCCCATTGACTGAGTACCACCAGGGCGCCGATGGAACGTGTCCATATTGATTCATTGGCCCTCTGCCCAGGACAACCCATGGAAATGAGCAAATGCCTCATAATGGTGGACCAATTCACCAAAGGTGGATGCGTGCCTCTTTCCATCTCAGAAGGGCCCAGACAACAGCAAAAGCTGCGGGGGATGGGTTCTTTTCCCCGTTTCGGTTGCCCGTTCCAGCTGTTCTCAACCAGGACCAATTTTGAAAGCAAGTTTTTTCGAGGGGTTGTGCCATGCTTTTAAGATTCACAAGGCCCGAACAACGCCATACGTCCTGCGTCGAATGGTCAGGTGGGGCGGTACAACCGAAGTTGATGGATCCGTAAGGCTTCCCGGGGAAGGCGCAGAACAAGTGGGACGAACACGTACAGCAGATAGCTGAGTCATCCGACCTCTGTAAACCGAACCACTGGCTTTACCCCTAACATTTGAGTTGGGAGGGAAGTGAACATACCCGCTCAGCTGATGTTCCCGGTTCCAGGCCAGAGTTCGAGTGGAGGATGAGACGTGTCCCACTTGGGCCAGTCCTTGCAGGAGGCCCACACAGCTGCAAGAGAGAATCTGAAGACATCCCTTCGACGTATGAAAAGAAAGTTATGATCTCAAGATCTTGTTGAACCATATGCCGAGGTGATGTCGTATATCTCTTGATACTGCAGTTGAAGGGTAAATCAGGAAACTCTGTTCACCCTGGAAAGGGCCGGGGGTCATCTGGAGAAAGCTGTCTGCCTACCTTATCAGGTCAAACTTCCGAAACTCGGTCTTCGTGACAAACCATGACCGACTGATGCCGTGCAGGGACAGGAAACTGCCTGCATGGATCCAGCGTTCAAGTCACATCCAGAAGAAGAAGAAAAGTGCCGGAGGATGAAGATCAGGGGTTTACTGCTTCTGCAGAAGCATGGGGTGGCGTTTCATGATCCAATGCGACTTCTGCCAGGATGGGACCATGGATCGTTGTTAACGTCACCCGCCACTGACGCACTTGATATTGACAAGTACAATGCAGGGCTTGCAGGCAGTGAGCTTATTAGACAGAGGTTCTGTTTCAGGATGGCCACCGACAATTGAACGCCCTGGAGCGCGCTATGGGTTGTCAGCGTCAGTCCCGGGTGTTCCCCCCACACAGATCAGTTTGGGGCAGGACCTCTGGCTTTCCAAAGAGCGTCCGAGGACGAGCGTGAAGCATGCTTGCTGCCAATGGTCGCTGTCGCCAAGCAGCGGGATGACCCTTTCTCAAGGGATGGCTGAAGAAGGTTGCCAGGGCGATGCAGACTTATCAGTTGCGAATGATAGGGGGATCACAGAAATGTGGCACCTGTCCCCTTCGCGGTCTGGACGCCCGGGCAAGTCCAAACCAGCCTCCGAGCAATTTGGGGGGGGTCGCCTTGACAACCTTGCTGACCGACCCCAGTTTGGAATGCCCTATCGAGCGGCCCTCCGCGAGGGGTGAGCCTGCCCGGAGTGTGAGGTATGAGCATTCCGACATCCTCAGCGTGATGGATACTGGGGGAAAATTTTCATGGGTTCTCTCCCCCACGAGAGTCGCCCGGGGAGGTCGTTTCCCGGGAAACGCCAAAATCCGCTGCTGGGTGCTCTTCCTCCCTCTTTGGGATGGCCGCCTGGCGCGGTAAAGGACTGACAAAGGAGTTGAGGCCAAAAGTACAGCCTCCTCCCAAGAGGGGGTGTTCCGGACTGGGACCTCCGGAAGTCTAGAGCGTCGCGCAAGCGGGCAGCCTCAGCACGTCGAGAGGCTCTAGGTAAGGTTCCCAGAGCTGGCCCACAGAAGTGGACCTTCATTCACCTCCCGTACTATTTGGAGGACGCGAGGAGGAGGCAGGGGCAGGAAAACACTACTCGGGTTCGGCCAGGAGGAGGGTGAAGAAAAACAGGCTAAGCTGCCTAAGGCGATCCCCACGCTAAATTTACCCCCTCTTCGGTTGGGCCAAGGGAGGGCCCTCCCTGGGAGCCAGTCACACTCTGCCAGTCGAGTCCCGGGAGGAAGAGTGTATGGTACCGGCTGCGAGGACTAGTGGGGGACCTGAAGGTGCATGCCTCACACATCACCTCCCGGGGTTTTCGACAAAAGGGTGCCCCCCAACATCAGAAAACGTGTTGAAAATGGCGAAGGAAGCATTGTTACAGGCCATGGACTGGTTGATCATTCGTCTGGTCGCTGGGAGGGCTTGGTTCGGTTCCTCAACAAACAGCGTCTCCTGTCCAGCCTGAAGGATGCACGCAACTTGGATGGGCAGAGGGGGGCTATGACAGCTTTCCCGTCAATACATTGGGGGGCCGGTGCCGACTACCTTCCCGCTGTACCCGGGGGAGTCCCACCGTGTTGGTCCACTGGGAGGGGTGCTGCTACTGGTGGCGCGGATGGACCACCAGGAGGTGAGTACTGGAGGGATCATTATCTGTCGCCGGAGGGTTTAGAGCCTGCCCAGCAGCCATGATACCCAAACTCAGCTTCCACGGGCATTTGAATGCACACTTCCACCTGGATAGGACTATCAAAGCAATGCAGCTCCGCGGACTCCCCGTCTGAGGCTGTGCTGGATGGGGCCTTCCGTGAGGAAAATGGAAAACGGGTCCAATTGGTGGGAACTTGTGCCTCCTTTTGCGATCCCGTCTCCTACCCCTCCTCCGAGGATCTTTTCGGTGCCCCAAGGGTATGTGGTGGCGGTTGGGCTGCATCCCCAAACGTTGTGCGACATTGGCTGGTCGGGATATGGAGAGAGTCCTCGTTAGGCTGCGGGAACTTGTCCCCATCGCCACGGGTGGCCACTGTGGGCGAGATTGGACTCGAACCACAGCATGCCAATTGAGACCTGGTCCCGGCAAGCTGTGAATCTCCAGGGGATTCTGCCCTTGGTCTCACCCCACCATTTGTGGTGCTAAAAAACTGCCGAGGATGCCTGGGATGATGGGGCAGAGGCTTACCTCAAAAGCTGGCTTGGTCCGGATGGTCCTACCCCGTGAGCAGCGTATTTATTTTTCACTGTTTCGCGGGGGATGAGAACGTCCCCCGACCGGGGTGGGGCCTTCCCCAATTCCACTTCGGGTTTACCCGGTTTTGCCAATCCTTTGACCCGGAGCAGAAAAAGGCACTAGGTGGATGGACCGGGGCGCATCCTTCTGGAGACAGAACCCCCATATTTTCCGTCCCCCAAAGAGCCATGGTCTGCACCCAACCAACTCTTCCAGGTGGCCGAGTGTGTGGCACCAATGCTGGGCGATGCCTGTGGAGAGCTTTTGGACCTGTCTGCCAGCAATGCTCTGCGCCTCTTCAGCTGTTAGGGCCAAGCGGGTGCTAGCCGGACCTGGCCTCTTGCGAGGAACTACACTCATTGAAGCTTTTTTATAAAGTCGGGGGAGTGTAGTGACGCACGAGTGTAGCGTGCATATGCACCGGTTCACCACCGGAACCGGGAAAGGGGCGCCTCGCAATGAAACAGTGCTCACTCACCAGCAACGACAGGGGGGGAAGGATTGGCTGCATTCGACTTCGCTAAAAACCCCCGTCGAGTGAGGATCCCCTCCCAAAGCCAGCTCCTGACACTACAAGCCAGCCAGACAGCTTCAACAACCGTTGCCGACGCCCGTCCTCTATTTGAAGCCAAGAGAGCGACGTGGGGCGTCTGGAAACAACACCAACTTCGACCAACACCAATTGTGTCCAACTACCATACCCGACCACGGAACCAACGTGGCCGTCGCCTTTCCTGGTTACCCGTCAGCTGCTTGACCCTCTGAAAGCTGCAAGCCCGGCTACGACAGAGCGCGTCACAGACTGACACCCACTCGCCATTCCCGTATTGCAGGGGGAGTTGCACTGTGTGCGTGTGTATGCGTTTGTGTGCATAAGTAGAAACCCCAATACTAGGAATAGCTAACGCACTAGACATGTCACACTAAGCCACCCTTCTAAAGTGTAGGGTAAACACTTTATTTACAACCCTTTCTTTTCCGAGATCTGACGGCTGATCCAGCGAAGCCTGATCAAAATTGTGAAGGTTCCGAAGAAGAAAGAGGGAAGTGGGAAGATGTTTACCAGTTCAGTGATAGTGGGACGTCTCATAACGCGCCGGACCGTTGTCAAGAATTCCGTATGGTAAGGTAATGTTACTTATAGCCCAGCCGACCGCAAAGGGCCATATCAGGCTGTCACCGCGTTAAAATCAACTCACAAGTCATCCCCCCCCCCAAAAAAAAAAAAAAAAAAAAAAAAAAAAAAACTTTCACACATCTCTTTAAAATACATCTTCTAAAAATGTACCAGAAACTTCGTTAAAAATCTTTCTTCGTAAAATCTTAGATCAGATAAGAAATGTTAATCTCTTTCAGAAACTCAAAGATCACGTCAGGTGGGACATCTCTGAACAAAGTTTTCATGGAGTCTGCTGTAAAGTGTTTATGTCTCACATCGTGCAAGTCCCAACAGTCTAAAAGAGTAAGCTTCACTGTGAGTGGAACATGACATGGAATGCACCACGAAGCTTCTTCACCTTTTAAAAGATAAGAATGGGTATAAACGAGTGGCGTGTGTGCAAGTGGCACAAGACGTTTCGTCTTTACGGCCACCTCGAGAACATGGTAAAAACTCTTTCAGGTTTGGATAAATTTTTAAATAGGTGTTTTTTGTTGTTGTTGTTTTTTTAAATCCATCTGCAAGGTCCATTCCTCTTGCCAGAGGTCTTTGACACAGGCCTGTGTTTTGGGTTTCAGATCAGTGTGAGGAATAGAAAACCTGCTCAACTTTTCCTTTGTGGCATTCTTGGCAAGCTGATCAACCATCTCCTTGCCTCGAATGCCCAAATGACTGGGAACCCAAGCAAAACTTTATTACCATCCGTATGATTTTAGCGAGGTGTACAGTTCAAAACTTTCAGCAGCTGAGGTGCTTAAGATTACGGCCGCAATGCCTCCAAGGGAGTCTTATAAAATGGGAAATTTTTATGTTTGGATTTAAAGCCCATTTTCAGAGCTAGGACCAAGGCTGTTAGCTAAGCAGTGTAGATGGAGCTGTCGGTGGGAATGGTTTTGGTACATCTCTGAGGGGGATCCACTGCACAAAACACAGCAGAGGCAGTTCCCTCCTCAGATTTGGAACCGTCAGTGAAAATTCTTTGAACGATGAAGCTTGGAACACAGTTCAGCAAAAAAGGACTTGTATGCCAAGGAACTAGTGGAATCTTTCCGGTACGAGGCTAAATCAAATCGGATCTCTGGAGTGAGAAAAATCAATGGAAGGTCATCAGGAAACTTAAAAAAATCACGAACTACACCAAGGTCTATACCGCTTTGTTCAAATCGGGAAGAACACGAATTCCCAAGGGTGGAATGGAACTGGGGTGGCTATTGAATTTGTTTTGGAACTTGGGGTCAAAAACACAGTCAGATGCAGGGTTTTGAGGTTCAGATGAGAGACTCAGACAGTAATTCAAGGCAAGTTTCAGTCGACGATTTCAGAGGGATGGTTCTCCTGCCTGGGCATACAAGCTATAAACAGGGGTGGTGCGGCACACACACCCACACACAATCGAAGCCCTAGATGGTGGATGGGGTCTAGACTTTTTAGGTAGGATGGTCTGGCCGAGCCGTACACTACACACCCATACCCAGTTTGAAGCGGATCAGAGCTCTGTAAAGATGGAGGAGAGTATTCCTGTCAGCGCCCCAATCTGTGTATGCCACGTTCAGTGCTTTCTGACATGGGTTATCTTGAAGAATAGTAATCGAAATTCTGGGGGCTATTTGTATGCACTTTTTCGGGTGTTTTCGGTTCTGCTCGATGGAAAGAGACGTAAGACACCCTCACCTGCTCACTTTGACCACTCCTTCCCCACAAACATGCACAAAATATCCCGAAATGACCGCAGCTGAGCAGTCATCTCCCTGCCATTTTGATTTCTGATCACGTGGGTGACGTGGTCAAAACGTCATCACTATTTGCGTGTTTTGATCTAACAAACCGTAGGAACCTCGTGGTAACATCTGAAAACCGAAAATATGCTAACATGTTTACATCTAGATCTACCCTAGATCTAGATAAGTAAACTCCGGAAAATGCCGAAAAAAGGCGAAAAAAGCGAGAAAACGCGCGAAAAGCCCGGAAAAAAAATAAAAGAAGATGGCCGGCAGACCAAGGAATCCTCAACATCTTGTCCGGTGGCTGAGGGCATCCAGCCACAGCAGATGCTGCCGGAACAGTGGAGGCTGGAGACCCTTCTGCCTGCCACCCAGGACACCGAAGAGGCCATTCGGTGGCTGACCAGGCGAGCATTGCTAAAAAATGAGCAGCTGTGCCACGTTTGTGGCAACCACATGACGGTTGGCACCTTCAAACGGACACATTGACGGAAGCGGTGAGGTGTCCGGGAGGTGCAATGTGACCAAAACCATAAGGTAAGTCAACTATTTCAGTTATAGTGTTGTGGTCTGGGTACGTGGTCTGTTTTGCTGTCCCTTTATCACAGTGGGACCTGTTAAAAAAACTTAAATGCTAATGACACACGGTACGTTCGCGCCGCATACTTTGAGACCTGATTGAAACGTATGACGTCAACGATTGAGCGTGTCACCAGTGAAACACGCCTCAGCGTGACCTACTTTTGCCTCATTGGCCACACGATCGACCGTGACGTCATACGTTTCGAACTTACGCGGCGCGAACGTACACTGTTTCACAGCCTTATGCGCAGATTTGCAAAGCTCAATCGTTAGGCCACAGAGCTAGCTCTCTCTCTCTCTCTCTCTCCTCTCTCTCTCTCTCTCTCCTGTACTCTTATGGCTTGATTGAGTTGTTGACAAACAGTAAGCACCTTTTTCCTTCTATTTGAATGCAGAGATGGAAGCTGGTTCGAAAAATCTAAGATGACCCTGCCCAACAGCATCCTGCTCCTGTACTTCTGGAACATGGATCTTCCCCAAGTTCAAAGTGGCGACAGAACTGCAACTCAGCAACAGGACTGTTGTTGACTGGATGAATTTCATCCGTGAGGTAAGAGCATAAACATTGTACCTTCACCCCAACTCTAAAGTTCTAATACTCATTTTTCAACATGAACTGGGTGTCAATGTTTCTGACACTACGTCCAGCTGTGGGTTTTTGTGTGCGTGTGTGCAGGTCTGCGAGGAAGACCTGCGCCTTCATCCACAGCATGTGGGAGGCCTGGATGAGCAGACAGGCCTGCCCATCATTGTGAAATTGATGAATCCAAATATTTCCATCGGAAGTACCATCGAGGACAGTGGCGGGAGGGACACTGGGTGTTTGGGGAATTGAGCGTGAGACTGGAAGTGTTTTATGGTGGAGGTGCCTGACAGGACCAGGGCCACACTGGAGCCCATTGTGCTCGAGTATATACTGCCTGGCTCCCACATCATCTCTGATGGCTGGCGAGCCTATGGCAACCTGGCGCAGCTTGGAGGGGGCATCTACCTGCACGATGTGATCGTGCATGATCAGCACTTTGTTGACCCCAACATCCACACCAACAATATCAAAGAACACGTGGATGAGGGCGAAGAGGAAGCTCAGCGCCAGTTTGGTACGTCCGAGGACTTGTTCCCGTCGTACCTTGCTGAGTTCCTCTGGGGGAATAGGTACCGAAATGACCAGCATTATTACTTTTCTCTCTGCTCCACATGCATCCGAGAACAGTACTAATGTCATTTCGTACTGTGGGAGCAATCCTACGATTACCGACTGCCCTGGGCTTTCTCTTTGCAGGGATAAAGTGCTGAACATGCAAGGCCACATCAAGCAGGAGTGCTCGCCTCATTTGTACATTTTGTAAATAGTAAGTTTTTTTTTTTTTTGTTCCAAATTAAAATCTATGTAAATCGGAATTTTTTTATGCGATTGGTTTTTGTTCATGATTACCGGTGTAAATGTCTTGATTGTGTGATTTTTTTCTTCAAATTACTTGGTAGTGGGTAACTAACAGCTTTTTTTCAATATTCTTTAAAATAAATCTTAACCTATGGTTTTTGTTTGCTTCTGCTCTGCTCTCAGTCTTTCCCATAGTCTCTCTCTCTCTCTCTCTCTCTCCCCTCTCTCCATCCTCTCCTCTCTCTCTCTCCCAGGAGATATATGATCGCTACAGAAAACATTTATATGATAACCTCCAGCAAAGAGTTTTTTTTCATTAGGAATTATGGTCAGTGAAAGCCACCAGCACGTAGAAAAAACACACAAACAAACAAAACTAGACTAGAAAACAAGTGTTGCACTGACACACGTGGTTGAGGGCCATGCAGTTACTATTTATAGACAAGAACCCCAGTAGTGATGACGTTGTGCCCATGTGATCAGCAACCAAAATGGCGCATTGGATGTGCATGCATATCCCTACTTGTGAAATGAAATAAATTATTTGCACCCACATGTGGGGGAGGACAGGTCAAAGTGAGCAGGTGAGGGTGTCTTACGTCTCTTTGCATCGAGCAGAACCGAAAACACCCGAAAAAGTGCGTGCAAATAGCCCCCAGAATTTCGAATACTATTCTTCAGATTTTAGCCCCAGAATTTCGTATACATTCTTTAAGATTACCCTGACATGCCAGTTTTTAATTGTAGGATATGACTTTTAAAGTAAAGAAGAATTCCGTAAACAGGGATGAAAACAGTTTTTTTTTAAAAAGAGGAGATTGGTGGGGATCTGGGGGTTACCATGGGCCCCCAGTGGGGTACATGGGCAACAGCCCGGCGGGGTCAGGGGGCGGCGCCCCCTGAAGCTGAAGCATATTTGTATTAAATATGACATAAAAATCTTAAGAAATCACTTTCTTGCTTCTAAACAACTCATTCTATAGAACAGCTTTCAACACCATGAAGACTGAGACTGATGTGGAAAGAAACTATGTCAATTGAGACAAACATTTAGTATGATGAATCCTCAGAACTCTAGCTAAAGAAAATTTGACAAACAGTGCTTTCAGGACATAAAGAATAAGGCCTGTAGATAAGTAAATCATAGTGGAAATCAAACTGAGTAAATCAGATGTATGAAAACGACTGCTAGACTTCAATAAACACAATATGAAAAAATGATTACTTGAAAGTCCTTTAAAAAAAAAAAACTGAAGCTTTTGGGCCTTAGACCCTTCGTCAGGAAACACTAAACACAAAAAAGAACATAAAAAACAAATGACATAAAAACAAACTGATGTCACAACAGTACCCCCCCCCCCCCAACTTCCCTCTTACAACTAATCATATCCCCCCCCCCCTCTTGACAAGTGTGTGTGTGTGTGAGGGGGGGGGGGAGGGTGATTGTGTGTGTGTGTGGAGGGGGTGGGGGGTGTTTGTGTGTGTGTGTGGTGTGAGGTGGGGACGGGGGAGGGGGCGAAGTGTGTGGGGTAAAGTGTTTGTGGGGTGAGGGGGGGGTTGGGGGAGAAGGAGGAGGAGTAGAGGAAGTATATAGGTAGTGGGTGGAGTGGGCTGGTGGAAAAGGATTTCATAGGGGGGCTGTTAGCAGACACCTAACAAATGTAGCAAACGTTTGCATTATACCAGGGGAAAAGTGTTACACAATACTGTTGTGACATCAGTTTATTTTGATGTCATTTGTACTTTTATATTCGTTTCGTCAATGTGACGTTTTTTCCCTTGCTTTGAAGACTCTACGAGTGGAAGTACTTAGAGTAGGAGTCAAACTAAACTTTGGAAATTAAACGTAGATTGTTGCATACCCAATGATCTGTAAACATGCTGTAATGGTGTGGGAAACACACACATTTTTGTTGGTGACTGGGACGCTCGATGTGATCTCGATTGCCACAAAGCCACGACTACCAAGTAGACACGTTTTTGGCAAGGCTCGCAAAACACTTCAAATTCGCCGTCTTTGTCATGTTTTCTTATTACATCCGCGACTCTGCGGTCACACACGTCCTTCTGCTGCCACTCAGTCTTCTAGTGGTTCACATACTTCTTTCTTTTTTTTTCGTTTTGTTTGCACACTGCGCAAACCTACTGTGATCGACGCCGATGAGAAATGATACTGGAAGAAACAGAATGAGACAGCCGTTTGAGAACATACCGACAAGAAGAATTCGCTGCAGACCAGTTGATTCTGGCATCATTTTGGGGGGGGGG
>CM031606.1:34620735-34631917 GCA_018398815.1 Conus ventricosus
TGAGGTTTGCCTTGAGGATGGTCTTGAGGTTAAAACTGACATCCTGGTTAAATGATTCATTCTGATGAAAGTAAATTAAAATTATCCGTTGGTTGTACATGTTGACCAGCTTCTTGAATGTGTAACAAAGCAGAACCTCGTATTAAAGGTCACACCCAAATCCTACACTTAAGTAAAGACGTTTTCAGCAGGGATTTGATACACACTTTTAAGGCTAAAGTGGATGTTTTTAAAAAACCGTTCATCTTTGAAAGAATGCAACTGCCAATGAGTAATAAAAAAAAAAAAAGTTGTAGCCTATATATAAAGCAGGTGTGTGCGAACAGATGGAAACAAAGTTTTAGTTTAACAGTTAAGCTATAAGACTTTATAAAGCACTCTGAAACAGTTGAATAATTTGAGACACTTTCGGACCTGGATGAAAATGAAAACTTTTTTTTTTCAAAAGTAACACTGCTACTGATCACTGCGAACAAATTGTAGGCCTTAATATAAAGCGCGTTATGCAATTGGATTCAAAGTTTCAGTTTTATAACAGTTATAGCTGTCAGTTTGCACAAGCACGCTCAAAACAGGTGAACATTTGAAGAAACTTTTTGATCATAGTAAAACAAACAAACAAGAAGAAAAAAGAAAACAAACGAACCAAAAAGACGAAAAACATAGACTGCTCGACGATCTGCGGAGAAAAGTAGGAAACATTTTATTGTCTCAAAGCAGAAATGGCTTACAGGTTTCAATGCCTAGTATTTTGAGTACGGCCCTTATAATTCTCTTTGTATCTGTAAAATTATTTAAATGAGAATTGACTTAGGTGAGCTGTGAAAATGTCGATTTTTTTGGTTAGTCAAAAACAAAGTCGGGCGTCAAGGATTCAATTCTCGATGTCAGATTGCAGCTTGCTACTCTCCATTGAGCTATCCAAGCACCTAACTGGGATCCACAGACCATGAGACCGACTGCAAGCTGTTTTTTAAATTTTAATTCTGAGCCTTGTTCTTCCTCTGCCATCAGTATGATTGGTGGCGTCAGATCTGCGGTCCGATTGCCAAGCTGTGAACGCTACCCAAAAGTTTTGCTGTAGTTTTTTCAGTTCATTCCAGAAGTATATCTGAGCAATTGTTGTCTCCTCAGCATGTACCACTGTGTGTGTGTGTGTTGTGTGTGTGTGTGTGTGTGACTGTTTACTGTTGAGTACCACATGCACAGAAACTGTGACTGATTATTTACAGACATGGATGATTGTTTAAGTAGGCTATGCCATGTATGTTGCAGTTCATTTCAGTGTTTTTGTCTAGTCTTTTCCTAGCTCTATTTTTTTGGCTATGATGGTTAGGTTTTAAAACAGTAAGACGTAATTCTAGTTTATATATATCGGATCATCTTCCGCCACCGCATCTCTCTCTCTCTCTCTCTCTCTCTCCTTGTTTGTCTGCGCGCGTGGGGTGTGTGTGTGCCTTGGGAATAACTTCTTGCCAGATTGATTACAGGTTTCTTCCCCACAACTAGTCTCTTGTATACACCCCAAACATTGACATTATAAATGCCTTTTTAATAAATCCCAAATGGCTGATTAACAGGCCCGGACGAGGAGTGCGGGGGTGGATGAGCTTGGAGAGAGAGAGAGAGAACCACTTTTGTTCATCATTACTTTCAATATCTATCGTATACAGCCCAGCTCTTATACTCCCTCTGTAGAATATTCGTAAGAGAAACCAAACCCATAGTGCATCACCTCAAGTCAAATGGAATTCGAATCGTCTTCTACTGATGTATTTTTACTTTCTGATCTTGGCCAGCCCCAAACACCTGAGAAAAAAGAATGCCTCCAAAGCAGTAGTGGAGCTCTCACAAGACTTCGGTCTCACCCTCGACCAGAAGAAGCCAGACATGCATCCAGCAGATACATACACTTACACGGGCTTTTGTGATATTCACACGGTGTAACAGACTCCCTGCCAGAAGAAAGGCGACCATCAATCAGGGAGCTTACCAGCAGCCTATCATCTTGCCCATGCTTGACGGCCAGAAAGCTAAATGATCTTTCAATGGAAGGTCAAGTTTGCTTCATAAACAGTAGCACTGGCAAGGGAGTCTTCAGGTCAATGTACAAACGACTGCAGACATAAGGAAACGGGTAGCACTACACCAAGACCTCCAGTTCTGGCAGAATTCAAAGTGCTATACCTACCTCTCCACTGCAGGTGCCCGACAATGATCCGATCATGAGAATGGATGCGACTCAGAATGGAGAAGGGAGGGTGTGTGGGGTGTGTGAGGGAAGCCTACATGAACAGACCGACAGTCAGAGAGCTGTGAAGTGTTGCAGAAAGACCGACATATTTATATAGCAGTGCAGATACTGGTAAGTGAGCCATAAATTAAGGACATTTCAGTGTAAGACTAGAAAAGTGGTGTGTTTGTATTCAGATAGGTAATAAAACTTGTGTAGCATTTCTGTGTAGCATTTCTAGCAATGGCGATGGTGGTGGGGTGAGATCTGCAGCACTGTCTCGGCTGGCCTGACAAGATGTATAGCCTACTGTTGTGGTGTCAACGCTGCCGCGTCACTATTCTTTCTGTATATGTATGTTAAGGCCATTGGGAACACAACAGCAGACTCTCTGTCAAGCAACAAAGACGCTCAGCGGATGCTGAACCTGATAGTAACCAAACAGATCTCGCCTAGTTAGGGACACCACGTTTAGACCTCCTTGTCTCCCAGTCAATATGGTGTACTGAAAGATACTGGATGCTGGACAGATTAAAAGGGCAGGCTTGGGCAACAGACGCACGGACTCTGCTAGCTCATGGTGTCAACAGACCTGCAGGTGAGAAAACCAGTGACAGGTTGCCAAGCCTGGAACTTGGAGGCCCTGAGGTTGACAGCATGGCTGCTACGCGGAAGGCCACAAGGGTCAACGTCCAGCCGGCCACTTTCACTATTCTGGAAGGAAGCTGGATACAGAGCACCCAAAGGCAGAACCAGTCTGCGGAGGTGCTGTGGTGACCAGTATATTGACACAACTGTCGTCTTTGTGGAATTTCTGTACTACCTAGTACGAAATGTATTTTCCAAAAGGTTTGCTTGAAGGACTATAGATACCCGTCCATCAGCCTCACCATCTTGGAACCAAACAAACCTGTGCCAGTAGGACAGCATGCCCTAGTGTGTAGATATTTAAAAGATGTCTTTAATAAGAGACCCCACAGTGTAGGCGACTCCTTCGTGGGATATAATGTGCTGTTAAAATTAGCTGCAAGGTCTCACCTCCAGAACTGGGTTTACCCAGATCAACTCGCAAGATTACGTCTTTGTTGGCAGCATGCACAGCAAAACGTGCAAGGGACTCGTAATGTTTCCAGTGGACAGTTCACCATGTCATCTCGGGGACAACACATTGAGTTCCCACGGGGTTTGGCTCTAAGACAGACCGACCATCACACACAGTCCCTCCAGCAAAACTGAAAATGTGTGAGAGGTCAGACTGTGCCCAGTGACGTACACACATGATTACATTACAACTAGCTGGAGGAGTTAAGGTAGTCCTTGTCTCAGTTGTTGACTCCCCCCCTACTGTCTGAACCATCCTGTGAAGCTTGCAACAGTGCGTCGATATACAGTGGCACACATACACACACCACACATTAAATCATTGAAAGATTATTCTTTATTTGACCAAGAAAAAAAGTAAAACAGTTTTATACATTTAGCCTCTGTCTCAGGATATAAAAACATATCCCGCCAAGCCATCAACAAGATGCAACATAGATTTGATATTTTTGTATATAATGTAAAAATAAAAAAAAATGTGCGAAGTGACCAATCATTATCCCCTACAGGGTAGTGTGCTCCCAAGCAACCCAGGGACAAGCTTCAGGACCAAATTCTATTATCATTAACAATGTTTGTGTGAACAAAGATGGGACCTGATCCATGAGATAGCAAATCTAGGCCCGACGAATTTATTCACGTATTTCCTGGGACAAAAGAAGATAAAAACAGTTTTTAAAAAATGAAAGAAAAAAAGGTAGTAAACATTGATTAGTTATTGCTTTAACATTTCACACATCATGCTGTAAAATTCAGCAAGGTACGTAAAATGAAACAAAAAGTTTCCTGCATGTCTATCGCACCTCACCTTACAATTAAAACCTTCTGAGTTTTGGAAATAAGGTAATGGGTCTGTTTACTGCCATGATAGTACACCAAAACCTTGCAGTGTACCCTCTCAACTCTCTGCAAATTTGTTGATCAAAAAGCAAACATAACTATACACTGAAAGCGAGGAGAAGAAAGCATCAAGTATGAAATCAGGCAGTCAACAGCTTAGAAAATTTGTTGATCAAAATGCAAACTTTGATTACACTGAAAGCGAGGAGGAAAAAGTATCAAGTATGAAATCAGGGCAGTCAACAGCTTAGAAAATTTGTTGATCAAAATACAAACTTTGATTACACTGAAAGCGAGGAGGAAAAAGTATCAAGTATGAAATCAGGGCAGTCAACAGCTTAGAAAATTTGTTGATCAAAATGCAAACTTTGATTACACTGAAAGCGAGGAGGAAAAAGTATCGAATATGATCAGTGCAGTCGACAGCAGCTCTGTGAAGATGCAGTCAACCATTCAAAATGATTATGATTAATTTCTGAACTTCAAACCTTAATTCATGTTTGTGTAAAATATAATTATCAATCATGAAATGAGTTTGATGTCTGTCATTTTACTTTTTATACTTTCTTGAGGTGTGCATTTCATTTTGAACACTGCAAAAAAAAAGTATAGGAAAACACTTTCAAAACTCGAGAATAATCTTTCATCCCTAATGCTGATATTCTGTCACAACAACATAAATTACACTTTAAAAGGCAGTGATTGTCCAACTGTAATTTATGCATACTCAATATGAATTCGTGAACATGAACAACAATGCTACATACATCTTTATGTATGTAGATTTTCTTCTGACAGATTTGCTAATGGGAGAGAAAATAACATTGTTTAGTCTTGCATTTCTATGTTAAGTCTAGTGTATAGTGTGGCAATTCAGTTGGCACAAAATACCTTTTATTCTCATTCTGTGCAAAATCATTTGAGAGATGTACACCACAACTTTCAAATTAACTCCATTCTAAAAGAAACAATTGTTTTTTTTTCCACATGCCATCAAATTCCTCATTCATAAACTGATGTCCAGATTACACTTACACTGACTTATCTCGGACTGCATTTCAAATCATAAACTTCACCACACATGAACAAGTCAATAAAACTGTAATGAATAAATAAATGTTATATAGGGTCATAATCATAAACATTATTCCAACTGTATTGCTGAGATTCAATTATTGAGAAAACAAATTAAGGTTTGGCCAGAAACCGAGAAATGTTCAGCACATTTTTTACAAAAGCAGTAATTTTAAAGAAATAAAGGCAGAAGAGAAAGAAATATGACAACTACATCACAAGTGATCAGAAAAAATCTTCACTCAATCTATCACATTTCAACCACAACACAGGTAATTTCTGAAAAGAGAATGAGCAAATAAACTCAAAAGGGATGAACACATACTTGAAACTAATTAAATGAAACAAAAAGACAGAAAATGTAAAATTAAGCTTGTTCTTACAATCTAAACCGTACAAATGATTGCCAATTCATTTTGCAAGACAAGAAAGTACAAAGGGATCTAAACTGGTACATATTTAAGAATAGGTATGGAAAATTTACCAAGAAAGTAAAATTGAGCATGATTTTATCTATGCGCCTGTTTACTCTAAAACTGGAATACATGAAGAACTCTAAATTGGAATACATTTACCAAAAATGAGGATTAGAAGGACAGGGGAATAGGGACGGAGGAAGGAGGAGGGAATGGTATGGAAGAATGGTGATTATGTACATATGTTTGTACTTATTAGGTGATCTCAGCATGCGTTACACACAAATTGATGATCAAGAACACAAATCCAACATGTTTGAATTGCTAATAAACAAATGAATAGGAAAAAGAAACAATACATACACTCCTATAAAGAGTGATTCAACACCAGAAAAAAAATCGACACAATGTGCAGATATGCGTACGTCCCTACTCATTAGCAGATCACTGACCAACAAATACATCAAATACTAATCCGCAGCACTAAAAACAGCTAATAATAACTTTGAACGCAATTCACTTTTTATTACACAAAAAGCTATAAGCAAAGAAATGATAGTAATAAAAACTTTATTCACAGAGTGAGGAAAAAATCCTCATCTTCCTACAGGAACTAAGTCAACACCACCACAGCAAAAAAGAAGATGAAAAAAAAAAAAAACAAAAAAAAACTGGAACTTGACACAATCAGTGCATTATCATATGTCTGTGTGAAAAAGATTTCCAAAAATCAAGAACTATCCTCAACACCGTGAAAATTCATAAAATGACTTTGAAGCCCATGAAAATTCATAAATATGACTTTGAAGCCCATCCACGGAGTCCCCCCCCCCCCCCCTCCTAGCCCCCCCCCCCCCCCAAAAAAAGTAAGCTATGACACAATCATAATTAAAATCCTATTAAGATATGAGAATCAAATCTGTTCTTCCTTTAAAGAATTTCGACACAAGAAAAAAAAAATCTGTCACGACTTGGAAAAACAAAACAAACAATTTGCAGGGGAGGGAAAGGTGGAGAGAGAGGGATGGAGGTGGAGAGACAGGGATGGAGGTGGCTAAAACATGTTACACAAATCACAAAACAGACCAACAAATAATCTGCTCTGTTGTTGTTGTTGGAAAAATCTGTTAGAAGAAGTTCTCTCAATGTACAGAACTGACATGACAATACAGCAGACATTAATCTCTCTCTCTCTCTCTCTCTCTCTCTCTCTCTTTTCCCACCATCCAGGAGAGTGCTGTAGTTCCAAGCATGTGCAGAAAACAATTACTTGTGTCTCCACACGGTAACAGCAGCAGTGCCTTTGCCAGCAGGAGAGGAGTAGGCCAGTTGCTGGGCGTCGACACAATGCAACCTGTCACAGAATGAGGGATTTGCTGTAGAATGCTAAGTATAGCTCTTAAGTCTGCAGGTGATGAGTATAAAAAAAAAGGCAAAAAAAAAAAAAAAAATTCTATGAATTCTGCATGCTAAATTTGTATCTGTGTGTGTGTGTGTGTGTGTGTGTGTGTGTGTGTGCACATGCTGAGTTTATTTGAAGTATGTGACCAGATAGAAATGTGTATCAATGTACAATGTGTGTGTATCTGAATGCAATTTTTTGTTTGTTTTTGCTTTCCCTCCCCCCCCTTTTTTTTATTCAACCTTTTCCATAAAGCCAACACTTTAAAAGTTTCTCCAATGAGACTGGCTTCCATGCAAAGAAAGCAAGCACTGTGGTATGTGGAAGATGTTTGAATTGCTGCCCTAATCACCATTTGCAAGTAGAAGTATTCTAGGGAGGGGTGGACGGTAGAAGGCTTTCAGAGTGGTCCTCTCTTTCATACATGTATTACACCCCAGGTCAATGACTCCTGGATGCCCCTCTGCAGTCACCTTTTTTCCCCTTGGCACTGCTATGAACATCTTGCATTCATGTTTGACAGCCACTTGCTTCCTCTTTGCCCCTCCACCCCACCCCTTCCCTGCCCCACAATGAGCCTGTTTGTAAAGGATGGGAAGATTGAAAGTATTTTGAACATGCTGCTTATTGTTTTTGTTTAGAAATTTCTATGAACCAAAATGTCCTTTCGTTTTTCAATCCAGGTTATCATCTTATACAGCTTCGTAAGTTTTGCTTGTATGTGTGTGTTGTTAATTCTAGTAGCCGAGACTGTGCTGTAGCAAGTGCATAGTGTGCCTGTGTATTTGCTTCATCATTATTACTGTTGTTTTGCGACAACCGAAACTGATAATCATTTCACATTTAAAAGATAAGATAATGTTGCTTATAGCCCAGCCGACCGCAAAGGGCCACATCAGGGCTGGCACATTTAAAAGAAGAAAAGCACATACATACCTATAATCTTTCAGGAGTCTAAGGGGGTAGAATTTTTTTTTTTTTTTTAATTATTTTTCAGATTTAAAATTTTTTTTACAACAAACTTTTTTTTTTTTTTTTAACTGTCACAACCTCTGCGCCACCTCAGAGGCAGTGCACCCACACCGCTCATTTCGACACCCCGTCCACAGCCACAACCTGGTCGGTCCCGCCGTAGCCCTGGCACTCGCAATCCACAGGCGGCAGTCAATGTGTAAGTCGTCAAGAGGCAACCCACCGGAGAAGACACATGCACTGCTGCCGAGTCACTTCGGTGGTGTTCAGTGGCGCCTGTTCTGATCTAACATACGCTGGACACCACCTACTAAGCCCCTACTGACGACAATAATAGCTTAGTCGCGGAGCCGGCATGAGTGAGCTCTCCTCCCGGAGGGCACCACCACGTCCGTCCAACGACAGCCCCCATGGACTCGCCGATACCGGTGACCCCGACAGAACCAAACCAAGGCCACAGACATGGAGAGGACATTGAAATTGAGATCACCATGAGAGCAGGGCATGAAGGGCCACAGAATTTGAGACATTTTTTTTTCATGCTGATCGATGAGAATGAGGATGATCAAGATGATGCTACGGATTTCCATTTCGGTCTGAGACTACATGACAGGGCTGTACTCTACGCTTCCTTTCATAATATATCCCAGTGTCAACCAGGCCCGAGAGATACAGGCACCTGCAGTGTTGGTCAGGAAATTTCAGCAACACTCTCAGAAACACATCCATTAAGTGGATGAAACTCGACTGTGTGGTCCCAGTCTTCCCAACTGAGTCCGCAGCAAACTCAACTCTGGGTAGGAGCCGGTCGGGGCAGAAAAACCCACATGACTCTGATGGGATTCGAACCCATGTCCTCCCAGCCGGCAGTCCGCAATGCTAACCACTTCGCCACGGCGGCTGGTGGGTAGAAATTATGTTATATAAAGCAGTATAGAACATGACCAAGAAGAATGACATGTTCACTTGTATTGCTGAGGGCACAGGTCATGAACTGTAATGATCAGAATTTTAGATACATATTCTATGTCCATTACTTCTGTGAAACTTTTTCTTCTTATAGGTATTTCAGAACTACTATTTCTTTCCGAGTCGCTTTTTCAAAGAAAAGAAAATTTGTACCCTAATTTTTTTTCCCCAGAAACATTTTCTTAAGGCTGAAGAATTAACGAGCAATTCAATGGGTAAACATTCATGTCTGACCTGTGATGAAGATGCTCATGCAAGGTGTCCTTGTCCCAAACCCCATCAGCACTGACGACGACAGCCAACCCATTGTGGGAGATGACTTCTTGCAGTCGTACCAGCCAGGCTGTTCACACACATACACATGCAAACTGTTTGATTGTGGAAGGCTACTTCTTGTGATTGTACCAGCCAGGTTATTCATAACTGGTTGACTGTTGGAAGTTACCTCTTGCAATTGTACTTGCCAGGTATTCATACACAAGTAAACTGGTTGATACTGAAAGCATAACGAAGGAAACAGTACCGTAAAGTTCGGTCTATTGAGAGCACCTGTATATAAGCCGCACCCACTAAATTTGTAAAAAATCTGAACTTTTTTCACAAATAAGCCGCACCGGTTTATAAGCCGCAGATATATACAACACAGTCCGATGTGCCGCAGCGGCAGCTGGCCGAGCGTTGAGTTTACATAGTGTTGAAAATCATCACATACAATGTGTTCACTGCATTCATTGGCGTTTAAATAGGTCAGAATACAAGAGCATGTTTCCAGCTTTTCTTCAGTCTTTTTTTTTTTTTTTTTTTTTTTTTTTTTTTAGTACGATGTGTTTTAAATCAATTAGAATCGAAGTTTTTATGAGGCTTCTTACAAGTGTTGTCTTTCCAACATCATTGCTTTAAAAAAAAATACCGAAAAAAACAACGCATTAACGATGCACTAGAAAGGCAGTTCTCTCCTGCGTTCATTGGTGTATCAAGCTAAGCGATTGGTTGAGTACTCGAAAGCGCAAGCCAATCAAAGCGAAGGCATCAAATGCAAACCTTCACTTCCTGTCCACGATTTCAACAATGGCGGATCGAAGCCAAGGTCTGACAATGACCGAGTTGAATGCGCTAATCGTTTTTTAATTGCAAGACACACTTGGTAAGATAACGCATATAATAACAAACCAGAACATTAATGAAACGATTCGATTGTTTTATTTCGCTTAATACCGTGCCAGTGCTTAGTTATTTTGTTCGTAATTCAGCTAGTGTTAGTCAAGATTAAACAGGTCGGAAACGGCCAACACATTACGCCGTTCGAAGCGATCGTATTTTTGTAGAAGACAAACTGATGAAAAAAAGATATCAGTAATGGGCTTTACTTATATCGATTCCCGTATTTCTGAACGGGTTACTGATTCCATTACACGATTACACAGAAAATCGTAGTTAAAAGCATAATAAAAATTCATGAACAGTAAACACGATATGGTGAGTTACAGAGAAGCTAAGAATAGAAGAGGGTGTGATGCTTCTGAAATCGGAAAAATCCACAAATAAGCCGCATCGTTGTTTAAGCCGCAGGGTTTAAAGCTGGGGAAAAAAGTCGCGGCTTATAGTCCGAACTTTACGGTATATAGGTTTATGTCTTCATGGTGGGCTTGCTAACTGGCCAACATTTTTCACCCATTATAAAAGATAACACTTTGAGTTCAGATTTTCACCATTATACCCTGGTCACAACATGCATGGAAACCAACTATGAACAGCACAAACCAAAATGAAATAAAAAACAGGAATCTGGGAATAGGTTAAAAATATGGTTGACTGTACTGAATAAAGAGTGATAAGCAGATGAAAGAGAGAATTTTGCTCAAGTTCCAAAATAAACCAACCTTTGATTTTAGTCAAATAAGACAAATACAACACAACACATGATCCAAGACTTTAGTCACTGATCTAGAATTGTACTGTACTTTTCAAGCTTTAAGCCACTTCTTTTTTTCTCGAAACTCAAACACCTGTGGTGACTACTCTGGTATTGGCCTACTTATGGGTTTTTCTGATTTTCTTTTCAGCTTGCCATAGTTACCTTCCCTGATTTGCAGTTGATAGACAAACTGTCATGTGACTACTCACATCAAGGCATGCTCATCCATGTAGTGATATGCATCCCCCATAATGTCATGC
>CM031606.1:34639249-34651749 GCA_018398815.1 Conus ventricosus
CTTGGCGCTCTATAGTTATCTTATCTCCTTTGTTTAGCCCTGATGTGGCCCTTTGCGGTCGGCTGGGCATAACAATTATCTTATCTTACCCTTTGTTTAGCTGCATTGTACCACTTCATCACCTTTCTTCCAGAAAGCCTTTGTGTGCCTCCCCCCCCCCCCCCCCCCCCCCCCGCCCATTCTGCATCATACTGGCTTTTCTGAGAAGTTATTTGGCAATTGCATGTAGTGTGACTGTACTGTGCAGAGCAGACACTAAAGCGGTCCATACTACCGATTTCGTTGCCTTTTCTGTTGACATTTTCAGATGTGTGTGTGTGTGTGTGTGTGTGTGCGTGTGTGTGTGCGTGTGTGGTGTGTGCGCGGGGCGCACGCGCGATGTTTATGATTACTTCAGTCATATTTTAAAATGGCTTGGTGAATCAGTTAATATTTCTACGTCACTGCGGCAATTTATGCATGTATACATGTATCTCGCCCCCCCCCCCCCCCCCCCCCCCCCTCTGTTGTGTGTGTGGGGTTGTGTGTGTGTGTGTGTGTGTGTGTGTGCGCGATGTTTATGATTATTTCAGTCATATTTTATAATGGCTTGGTGAATCAGTTAATATTTCTACGTCATTGTCGGCAATTTATGCATGTATACATGTATCTCGCCCCCCCACCCCCAATCTTTTTTTCTTTCAAGCTTCCTTTTAGCTTCGTTGTTGTTGTTCTTCTTCCAGATGGGGATGTTTAACCTGCCCGCGCCCACAGTCTTCACGTAGACTATTCTGGCACACAGGTTGCATGCATTGTGTATTTTCGTGTAGCCGGTACTCACCCGTCTTAGGACATGAGCATCGGGATCTTTAGAGTCCGTGTATGATCTTAGTGCATGTGACACAGACTGTTCAAACCATCTGCCAAATCATTTCTCGTTTCACCCTCAGTATACCACAATATAAATCGCCCTTTATTTCTCATTCATTAATTTAGCCTACTTATACACGTGGCTGGCGTGTTCGCAATCACGATACACGTGAAGGAACTAATATTGATTTTTGTTCGGTAGTCAACGTTACCGTTATTGAACCGGCAGGCATCTACACTGGTCTCTCTACCTACCACCGTCGCTCACTCCCCTGACCACCCGACATGCCTCTTCCAGCCCCACCAAAGTCATCCCCCCCCCCACCTCCCCCCTCCATTTCCCCCCCCACCCTTCCTCCGTTTTCGTAACGGTTATGCAAGATTTTCCGTCTGGGACAATGACGGCCGCGGAACTCGTGAGCGAGCGTGTACGGCTGCGTTTGTTGCTGGCGCTGGCTGGCCGGAAGGTCAAGATCAAGGTCAAAGTAGGCGCGACGAGTTTTGTGGCTGAACAGAGTTGGTGGTGGAGGGGGTTTGTGGCTGAACTGAGGGGTGGTGGTGGAGGGAGGAGGAGGGGATTCGGGGCCCAACATCGGTCAGCCCACTCGTTTACCTGCTTTAAAAAAAAAAAAAAAAAAAAGTCGATGGACACGCTCACTTCAGCTCAGTAGTTTGGAGTTTAGAGGCCACGCCCCATGGGCATGATCCGGTAGAACTCTCTCTCTCTCTCTCTCTCTCATGAGGGGCAATAGCCCATAATATAGGCCTAATTTCTACACCATTTTGAGTGCAATGACCTACACTTACGTGAAGCCGAAGGCTATAACACAATAGTGTAGAAATTCTAGTTTACGATGTTTCACTCTAAAATTCATCAATTATGATTAAAACATTCTCCTCTCTCTCCTCTCTCTCTCTCTCTCTCGTGCGCATGTACTAATGTGTTGGTACATGTGGCCGGCGCATATGCGCGCGTGCATACGTGTGTATGCGCGTGCCAGCGTGCAAGCTTATTAGTTTCTGTGTGTATAAATAGGTGTACAAGTGTGCGTGCGCACGCGCGCGCGCGTGTGTGTATATGTGATCCTGACATCGGTTGCGATTATAACCCTATTATGCTTTTATTGTGACTATGTGTGTGTGTGTCGCGCGCGCGCGCGTGCGTGTGTGTGTGTGTGTACGCGTGTGTGTGTGCGTTTGGGCATTAGTGCGGGTGAGTTTGTGTTTTTATGTATTGTTTTTATAATCTATGTTTTTATAATCTATGTATCTTTTATGTCTTATGGATTTAATTTTATTTCATGTGTGTATGCGTGGTGTGTGTATGTGCGTGCGTGTGTGTGTGTGTGCGTGTGGGGGGGGGGGGGGGGGGGTGTTATGTGTGTGTTGTGTGCGTGTGTGTGCAGGTGTATGTGTGGGGGGTGGGGAGGGGTGTGTGTGTGTGTTGATGTATATACAAATACATAATACTAACACAGGCTTTTCTGTAACGATTTATAATGTCTCTTTGTAAGGTCTTACGTACTTGCGAAATGGTGTGGAGCAGAAGAAAAATTTCCGATGGACAATAAGTTGATTGAATTGAATTGAACTGAATTAACTACTGAGGCCGCAGGATTCTGTTGAGCCTCTTGAGGTGGAAATTCCACCGAATCAGGCCTAGAAAGTGGCATGTCTCCCATTGATACCGAAGGTGGACAAAGACAATCGCAATGGCGGCCGGGTTCCTCCGCTGGTCAGTCTAAGCAGCCTACGAAAGTTCAGACTCTCTGGAACAGGCAACACAAATAGTTTTGTTTTTGACGACACTTCGACATGATGGTCCATCATGCTGTGGGAGGGGAAAAAAAAAACAGTGCAAGCCCAAAATTCCTCCTGGATCACAATGACAATGTAAAATTCTGTATAGAGCAACAACAACAACACAAAAAAAAATCAACACAAAACAAAAACAGAAAAAACAAATGCGAAAGGGATATTGAGAAGGCGGACGAAATTAGGGTTGAAAAGAGGGGTGTTACAGTGTAGGCCTATTATAGGCTATATAATTAAAAACAATTATTAAAAAAAGCTTGGCTGGCAGCATGTTTGGACCATCATGTCGAAGAAACACTTTTATTGCCTAAAGCAAAACGATGTTGTTCACCATTGATTCCACGATCCAGAGGAGAGCCACCATTGGCTCAACGAACCGATTCGTCTCTTTCGGAGACCTAGTAGTGGCACTCAGCAGTTCTAAGAGTTTACAGTCTTTTCATGACGTCACACACACACGCACACGCCGCACACGCACACGCACACACACACACACACACCACACGTACGTTTACGGTAAGATTGCTGTCACACTGTCATTTTTGCACCAGCATTCATGACAGCATTTACTCCATACGCACACGCAATCTTTCCAATCAACCAAAAGGCGCACTACCGAATGTTTTTTTCTCCCCCTCTCCTTCAGGGAAAACACTTTACTAAATCACATCAACAACTTGTAAACAGATTTTACACATGTATCTCTCTTTACACTGAGAGATAAATTATCTTCCCTTGTTTCTTTTTAAAAATGAGAAAAAAAATAACTTCAAAACATGTTTCTTTTCTTTACACTGAGAGATAAAATAATTTTGTTCCGTTTCTATAAACCCGGGCCTTCAATTCCGTTATCCCAAAAACCCGGGGCCCAGGAGAATACAAAAACTCCCGAAATTCATGATCCCCTCCCGGGTCAAGAAAAAGCTTCCTTGCTTTTTAAATTCCCCGGGTCTTCTGGGGAAAATTTTATTCCCCCCTCGTTTTCTCCGGTCCTGGAGATAGGGGTCTGGGACTTCTCTTCCTCAAATTTTCTGTCTCTTGGGGAAAGGGAGGGTTTTCCCAACTCCTCTCCCTGGGTTGGTACTTGCGGGGGGGCCAAAACTTTGGTGTGTTCCCCACCCCCTTGGCCATCTTCAACCACCTCACGGGGTAAAAAGGTTTGAAGGGAAAAAGGGGGCAAAAGGGAAAAGGGGTAAAGGGCTGGAAAGGGAAGGGTTTTGCGAGAGGACCAACGTCCGGGACAGGTTCGAGTCTCTGGGCCCAATCTGCTGGGCAAAAAACTGATTTTTTCCTCCCTCCTCCTAGGAGTGTTTATTTCAGTTTTAAAAAAACCACTTGACCAGCACCCTTACCTTACCACCCCGGGTTAAACTTTTCACTCGTGGCCCTTTTTCCCCCAAATGACCATGTTTGTTTCTTTAAATTGAGTAATCCACAATTATTTTGGGGACGCCCGCTACATTGTCAACCCAACATGAATATTTTTCCCTTTTAGTTGGGGCCCGGGGGAAATGATTCTATCACTAACTACATGTGATGGGGGTTAGGGGGCCTTGATGTGAGGCAAAGGTCAATGACCCCCCCCCAACCCGGGGTTTTTGGGAAAAAATTTTTTCCCCAAAAAATTTTTTTTAAGGATATAAAACTTCATTTTTAAACCCAAAACTTCGGCCATGAATCTAAAAAATGCGTACCCATCACACATGTTTCAAAAAAATTAATAATCAAGGGTTTTGAACCCAACATCATGACCACCTTTAAATAGCATTTTTTTCCAAATTTTCGTCTTTCAAAAAAAAAAATTCAAAAATTGTTTCCCCAAAAATCTCAAAAATTTACATTTCCAAATTAAATGGATAAAAAAAAATTTAGGGATATTACAATTAAAAGTACAATTGTGTTCATACTTTTAAGTTGTGAACCCACTTTTTTTCCCTTGTCTTTGTCTAAACATATATTTTTTCAAGCCCTATAAAAATTGGAATTTTTCAATGTAAATGTTTCTCAATAGACACATAAAAAAAATTTAAACATATTTTAAAAACTTATTTTTCCCCCACATGAAAAATGTTATAGCCCAAATTGAAAGTCACGGCTTCCAATTGTTGACGTGACAAATGAAAAAAATTTTGTTTTCTCTTTGCACAAAAAAAACTTTTGTATATACATTTCTAAAGGGTTTTTTGCTCATACACTTACATCTATATTCATCTTCAAAAGAAATTTAAAGACATAAAAGCTTTTTTTTCCATTGTTTCCCAAAAGAATAAATATGTTTTTACATCAACATCAAGTGGGTGTTTGCTTGAAAAAACTTTATAGTAACTTCAAAAAGAAATTATGCAAAAAATACCATTTGTTTTAAAATCGTCGTAGATTAAAAGCACTGTCAAATGTCAACACACCACAACCCTAAAGAAAGAAAAAAAACAGGAATGGGTTTTTCCCCTTTTGAAGGCATTTTTCATTTGTCCATAAATTATTCATACACGGGGAATAAAACTCCCTTTGACTTTTTGGGTGTTCCGGCACTGGTTCAACAGAAAAATTGGAATTCCGGCAAGGCCAAAGACCATCTTTTTAATCGGGCCTGTTCTTTTTGACTTGTAGACAAATCTTTTACAGAACCACTTAAATCATGGGTTTTCCCTTTGATAGACAAAATAGGAAGGGGTACATCTTCTCTGCACGGGGAAAGGTTTTAAACACCCCTAATTTGCTTTTTTCAAAAACCCTTTGATCTGCCCCTGTACGCCCAACATTGGGTCCCAAATTCATCACTGATAATGTCGGGCTTTTTGACATCGTTTGAACAGGAAATATCCACCCCAACTAAAGGGTTTGATGGCAACTTTTGGTACTTTTAAACATACTTCTTCAACAGGGTTCACATGAAATCCTTCTCAGTTTTTTGCCATTTTGATTTATAATTTACTGCAAAAATTTTTTTTTAAAACCACCTGAAAAGGGCCCCTTCCCAAAACCCACGAAGTTTGGGTTAGGGTTCATCAAGTGAGTAGCAAAAGGGGACTTTTTTCCCCAACGCTAAAGGGAAAACGTCCCTTTGCTTTTCTTTTGCAAAGACCTTTTTTACAATCTTTTTTTTCTTTTCAGTGACTGTTGGGAACTCACATGATCCTTAAAAACGTTTTAGCGGGTTCTAAAGTATTGGTAAAAAGTTTTACTGTCAGGTAGGGTCCGCCCTTTTTCCCACCCATTGTGTCATCAATAGACCCAAAGGCCCCCTTGGTGAGTGCCCCCAAAAAGAAGCCAAAGGGTTTGAAAATCCCAGCGTTTCGTTGGGCTTTTCCCCTGTAGCAAAAAGAAAACCCCGGTATAAAACCCGTCCTTTCTGGGGTTTCCTCCCTTGAAAACCTTTTTAACATGGACTTTAACGTTCCATTGAAACGTTCAACCACCCTTTCGTTTGGGGTGATATGGCTTTGGTTAAAATGGAAGAGATTGAAAAACAGTCTTTTTAAATTTTTTCCCCCAATGAGATCAAAAATGAATTGCTTTCCCAAAAATTTCCGAGGGGAATTTTTGTCGGGAAGGGGCCCCATTTCGGGAAAAAAAACCGAAAGTAAGGCTTCAGCGCAGACACGTTTTCAATTTTTTCGTGGAATCGTTCTGGTTACCTTTTTGCTGTATCCACCAAAGTTAAGAAAACAAATACCCGGGAAGGACGGGGAAAAAAGGCCCAAAAAGATCAATAGCTACCTTCGAAAGGGAAGGGAAAATTTGGGGAGGCATTTTGGGCGGTGAACATGGGCGGCCTTTTGGATGTCTTTTGGCGGGATGAAACCATGAGGGCCCGTATTTTGAAATTTTCCCTTTTTGTGGACCCGGGCCAAAAAAAAGAATAAAGAATCTTTTTTAACGTTTTTGTTTCCACAGTGACCAGAAAAAACAATGCATCAGGGCCCGTGTTTTGGGCACTGTCTCTTTTAAGTGGCTTTGGAACGACAACTTGTTTGTTTCCCTGTCCGGGCCCACTGTGAAAAATGTCGGGTCCATTTTGGGACTTTTGGTTTTGGGGCCTTTGGGGGGGCGGGACAGTCTGTTTTGAGCAAAAAGGTTTTTCGTCAGGTTGTTTTTATTGCTTTTCTTTTGGATCTTCTGGGGTTTTCTGGAGTTCACCCAGTTTTGGGGTTTTTTAGCGGTTTTGGTAGTTTTCCCCTGTCTATGACTTTTGATTAGTACTCACAAGAAAAGGAAAAAGCCCGATCCTCCAGAAACCCCCATGTACTGTAGCGACACCTGGAAAATTGCCCGGGATCAAGTCCGGCTGGGTTATCAACAAAACCAGGCGGTAAAAAAATTCCGGAGTAGTACGGTGTATGGGCTGAAATTTTGCCAGGGAACTTTTCAATCTTGCCCCCAAAACGACCTACACTTTTGGCAGTGTTGGTATGGTTTTGAAGCACAAAAAGATTTCCGTAACCACGTGGTGCCCCCAGGTTCGCAAAACCAAAGCCTGCAATCCATTGATGGCTCCCGTTTTCAAACACCAGTCCATCAACAGATTGTTCGGGGTCCCAAAACAAGGCCTTCTTCACAATCAGTGGAGATTTAATGGCGGATTTTAAATCTTTTGGTTTTAAAAGGGGGAAATTTTCCTTTTCAAAGGGAAACCCTTGCAATCGCAATAGAAACATCGCATTGTCTGATCGGCAGCTGACTGATTTTGTAAATTTCGGTTCGTCCACGAACTGGCCCCAAAAAGGCCCAGCGGTGGTCGTTGTCCACGACCTCGGAAGTTTTCTTTAGAAGCAACGGGGTTTTTTTTGGGGGTGAGTACTTGGGGATGATGGGAAAATCACTCGAACCCCGGAAAAGATCCCCGTCCATTCCCAAGGGTAGGTTTTATCCTTGAGGACTCAAAATGACCCACGATTTCCCTTTCCCGTAATTTCCCGTCCCGATGGGATAGTACATGGCATGAGACTTTAAAGATGGAAAATTTCCCCCTTTCCTAGCCTCCCCCCTTATCTGGGTGAGCGATACAATACTGATCAGCCATCGACACATTTCCTTTACGTTTTCAAATTGCCTTTCTTTAAGGGAAAAGGGGGCCCGATCTTTTCTCACGCTCTGGAAAAGTTTTTTCCCCTTTAAAAAGGAGATTCGCGTGATTGGAAAAAATTTTGTTCGTTTTTTTGATAAAAACGACCATCGATCCAAACAATGCTCATACGGTCAGAAAAGACGGAAAAAAAAATTTTCCCTTTTTAGGGGCACAGAAAGGAAACGTTCGCCCAAAAAAGATCAGAAAAACATTTAAATTTCTTGAGGAGTTTTCTTTCAACTGATCCAAGTTAAAATTTTTTTTTTTCGCTGCAATGTGGGGTAAAAGTGTCAAAGCGTACCTTAAACAACGAGAAATTTTACAATGTCCCTTTTCTTTGGCCAAAAACCCCAAGGGCGTTGCGTGCTTTTAATCGGAAAGAAAACTATAAGGGCACCGTTTTTTTCAAAAGGCGGGGAACTTTGGAATAAAATGCCGCTTTTTGGGTTTTGGGGGCGCTTGCGGAACCGAGGGGGGAGGTTTCTCGATGCTGGATTTTTTAATTTCAGCATCAGTTCTAGTTTTTAACTGCCTCAACTTAAATTGCGTTCTTCAGTTCAGCCCTTCCCCCCTGTAATTTTTTTTCTTCAAATTTTAGCTTCCCTTTTGTAATCTTTTTTCTTTGCTTCAGCTTCCCCCTGTAATTTTTTTTTTTTCGTTCCGTTCCCTCTGTAATTTTTTTTCTTCGCTTCAACTTCCCCCTGTAGCTTTTTTTCTTTTTTTCCCTTGTCTTAGCCCTTTGGGGGCTCCCTATCTATGCAAATTTTTGCACATTTGTTTGGTTAAAATTTTTTTCCACAAAAAACCCCGCGTTCCGCTTGTTTAAATTATTTATCAAAAACAAACCATAAGAAACCGGGCAAAGATATAAACACCAAAAAAATTTTTTAAGTATGGTTTAAAAAAAAGGCGATTTATGATGATGTTTTGTTTCACCCAAAAAAGTTAAATTTTAGTATATTCAAATAAAGAATTCAAATTTCCCGGGGTAAAAAGAAAACCCCTTACTTAAAAAGGGGAGTATTTAAAAAACAAGGAATTTTATTTTTCCCGAAAATATTTTGTTATTTAAAATTTGGGAAAGTAAAAAAAAAAAAAAAAATGAAGTTCAATGCAAATCGGTTTTTCCCAAAAAAGGAAAAAAAAACAAAACTAAAGTTTTTTTGGAAAAAAAATTCTTTATAAAGTTTTAGTTCTTAAAAGTTTTTGTTGTCAGTCTTTCTTTCTTTTTAATTCCAAATGAATTTTCAAAACAAAAAGTAAAGCCCTTTTACAAAAAGGAATATTAAAATTTTCAAAACAATTTGGGAAACAAAACAATTAAAAAAGGGGAAAAAAAACACCCAAATAGCGGAAATCTTACCTAAAAAATGAAAATTTTAGAAAAAAAAAATAGATAGGAGCTTTTTGATGAGAAGGTTTAAGAAGGGGTTTTTAAAAAGGGGGTGAAAAAAAATGAAAGGTTTCAAGGACCGGAAAAAGTGGGGAAGAAATCAAGAACAGCAAAAGGGAAACCCCCAGACAGCACCTGTGGTCACCCCTCCCGTGAAATTGGGGGAGGGGGAAAAAAACAAATCCCGCACAATATACACCACCCCTACCCGTTAAAAATACAAAAAACTAAACAATCAAACAATAAATGCCAATTACCCAAAATCAAAAAAAAAATTTGCCCCACACAAAAGAAAAAAAAATAATCAAAGATTAAAAATGTTTATTTGGGGGTGGCGGGAATCAAATCCACCACCACACTATTTTCGTTTAAGGAGGGAAAAAGTTTTATCCCCCCACTTGGGGGAAAGGGGGAAAAAAACCCAATTAAAAATTGGAAAGGGGAAAAAAAAAAAAATATTTTTTGAGAAGGGAAGGACTATTGACTCCCAACGCCCTGCCCCCCGCTAAAAAGCAGGGAAGAGGGTTTGGGGGTATCAGCTGGGGAAGGGGACAAACAAAAACTAATTCTCTAGGGGGGGGGGGCAGGAATTTCCCCAACGCCCCGCCCCCCTTTCTTTTCCAGGTTCAGAAGAGGGGTTGAGGCTATCGGTCCCGAGGGGGGGGGGAAAGGGCCCCAAAAAAAAAAACCCCACCAAAAAAAAAAACTTTTAAAGGAAATTGAAACAACCCCAAAAAGAAATGTCAACCACCCCAAAACACATTTGAAATAGAACCCCAAAAAAAAAAATGCAAATTTTTATACACAAAAATAATTAAAAATTTCTTCTTTTTTTTTCCTTCCCTCCCAAAACCCTTTAGGGTACAAAATTTGGGAAAACTTTTCCCTTTTTCCCGGTCCCCAGGGTTTTCAAATTTCAAATTTTTTTTTTTTTTTCTTTTGTCGGGGTCACCACTGTCACCTGTTTATTTTGCACCCGCCCCATTCATGGGCAGCATTTACGCCCAAGCAACCGCCCCTCTTTCCCTTCAACCAAAAAGGGGCATACCGAATGTTTTTTCTTTCCCCCCTCTCCCTTTAGGGAAAAAAACTTTACTAAATAATTTAAAAATTGTAAAGTTTTTACACATGTATCTTCTTTTCCTGAGGTTAAAATTTTAAACCCTTACACGTATCTCTCTTTCACTGAGAGAAAAAATAATCTTCACCATGTATCTCTTTTACTTGGGGAGATTTAAAAAAATCTAGTTCCCCCTTCTATAAAGGCCATGGCCTTCACATTCCCTTATCCCCAAAACCCGGGCGGGGGAAAAACATAACTCCCCCTTAAACACGATGCCCTCCCGCCTCAAATAAAAACTTCCCGGGTTTTTCAATTCCCCGTCTCTTGAGGGCCCAAAATTTTGCCCCCCCCCAATTCTCCTGTCCTGGGAGATTTCGAGTCTCGACTTTCTTCCCCCCCGAATTTTCTGTCTTTGGGGAAATGACGAGTTCCAACTCCTCTCCCTTGGGGTTGGTATTGCTGGGGCCGAACTACTGGTGTGTTTCCCCCCACCATGGCCCCTCTTCAAAACCCCCTCACGGGGTGATAGGGGAAGGGTTGAAAGGGCCCAAGGGGAAAGGGTGAAGGGTTTTAAAGGGTGGTTTAAAGATGGTTAGCAGGGGGGACCCGGGCCCGACGGTTCGAGTTTAGGATTGGGTGGGTAAAACTGATTCTTTCCCCCCCTCCTTTCCCAGTTGGGGTGCATACTCGTGTTCAAAAAAACATGACCCCGCACCTTACCTTTTCCAAAGGGGGGGTTTTTAAACTATCACTCAGTGGTCACTTTCACCAATGGAACCTTTTTTTGTTTCTTTAATGGGTTATCTCACCTTTTTTTTGGGGACGCCCCCTACACTAGTCAAGCCACATGAATATTCTTCCTTTAGTTGTGGCACGGGGAAATGATTCATATCACTAACTACATGTGATGGAGCGTCACATGCCTTGATGTGAGGCTACGTCCACATGACAATTGCTCATGGTTATTGCTTGAACAACTTCTATGGGTCCGCATCTTGTACCTTTCTTGCTATTTCATTATTTATTCATCATGTAAACGTGGACATACTGTAGATAATGGCTGAGAGAGTTTTTTCACTTGCGCATTGTCTAGTCCCATGTTACAGGTTGGCAACTGGCGTTTTCTAAAAGACGCGGTTCTACTTGTCTTGGTCGTTAACGGCGAGAGTCTGAAGCAGATGTACATCTCTGACCTCATCGCATGCTGTTCCTTCTCTGTATTCCTCGTCGTGTTCATATGTGTGTGGGTCTAGTATGCATAGCTCTTTTGTGTGTGTGTGTGTGTGTGGTGTGTTGTGTGGTGTGTGTGTGGTGTGTGTGTGTGTGTGTGTTTTTAGCTATTTCGTTGTAAAAGTTAACAGCAGCAGCAGCTGCAGCAACAATAACAACAATCGTAATCTCGGGAGTTTTGCCTTTTGTTTTCTTTTTCTTTCTTTTTTTCCTTCTTCTTTTGTTGTTGTTCGCTCATGAAGTCTATGTACTTTAACTCAAACTCGTTCTTGTTGATGTTTGGGTGTGTATGCATGTATGTATGTATGTATGCATGTATGTATCTGTGCATGTATGTATCTGTGCATGTATGTATGTATCTTCAGAAATCCCGAGCCAGATGGCCTGGCCACATCGTCAGAATGCCAGACAGTCGACTGCCGAAACAACTGCTGTACGGAGAACCGAGACAGGGCAAGCGCAAAGTTGGGGGGGGAAAGAAACGTTTCAAGGACTGCCCCAAAGTGTCCCTTCAAAGGCCTGAACATCAGCCTCATCACCTGGGAGTCGCTTGCCCTGGACCGCCAGCCTGGCGAAGCAGCATCACAAAGGGTGCATATATACATCAGAGAAGAGACGCACAGCAGAAGCGGAGAGAAAGCGAGCCGCGCGCAAAGGGTACACTACAGCTACCTCCACCTCCACTGTAGCACCCACCCACATGTGTCCTACATGTGGGCGTTCCCTCTGGGCCCAGATCGGCCTCACCAGCCACCTGCGGACCCACACTCGGCAATCTTCCATCTGAGATTAAAGGAAGTCATGGTCATCTTCGAAATCGAAGACGAACAACAACAACAAAAAACATGTATCTATGTAGCCTATGTGTGTGCGCACGCGGCAGGGTTTAAATTTCCCCCCTCTATTCTCTCAGCTTCTGGACGCTTTTTTTTTTTTCTCTCCCCCCCCCCCCCCCCCCCCTTTTTTTTTTTTTCTTCGAATATTACCCTCTGTAAATCTTCCGACCTCTATCCTCACCACGTCCACCCCGTGCTCCCCTCCCATACACCCCTTAGGGCACACCTCATCCTCCTCATTTTCCC
>CM031606.1:34659674-34662174 GCA_018398815.1 Conus ventricosus
TGGACCGCTTTTAGTGTCTGCTCATGCACAGTACAGTCACACTACATGCGATTGCCAAATGAACTTCTCAGAAAAGCCAGTATGATGCAGAATGGGCGAAGGAGGGGGGGGGGGGGGGGGGGGGGGAGGGAGGCGAGGCACACAAAGGCTTTCTGGAAGAAAGGTGATGAAAGTGGTACAAATGCAGCTAAACAAAGGGTAACAGTAAAAAAAACAAACTGTAGATGAAGAAGGAACTGGATGGGAACAGATGGATGAACTGACCAAAGAACCTGAATTGGATATATATATATATATATATATATATATATATATATATTATAATATATATAAAATATATAATATATATATATATATATATATATATATATATTATATATATATATATATAAAAATGTATGTATGTATGTATATAATCTGAACAATTAAGTAGTGGGGGAAAACAAGTGCAGGCTAACAATTTCTTTCAGTCGTTATAGTAATGATTTGGCAAAGATTTAAACTTTAGGAGGGAAAAAAAAAAAAAAAAGGTTGAAGATGAAGAAAATGGGGAATATGTTATAAATAGGAGAAACCCTTCACTAGCTGCCTGAGGGAACCATCGTAATCCCTCTCGAAGGCCCATCTATTTTTTTTCCTGCTCCTAGGCCTTTCTCAGCTGGATCGGACTCATCAGGGAGATATATATATATATTTAATATATAATTAAAAAAAAAGAAATTTAAGTTCCCTGAGGAAGATCGCAAGAAGGTTAAAATATGGGGGATATTTGATGGTCTGTTGTTTCAGCTCTATTTCATTATGTCTTTATACCTATAACTATCATTTTCTGTATCTATACCTATCGATCTATAAACTATGTATGTATCTATCTATATAAATATATTATATATATAAATATATATATAAAAGAGAGAGAGAGAGAGAAGAGATGGGTAAAGATACAGGCCTGTGTATATATATATAATATATATTTTATATATCAATGATGTTAAAAAAGGAAGGTTAAAACTCAAGGTTAAAACTCGACAAATTTGTTTCTAGCGGCGTTGCGCTGTCATCAGGATGGTTTTTGTTTGCCCACCGCCGATGTTATATTAGCGTGTGGGCTCACGTTTGGGGGTTGTTTTGCACGTGCGGGTTGGCTGCACGTGTTTTTTGGGGCTTTCAGGTTTTTGTTTTGGATGTGTTCACTAACAACGATTTCCATTTATGCCTGCAGTTGTTTACTATTTCTGTTTTGGTGTTTAAAGTTGCTAAGTGTGGTTTGCATAGTATTAACCATTTTTCAGTTAAACATAGGTTGCACCTTTTTGAAACATTGCTGTATGGTGATGCTCTTTTTTATGATTTTTCCAGGATATATTGTAGCTTGTTTTTGCGTCTTTAAGTTTCCAGATATATTTGCTCAGTTCTGTTTGGTTTTTATATTTTTCTTTATTGAATGACTGTTTGTGGTTTGCATATCTGGTTTTGAAGTGTTTTCAGTGATCCCTATGTATGTTTCTTTTTCATTTTCTGATGTTACAGTAGCCTGGTATACAATGTTGTTGTGGAGACATTTATTGTTTAGTGGGCACTGCTCCTTTCTCGTGCAATTGCAAGATTTCCTTTCTTCACCCTTCTTTGCTGTGTTGATTTTCATTTTGTTGGATGCGTCAATCAGGTTTTTGAGGTTGGGCATACATGAGTACGATAGTTGTGACAGTGTTTTTTGTTAAATATTTTGGACAGTTTGTGCTGTTTTGGAAATGAAGTTGCTAGGATTTTGAAGAATTCTTTCCCTATGTTTGTTTTGAGTTTCCCGTCGTATGGGGGGTTTATACCATATGATTTTTCTTTTCCTATTTTTCTTGCTTTTATTTGTGTTGTTGTCCGGGTTGTATTGTAGTTTGTAATTTTATCCACTTGTTTGTAGTGCCTCCTGGTATTCCACTGCTGCATTGTTTGAACACTCTCTCATTGCATGACAGGTTTGATAGTCTCTTGTTTATGCCATGGGGTATGGTCTTTAATACAGATGGTGGGTGGTTACTTTTGTGTGTACATAAAGAGGTGTATCGTTGGGTTTCTTGTATGGTTTATATATATGGTTGTTGAGATCCCGTGTTATGTCTAAGTGGTTCACTACCTTTTTTGTTTGCTTCAATGGTGATCTTTAAGTTGTGGTTTTGGAAGATTTTGCATAGTTCTTTCTTCTTGTTTTCGATGGTTCTTGGGTTGTTTGTTAGTGCAGCAAGGGGCCATCGTCTCTGTACAGTCCGACTTGTTTTCCGAGTTTTTTCTTGATGTTGGACAGCATGACTAGTCCGACCAGTTCACATGTTTCTGCACCATCATATGAACCCATGGTTACGTCGAATGTTGAGTTTCTGTTGGTTTTCCTGATCCAGGTTTCATTTCTGCTGTGTAGTAATGTTTTTCTTGGTGTGGAGAATGATTTCCATTTCTGACCCTGTTATGTCTGTGTGGTTACTGGCAAACTTCAGGGCTTTGGAAG
>CM031606.1:34667174-34705125 GCA_018398815.1 Conus ventricosus
CTCTCTCTCTCTCTCTCTCTCTCTCGGAGCAATATCATACACATGTGTGCATACAGGTGCACACACACACACATGCACGCACACACACATGCATGCATGCACGCACTCACGTAGGCACACACACACACACACACACACACACACACACACACACACACACACACACACACACACACTTTTTGTGTGTTTGGATGTGAGCGGCAAAGTGAAAATGTATTTCATTTGACAGCTTAACAAAAAAAATGTGTTGATGTACTGCTCGTGTTAATCACAGGCAGGGTGTAGGTAAATACCAAATTTCAGGTGAGAGCAAACTGTCGGTAATCACGGGGCAGGGTGTAGGTAAATACCAAATTTCAGGTGAGAGCAAACTGTCTGTAATCACTGGGCAGGCTGTAAGTAAATACCAAATTTCAGGTGAGAGCAAACTATCGGTAATCACGGGGCAGGGTGTAGGTAAATACCAATTTTCAGGTGAGAACAAACTGTCGGTGATCACAGGCAGGCTGCAGGTAAGTACCAATTTTCAGGTGAGAACAAACTGTTGGCCCTGAGGAAGTGAATAATTGTGAAACATATGGTGCAAGTGTCTGAACACTTTCACATATACAGTTATGACCAGAAGAAGTTGGAACCTTATGGTGCAAGCGTCTAACACTTTCACAGGTACAGTTATGCCCAGAGTAAGTTGGAACCTTATGGTGCAAGCGTCTAACACTTTCACAGATACAGTTATGACCAGAGGAAGTTGGAACCTTATGGTGCAAGTGTCTGAACACTTTCACAGATACAGTTATGACCAGAGGAAGTTGGAACCTTATGGTGCAAGTGTCTGAACACTTTCACAGGTACAGTTATGCCCAGAGTAAGTTGGAACCTTATGGTGCAAGCGTCTGAACACTTTCACAGGTACAGTTATGCCCAGAGATAAAAGGTTGTGGAAATAGGTAAGGTAGCGTTTCCTCAACAGTTATTACCTTCTGAATAGCTCAGTTGGTAGAGCGCCTGACTCGTAATCTTGGTGATCCTGGGGTTGCGGGTTCGAATCTCCGCCGGGGCGTTTCGGTACAGGGGGATTTTTCCCTCGGAGTTAACATTGGTTCTGACTCCATTTCCCATACAGTCCTTCGAATGAGACTATAAACCGAGGTTCCGTGTGTGAACGCATGCATAACATCTTGCACACACGTAAAATCCCATCACCAACTTTCGGAAGAGTAGGCCAGTTTGGCCGTTGGTATGGATGACACGTTACACATAGCATGCACCCTGCGTGAGAAATGGAAAGAATGACGGCAGTAAGGAAAATGAGTGATCGATATTGAACGATACTGAATGGATGACACGGGAAACGACTGAATGAAGCGCCAGCTGGCAGCTCTTCAGTCGGCACTACCCAGGTAGGCAGCCCGTTGTGTAAACGAGTGTTGATTGTAAAGCGCTTAGAGCTTGGCCTCTAGCCGAGAATAGGCGCTATATAAGTATTCATTATTATTATTATTATTATTATTTTGGACATTCTTTCTCAATACACATTCACCACAAAATGTATTCCTTCCATAGAGTTTTATTTCCATTAAACATAAATAGATTTTTTTTAAAGACAGTTACTTAACTAGAAAATGCCCCAAACTTGCCATAAATCCCAAACTGAGAACATTGTACCAAATCCAGCAGTAACGTTATGCGGAAACAAACTGTCTGTCAAAGGGACGTTACTAAGTGAGGTGTTGAGCAGGGGTCTCGGAACTCCAGGATTGCCTGAATTTGTTTCTGCTCATTTGTACATGTACATGAACATCTTCTACACTTCTTATTTCTAAAATTTGTACAACTGTTGATTTTTTTTTTTAATTGTAGACTATCATGAATATTGCACGAATGTAAACATAACCAAGTATGAGAATTGTTTGATCATGTGATTTCAGATCCAAACAGTCTGTACAAATGTCCCGATCGCCTTCGACTGCCTCTTGTGTTCTACTACACCCACACTGCAGTTGTCTACGTGAACAAGCTGCTACTGGCTGGTCTCCTGAAGGTCAGTGTTGCATTTGACACCATCTTCTCTTTCATCTCTGGGATTTCTCTGCTGATTTGCTTCAGTGATGGATAAAGGTTATCTGTCCTTGTTGGACCTTTCTCACCTGACGTGGGATACTTAAAGTGATTGAATTGGCCCAGGTTTGAAGGAGAGGAACATCCACTGACTCGGAAATGTGGACCAGGATCTGCCTCGCGGCTTAACCAGGCCAACTGAGTTGTGTTCGTATTCTGATTAGTACTTGTCAATGCAACATGTACAGGACAAAACGAAATGATGTGTTTTTTGAGTGTGTGTGTGTGGAGCAGCTCTAGTTTCCTGTGGAAAATGTGTGTGATGTATGTGTTTTCTTTATGTGTGTGTGTGTGTGTGTGTGTGCACGCGCGTACCTCTGTATGCACATGTGTGTATGTATGTTTGTGTGTACTGCTGGGTCAGCTTAGGCAAGTCTTGATGACATGACCAGGAACTTTTTTCTCCTTCATTTTTTTCCTTCCTCCTTTTTCTCTTCTTCTTCACCTCCTTCTTGTTAACATCCATAATCATCTTTTTGATGACTTTGGTGTTCATGTACTTAGGATTTCCAGTTGTGATAATTATAGAATATGTCTATACTGCCTGGAACATCTGTGCATAACAGTGGGATTGGGGAATGGGGGGGGGAGGAGGCAAGAGTTGAGGGAAGGTCAAACCTGTTGGCAGCTGATCAAACAATGTCATGATGACAACGTAGCATGCAAACAGCCTATCTTTGTCAGGTATTTCTTATAAGGGTGTGTTTGGTCTTGCTGTCAACGATGTGGAGTGGCAACATAAATTTGTAACTGCCCTGTGAATGTTACATGAAGAATGTCGAATGTGTGCTTATCTGTGTAAATGGAGAAGACGTACATTTTCTGTAAGGCGTTGTCATGATACACTCTGCCCAAAAAGATGAGAAAGAAAGAAGGATGGAATAAAGTAGAACATTTAAAAGTACACAGACTTTCTTAGAAAGCTATATATACATGAAACTGAAAAAAAAAAAGTCATATTGGAATAATAGAACATTTACACAGTACATATACCCCACACACACACACACACATACATATGGACAAATAACACGCACACACACACACACACACACACACACACACACACACACACACACACATATGCTTGCACACGCGCACGCATGCATGCAGGTACACAGACACACGCATGCACACCAGCACGCGCGCACACGCATGCACATACGCACACACACAGAGACTCGCACCTGCCCAGGCAAGAGCTCGTCTTAACAGGCATGCATGAATATGCACATATGCAAGCATGCAAATGTGCAAGCACGCCACACTTACCTGTATGTTTGTATGTATGTGGATACACACACACACATATACATACACACACGCGCACACACACACACACACACACACACATTTATGTCGACATATATCTCAACCATGCTGATGGGACAAAAGGGGAAACGTGGTTGCAGGTTTATAGTTGGCAGCAATGTTTTTCTTTTTCTAACTCTTACTGGGAAGAAGGATACAGAGTCGACAGTGGGTTGGGAGGATGGAGGGGCAGTTAAATGCGGATAAAAAGAAATGTTTCATTATCCCAAATAAGAAGCAAGTTTTTGGAATTAAGAGAAAGAAGGCAAGTGAGGATCCAGATTATCTGCATAATGACTTATGAATTTAATGTTATATTTTTGATGGGGTAAAAGAAGTACATAGAATTTCTTACAAATGATTGTAAGATTCTTACAATCATGCTTCTAATCAATTTCTTACAAATGATTCTATCATGTTCATAGAATGGATTTACTCTGAAGTGGGACAATTGAATTAAGAATAAGAAATAAAGGAGTAAGAGGTTGAGGGAAAGAAAGTATTGAAACGTAAAGAAATGGTAAAGCAAATAATTAAAACCTTCAGATGAAAGAATAAAACTGTTTAGTTAAAAAAAAAACTATTATCAAGATGTCATATTCAAAAAAGATTACACAAAAGAAAGGAATAAAAGACAATTCTTAAACTTCAGAAGAAGAAAAAGAAGAGCAAGCACAGAAGAAAAAGGATAGGAAGAGGTTGAAAGGAGCAAACAAAGACAGAATGCAATACATGCTTGAAATACTTATCAAACATATGAAAAAATATATGTTCGTTAATGGAAGTTTAGAAAAAGGCGTGTGTGTGTGTGTGTGTGTGTGTGTTGTGTGTGTGTGTGTGTGTGATTTTTTTATGTTTGACTTTTTACTTTTTTTTTTTTTTTTTTTTGATTTTCAGTCTCGCTTTTAGTTTTCATGGTGAAAGAACATATCTGAGTTGTGTTGTCTCATTTTATTTCATTTCATTTTTACTTGTTTTGTATTGTTAAGCCTGAAAAGCCTGGTGTATTGAATCCCACTGAATATGTACCCATATTCATATAATAGTTACATGTTTAAAAAAAAATATTGATAGTGTTGTTATGTCTTATTGGAGATCAGTTGCTAAAAAGGGTAAGAAAGGAGAGAAGATCATAAACAGAAAGGAAATCAGGAGTTGTAGTTGTTGTTGTTGTTGTCGGAAACTGTTGAAACCCTCAAAAGACTGGCAAAATATTTTCCATTGGTCCATGGTCTGTAAGCATTGGAGTCAGAAAAAAAAAAGCTTTTAAGTTGCACTTACATTTACTTTTTTTCTCTACTATGTCAAGTTCAGCTGCAAAATCATCTTTCTACCACAAAGTATTATTTACTCTGTATATTTACAAGCAGCTGTACTCGACTATCGTCTTGCTTACCACTGCACAGTCTGTAACATGAATCATGCCTAATAAAAGATGATATATATCATTGTAATGTTTGTGTAGTTTTCATCATGTCATGTAAATTTACCGTGATTATGAAACATTGACTTTATCTTATGAAAATGTTATGAGCATTTTTGTCAAATCGTTTGTCTTTTGTTTCTGTATAATGTTTTGTATTGTTGTTTTGTTACTTTATTTCTTTATAATATTGACATCCTTGCAATTTCCTATATTTTTTTGTATATGACTGGGTCACTTCTGTTTAAGTATGCTGAATGAAAAATGTATTGTGTTGATGTTCATCATAGTCCATATCTTAACCTTTGGAAACATGCAATTTTCTTGAATGTTAAAGGAATGAAAACAGAAACGAATTGTTTAGCAGTATGAGACACTTGAATAAATTACAATTACAATGTCTGATGATCATATGTTATCCCATCATTCTTCATGTATTTGTTCGGAGCGGGTCTTGCAAGTTTGAACGATGTTGAAACAGGTTGGATGAAATGTCTGGATAACGGTAAAGATGGTTTGGTTTTGTTTTGTTCCATTGTCTTTCTTTCTATACCAAATCATGGCATTACACCACTGGTCAATTGATCTCATCCACAGTTGTACCCCGATCTTCCGTCCGGCCAGCACCAGCAATCAAGGAGCAGTCGTTTTATAAGTCATTGGCACTACAGAGAGATCGCTGCATGCTACGGGTAGGTCGATTAAGTTTGAGGTCTTATGCCTTGCTTGTGCTTTCATTCTTATTCATAGCCATCATGTGGCGAGCATCTCCCCATGCACACAAGTCATTCATGACAGTCTCCAAAATTTGCTGAAGCGATGTACCTTCCAGACCTCCCATGGTGAGGTCCAGAGAGGGAAATGAAACGGGACATCAGTTGACAAGCATCAAGGGCACTCAGATTGAGACTTTTTTTTTTCATTTTATGGGGTGTATCCGATTCGATGAGAGTGATGAGGACATGATCAACTAGCTCTGTGATTTACTAACTTGGCTTAGAGTAGCATCATGACTTGAGCGACATCTACCTCCTTGGCCACAAATTCTATGCACAGTCACCATTGCATCGATGTGACTTCACAGACCACCATGATGGGAGTACAAGCAAGCTCAGGTAGTTGAGTCTTTTGACAGGAGGAGAGATGACATTTAGCAAACTCCACTTGATGTTCGAGTAATGAGTCAGACGCAGTGTCAAATTTGAGCAACTGTCTCAGCGACACATCCATCACGTGGATGAAACTTGGGAGTGCGTGGTTTCAGTCTTCCGGGATGAATACATAGCAAACTCCACTCTGGAGAGAAGCTGATGTGCAGCCATAGAATTCCATATGTGAAAATGACTCTCTTCCAGCCCACGCTGCACAGTGCTCACCATTTCACCAGGGTAAATGGTGACATTTTAAGTTGTACAGGTGCAAGTACATGGACATACGTAGGCGTATATGCACACGCACACACAGAGTTGTGTACACACACACACACACACACTCACACATAAACACATACACGTGTGTGCATGGTATTATGCACATGCATGCACATTCTCACTTGCATACACACAGATTCACACATACACACATACACAGACGCACACAACCACGCAAACACTCTCGCTATACACAGTATTGTGTACCACACACTTGCACAAAAAGACACTCCCATGTGTGTGCATGCAATTACATGCATGCACATTCTCACTGGCATACACACAGATTCACACATACACACAAACACAGACACACACAAGCACACATACACAGACACACACAAGCACACAAACACTCTCACTCAATATTTTGACAATCCCCTAGACTGAGTTTATCAAATGATCAAATGCACTTTTAATGTTATACTTTTCAGAAAGAATTCAAAGTTTTTATATGCGTCTTAACCATGCTCAGTGTGAGGATACTTCCATTGAAGTTATTTGGCCAGGGTTGTTGGGAGACTCAGAAAACAAAGGCAGCATGTATGACTTGCTTGGAGGAGCAAGAGGGGGTTGGTAATGCTGGAGTAGTATGCTGCTCATGAAATCCATTCCCCAGCTTCTAGGGTCTGTTTTTAGAGACTGCTTCTCACTTTTTCCAACCAAACGTAACCTTCTTGGACTATGGTGTTGAAAGAACGCGAGGTTGGAAGACATTTTGTTCCCAAATCAGACAGACTTTGCTTACAGTGATTTAATTGCTTACTAGCCACGACTGGTAGTGCATTAACTGTGATGTTAGAAGGTTGTGGGTTGGGTTCCTGATGCGGTTTCAATATCTCTTTTGTTTTTAATTTAACCTGACCCCACCTAGGTATAATGGAAAGCTTGTCTATGCAACCAAATATTTGAAGTCTTGTTATCTAATTAACTTGGTTATTAAAAAAATATGTTCAACCTGAAAGATCTAATTAGACCTGATTATTATCAAATTGCTTCTGTTCCCATTATACTGATTCATTATTTTGATGATGTGCTGGAATCTAAGCAAAAACAAACTATTTAACCAGTCGCCATGGCGAAGTGGTTAGCGTCGCGGACTCCCGGCTGGGAGGTCGTGGGTTCGAATCCCATCAGAGTCATGTGGGTTTTTCTGCCCCGACCGGCACCTACCCAGAGTTGAGTTTGCTGCGGACTCAGTAGGGAAGACTGGGACCACACAGTCGAGTTTCATCCACTTAAAGGATGCGTTTCTGAGAGTGTTGCTCAAATTTCCTGACCAACACTGCAGGTGCCTGTATCTCTCGGGCCTAGTTGAGGCCGGATATATTATGAAAGGAAGCGTAGAGTACAGCCCTGTCATGTAGTCTCAGACCGAAATGGAAATCCGTAGCATCATCTTAATCATCCTCATTCTCATCGATCAGCATTAAAAAAAAAAGTCTCAAATTCTGTGGCCCTTCATGCCCTGCTGTCATGGTGACCTCAATTTCGATGTCCTCTCCACGTCTGTGGTCTTGGTTTGGTTCCGTCGGGGTCACCGGTATTGGCGAGTCCATGGGGGCTGTCGTTGGACGGACGTGGTGGCGCCCTCCGGAGGGAGAGCTCATTCACGCCGGCTCCGCGACTAATCAATTATTGTCGTCAGTAGGGGGCTTAGTAGGTGGTGTCCTGCGTATGTTAGATCAGAACAGGCGCCACTGAACACCACCGAAGTGACTCGGCAGCAGTGCAGTGTCTCCTCCGGTGGGTTGCCTCTTGACGACTTGACATTGACTGCTCCCTGTGGATTGCTGGTGCCGGGGCTGCGGCGGGGCCGACCGGGATGTGGCTGTGGACGGGGTGTCGGAATGAGAGGCGTGGGTGCACTGCCCCTGAGGTGGTGCAGAGGTTGGGACAGCAAAAAAAAAAAACTATTTATGAAAAAAGAGAATCGGTTTCTGAAAAAAACAACTTGCTCTCCAGGATTTGACCAGTTAATAAACTCGGTTTATAAGGTAGGAAAACACACACACACACACACAACACACACACACACGTCAAAATCAGCAAAGAGATTGACACACTCTTGTAACCGACCACATGCAGGCTTATGCTTGCAACTACACACATGTTAACACCACACACACAGACACACAATTACAGACACAGAAACACATACACACACACACATTTTTGTTAGCTGAATACTTTTTCTTTACCTACTATTGATTGTTTTTACTGACATTGTATTTGTCAATATTCGTCCAGGATGAAATATGTAACACACCAGAAGAAATACAGCATTGTGTTCATTTGTAAAGATCTGTTACTCTCTTTCTCTCTCTGTTTTTCAGTTTCTTCTCTCTCTCTCTCTCTCTCTCTCTCTCTCTCTCTCTCTCTCTCTCCCTCTCTCTCTCTCTCTCTCTCTCTCTCTCCCTCTCTCTCTCTCTCTCTCTCTCTCTCTCTCGCCCTCCTCCCTCCCCCTCCCTCTCTCTCTGTCTGCTGTCTCTCTCTCTCTCTCTCTCTCTCTCTCTCTCTCTCTCTCTCTCTCTCTCTCTCTCTCTCTCTCTCTCTCACACACACACACACACACACACACACACACGCCAAACACTACACATTTTATTCACACACCTTAAATTACTGATATACCTATGAAATATAATGTAGACAATAAACAGAATTAGTTAGTGAGGGGGAAAAATTAGACACAGGGGGCAGAGATGCTCAAAGACATAGTAAGTGGGAAAACAAAACAAAAACAAAATCTTGTTAATTTCTGTGGCAGGAGAACTATCGAATGGGAGGAAGCTACAAATGGCCAAGTGTTGAGGAGATTGTGGAGTATCGCCGCAATGTGCGCAACATCATTCTGAAATTGATTGTGGACACTCCTCTGCAACTGCCCATCACCATGGATAGTCCTTGGGTGAGCGGTACTGAAATGTGATTGGTGAAACAGTGAAGGTCAAAGGACAGTGAAATTTGATTGGTTTGATGGTGAATTGGTTAATGAGTTGTGTGTGTGTGTGTGTGCGTGTGCGTGGGCATGTTTGGTTGTGTGTGTTGGCATAGGCATGTGCTGTTGTTGTTTGTGTGTGTGTGTGTGTGTGTGTGTGTGGTTGTGTGTTTTGGCATAGGCATGTGCTGTTTTGTTGTTGTTGTTGTTGTGTTGTGTGTGAGTGTTAATTATGGTCTGAACGGTGATTTTTGTGTGGAAGAACTCAGATTCATACATGTATCAAGATGCAGTTGCTCTTCTCTGTGTCTTTCTATCTGTCCTGACTGTCTGTTTGTTTCATCTTCTTCTCTCTCTCTCTCTCTCTCTCTCTCTCTCTCTCTCGTTTTTGCAAGCCTTCTAACAGTTGCACAGACTGCAGTGTCTTTGCCGAGTCATTTTTGTAAGTTTTGTCTGAACATTTTGAAGCTCTGCCATTGTAAGGATTCCTTGACTGACAAACAAGGAGTGGGAAGCTGTGTATTGATTTAGTCAGTTAAACAGACATGCAACCAGAGATGCATACATGATTGTCCAAGTGGCCATCATACTCGCATGCATGCAGTTGTGCACAGTGTTTCTTGGTGCACACATACATACACACACGTAGAGGCACATGCATGTACACACACACACGCACTCGCACACATGCATGCGCATGCGCACACTCACTCACACACACACACACACACTAACACACACACACGCACACACACGCACACCACACACACACACGCACACACACACACACACACACACACACACGCGCGCGCACGCACACACATACACCCCCCCCCCTCAGATTACTTGAAACTGCTTCTTTAATGTAACGGGGAATGTACTCTAAGACAAGTGATCCTATGCTTATGGTTTTTGGCTATCAGGTTGGTGAAGACAGTTCCCTTGCTTTATTTGGTTTCTTGGAGTGCAGTGGGGTCTGGTGATGGGGATGGAGCATGAACGCATTCACCTGGAAACCTCGTCCGTCTTGCTGCGTCAGCTACCTGTCCACCTGGTGGAGAAGCCACAGCACTGGTTGTATGCTCCACGCACTTGGGGTTAGTTACGGCATCCTCTGTTGTCTTCGGGGTGTGTGTGTATGCAAGGTGCAGAATGTCAGAGATGGGGCAGGGTTTGTGTGGTATTGCAGTAATACTAATGCTTTCATTTTAAATCTATTCATATTTTGTGATTTTAGTTGTCGTGTGTATGCATGTGTGTGTGTGTGTGTGAGAGAGAGAGAGAGTGAGAGAGAGGAAGAGTGTGTATGTACGTGTGTGTGTGTGTGTGCACATGCGTGCGTGGGCATGTATGCATATGCATGTGGAGATTGATTTATTCATTTAAAGTAACTCTTGTCATTGCATGTTTGATGGAAAGGTTTCTATATTAATATTCATTAGTAGGGAGTTTCTGAATTAATGATCTATGATTGTGACGAACAAGCTTGTAGGCTTATCTCAACAAAAAGTGGCTGTTGAAATAATGCGGTGCATAAACTTTAAAATTCAGTCAATTCCATTTCCTGACATCATCTGTCTAAAAAAACTGCAGAGGTAAATAATTTGTAAATTGACCATACCTCGGAACTCAGATAAGAAAATACTGCTGCAAAAAAGAAAAAAAAATGTTCATTGATTTTTTTCTTGTTTGTAAATGCGAGAATTTATAAAGAGGAGAGACAGGAGTTTACTTTTCATATTTTGCTTTTCTTTCTGTTCAGAGTCTGGGTGCAAAGGAAACAAGATGGTGCATGTGGCAGGAGGGGAGGTCACTCTGGGCAAGCCGAAGGATTTCCCTCATTTGGTTGGGACAATGAATATGGAGAGGCAAAGTGCAGGTCAGTTTCCCATGTTTGTGCATGTATGTCTATGTCTGTATTTGTTTAGATGTGAAATTGTCCAGAAATGGAAAAGGATTATTGTCATTAAAGGAAATTACACATGTAATGTAACTAGTTTGCCATATCCACAAATATTATACTTGTATGCTGGTAGTCCAGTAAATTAACTCACAAAAAACAAAGACGGGGAAAGTTTAAGAAAAATGAAGGGCAAGGCTTTGTTTGTTTGGGGGGATGTATTTTGCTACATGAGGGCAAGGCTTTGTTTGTTTTGGGGGGATGTATTTTGCTACATGAGGGCAAGGCTTTGTTTGTTTGGGGGGATGTATTTTGCTACATGAGGGCAAGGCTTTGTTTGTTTGGGGGATGTATTTTGCTACATGAGGGCAAGGCTTTGTTTGTTTGGGGGGATGTATTTTGCTACATGAGGGCAAGGCTTTGTTTGTTTGGGAGGATGTATTTTGCTACATGAGGGCAAGGCTTTGTTTGTTTGGGGGGATGTATTTTGCTACATGAATGTCCATGTCCTGTCAGAAGTATTACTCTAACGTCAAACATCCCGACTCTTCCAGATGGTTACACCGCGCGAGACTCCTTACTTTTATAATTCATGCACATAGAGATTCAGTCAGTATTAACTCACTATACATGAGTTTATTCACCAGAGGTTGCCCTGTATTGTTGTAGAGTTCATTTCAAGATGGTCAGTATGCTTTTTTTTAAGGCCCCTACTGAGGATAGGATAGTCTGCTACACTTTATCCCAAACAGAAGAGACTAAAATTGTCTGGGTTCGTCAGATTTTGAGTTAACGTATTCTGATAGGATCGAGATGGTGCACAGGTGAAGAAAGATAGACGTGGTTGCTTAGGGCTCCCAATTTTCTTATTTTCTCAGAAATCTGAGAAAATCTATTGGCTGCTTTTGAGAAAAACAATGGTTTCACAGGCAAAATCATTTTGATATTCATTTTCCTCTGTCGGCCACTTGGCTGTTTATCAATTTGTGAATGTCTCATAGTGATAACTGTAACAATTTCTGTTAGAGTCGCTTCTAGTGTTTCTTGCATGTCAAGGACCGATTTGTCTCCAAAGCTGACTGCAAAACTTCTGAGGAGTGTGACCATGTCATGCACAGATATTTTGAATGGACAGTGTGCTGAAGCTAAGACTTTAACTTAGATAAAGACTACGAGAACAAATGGTGATGGGAGAGGCTTTTACAAAAAACAAACAAACAAAAATAGTATCCATACCAACAGGTGGTTTGGAATCTATGTGCTGAGCCTGTTTTTTTTCCCCCCCAAGTTGTATGACAGACTTACTGATGATGCATTCTTTCATTTGGATTGCTTTTTTGGTGACTAAAGATGTGTTCAAGTTCTATATTTGCTTTGGAAGTTTATTCCATATTTTGGTGTAGTTCAAATGGTTCATGTCTTGCCAAAAATTTATGGCGAAAGATTTCAGTCTAGCTTGCTGTTTTCTGTTTGTTTAAGTGTGCGCTAGACATCCTCAGATTCACCAACTTCTTGAAATGTCATCAGTGTTCCAGAGTTTGAAGCCAGCCAGTACCTGATAACCAACAAAGAGTTCCTGCAGTTTGTGCAAGATGGAGGTTACCAGCAGCAAGACCTTTGGACCAAGGAGGCATGGCAGTGGGTGCAGTTCCGACAGGCTAGGCATCCCACTTTCTGGGTGTGTGAGGAAGGTGAGTGCATCAGTGTTCTTTTAGTGTGCCATAGGTGCTTCATTATAAATATGTCACTAGGTGTCTTCTAAAGATAAGGTCATTTTAGATTTTAAAAATTCATTTACAAACTTAGATTATGTAACTTTGCTTTATACTCATTTTGAACATATCCAAAGCAATGTCCTGATTACAAAGCAGATTGCATCTGGGACTTCTTCTGTAGATCATCAGCTTGGCATTCAACTGAAAAAAAGTTAATGGCTTGGTAAACATTCTATTACATAAAAAAAAGGAGGAGTCTGTGAAAGAAAGAAAAGGGAGATGGAAAACCAAGGCACTAGATTATAGATGCAATTCTTCACTAGGTGCATATTGGGACTGTCAAAGCCTATCCTGGAAACAGAACCATCAGCATCACCTGCTCAGAAACCTTTCATCCACTGATTCAGACTTCTTAGTAAGACGCAGCTGATAGTATCTTTGTTCCCACAGCATCAAATAGAGACTTACCACAGTTTGTAATTCTATGGTATTCTCGCCATCAAAGGTTCAAAACAGAACCCAATGGCACCTCAAAGCAGCCAGTGGAAGGTAGAGAGGAAAGACGAGAAGAAAGCGCTGTAAGAAAATAAGTTGCTGAAAAAACAGAATCATTAGTTAAAGAATAGTAAATGTACAGGAAATCTTCAAGCTTATGCTTGAGGATCCATTTCAGGATACAAGGGAGGTCATAAGGTGTTGACAGTCAGAGTGGCCAGTTCAACCCAAGCATTGTCGGTCATAAATGCTTACAACAGCTAAAATTCTGTAGACATCCGTTACTTGGATCTCCTAAAAGATGTAATCTCCTGGCTTATATTCATGAACAGACTTAACCGGAGGTTTAAACCCGACTTCCGCCTGTTAACTCTCTAACCGGAGGTTAGCTCCCACAACCGCGCATTCATTGCCATCGGTTACGGCTAACCGGTAGTCTTGACCGGAGGTTATTTTAACAGAGGGGGCCCCCGCCGTTACACTGCCTAACCAGAAGTTAAATATGGCGGCGTTCGTGTACATGCGAAATTTCCGACGGCATGTTTTGCGACGGGAACGAGTGTTTCGCGATAGAAATAATCCAATTGACTCGTTAAACGACGCAGAACTGTTCACCAAGTTCAGATTTCGTCGTGAGCACATTTTGAGTCTCACAGACGCAATAAACGAGGAAACTGAACACCTGAATCGAAGGGGAGCACTGTTGCCAGGTACAGCAAGTATGCTTAGCCATTCGTTTCTGTGTTAGGCTACTGGCACATTTGAAGACGCAGTTGGAGAACTGCTTCATGTCAGCCAGTCAACTGCATCCCGTTCAATTGGTATTATTGTTGGTATTTATTATGTATGTGTCCATGTTGGATTCTACAATATATTTTATGAACAAGGTGGTCAATAATGTAATGTAGAGTGCAAACAATAAGTTAGATCTGTAAACTAGATAAGTTCATGTTGTCATGAATGTAAAAACCTGAACACTGCTTTGAGTAAACAGTAAACAACAGAAGACAAAGAGAATGTTTCAGTGAAAACACATGAAATACACACAAACATGTTTCTCAGTTGAATGTTTATTAGACAAATGGTGTTCAACTATATGTGTATATATATATACACCAAAAACAAATACAATTTTGGCATCAACATTGCAAAATGAATGAAGAAAAAAATGCTGAAGGAAAAAAAGGACACTTGCATGCATGCACTACTCGCTGCAATAATTGGCCTATATCTTAACCTCACAAAAAAACAGTCATGAGCAAAACAACATTGTTTTACACAACTGATAAATTTTAAGACATTATTAACACACCTATCAAAATACATGGCATTAACAACCTTCATTTCATGTTGACTTTCAAAGTGGCTACCCTCTTAGGCCCCACCATTTAACATTGTCTTCAGTAATAGCAGTGTTTTGACCATACAAAAATTGAAACAAAACCAAGAACAAATTTTCACACACACACACACACACACACACACACACACACACACACACACACACATGAATACAGTAACATATGCACACAACTAAGTGGACTCTTCCCCCTCAGCACAATCACACATACACAGAGAGAAAGTTTACCTTTTCAGTCAATATCAGAAACAGAAAGAGAGAGAGGTAATCTAGAAACAGCTTCAATGTTATTGTGGGCAAGGAGAGGAAGGGAGGGAATGAAAACTAATCAGTTTCTGTGGAGGTGGTTGGCTCTTCAGTTCCCAGATTTTTTTGTTAACCATAATTTGCCACCTTTGCTTGCTTCAATGTCTCTATGATTTTTTTTCAATTTCACTACCATTTTTTCAGAAAACATTAACATTTTTGTCAATTTCACTATGATTTTTGTTTCAATTTCACTAGATAAAATATATTACTGAGACTGATTTCCAAATATGTTTATATGACAACACCATCCTGAAATACCAAACAAACAAAAATATGCATAAAGACAACAAGACTTGCATAAGTACACAGTGCTTAGTTTTTGCTGTTAGGTAGCAAATGCTATTTTAGTCACAGGGACCATACTTGACACAATTTGGAAAAGACCTCCATGCTGCAAAATCATAATTTCAGTGTCAAGGTGAAAGTTCTCATTTGACCTTGGACATATAGTACATGATCCGTTTTAGATGTTAGGCTGAGACTGCCTTTTTCTTTGTCTGTCAACTGGCCAAGTGTGGTTTGAGAAAGGTTAAAATAAACTGAAATATTGCCATTATCTGTTAGGTGTTAGTGGCTTCAATTTTTGCACCTTTTTTGGTTTTGGTCTTGGTGTGTGTGTGTGTGTGTGTGTGTGTGTGTGTGGGAGAGAGGAGAGAGAGAGAAAATTCCCTTTGTTCAGACAAATTTTTCTTTTCATTTTCAGAATATTTTCTTAATTTTGCTGATATGATTTACCGTCTAGGATTAGGATGTCTGAGTCCACAGGCATAGTTGCATTTAGATCACATTCCTTATTATGTTGGCTGGCTGTTCATTTGAGCTGCAAGAAAATGATATCAGTGTCAGAAAACCTTCACTGTCATTGGGAGGTAGTGAGTAGTTCATGGCAATTTCTAATCCTGTGATCACATAACATCCCTAGGAAATATTTTATCCATGTGGCCAGTGTCCTGTATATACATGAACATTTTGTTTGCTATTAAACCATTCATACAGTTTGAAAATGTATCCACTCAAAATGAATGCATCACAAGATATACTGTATTACATGTCATAACAGCCATCAGATTGTTGTACAGTAATCCATGTCATAATAGCCATCAGATTGTTGTACAATAATCTGTCATCATCTAATTGTTGTACTAGAATCTACATGTATATTGTATATTTTGTGGTGCAAGCTTTCTGAAAGAGAAACATGATTAGCTTTTCAATCTTTTTCTCAAACAACAGGAAAGCTTAAGTTACAAATGTTTGTACATTTCTAGTGCCCCAAAATCGATTCACATAAGCTCAAGGTTTATAATCGGAGTTGAAAACAGACTACCTAACACGTTTAACAACTTATGCAGACAGTACACAAGCTCAAGGTTTATAATCGGAGCTGAAAACAGACTACCTAACACGTTTAACAACTTATGCAGACAGTACACATTAAGTGTGGATCCAGCATAGAAATGTTCAGTTTTTCAAAACATGACAACTTAATGCACTGCTGAGTATTTTGTAACATCAGCGATCACTTACTAAAAAGAAATGTTCTGTGAATCACAATTATATGTAAACATTACATTACATGTCTCAGTGTGATCTTCAGGTTAGATGAGCTTAATGTAGAAGAAAGCTGCATTTGGAGTTTGTTTCATTTGAGAGATATATAATTACATGCAATGTATGCAAAACAACTAAAGAAATTAAATATACATCTCATTAGCCAATGGCTAATTTATACTTCACTATCAGCAATACTATACACTCACAACACACTACACACAGCACACACACACACACACACACACACACACACACACACACACACACACACACACACATTCATGCATGCGAGACAAACAAAGAAACTTGGGTTGGGTATATATCAGGAATCTAGAATTGAAATTACCAAGCTCACTGCAAGTGCTGGCTGGTAGATCATGTGCTGCTGTCCGAATGTGTCCATGACCACCACCTGAAAAAGGTATATTTCATATTGATCAAATACATTACAAGTCAAGCAAAGGTACATAATATTCATCATCTACAAACATCTAATTAGTTGCTTGAGTGAATAAGTATTTTTTCAAATTATGGAAAGTTACAATATTCTACAAATTTCTCACACATATTTATTTTCTGTTGGTCAGGTAGAAAACAGCTCGGGGACTGTGGAGGTTTTTATTTAAGTATCATCATCATTGACATAGTGTTATCATAATATTAAAATAACAGTACTTTCCAACATTAGAAATTGCTTTACAATGACTGAAAGTACAATAATGAGCGGAACTCAAAATGCTATCCTGTTCCAAGTCTACCTAGAACAGTTCCTTATGTACACACCTACAAATTCATCACACTTGTTAAAGACACACACACATGCACACACACACACACACACACACACACACACGCACATGCACACACACACAAGCATGCACGCACATACACACACACACATACACACACACACACACACACACACACACACACACACACACACACATCCCTTTCAAGACAACCAATTGCAAAAAAAAAAAAAAAAAAAAATTCCATTTACATGACTCACTGCATGACACTTAAACACACATAACTCGGTCACCTACCCCCCCCCACCCCCCCCCCCCCCCCCCCCCCCCCCACTCCCACAGACATACACTTCCACACTCATGCATTACACTTGCTAAGTGCCTTACAATATTGCTTGGGAATAACTCCAAACCACATACATGATATATATGCACTTGCACATTGGGCTATGCATGATAACGCACACGCACATCTACACATTTGGATGTTTGTACGTGCATGCACACAACACACGCTCTTTCTCCCTCACACACAGTGGCGCACACACAGTAACATGCACATGTAATACAGTGATGCACACAGCTTTTACTGCAGGCTTTTCAAGTATTCTCATCATGTTTGACTCACCTCTGATACCTTGGATCAGGTCACTGGCACCACCAACAATCATGTCGATCACTCGTCTGTGGGTTTTAGAAGGCACTGCCCCACTGCCCGTTTTCATACGGCCTGCCGCTCCATTCCGATGGTCTCTCTTTAGATTTGTCCATTTTTTCACGGACTTACTCTCAGTCTTCGACATCGTTGTTTACTTCGGAAATGCAGGAAATAGGTAGCATACGCATGCGCTGAGAGCGAGATTACGGGAATCCCCTGTCAGTCTAAAAATAGTCGGCCGGATAACTAACCGACGGCAGACCGCGGCTCACGAATGGCAATGCATTCTAACCACGGGTCCAGTTTAACCTCCGGTTCCGTACCCGCCGGAGGTAAAACTAACCGGAGGTCAACAGTGGGTTGTCCATGAATATAAGCCCTGCTGATTGACCAGATAATGATATGTTAAACAATTTAGTTGTGGGGGGAAAACAAATGTAGGCTAACAATTCCTCTGTCATTGAAATTAATGAGTTAAAGATACAAAATAAGCAAACAAAAAAATATATATGTATGTATGTGTATACAGACAGACAGAAAGAGAGAGAGAGAAAGAGAGAAATTTCAAAACAAAAAAAAAAACTTAGGATATATATCCCTTCATGTAGCCTTTTTTGATTTAGCTATACCCCCACCCGACTCCCACTCCCTCCATTTCTGCTTTCCTGGGGAAGTAGGTCTTTCAGAATAAATTATATCCCTTCTTTCTGGAAATTGTATGCTGATAATTCTTTTTTTTTTTCTATAACTCTCCTTGGCTCTGCCATTGTATCAACAACAACCAAAACAAAATTTACTGTCGTCAACCGTTTTTCTGCTTGTATAGTCCATTCACCTGTCTCAGGTCTATAAATTCTGCACGCTTTGGTTCTCCTGTTAAGGATTATATGATTATACTTATGCCTTTAAATCTGTTGAGGAATATAGGTCTGTGTCAATGCTCCTCCAGAAAACTTGGTTCTGGCTGACCTCATTGGTCAAAATCCATGCATCTGCTGTGACCTGTGCTATGTCTGTTTTGGTCATCCCACCCTGTGCTATGTCTGTTTTGGTCATCCCACCCTGTGCTATGTCTGTTTTGGTCATCCCACCCTGTGCTATGTCTTTTTGGTCATCCCACCCTGTGCTATGTCTGTTTTGGTCATCCCACCCTGTGCTATGTCTGTTTTGGTCATCCCACCCTGTGCAATGTCTGTTTTGGGTCATCCCACCCTGTGCTATGTCTGTTTTGGTCATGCCACCCTGTGCTATATCTGTTTTGGTCATCCCACCCTGTGCTATGTCTGTTTTGGTCATCCCACCTGTGCTATGTCTGTTTTGGTCATCCCACCCTGTGCTATGTCTGTTTTGGTCATCCCACCCTGTGCTATGTCTGTTTTGGTCACCCACCCTGTGCTATGTCTGTTTTTGGTCATCCCACCCTGTGCTATGTCTGTTTTGGTCATCCCACCCTGTGCTATGTCTGTTTTGGTCATCCCACCCTTCTTTTCCCAGTGGGTCCCAGTCAGGTGCCTGTCTTGTGGTAATGTCGGTAAACACAAATAATGCCAAGCAATTTGTTATGTTGTAATATATAATCTGGCAAGTAGATGGTCTGAATCTGACCTCCGGAATATTCACTTGCTGTCCATTCTACAGAGCTATACTTTTCTTTTTAAATGCAGTCTTTTTGCGTTGCGTTGAAGTGTTTTTATTTTTTTCTTTAACGTTGTTGTGTGAATCCGATTATCATCATTTTTTCCTTTTACTCTGTTGAGCAGGTTGCAAAGGAGGGTGTGGGGCAGATCTGGCAGCCTACTCTCCCTGTGCTCCCAGAGAGAACAGCAACGCCATGCAGAATGGTTTTTCGTGATACCAACGGCTTTCTGGATAACCAACCTGTCCCCTAACAGGTGCACTTCTCACTGATTACTTACGTCAGTCACAACTGCCAGTCATAAATTGTACAGGGTGGGAATTCTCCTCGGATCCGCGGAATTCCGCGGTAGAAGCAAAAGATTTCCTCGGATTTGAAATGTTATTTCCTCGGAAAATGAAATTCGCGGAGATAGGGCCTACCTCTTGTTCGGTTACGGTCGATTTCGGTAATCAGATGGCCTGTCTAGTAGCATACAGTAGGCCTATATCCGCGCTAAGAACTGTGGGATACATTCAAAAATGGCGTACCGACGAGACATCGTAAAGCGCGGGCTTCAGAAATTTGACGAAAGCAACATAAAAAATCCATGGAGATGGGAGTGGAGGGAGAAGACAGCAGACAACGAAAGGCTGTGTACATTCATGAGAAAAATTCTGGCTCCTGGACTCGCTTTTTGTTCTCTGTGTGAAAAAGAAGTCAACTACTCCAGTCGTGGGCTTGTTGCACTGCAAGACCACGTGAAATGTGCCAAGCACAAAGAGCGTGTCAAACTTCGCCGGGAAAACACCACACTTGAAGGAAAGCACGTCTCTATCTCTCTCTCTCTCTCTCTCTCTCCTGTCTCTCTCTCTCTCTCTGTCCCTGTCTCTCCTCTCTCCCTCCCCCCCTCTCTCTCCCTCCCTCCCTCTCTCTCTTCCTCCCTCCTCCTCTCTCCCCTCTCTCTCTATCTCTCTCTCTCTCCCCCCTCCCTCCCTCCCTCCCCCTCTCTCTCTCCCTCCCTCCCTCTCTCTATCTCTATCTGTCTGTCTGTCTGACTCTCTCTCTCTCTCTCTCACTCTCTCTCACTCACACACACACACACACACACACACACACACACACACACATCTCTCTCTCTCTCTCTCCCCTCTCTCTCTCTCTCTCTCTCACTCTCTCTCTCTCTCTCACACACACTCACTCACACACACACACACACACACACACACACACCACACATTCACACACACGCACACACATACATATATATCAGAGAAAAAGTTAGAGGATAACAAGATCAGGTATATATATATATATATATAAATATTATAAAATATATATAATGCACACACGCATTCACACATGCACACACACACACACACCACTTACAAACACACACACACACACACACACAGAGTATATAATACACAAAATTGTATAATGCACACACGCATTCACACATGCACACACACACACACACACACACACACACACACACACACACACGCACACACACAGAATATCACACACAAAATTGTATAATGCACACACGCATTCACACATGCACACACACACACACACACACACATACACACACACACACACACACACACACACACATACACACACACGCACATACACACACACACACACACACACACATACATACACAGGACTCATCCGGATGTGAATCACAGAGGCAGCACCACAGTCCAGCTCAGGAAAGGACTCGTCCAGTAAACGAAAGCAGGCATCCATTTCAATGTTCTTTTATTCAAAGTAGGGTGAGTATTTTTGTAATGTTTGCATGTGATCTATAGATGAAACCGTGCCCAAAAAAACATATTTTATGCTCTCTGAATGTTTCATTTATTTGCCCAAAATACACCAGATTGCACAGATATGCATCCTTAAGAAAAAAAATTTTCCGGGGGGCATGCCCCCGGACCCCCCTAGATTTCCTCTTTTTTGTCTGTTACCAGTTCCCACCCCTGATTGTAGCAGTAATCATAAATTTATAGGAAACAGTGTTTATACAGCAACACCACCAACAACATGAAATCATTAACGTGCAAAAACAAAACAAACACAAGCATGTACATCATCACATCCCCAAAAGTGTATCTTTTCAGAGTTCATTCTCTTAAGCTACAATGCGGAATGAAAAAAAAGGTGACACGGTCTTCACCTATTTTACAAGACAAACCAGCTGTTACAATTTTTCTTGCTCTGTGTGTGTTTATGCACAGATGTGAGGGTGTGTGACCTGTTTTGCAAGACAGAAACCAGCTGTTACAATTGTTCTCTGTGTGTGTGTAAGATGAAAAAAGGTCAAATTCTTTATTTAGGAGGATAATAGATAAGCACTGACATGCTTTTTTACATCCAGTTGTCGCCCTGAGTGGGGACTACAACATGCAGTAAGATCAAATAATGCATGAAAGCAAGCAAACAAACAAAGCAGTCATGCAATTGTAATGGAACATCAAATGAAAAGAGAAGAGAAATGAAGAAAAGTAATGAAGGGAAGAAGAGCGGTGAGGTGGGGTGGGCTGGGGGAGCATATAGAAATGTACTATAACGTACAACAACCAGCATGTATAAAAACAGACGATAGAATGAATCAGCATGTATAAAAACAGACGATAGAATGAATATGACAAAGTACTCACAGACTTTGGAGCACACGCGTGCGCACGCGCAGGCACACACACACACACAGAAAGAGAGAGAGTGAGACAGACAGACAGAAGGGGAAGTAAGGGAGCGGGGGACATGAAAACTGGGAAGAAGTAAAGCACAATGAATAAACATTTTTGATTGAAAAAAAACACACGCACCACACACACACACACTACACACACATGCGCACACACACACATACACAGAAAGAGAGAGAGAGAGAGACGGGCACACAGACAGCGAGAAGGGGAAGTAAGGGAGCGGGGGACATGAAAACTGGGAAGAAGTAAAGCACAATGAATAAACATTTTTGATTGAGAAATGGGAAGAAGTGACATGGCACAACATGTAATCATTTTTCATAAAGCATGAAAATACGTAGAGGGTACTTAACATAGTGACATGCAATTTGGAAAAAAACACACACACACATAAAAGAAAAGAAAGAAATGGGGAGAGAGAGAGAGAGAGAAGGGAGAGGGGAACATCCAGAAATGGAAAGAAGTTGTAAAGCACAAAATGTAATAATTTTTGACACAGCATGAACATATGCAGAAGATATGATAAAAAAAATTGTGGCATGCACTTAAAAAATAAAAAATAAAAAACAAATGAAAAAGAAGAGAGAGAGAGAGAACTGAAGAGAATCATTAAACAAGTAAAACTGAAACCACTAATGGAGAAGACGAAAACAAACATGATATGTGCAATATAACCCAGGAAAGAATTGACTAAAAATAATGAATCGACTACATATCAAATCATATATGAACAAAACCATGATAAGGAGATGAGACAAAGAGATGTACTCGAACGCGCTTGTGCGGAAAAGAGAGTAAGAGAGAGAGTAAGAGAGAGAGGAAACATGCATGGGATAACAGGAAGTCACACGCCCTCATGCGCGCACACACCTATGTGCACACACACACGCACACACACACGCACACACATGTGTGCACACACCTACACGCACGCACGCACGCACACACACACACACACACAAACAGACAGACACACAGACCGACCGACTGACAAGACAGAGAGAGAGTGAAGGGGAAGTAAGGGAGCAGGGGACATTAAAAATGGGAAGAAGAAGAAGAAAAGCACAATGAATAATTATTTTGATGAGAAATGGGAAGAAATGACAAGGCACAATATGTGTATGTGTGTGTGTGTGCGTGTGTGTGTGCGCGTGCGCGCGTCTGTGTGTGTGTGTGTGTGTGTGTGTGTGTGCACGCGCGTGTGTGTGTGTGTCTCCGTTAACACACTTTACTCTGCAATTGATACAAAAATAACACTTTTTGACAGCAAAGAATCGGGGGGAAGTCTTGTAACTGTGCCCGTGTTGTGACGCTTCAGGTACCGCGCCATGTTTGACGTCATTGAGATGCCTTGGGACTGGCCGGTGGACGTCAACTACCATGAAGCCAAAGCCTTCTGCCGCTGGAAGGGACCCCAGTTCCGTCTGCCTGCCGAGGCGGAGCATCATTTGATGAGGGGACCCCAGGTCTGAACGATTTGGGATCATGAACAAATGAACAGGCAGACAAACAACCAACCATGACTGATGATCGTTTTCCAAAATGAACGTGCTTTGAGTTTGCTTACTTTGTGTCTCTGTCAGAGAAGCCTCTTTGTTTTGTGTGTGTGTGTGTGTGTGTCTGGTTTTGTGCATCTCTTTCTCATTGTGTACCTCTCTCTCTCTCTCTCTCTCTCTCTCTCTCTCTCTCTCTCTCTCTCTCTTACCTTCTCTCCCTCTCTCTCTCTCTCTCTCTCTCTCTTTCTCTTACCTATGATATTCTTTTGTTAAAGATATTAAAACTCTATTCTCAGTTGTTCTATGTGTCTCTTTATGTTCATTGTCAATGTGCCATTGTGTATTGGGCCCTTCAGAAGGGATTGTGGCCTATACTGAATGAAACATTTTTCCATTCTCTCTCTCTCTCTTTCTCTCTCTCTCTCTCTCTCTCTCTCTGTCTCTCCCTCTCTCTCTTTCTCCCTCCCTCTCTCTCTCTTTCTCCCTCCCTCTCTTTTTCCCTCCCTCTCTCTTTCTCCCTCCCTCTCTCTCTTTCTCCCTCCCTGTCTCTTTCCCCCTCCCTCTCTCTCTCTCTGTTTATTTCTGTATTTTCCTTTTCTTTTCTTTCTTATTTTTTTCATCATATCTATATATATTCTTGAAACTGATTGAAAATCTATAAATTTTGCATTTGGTTTTGTGTAGATCCTTTGCAGTGTTGTGGTGGCATTCTCTTCATTGGTCTTTATATATATTATTTGTCAGATAGATAAGTGACTTGTTTCCTTCATTTTCATTTCTTTTGTTAAAGTAATTAACCTCTTCACTGCGCTGTTGACGTACAGTGTCCGTCATGAAAAGTGCCACCTGCAATGCGCTGTTGACGAACATTGTCCGTCATGATTCAACACTCTTTCTGTTTCGTCCAGCATTGCCGAAAATCCCTCTATTTATGATTTGATAAGCTCCCTTGACCACTCTTTGCTTTTGGTGTACCATTTGTTCAAGGTAATTGGTTCATTTACATAATTTATGACGATCGATAAGCAAGGTACTGTGAAGTCCTACTTTCAGTATTCGAAGCCATGGCTGGCCCACGACGAAGCTGTACAGTTGCAGAGGTTATTTACGAAATTTACCGAGATGAAGATAGTGGAGATGAAGATTTTGATGCAGCTGGCATCGAACTTCGTGAAGTTGATGCTAACGACCCAGAGTTTGATCTGGAAGTGGAAGAAGCTTTGAGTGACTCGTCGTCTGAGTCAGACTCCGAGCATGGAGATCCAATAATTCAAGATGCAGGTGAGTGTTTTTGAGAGATTCATTCAATTTTATAACATAATGGTGTTGTTTTTCTTCTCAGTATAATTATGAATAGAACAACCAAGGGGTGTGTATTGTATGTCTGTACCGCTGATCGGGGCCGCGTCAGCGAGCGAGCCGGTCATCAATGACCAGTGTGCTTGACCGACTTTCAAGACGTTGGGCTCGTGTGCTAGTGTCAGTCGCTCGCTCGCTCGCTCTCAGTCACGCTGCATGTGTTTGGTTTGCTTACAAGTGTTTCTTACCGATGTGTGCCCAACTCTTCCCGATGGCCTGTGTGTGTTCGTATGAGGGCAGGGTGGAGTAGGGGGAAATGTGTGTGTGTGTGTGCGTGGGTAAGTGTGTGTGTGTGTATGTGTGTGTGTGTGTGTGTGTGTGTGTGTTGATGATACTTTTTCTAGAAAACAGAAAGCACACAGTGATAAATAACACTGATCTAAACAATGTTGCAGTGAAGTTACTTGTTCAGAAGCATAACTCATTGGATTGTTTGCAGTGTTTGCTTGATGAAAATGAAAGGGGGCGTGGCATGCTAATGACCCAATTTCAGTTTGTGTAGTTTGTTTTGCTTATAGTGTGTATGTGTTTGTGAATATTTTCATAAACTGAAAGCAAGAGTAGATACAAAAAATTTTTATCATTTTGAAGTGATTTTGTATGCTGTTTATTTGAGTTTTATTGGACTAACAGAAGGGGTGTGGCTTGTTTACATTGTGTGTGTGTGGTGTGTGTGTGTGTGTGTGTGTGTGTGTGTGTGTGTTCATATGTGTGTGTGTGGGGTGTGTGTGTGTGTGGTACATTTTCTTTTATTTCATGAAATATTTCTGTAGAAAATTGAACTCTTTGCTTTCAATGTGTTACAACTAGGCTGATGCAGCATGGAGATGGTGTTCAGCCTGGACCTGCTGGTGCTGGGCCTGTTGCTGGACCTGCTGGTGCTGATGCAGAATGAACACATTGTGTTCAGGAAGGATGGTCACAGCAGCTTCTTCCTTGACTTCCAGAAAGAAGCCATGAATGAGAGATTTTTGGCGACAAAGATCCAGCTAATGCTGAGGACGACCATGCTGTCAGGTTGTGTGCTCGACACTTCATCGGTGTGCTGCCCCCTACCCAACATAAAGCACGGCCATCAAAGAGGTGCTGTGTCTGCTGGAAGAAAGGGCAGAGGAAAGACACCAGGTATTACTGCCCAGACTGCCCCAGCAAACCAGGATTGTGTTTGGAAGACTGCTTCTGGAACTATTACACTCAGTGTTTCTACTGGCGATAGAACTGGAGATCTACACACCTTTCGTTCTTTGTGTGGCTAGGCTGTGGTGTGGTGTGGCTGGACACTGCTTCATTGGTCTTTGTACACTGTATAACTCCAACACAAAGTTTGCTATAAACTGCTGTGAGGTCAGCATCATCTGATTATATCATGATTGATGTCTTCATTTCTTTATATTGCGTTTCAAGGAGTTCATGTGACATTCCGGCATACCATTTCATTATATTTTTGTTACAAACAGATTTTTCATTCATTTTCCTTTCATATAACTTTTATGTAGCTATCTTCAATATCTTCTGAACTATAAGCAAATGAAAGTCATAGGCGTGATTTTTGTGTTTTTCGGAATTCTACAGGTGACAGAAACTGGGAGATAAACGCCTTTCATTCTTTGTGTGGCTAGACTGTGCTATGTTGTGACTGGACACTGCTTCCTAGATCATTGTACACTGTAAATGTTCAATACAAAATGTGCTATGAACTGCTGTGAGCTCCAGCATCACCTAATAACGTCATGATTGATTTTTTTTCATTTTTTTGTATTGCATTTCAAGGAGTTCATGTGTCATTCTAGCATATCATTCCATTATGTTATTGTTACAAACAGATTCTTCATTCAATTTCCTTTCATTTGATATATACTTTTATGTAGCTATGTTCAATATCTTCTGAATTATAAGCAAATGAAAAGCATAGGCGTGATTTTTGTGTTTTTCTAAAAAATTTCTTAGCATGGGACTTAGCAAAATATGATAGCAGCGAAGGGGTTAAGAAACATTGATGTAACAGTGAACATTCCCTTATTCCTTATCTTCATCCATTGTTATCGTCTGCTCAGTTGCCTGTTGCCATGGGAACAAAGAGTGACATCATCCACCAAGAGAAGAGTGAAGCTAACATCAACCTCCAATACGGTTCCTCGACGGTATGTTGCTGAATCGCTTGTCTCTGTCTCTGTGGCTATTTTGGTTTGTTGGGGACTCTTGGATTTTATTTGTTAGCACAGCTGCAACTGTCTATTTCTGTGGACCATGCTTTGTGCAATAGGTAGGGTGTGTGATAGTTTTCAACTCAAGTCGCGATATTGCTCACAATGGGCACTTCACAGCTTTGCCACACATCACAAGCATTTTCTCAGTTGATGACAAGTTGGGCCTAGACACGACTTGGATTTGTTTGCCAACTTTGAGCTAGCAGAAGATGATTCTTAAGAATTAGTCTGCAATAAGAAAACTTAGCCGTGATGTTTTGTAGCTTCTCGAAAGAAAGCGTTAGGAAAGGTGTAATGCATGTGTCTTCAGGGCATGTCTGTGGTGTGACTGAAGTATTCTTAGCGCACAGAGAGGGTCATATCAGTTTGTGTTAATAGCGCACAGAGAGGGGCATATCAGTTTGTGTTAATAGCGCACAGAGAGGGGCATATCAGTTTGTGTTAATAGCGCACAGAGAGGGGCATATCAGTTTGTGTTAATAGCGCACAGAGAGGGGCATATCAGTTTGTGTTAATAGCGCACAGAGAGGGGCATATCAGCTTGTGTTAATAGCGCACAGAGAGGGGCATATCAGTTTGTGTTAATAGCGCACAGAGAGGGGCATATCAGTTTGTGTTAATAGCGCACAGAGAGGGGCATATCAGTTTGTGTTAATAGCGCACAGAGAGGGGCATATCAGTTTGTGTTAATAGCGCACAGAGAGGGCATATCAGTTTGTGTTAATAGCGCACAGAGAGGGGCATATCAGCTTGTGTTAATAGCGCACAGAGAGGGGCATATCAGTTTGTGTTAATAGCGCACAGAGAGGGGCATATCAGTTTGTGTTAACAGTGTTGATGCTTGCAGCCGGTGAATATGTTCGCTCCTACGGAAACCGGCTTCAGTGATGTGTTTGGGAATGTGTGGGAGTGGACCGAGGACCACTTCAATGGCCTGGACAGCTTCAGCACTCACTTCCTGTATGATGACTTCTCCTCCCCCTGCTTTGATGGCAAGCACAATGTCATTCTGGTGCGTCACATGCGTGGTTTGCGTGTATGTAAGTGGGATGTGTGTGTGTGTGTGTGTGTGTGTGTGTGTGTTCAGATTGTATTTATCCACATAGTGTGTCGAGTTTATGTGCAAAAAGTGAGCATGTCTGCACGGGAATCCATGTAAGCATATGCGGATGTGTGTTTAACACGCATGCTTGTGTGTGAGTGTGTGTGTGTGTGTGTGTTTAAGTTTTGGAGAATGTTTTCTGCTACTAGTACTACAACCACTATTATTCCAGTTTCAATTAGAGAACATGTGCTACTACCGGTGGAAGGTAGTCCTTCGAATGAGACTATAAACCGAGGTTCCGTGTGTGAACGCACGCATAACATCTTGCACACACGTAAAATCCCATCACCAACTTTCGGAAGAGTAGGCCAGTTTGGCCGTTGGTATGGATGACACGTTACACATAGCATGCACCCTGCGTGAGAAATGGAAAGAATGAAGGAAGTAAGGAAAATGAGTGATCGATATTGAACGATACTGACTGGATGACACGGGAAACGACTGAATGAAGCGCCAGCTGGCAGCTCTTCAGTCGGCACTACCCAGGTAGGCAGCCCATTGTGTAAACGAGTGTTGATTGTAAAGCGCTTAGAGCTTGGCCTCTAGCCGAGAATAGGCGCTATATAAATATTCATTATTATTATTATTATTATTAAGGTAGCACTTTTCACATGTCCGTTCTTATCTTTTAAGCATGTCTTTGACATCTATTTTTTTAACCTCACCACGCATGTGGAGACATCCTTTCAACAAATACTTCTGTTCCACAGGGAGGCTCCTGGGTTTCCACTGGCAGCGAAGCATCCCGCTTTGCCAGATACGCTTTCCGTCGCCATTTCTTCCAGCACCTGGGATTCCGTGTGGCACGTAGCATGCCGCAAGGGAACAACAAGATGCCCATGCGATTGGTGAACACTGAGGTCTTCGTGCTGGGTTCTGGACTACTAGGTGAGCTGGCATCAAACCTCTTTGGGTCACACGCATGTCAGAACCAGTTTGTGGTGGGACGAAAAGGATTTATCTAGGTTTATGATGATCACGGTGTATCACAACCGACTGAAACAAAATCTCTGCCTAGAATGGTAATCCAGAGGTGCCAGTCCATAAATTGTTACCATATGTTTTCCCAGTTGATTGGATTTTGTGTGAATTTATGATCACTTAATCCATTTTCATATGAAGAATTTCCAACATGTGTCTGCCAAGTGAAACCAACAATCACCTGTGACTTTCGCAGTTTACAGATACCATCAATTTGGCATAGCTTTTGAAATGTGCTCAACTACCAGCCACTTGCCTGCATTATTGTGATCAGTAACTGATGAGAGGGTGTGGGATGTCCTGAAGCAGGCTGATTTCCACTTTTGCACATTGCACAGAGAATTTTAATGTAATGGATTGTGGTGCTTTAGAGTTTTTGTACATTAGTGATTGTAATGTATGGGTGGACCCTTTTTCACGGAGGAAACAAATCTTTAGAAAATCTGCCAAAGGAGGCTTCCTAATGCATTTTAAAATGCATTTTATCGATGTCCTATCGTTAAAGTAAATCTTCGAGTATCCCAGTGGCAGCATAACTTCCTGAACAGATCCCATCAGAATTCTTCTGCTTATTCTGTTTGTCTGTGGTAACTGAAATGAGTTTAATGGGAACCAAGCTACAATGACAGCTGAGGAGGGGGTGGCAGTAGATGACAAAATAATAATCTGCCTGGAATGCAGCATTAGGGTAAAGTGATTAGTTCTGGTTACATGATGTAAAGCCAGAACACTGATAACATGACAAAGACTCTGTCTTGGTGCCCTTAGAGAGTTTCTCCTTTGGTGTGCTTTAGATGCCAAAATAGATATTCAAGATGTTTTATGGTTCCTCTAAGAGTTACAGTCACAGGAGGATGATTACAATGAGTTTCCAGATAAGACATTGATTTTGGCCCTCACAACTGTATAACAGTAGTGTGTGTGTGTGTGTGTGTGTATGTGTGTGTATGTGTGTGTGTGTGTGCGTGTGTGTGTGTGTGTGTTATTATTGTTCGGTGCACAGAGCACTCTGTAGATAACGCATCAATATAGCTTTTACAGCCATTAATACAAAAATATCTTGTCAACTGAAAAAAATCTCGTGCCAGAATTTAGCAAAACTTCCCATTTTCAAAATGTCTGAAAACATTAAATCTAGAATATATTATTTTTTGCATCGTAACTCGGCGCCAAATGCTAAATCCATCATTTCTATGCCTTCCAGACAACACACCAATGTTTGACACTGACGCGATCAGTCTGGTTCCCTCCACCAACCTACACTATCGCTATGATGCTGCCACGCCGCCACATGGGATCCTGGAACTTGAGTTTGGCTTCCGGGATAGTCTGCCTGCTGTGACTGCCACCTTTGCCACCAACGTCATGCGTGGCTGCAACATTCCCATGACCTCTGCCATGTACGTGGGCTCTGCAACAGGGCGTGGACCTTTTGAGCTCAGCAAGTACTTTGACCAGGTAAAAACACGGCAGTAGTCTGATAATATTGAAAGGTTTGCTTGGAGGAAGATGGAACTGTGAGGTTTTTTTTTTTTTTTTTTTTTCTTTTTTTGCTGTCCCAACCTCTGCGCCACTTCAGAGGCAGTGCATCCACGCCGCTCATTCCGACACCCCGTCCACAGCCACAGCCCGGTCGGCCCCGCCGCAGCCCCGGCACCGGCAATCCACTGGGAGCAGTCAATGGCAAGTCGTCAAGAGGCAACCCACCGAGGAGACACTGCACTGCTGCCGAGTCACTTCGGTGGTGTTCAGTGGCGCCTGTTCTGATCTAACATACGCAGGACGCCACCTACTAAGCCCCCTACTGACGACAATAATTGCTTAGTCGCAGAGCCGGCGTGAGTGAGCTCTCCCTCCGGAGGGCGCCACCACGTCCGTCCAACGACGGCCCCCATGGACCCGCCTGATACCGGTGACCCCGACGGAACCAAACCAAGGCCACAGACGTGGAGAGGACATCGAAATTGAGGTCACCATGAGAGCAGGGCATGAAGGGCCACAGAATTTGAGACATCTTTTTTTTTTTTTTAATGCTGATCGATGAGAATGAGGATGATTAAGATGATGCTACGGATTTCCATTTCGGTCTGAGACTACATGACAGGCTGTACTCTACGCTTCCTTTCATAATATATCCCGGCGTCAACCAGGCCCGAGAGATACAGGCACCTGCAGTGTTGGTCAGGAAATTTGAGCAACACTCTCAGAAACGCATCCATTAAGTGGATGAAACTCGACTGTGTGGTCCCAGTCTTCCCAACTGAGTCCGCAGCAAACTCAACTCTGGGTAGGAGCCAGTCGGGGCAGAAAAACCCACATGACTCTGATGGGATTCGAACCCACGACCTCCCAGCCGGAGTCCGCGACGCTAACCACTTCGCCACGGCGGCTGGTTACTGTGAGGTATTTTTGTTTGCTGGGAGGTTTTGTAATTTTTCAGAATAGTCTTCATAGAAATGGGGTTTCTTCTCTTGAAGATGGTAGAGTCATGTTGTACTTTTATGTTGGGAAGAATTTGAACTCGTGATGGATAAAATGAACATGGCCATTGCTCTCTGTGTCTGTATCTATCTATCTGTCTGTCTATCTTTCTACCTGTTACCTATCCATTCACCCCACATCCTAAAGTTAGTGAAAAAAAAAATCCAGAATGTCAAAACTTTGCTTAAAAATGTGAGGTTAATCGGGTTGTTTTTTAATGGGGATGAAAAAGTATTGCAAAATAAAACCCAAATTATGTTATATGGATGTTGACAATTGGTGTGTGTATGAAATGCTTATTCCTTTTAAATCCCATATTTGGGCAGCTAAAGCATTAGGGGGTTAGTATGCTTTCAATCAAAAGCTGAAGTGCCGCCTCTTTATTCTAACCACTATCTTCCCAAATTTAGACTCCATATCTGCTGCTTAACTATCAGTCTGTACATTCATATACTGACCTGTAATTTTCTCTCTCTCTCATTTTCTCTTCTTATATATACCGCCTCTTCACAGCATTCCTGTGTGTTTCTGTCCCTTTGTTAAAACCTCCGCTACTAACATTTTTTTATGCAGTTTTGGATTGTGTACTTGGACAGGTTCTGGGTGTGGAAGTTTGCAGCAGACTGATCGACACTGCCCTGCGTCTGCAGACCGGCAGTGCCCTTGCCTATGGAGAGGGGCTGGAGGCCACCTTGAATGCGGACATGAAACCAGAAAGGGTTGTTTTCAAACAGGTGGGTTAATAGGCATAGCTGTTTAATCGGTTAGGGTGCTGCCACTCCAGGGGTTTGTGGTTTGAAATCTATCAGTACCCAGACGGCCAGTCTCCTGGGTCTAGATGAATATGTGTAGATCTGCAGGTCCTAGAGCCACCATTGTGTCTTTGCACACAGAAAACTTCAAAGGGGTTTGTTCATTTAGGGACCACAAAAAAGAGATATGAATGTGCGTGTGTGTGTGTGTGTGTGTGTGTGTGTGTGTTCTAAAAGTAATAGGATAGAAAATTTTCACACACGCAACTTCTCTGTCTGTCTGTCTCTCTTTGAGTGATACATATGTGGATTTTCCATTGGTTATATTTATGCACTGACAATTAGTATATCTATTCATAGACCTTCATGCTTGATTTTGTGCACATGTTTGACCGTAATCTTATTCTCTTAATAATCCCCCCACCCACCCACCCTCACCCCCACCAAAGTTTTGGTATGATTTTCAGTTCCTTCAGTCACTTGAGGATTTTCGTTCTTTGTTTCATTATTTCTCTTTCCCTTCTCCCTTTTTGAACTTTGCCCTCTCTTTCCTTTCCCTTTCGTTCTTTCCATTGTTCCTGCCCCCTTCATCCCCTTCCCTGCATCTCTCCATCTGTCTCTTTCATAGTCTTTCCCCACCTGCATTGCATACATGTTGGTTGAATTTTGATTTTTCACTTATCGCAGTTGTTTTGAAATCCCTTATTTACGTATTCCAGTCAACCACTTCGTTGCTTTTCCATGAGGGCTTAATATAAAGAAGCCTTTATGGACTGTTTCTTTACCTTTAATAATTAAAAAGATTTGCCTGTTTTCTGTCAATCTCTGTCTCATGTTCAAATTTTGGTGATAAAATACCTTGTTTAACCCCTTCGCTGCTATCATATTTTGCTAAGTCCCATGCTAAGAAATTTTTTAGAAAAGCACAAAAATCACGCCTATGCTTTTCATTTGCTTATAATTCAGAAGATATTGAAGATAGCTACATAAAAGTATATATCAAATGAAAGGAAATTGAATGAAGAATCTGTTTGTAACAATAACATAATGGAATGATATGCTAGAATGACACATGAACTCCTTGAAATGCAATACAAAAAAAAATGAAAAAAATCAATCATGATGTTATTAGGTGATGCTGGAGCTCACAGCAGTTCATAGCACATTTTGTATTGAAGATTTACAGTGTACAATGATCCAGGAAGCAGTGTCCAGTCACAACATAGCACGTCTAGCCACACAAAGAATGAAAGGTGTTTATCTCCCAGTTTCTGTCGCCTGTAGAATTCCGAAAAAACACAAAAATCACGCCTATGACTTTCATCTGCTTATAGTTAAGAAGATATTGAAGATAGCTACATAAAAGTTATATCATATGAAAGGAAAATAAATGAAAAATCTGTTTGTAACAAAAATATAATGAAAGGTTATGCCAGAATGTCACATGAACTCATTGAAACGTAATAAAAGAAATGAAGACGTCAGTCATGATCTAATCATGATGATGCTGACCTCACAGCAGTTTATAGCACACTTTGTATTGGAGTTATACAGTGTACAAAGGCCCATGAAGCAGTGTCCAGCCACACCACACCACAGCCTAGCCACACAAAGAACGAAAGGTGTGTAGATCTCCCAGTTTCTATCGCCAGTAGAAACACTGAGTGTGATAGTTCCGGAAGCAGTCTTCCAAACACAATCCTGGTTTGCTGGGGCAGTCTGGGCAGTAGTACCTGGTGTCTTTCTCTGCCCTTTCTTCCAGCAGACACGGCAACCTTTTTGATGGCCGTGCTTTATATTGGTAGGGTGGCAGCACACCGATGAAGTGTCGAGCACACAACCTGACAGCATGGTCGTCCTCAGCATTAGCTGGATCTTTGTCGCCAAAATCATCTCATTCATGACTTCTTTCTGGAAGTCAAGGAAGAAGCTGCTGTGACCATCCTTCCTGAACACAATGTGTTCATTCTGCATCCAGCACCAGCAGGTCCAGCAACAGGCCAGCACCAGCAGGTCCAGGCTGAACATCATCTCCATGCTGCATCAGCCTAGCTGTAACACATTGAAAGCAAGAGTCCAATTTTCCCCAGAAATATTTCATGAAATAAAAAGAAAATGTACCACTCACACACACACACGCACACACACACACACACACACACACACAGTGTAAAACAAGCCACACACCCTTCTGTTAGTCCAATAAAACTCAAATAAAGAGCACACAAAATCACTTCAAAATGATAACACTTTTTTGTATCTACTCTTGCTTTCAGTTTATGAAAAATATTCACAAACACATACACACTATAAGCGAACAAACATACACAAACTGAAATGGGTCATTAGCATGCCACCCCCCTTTCATTTTCATCAAGCAAACACTGCAAACAATCCAATGAGTTATGCTTTCTGAACAAGTAACTTCACTGCAACATTGTTTAGATCATGTTATTTATCACTGTGTGCTTTCTGTTTTCTAGAAAAAGTATCATCAACACACACACACCCCCCACGCACGCACGCACGCACGCATGCACGCACACACACACACACACACACACACACACACACACACACATTTGCCCCTACTACACACCCTGCCCCTCACACGAACACACACAGGGCATAGTGGAAGAGTTGTAAGAAACACTTGTAAACCACAAGCAAACCAATACACTCAGTGTGACTGAGATGCGAGCGAGTGACTGACACTGGCACACGAGCCCAACGCCTTGAAAGTCGGTCAACACACTGGTCATTGATGACCGGCTCGCTCGCTGACGCGGCCTCGATCAGCGGTACAGACATACAATACACATACTTGGTTGTTCTGTTCACAATTATACTGAAAAGAAAAACAACACCATTATGTTTATAAAATTGAACGAATCTCTCAAATACACTCACCTGCGTCTTGAATGATTGGATCTCCATGCTCTGAGTCTGACTCAGATGACGAGTCATTCAACAAAGCTTCTTCCACTTCCAGATCAAACTCTGGGTCGTTTGCATCAACTTCACGAAGTTCGATGCCAGCTGGATCAAATCTTCATCTCCACTATCTTCATCTCGGTAAATTTCGTCAATAACCTCTGCAACTGTATACCTTCGTCATGGGTGCAGCCATGGCTTCGAATACTGAAAGTAGGACTTCACAGTACCTTGCTGATCGATCGTCATAAATTATGTAAATGAACCAATTATCTTGAACAAACGGTACACCAAAAGCAAAAGAGTGGTCAAGGGAGCTTATCAAATCATAAATAGAGGGATTTTCGGCAATGCTGGATGAAACAGAAAGAGTGTTGAATCATGACGAACAATGTTCGTCAACAGCGCATTGCAGACAGCAACTTTTCATGACGGACAATGTACGTCAACAGCGCAGTGAAGAGGTTATTATGTTATTACTCACCCCCTTCAAATGGGGCTGTGGCCTTACCTTGAATAAATTATTGTTATTGTTACCGTTACTCTCTCTCTCTCTCTCTCTTTCATGTGCACACACAAGCAGTGGCTGCTACCCCTTTATGTTGCTATATTAACAGCTGACCTGGCTGCCAATGAAGTGAACGGCCACAACCTGGTGATCATGTCTCATCTGGAGCGGGTCCAGAACCCCAAAGGTTAGTTCATTTATTAACACAATTGCCACTACATCTGTAATGGCGAAAAAAACAAATTGCTGAACTTACGGTGAAATGAAATTAGAAGAAAAGTTGTCTAGATTAAGGATTCCGAGACAGAATGAATGGAGAAGATCTTCAGTCATTGGCCCTAATGCACTAAGGATCAATGGCTCAAATACAGCGTACAGAGCTTGTTTCTGATCTGTTCAAGATCACAAAGCTGATATATACGTCAATGAATGTCAGCTGGTGTTTGTTCATTTCTTCAGTTGCAGTTGCTGTGTGTATGTGTGGGCACAGGGCATATGGGCAAGCCTAGAAGACCCTTTTAGGGGATATCCCTTGTTTTATTCAGTGTGCTTTGCGTATGCATTTGTTGTTGGTGAAACGGTGCCATAAGCAACATTCATGTGGAATTATGAGCATGTGATTGTCTCATCATGACAGCGAGACTTCCCTCCCATGTTTGTGATCCTATGCTGATTGTTTCCTGCTGCAGTTCCTTTCAAAATTTATCAAACCGAAGTTACCTGTGTTAGTGTCTTTCTACTGTGTGTCATGTGTGACAGAGTCCAAGATGAAGAGAGTGTGCCAGTCCTGAATAAATGTTACTTTGAGTTGTTCCTTTTTCATCACTTGACGTATGCGTTTTAGGCATGAGCTCTATGCGCAGCTTGGAACTTTTTGTCTCGAGCAGTGGGGGGAGGGGGTCTAGTTGTTTGTTCTGTGTGTTTTGTGTCTGTACTTGTGCTAGGTGAATTGGTGCGTAAGCAGCACTCGCTTGGAGTTAAGGGCATGTAATTCTTTCTTCATGGGAGCGAAAGTTACCCTCCTTACTTTTCTGTGTCGAGTTCGTTGAGGATTCCTTTCACCTTATTCACCCATAGCGCCCAAGAATCTTTAATCGAACTACCTTTCTTTATCATGTGGGTCCTGGTAAGGCTGTAGACCACTCACAGCAGACTGAATGGCAAAAGGTGGAAAGCTGGTGCAGTGGATGGTGTACTTACCTGGAATACAGTACATAATTGCCAGGCCATAACAACGTTATGTAAGCCGCCACCAATTTGCTTACCTGGAATACAGTACCATAATTGCCAGGCCACACAAACAACGTTATGTAAGCCACCACCAATTTGCTTACCTGGAATACAGTACCATAATTGCCAGGCCATAACAACACTGTTATGTAAGCCGCCACCAATTTGTTTTCTTTAATTAGAAAAAGAGCAGCATATGGGCTGCAAACCGATTGATTAGGCACAAGAAAATTGCTGTAAAAAAAAACAAGAAAAAAATGGCAAACAAAGTGCAGGCAAAGCCTGTGTATTCTGTGGTATGACTATCATAAATAGGCAAGTGAACAGGAAAGAGCAATTCATACAAAGACTAGAAAAAGTCAACTATCAGATTCTTTCTCATTGCTGTTCTCAGCTGCGCTGAAACCACTGAAGGACACGTCTTCAGCATCAGACATGAAGGGTTTCAAAGAACTTTTCATCAGTGTTGGCCATGATGCCCAAGGATTTTCATACTTCCACCTCTGTGCTTGTGCTCACTGTGATTTCTGTCTTGTCTGCTGCCAAGGCTGCCTGCTTTTTTTTCTCAAACAATGGTAATCATGGACTGAATTTTTT
>CM031606.1:34706125-34828625 GCA_018398815.1 Conus ventricosus
TCATTTTGAACATATCCAAAGCAATGTCCTGATTACAAAGCAGATTTGCATCTGGACTTCTTCTGTAATCATCAGCTTGGCATTCAACTGAAAAAAAGTTAATGGCTTGGTAAACATTCTATTACATAAAAAAAAGGAGGAGTCTGTGAAAGAAAGAAAAGGGAGATGGAAAACCAAGGCACTAGATTATAGATGCAATTCTTCACTAGGTGCATATTGGGACTGTCAAAGCCTATCCTGGAAACAGAACCATCAGCATCACCTGCTCAGAAACCTTTCATCCACTGATTCAGACTTCTTAGTAAGACGCAGCTGATAGTATCTTTGTTCCCACAGCATCAAATAGAGACTTACCACAGTTTGTAATTCTATGGTATTCTCGCCATCAAAGGTTCAAAACAGAACCCAATGGCACCTCAAAGCAGCCAGTGGAAGGTAGAGAGGAAAGACGAGAAGAAAGCGCTGTAAGAAAATAAGTTGCTGAAAAAACAGAATCATTAGTTAAAGAATAGTAAATGTACAGGAAATCTTCAAGCTTATGCTTGAGGATCCATTTCAGGATACAAGGGAGGTCATAAGGTGTTGACAGTCAGAGTGGCCAGTTCAACCCAAGCATTGTCGGTCATAAATGCTTACAACAGCTAAGAATTCTGTAGGACATCCGTTACTTGGATCTCCTAAAAGATGTAATCTCCTGCTGATTGACCAGATAATGATATGTTAAACAATTTAGTTGTGGGGGAAAACAAATGTAGGCTAACAATTCCTCTGTCATTGAATTAATGAGTTAAAGATACAAAAATAAGCAAACAAAAAAATATATATGTATGTATGTGTATACAGACAGACAGAAAGAGAGAGAGAGAAATTTCAAAACAAAAAAAACAACTTAGGATATATATCCCTTCATGTAGCCTTTTTTTGATTTAGCTATACCCCCACCCGACTCCCACTCCCTCCATTTCTGCTTTCCTGGGGAAGGTAGGTCTTTCAGAATAAATTATATCCCTTCTTTCTGGAAATTGTATGCTGATAATTCTTTTTTTTTTTCTATAACTCTCCTTGGCTCTGCCATTGTATCAACAACAACCAAAACAAAATTTACTGTCGTCAACCGTTTTTCTGCTTGTATAGTCCATTCACCTGTCTCAGGTCTATAAATTCTGCACGCTTTGGTTCTCCTGTTAAGGATTATATGATTATACTTATGCCTTTAAATCTGTTGAGGAATATAGGTCTGTGTCAATGCTCCTCCAGAAAACTTGGTTCTGGGCTGACCTCATTGGCTGCACCCATGTGATTCCTACTGCCACCTCAAAATCCATGCATTGCTTGCTGTGCATGTCTGTTGGTCTCCACATGCTGTCTGTTTGGTCATCCCACCCTGTGCTATGTCTGTTTTGGTCATCCCACCCTGTGCTATGTCTGTTTTGGTCATCCCACCCTGTGCTATGTCTGTTTTGGTCATCCCACCCTGTGCTATGTCTGTTTTGGTCATCCCACCCTGTGCTATGTCTGTTTTGGTCATCCCACCCTGTGCTATGTCTGTTTTGGTCATCCCACCCTGTGCTATGTCTGTTTTGGTCATCCCACCCTGTGCTATGTCTGTTTTGGTCATCCCACCCTGTGCTATGTCTGTTTTGGTCATCCCACCCTGTGCTATGTCTGTTTTGGTCATCCCACCCTGTGCTATGTCTGTTTTGGTCATCCCACCCTGTGCTATGTCTGTTTTGGTCATCCCACCCTGTGCTATGTCTGTTTTGGTCATCCCACCCTGTGCTATGTCTGTTTTGGTCATCCCACCCTTCTTTTCCCAGTGGGTCCCAGTCAGGTGCCTGTCTTGTGGTAATGTCGGTAAACACAAATAATGCCAAGCAATTTGTTATGTTGTAATATATAATCTGGCAAGTAGATGGTCTGAATCTGATCTCCGGAATATTCACTTGCTGTCCATTCTACAGAGCTATACTTTTCTTTTTAAATGCAGTCTTTTTGCGTTGCGTTGAAGTGTTTTTATTTTTTTCTTTAACGTTGTTGTGTGAATCCGATTATCATCATTTTTTCCTTTTACTCTGTTGAGCAGGTTGCAAAGGAGGGTGTGGGGCAGATCTGGCAGCCTACTCTCCCTGTGCTCCCAGAGAGAACAGCAACGCCATGCAGAATGGTTTTGGTGGTACCAACGGCTTTCTGGATAACCAACCTGTCCCCTACAGGTGCACTTCTCACTGATTACTTACGTCAGTCACAACTGCCAGTCATAAATTGTAGCAGTAATCATAAATTTATAGGTTATACAGCAACACCACCAACAACATGAAATCATTAACATGCAAAAACAAAACAAACACAAGCATGTACATCATCACATCCCCAAAAGTGTATCTTTTCAGAGTTCATTCTCTTAAGCTGCAATGCGGAATGAAAAAAAAGGTGACACGGTCTTCACCTATTTTACAAGACAAACCAGCTGTTACAATTTTTCTTGCTCTGTGTGTGTTTATGCACAGATGTGAGGGTGTGTGACCTGTTTTGCAAGACAGAAACCAGCTGTTACAATTGTTCTCTGTGTGTGTGTAAGATGAAAAAAGGTAAAATTCTTTATTTAGGAGGATAATAGATAAGCACTGACATGCTTTTTTACATCCAGTTGTCGCCCTGAGTGGGGACTACAACATGCAGTAAGATGAAATAATGTATGAAAGCAAGCAAACAAACAAAGCAGTCATGCAATTGTAATGGAACATCAAATGAAAAGAGAAGAGAAATGAAGAAAAGTAATGAAGGGGAAGAAGAGCGTGAGGTGGGGTGGGCTAGGGGAGCATATAGAAATGTACTATAACGTACAACAACCAGCATGTATAAAAACAGACGATAGAATGAATCAGCATGTATAAAAACAGACGATAGAATGAATATGACAAAGTACTCACAGACTTTGGAGCGTGCGCACGCGCAGGCACACACACACAGAAAGAGAGAGAGTGAGACAGACAGACAGAAGGGGAAGTAAGGGAGCGGGGGACATGAAAACTGGGAAGAAGTAAAGCACAATGAATAAACATTTTTGATTGAAAAAAAACACACGCACCACACACACACACCTACACACACATGCGCACACACACACACACAGAAAGAGAGAGAGAGAGAGACGGGCACACAGACAGCGAGAAGGGGAAGTAAGGGAGCGGGGAACATGAAAACTGGGACGAAGTAAAGCACAATGAATAAACATTTTTGATGAGAAATGGGAAGAAGTGACATGGCACAACATGTAATCATTTTTCATAAAGCATGAAAATACGTAGAAGGTACTTAACATAGTGACATGCAATTTGGAAAAAAACAAACACACGCATAAAAGAAAAGAAAGAAATGGGGAGAGAGAGAGAGAGAAGGAGAGAGGGGAACATCAGAAATGGAAAGAAGTTGTAAAGCACAAAATGTAATAATTTTTGACACAGCATGAACATATGCAGAAGATACGATAAAAAAAAAAATTGTGGCATGCACTTAAAATAATAAAATAAAAAACAAATGAAAAAGAAGAGAGAGAGAGAGAGAGAACTGAAGAGAATCATTAAACAAGTAAAACTGAAACCACTAATGGAGAAGACAAAAACAAACATAATATGTGCAATATAACCCAGGAAAGAATTGACTAAAAATAATGAATCAACTACATATCAAATCATATATGAACAAAATCATGATAAGGAGACGAGACAAAGAGATCATGTACTCGAACGCGCTTGCGCGCAAAGAGAGAGAAAGAGAGAGAGTAAGAGAGAGAGAGAACAAACATGCATGGGATAACAGGAAGTCACACGCCCTCATGCACGCACACACCTACACGCACACACACACACACACATGCACACACCTACACACACACTCACACACACACACACAGGCAGACCGACCAACAGACAGACACACAGAGAGGGAGAGAGTGAAGGGGAAGTAAAAGAGCAGGGGACATGAAAAATGGGAATAAGAAGCAAAGCATAATGAATAATCATTTTGATGAGAAATGGCAAGGCACAACATGTGTGTCTCTGTGTCTGCGCGCGCGTGTGTATGTGCGTGTGCGCGCACACGTGTGTGCATGCGCGTGTGTGTGCGTCTCCGTTAGCGCACTTTTACTCTGCAATTAATACAAAAATAACACTTTTTGATAGCAAAGAAGCTGGGGAAGTCTTGTAACTGTGCCTGTGTTGTGACGCTTCAGGTACCGCGCCATGTTTGACGTGGTCGAGATGCCTTGGGACTGGCCGGTGGACGTCAACTACCATGAAGCCAAAGCCTTCTGCCGCTGGAAGGGACCCCAGTTCCGTCTGCCTGCCGAGGCGGAGCATCATCTGATGAGGGGACCCCAGGTCTGAATGATTTGGGATCATGAACAAATGAACAGGCAGACAAACGAACAACCATGACTGATGATCGTTTTCCAAAATGAACGTGCTTTGAGTTTGCTTACTTTGTGTCTCTGTCAGAGAAGCCTCTTTGTTTTGTGTGTGTGTGTGTGTCTGGTTTTGTGCATCTCTTTCTCGTGTACCTCTCTCTCTCTCTCTTCTCTCTCTCTCTCTCTCTCTCTCTCTTACCTTCTCTCCCTCTCTCTCTCTCTTTCTCTTACCGATGATATTCTTTTGTTAAAGATATTAAAACTCTATTCTCAGTTGTTCTATGTGTCTCTTTATGTTCATTGTCAATGTGCCATTGTGTATTGGGCCCTTCAGAAGGGATTGTGGCCTATACTGAATGAAACATTTTTCCATTCTCTCTCTCTCTCTCTCTCTCTCTCTCTCTCTCTCTCTTTCTCTGTCTCTCCCTCTCTGTCTTTCTCCCTCCCTCTCTCTCTCTTTCTCCCTCCCTCTCTTTCTCCCTCCTCTCTCTTTCTCCCTCCCTCTCTCTCTCTTTCTCCCTCCCTGTCTCTTTCCCCCTCCCTCTCTCTCTCTCGTTTATTTCTGTATTTTCCCTTTCTTTTTCTTTCTTATTTTTTTCATCATATCTGTATATATTCTTGAAACTGATTGAAAATCTATAAATTTTGCATTTGGTTTTGTGTAGATCCTTTGCAGTGTTGTGGTGGCATTCTCTTCATTGGTCTTTATATATATTATTTGTCAGATAGATAAGTGACTTGTTTCCTTCATTTTCATTTCTTTTGTTAAAGTAATTAAGAAACATTGATGTAACAGTGAACATTCCCTTATTCCTTATCTTCATCCATTTGTTATCGTCTGCTCAGTTGCCTGTTGCCATGGGAACAAAGAGTGACATCATCTACCAAGAGAAGAGTGAAGCTAACATCAACCTCCAATACGGTTCCTCGACGGTATGTTGCTGAATCGCTTGTCCCTGAATCTTTTTTTTAATGCACCCATCTCAAATACTGCATTTTTCCACCCCATCTTCTTGTGGTGTATATTTTGGCTTTGGATTGGACACACACACACACACACACACACACACACACACAAGTATACTTTATTTGTTCAAGGTGCTCATTGTGTTTCCTCAGTACACGTTTGTCAGACATTTAGGATGCCACAGAGACGGTCCAAGAGAAGAAACCAGCGGAAAAAAAAATCCCCTGCTATAGTGATATCACATATGAGTGGTACACATAAATTTGGAGTGCCACACATGTAAAATGTCAAAATGCTACACTTTATGTTTTGTGTTGGCAGCTATAAACTCTAAAACTCACTGATAATATACATCCTTCACCATGGATGCAATGATGCATCCTGCAAGCAGTTCTTGAATGAAAAACCAAGACATTTGATGAAAAATGCTTCAGAAGACAGATTCTCTACATGTCGGGCAGTAAGTCAACACATACTAGTAGACAAAGAACTTCTCCGGAAAGATTTCAAGTTCCATAAGATCACCTGGCATGGTCACATATAGATCTTACCATGACTCCCTGTCCAAGACCATCCTACCGGGTAAATGGAGTTCAGATGCCCCTGAGGTAGTCCAGAAATGTCCCAGATGGACGGCATGAAGAACTGAATCGGTCACAATGTCTCAATACTGTCATCCGTGACTGAGGTTTAGGTCATGGCACCGCCTGACCTACTACGTTTGGTTTAATCACAGAAGCTGTGAATTTTCAGAGGCCCAAAGTGTCCAGGGCATGGCATGATGGAAGGTGAAAGCCCATCCCTCTCCTTCCACCACCTTTAACCTTCCCTGAGCTGAATCGGGTATCCGTTTATTGCTTGATGGACACAGAGAGTTTTGAAGCCGAAAAAGATCGGACCCCACGAGTGATTAGAACCCATGACTGTCGGCTCTGCAGACAAAAGCTCTAACCATTTGATCAAAGGCTGGTCAGGTTGGCTCTGCAGACAAAAGTTCTAACCATATGATCACAGGCCGTCAGGTTGGCTCTGCAGACAAAAGCTTTAACCATTTGATCACAGGCTGGTCAGGTTGGCTCTGCAGACAAAAGTTCAAACCATATGATCACAGGCCGTCAGTTGGCTCTGCAGACAAAAGCTCTAACCATTTGATTACAGGCTGGTCAGGTTGGCTCTGCAGACAAAAGCTCTAACCATATGATCACAGGCCATCAGGTTGGCTCTGCCGACAAAAGCTCTAACCATATGATCACAGGCCATCAGGTTGGCTCTGCCAACAAAAGCTCTAACCATATGATCACAGGCCATCAGTTGGCTCTGCAGACAAAAGCTCTAACCATTTGATCACAGGCCGGGCAGGTTTGCTGGGTGGCCACAAACGCAGAAGTAGCTTGGTTCTGTTGTACAACTGAATGAGTCTGTGGCTATTTTGGTTTGTTGGGGACTCGTGGATTTTATTTGTTTAGCACAGCTGCAACTGTCTATTTCTGTGGACCATGCTTTGTGCAATAGGTAGGGGGTGTGATAGTTTTCAACTCAAGTCACGATATTGCTCACAATGGGCACTTCACAGCTTTGCCACACATCACAAGCATTTTCTCAGTTGATGACAAGTTGGGCCTAGACACGACTTGGATTTGTTTGCCAACTTTGAGCTAGCAGAAGATGATTCTTAAGAATTAGTCTGCAATAAGAAAACTTAGCCGTGATGTTTTGTAGCTTCTCGAAAGAAAGCGTTAGGAAAGATGTAATGCATGTGTCTTCAGGGCATGTCTGTGGTGTGACTGAAGTATTAGCGCACAGAGAAGGGCATATCAGTTTGTGTTAACAGTGTTGATGCTTGCAGCCGGTGAATATGTTTGCTCCTACGGAAACCGGCTTCAGTGATGTGTTTGGGAATGTCTGGGAGTGGACCGAGGACCACTTCAATGGCCTGGACAGCTTCAACACTCACTTCCTGTATGATGACTTCTCCTCCCCCTGCTTTGATGGCAAGCACAATGTCATTCTGGTGCGTCACATGCATGGTTTGCATGTATGTAAGTGGGATGTGTGTGTGTACGTGTGTGTGTGTGTGTGTGTGTGTTCAGATTGTATTTATCCACATAGTGTGTCGAGTTTATGTGCAAAAAGTGAGCATGTCTGCACGGGAATCCATGTAAGCATATGCGGATGTGTGTTTAACACGCATGCTTGTGTGTGAGTGGTGTGTGTTGTGTGTTTAAGTTTTGGAGAATGTTTTCTGCTACTAGTACTACAAACCACTATATTCCAGTTTCAATTAGAGAACATGTGCTACTACCGGTGGAAGGTAGCACTTTTCACATGTCCGTTCTTATCTTTTAAGCATGTCTTTGACATCTATTTTTTTAACCTCACCACGCATGTGGAGACATCCTTTCAACAAATACTTCTGTTCCACAGGGAGGCTCCTGGTTTCCACTGGCAGCGAAGCATCCGCTTTGCCAGATACGCTTTCCGTCGCCATTTCTTCCAGCACCTGGGATTCCGTGTGGCGCGTAGCATGCCGCAAGGGAACAACAAGATGCCCATGCGATTGGTGAACACTGAGGTCTTCGTGCTGGGTTCTGGACTAACTGGGTGAGCTGGCATCAAACCTCTGTGGGTCACATGCATGTCGGAACCAGTTTGTGGTGGGACGAAAAGGATTTATCTAGGTTTATGATGATCACGGTGTATCACAACCGGCTGAAACAAAATCTCTGCCTAGAAGGTATTCCAGAGGTGCCAGTCCATAAATTGTTACCATATGTTTTGCCAGTTGATTGGATTTTGTGTGAATTTATGATCACTTAATCCATTTTCATTTGAAGAATTTCCAACATGTGTCTGCCAAGTGAAACCAACTATCACCTGTGACTTTCGCAGTTTACAGACTACTATCAATTTGGCATAGCTTTAGAATTGTGCTCAACAACCAGCCACTTACCTGCATATATGTGATCAGTAACTGATGAGAGGGTGTGGGATGTCCTGAAGCAGGCTGATTTCCACTTTTGCACATTGCACAGAGAATTTTAATGTAATGGATTGTGGTGCTTTAGAGTTTTTGTACATCAGTGATTGTAATGTATGGGTGGACCCTTTTTCACGGAGGAAAACAAATCTTTGGAAAATCTGCCAAAGGAGGCTTCCTAATGCATTTTAAAATGCATTTTATCGATGTCCTATTGTTAAAGTAAATCTTCGAGTATCACAGTGGCAGCATAACTTCCTGAACAGATCCCATCAGAATTCTTCTGCTTATTCTGTTTGTCTGTGGTAACTGAAATGAGTTTAATGGGAACCAAGCTACAATGACAGTTGAGGAGGGAGTGGCAGTAGATGACAAAACAATAATAATCTGCTGGAATGCAGCATTAGGGTAAAGTGATTAGTTTTGGTTACCGTAAAGTTCGGTCTATTGAGCGCACCTGTATATAAGCCGCACCCACTAAATTTTTTTTAATCTGAACTTTTTTCACAAATAAGCTGCACCGGTTTATAAGCCGCAGATATATACAATACAGTCCGATGTGCCGCAGGCGGCAGCTGGCCGAGCGTTGAGTTTACATAGTGTCGAAAATCATCACATACAATGTGTTCACTGCATTCATTGGCGTTTAAATAGGTCAGAATACAAGAGCATGTTTCCAGCTTTTCTTCAGTCTTTTTTTTTTTTTTTTTTAGTACGATGTGTTTTAAATCAATTAGAATCGAAGTTTATATGAGGCTTCTTACAAGCGTTGTCTTTCCAACATCATTGCTTTAAAAAAAAATACCGAAAAAAACAACGCATTAACGATGCGCTAGAAAGGCATTTCTCTCCTGCATTCATTGGTGTATCAAGCTAAGCGATTGGTTGAGTACTCGAAAGCGCAAGCCAATCAAAGCGAAGGTATCAAATGCAAACCTTCACTCCCTGTCCACGATTTCAACAATGGCGGATCGAAGCCAAAGTCTGACAATGACCGAGTTGAATGCGCTAATCGTTTTTGAATTGCAAGACGCACTTGGTAAGATAACGCATATAATAACAAACCAGAACATTAATGAAACGATTCAATTGTTTTATTTCGCTTAATACCGTGCCAGTGCTTAGTTATTTTGTTCGTAATTCAGCTAGTGTTAGTCAAGATTAAACGGGTCGGAAACGGCCAACACATTGCACCGTTCGAAGCGATCGTATTTTTGTAGAAGACAAACTGATGAAAAAGATATCAGTAATGGGCTGTACTTATGTCGATTTCCGTATTTCTGAACGGTGTTACTGATTCCATTACACGATTACACAGAAAATTGTAGTTAAAAGCATAATAAAAATTCATGAACAGTAAACACGATATGGTGAGTTACAGAGAGGCTAAGAATAGACGAGGTGTGATGCTTCTGAAATCGGAAAAATCTGCAAATAAGCTGCATCGTTGTTTAAGCTGCAGGGTTTAAAGCTGGGGAAAAAAGTCGTGGCTTATAGTCCGAACTTTACGGTACATGATGTAAAGCCAGAACACTGATAACATGACAAAGACTCTGTCTTGGTGCCCTTAGAGAGTTTCTCCTTTGGTGTGCTTTAGATGCCAAAATAGATATTCAAGATGTTTCATGGTTCCTCTAAGAGTTACAGTCACAGGAGGATGATTACAATGAGTTTCCAGATAAGACATTGATTTTGGCCCTCACAACTGTATAACATTTAGTGTGTGTGTGTGTGTGTGTGTGTGTGTGTGTGTGTGTATGTGTGTATGTGTGTGTGTGTATGTATGTATGTGTGTGTGTGTGTTATTATTGTTCGGTGCACAGAGCACTCTGTAGATAACGCATCAATATAGCTTTTAACGCATCAATATAGCTTTTACAGCCATTAATACAAAAATATCTTGTCAACTGAAAAAAATCTCGTGCCAGAATTTAGCAAAACTTCCCATTTTCAAAATGTCTGAAAACATTAAATCTAGAAAATATTATATTTTGCATCGTAACTCGGCGCCAAATGCTAAATCCAGTCATTTCTATGCCTTCCAGACAACACACCAATGTTTGACACTGACACGATCAGTCTGGTTCCCTCCACCAACCTACACTATCGCTATGATGCTGCCACGCCGCCACATGGATCCTGGAACTTGAGTTTGGCTTCCGGGATAGTCTGCCTGCTGCGACTGCCATCTTTGCCACCAACGTCATGCGTGGCTGCAACATTCCCATGACCTCTGCCATGTACGTGGGCTCTGCAACAGGGCGTGGACCTTTGAGCTCAGCAAGTACTTTGACCAGTAAAAACACGGCAGTAGTCTGATAATATTGAAAGGTTTGCTTGGAGGAAGATGGAACTGTGAGGTATTTTTGTTTGCTGGGAGGTTTTGTAATTTTTCAGAATAGTCTTCACAGAAATGGGGTTTCTTCTCTTAAAGATGGTAGAGTCATGTTGTACTTTTATGTTGGGAAGAATTTGAACTCTTGATGGATAAAATGAACATGGCCATTGCTCTCTGTGTCTGTATCTATCTGTCTGTCTATCTTTCTACCTGTTACCTATCCATTCACCCATGCACCCACCCACATACCTACCCACATACCCACCTTCAAAGTGCCAACTCTCCTGAATTTTTTTCTGGAATTTCTCTGATCTAAAAATTATTCCCCACATCCTAAAGTTAGTGAAAAAAAAATCCAGAATGTCAAAACTTTGCTTAAAAATGTGAGGTTAAGCGGGTTGTTTTTTAATGGGGATGAAAAAGTATTGCAAAATAAAACCCAAATTATGTTATATGGATGTTGACAATTGTGTGTGTATGAAATGCTTATTCCTTTTAAATCCCATATTTGTCAGCTAAAGCATTAGGGGTTAGTATACTTTCAATCAAAAGCTGAAGTGCCGCCTCTTTATTCCAACCACTATCTTCCCAAATTTAGACTCCATATCTGCTGCTTAACTATCAGTCTGTACATTCATATACTGACCTGTAATTTTCTCTCTCTCTCATTTTCTCTTCTATATATACCGCCTCTTCACAGCATTCCTGTGTGTTTCTGTCCCTTTGTTAAAACCTCAGCTAGTAACATTTTTTTATGCAGTTTTGGATTGTGTACTTGGACAGGTTCTGGGTGTGGAAGTTTGCAGCAGACTGATCGACACTGCCCTGCGTCTGCAGACCGGCAATGCCCTTGCCTATAGAGAGGGCTGGAGGCCACCTTGAACGCGGACATGAAACCAGAAAGGGTTGTTTCAAACAGGTGGGTTAATAGGCATGGCTGTTTAATCGGTTAGGGTGCTGCCACTCCAGGGGTTTGTGGTTTGAAATCTATCAGTATCCAGACGGCCAGTCTCCGAGGTCTAGATGAATATGTGTAGATCTGCAGGTCCTAGAGCCACCATTGTGTCTTTGCACACAGAAAACTTCAAAGGGGTTTGTTCATTTAGGGACCACAAAAAAAGAGAGATATGAATGTGTGTGTTTGTGTTTCTAAAAGTAATAGGATAGAAAATTTTCACACACGCAACTTCTCTGTCTGTCTCTCTTTGAGTGATACATATGTGGATTTTCCATTGGTTATATTTATGCACTGACAATTAGTATATCTATTCATAGACCTTCATGCTTGATTTTGTGCACATGTTTGACCGTAATCTTATTCTCTTAATAATCCCCCCACACCCACCAAAGTTTTGGTATGATTTTCAGTTCCTTCAGTCACTTGAGGATTTTCGTTCTTTGTTTCATTATTTCTCTTTCCCTTCTCCCTTTTTCAACTTTGCCCTCTCTTTCCTTTCCCTTTCGTTCTTTCCATTATTCCTACCCCTTCAGCCCCTCCCCTGCATCTCTCCATCTGTCTCTTCCATAGTCTTTCCCCACCTGCTTTGTCGCCCCAGTCATGTACTGATATTATTTTTGCATTGCATATTTGATTCTGTGTACATGTTGGTTGAATTTTGATCTTTCACTTATCACAGTTGTTTTGAAATCCCTTATTTACGTATTCCAGTCAACCACTTCGTTGCTTTTCATGAGGGCTTAATATAAAGAAGCCTTTATGGACTGTTTCTTTACCTTTAATAAAAAAAAAAGATTTGCCTGTTTTCTGTCTGTCTCTGTCTCATGTTCAAATTTTGGTGATAAAATACCTTGTTTAATTATGTTATTACTCACCCCCTTCAAATGGGGCTGTGGCCTTACCTTGAATAAATTATTGTTATTGTTACCGTTATCTCTCTCTCTCTTTCTCTTTCATGTGCACACACAAGCAGTGGCTGCTACCCCTTTATGTTGCTATTTTAACAGCTGACCTGCTGCCCAATGAAGTGAACAGCCACAACCTGGTGATCATGTCTCATCTGGAGCGGGTCCAGAACCCAAAGGTTAGTTCATTTATTAACACAATTGCCACTACATTCTGTAATGGCGAAAAAAACAAATTGCTGAACCTACAGTGAAATGAAATTTAGAAGAAAAGTTGTCTAGATTAAGGATTCTGAGACAGAATGAATGGAGAAGATCTTCAGTCACTGGCCCTAATGCACTAAGGATCAATGGCTCAAATACCAGCGTACAGAGCTTGTTTCTGATCTGTTCAAGATCACAAAGCTGATATATACGTCAATGAATGTCAGCTGGTGTTTGTTCATTTCTTCAGTTGCAGTTGCTGTGTGTATGTGTTGGGCACAGGGCATATGGGCAAGCCTAGAAGACCTTTTTTAGGGGATATCTCTTTGTTTTATTCAGTGTGGTTTGCATATGCATTTGTTCTTAGTGAAATGGTGCCATAAGCAACATTCATGTAGAATTATGAGCATGTAATTGGCTCGTCATGAGAGCGAGACATCCCTCCCTTGTTTATCTTCTGCTGATTGTTTTTCCGCTGCAGTTCCTTTCAGATTTATCAGACTGAAGTTACCTGTGTTAGTATCTCTTCTACTGTGTGTCATGTGTGACAAAGTCCAAGATGAAGAGAGTGTGCCAGTCCTGAATAAATGTTGCTTTGAGTTTGTTCCTTTCTTCAGCCGCCTGATGTATGCGTTTTAGGCATGAGCTCTACGCGCAGCTTGGAACTTTTTTTCTTGGGCAGTGAGGGGGGAGGGGGTCTAGTTGTTTGTTCTGTTTGTTTTGTGTCTGTATTTGTGCTAGGTGAGTTGGTGCCATAAGCAGCACTCGCTTTGGGGTTGAGGGCATGTAATTCCTGCTTCATGGAGCGAAAGTTACCCTCCTTACTTTTCTGTGTCGAGTTCCTTGAGGATTTCCTTCCACCTTGTTCACCCATAGCGCCCAAGAATCTTTTATCAAACCACCTTTTTTCACCTGTATCAAGTGGTCCTGGTAAGGCTGTAGACCACTCACAGCAGAGTGAATGGCAAAAGGTGGAAAGCTGGTGCAGTGGATGGTGTACTTACCTGGAATACAGTACCATAATTGCCAGGCCATGACAACACCATTATGTAAGCCGCCACCAATTTGTTTTCTTTAATTAGAAAAAGAGCAACATATGGGCTGCAACTGATTGATTAGGCACAAGAAAATTGCTGTGAAAAACGAGAACCAAAATGGCAAACAAAGTGCAGGCAAAGCCTGTGTATTCTGTGGTGTGACTATCATAAACCGGCAAGTGAACAGGAAAGACCAGTGCACACAAAGACTAGAAAAAGTCAGCTTTCACATCTTTCTCATTGCTGTTCTCAGCTGCGCTGAAACCACTGAAGGACACGTCTTCAGCATCAGACATGAAGGGTTTCGAAGAACTTTTCATCAGTGTCGGCCATGATGCCCAAGGATTTTCAATACTTCCACCTCTGTGCTTGTGCTCACTGTGAATTCTGTCTTGTCTGCTGCCAAGGCTGCCTGCTTTTTTTTTCAAACCAATGGTAATCATGGACTGCTTCAATTCTCTTTGCATCAGGGATGTTCACCACACCGAGTACACCACCGACAGACCAGAGACTTGAGTTGCTGTACGGTTGCCCTTTTGATGAGCCAGATCAATAGCCTTCAGTTTGAAATTTGAGCTTCTCAACTTTGGCATTTTTGCTTGATCATATTGTTCTGAAGATTGATTGATCAGGCAGAAACAAAATTCAGCTATCATTAACAATGCTCATCATGCATGGATCATTCTTTCTGTCAAAAGTGGTTCAGACCTGATGTCTGCTTAAATTGGTTTTTTTAAGTTTGTCGTATCAGTTGCAGATTAGGAGAGAAGATAACTATGGCAAGCTGAAAAGAAAATCAGAAAAACCCATAAATAGGCCAATATAGCGTAGTCGCTGCAGGTGTTAGAGTTTAGGGGAAAAAAAGAAGCAGCTTAAAGCTTGAAAGGTACAGTACAATTCTAGATCAGTGACTGAAGTCTTGGATCATGTGTTGTGTTGCATTTTTTGTCTTATTTGACTAAAATCAAAGGTTGGTTTATTTTGGAAATTGAGCGAAATTCTCTCATCTGCTTATCACTTTTTATTCAGTACAGTCAATCATATTTTTAACCTATTCCTAGATTCCTATTGTTTATTTCATTTAGCTTTGTGCTGTTCATAGCCGTTTTCCATGCATGTTGTGACTAGGTATAATGGTCAAAATTTGAGCTCAAACTGTTATGTTTAACATGGGTGAAAAGTATTGGCCAACTAGCAGGTCCACCATGAAGACATAAACCTATATACTGTTTCCTTCGTTATGCTTTCAGCATCAACCAGTTTGATTGTGTATGAATACCTGGCAAGTACAATTGCAAGAGGTAACTTCCAACAGTCAACCAGTTATGAATAACCTGGCTGGTACAATCACAAGAAGTAGCCTTCCACAATCAAACAGTTTGCATGTGTATGTGTGTGAACAGCCTGGCTGGTACGACTGCAAGAAGTCATCTCCCACAATGGGTTGGCTGTCGTCGTCAGTGCTGATGGGGTTTGGGACAAGGACGCTTGCATAAGCATCTTCATCACAGGTCAGACATGAATGTCTACCTATTGAATTGCTCGTTAGTTCTTCAGCCTTAAAGGTCTACTTTAGAGATTTTCTATAATTTGCTAAAAACAGGTCTACATGTCATATAACTACAGTATGGTATTCATTTTTTTTTTTTAAATCGCCGGAAGAATTTAATAGATAAAAAACAACTTTTGCACACCTGTTCAAACCCCGCGCGGTAGACCGAAAACCGTGACGTCACTTGATGGACTGACCGTCAGCCGCGGCCTACACAACAAGCCAACGCCAAGTGAAATCAACACGAGTTGCCTAAAAAGTCACGAGGGGGTGGCAGATATTGTGCTGTAGGCGAGTGCAGCAGCTCAGCTGGAGACGGATATTCTTTGCACACATTTCCATCTGATCCAGATACTCGAAAGAAGTGGATTCGGTTCGTGCAACCATGCCGGGCAGCTAAAGTTCTTTTTACCACGTCAGTTCCAGCTGGACCGCGGAAATGAGCTATTCCGACAATTGCCGAGCCCGTTCGAGTGGATCAAAAACTTCGTCTGCATTGTGCGCTTTGAAGGCGGAGTGGTAAGCTCGTACAGATGAGTACGATAGTCGCACGTTTATTCTGTTCTTATCTATGGACAGATCACACTTGTTAAATTGAATGAACACGTTAAGGCTTGAGGAAGGAGAATCTCCGCTCGCCGTCCACGCGTGATCGCATCAAGAAGTCGGTCGGTAGCCTCCCTCGAGACTTCGGTAAAGTCCGTACGCCTTCGAATGCTGTGTTCGGGCGTCCAGCTGGAACTGAACTGACGTGGTAAAGAGAACTTTCCGATCAAACTGATAAGGTACAGGCCTTGCAGAAACATCCCCAGAGTCACATTGGCTGTCGCAATCATAGTCACTGCTTTTACATGATAAATTAAATACCGAGCGAGATGTGCAAGAACCATCAAATCGCTTTCTGTCACCGTCGCTAACCATCATGTGACGTCACATCCAAGAGCAGTTAAGCCATGCCAAGATTTAGTTGATTACCTCCCGTTTTCTTGATTACAGGTGAAAATGCCCACTTTCGCGGATCGATTTCGTGTGATCGGGAGCGAATCGGATGTTTATTTTACCAATTTATCAAACATTTCATATTTCCGCATAAGCTGACCAATTATCGAAAACCTCTAAAGTAGACCTTTAAGAAATGTTTCTGGGGAAAAAAATAGGGTACAAATCTCTTTTCTTTGAAAAAAAGACTCAGAAAAATAGTATAATGTTCTGAAATACCTATAAGAAGAAAAGTTCACAGAAGTAATGGACATAGAATATGTATCTAAAATTCTGATCATTACAGTTCATGATCTGTGCCCTCAGCAATACAGGTGAACATGTCATTCTTCTTGGTCATGTTCTATACTGCTTTATATAACATAATTCTACCCACCAGCCGCCATGGCGAAGTGGTTAGCGTTGCGGACTGCCGGCTGGGAGGACATGGGTTCGAATCCCATCAGAGTCATGTGGTTTTTCTGCCCTGACCGGCTCCTACCCAGAGTTGAGTTTGCTGCGGACTCGTTGGGAAGACTGGGACCACACAGTCGAGTTTCATCCACTTAATGGATGTGTTTCTGAGAGTGTTGCTCAAATTTCCTGACCAACACTGCAGGTGTCTGTATCTCTCGGGCCTGGTTGACGCTGGGATATATTATGAAAAGGAAGCGTAGAGTACAGCCCTGTCATGTAGTCTCAGACCGAAATAGAAATCCGTAGCATCATCTTGATCATCCTCATTCTCATCGATCAGCATGAAAAAAAAATGTCTCAAATTCTGTGGCCCTTCATGCCCTGCTCTCATGGTGATCTCAATTTCAATGTCCTCTCCATGTCTGTGGCCTGGTTTGGTTCCGTCGGGGTCACCGGTATCGGCGAGTCCATGGGGGCTGTCGTTGGATGGACGTGGTGGTGCCCTCCGGAGGAGAGCTCACTCATGCCAGCTCCGCGACTAAGCTATTATTGTCGTCAGTAGGGGGCTTAGTAGGTGGTGTCCAGCGTATGTCAGATCAGAACAGGCCCACTGAACACCACCGAAGTGACTTGGCAGCAGTGCAGTGTCTTCTCTGGTGGGTTGCCTCTTGACGACTTACACATTGACTGCCGCCTGTGGATTGCGAGTGCCAGGGCTATGGCGGACCGACCAGGTTGTGGCTGTGGACGGGTGTCGGAATGAGCGGTGTGGGTGCACTGCCTCTGAGGTGGCGCAGAGGTTGTGACAGTTAAAAAAAAAAAAAAAAAGTTTGTTGTAAAAAAAATTTTAAATCTTAAAAATTATTTAAAAAAAAAAATTCTACCCCCTTAGACTCCTGAAAGATTATAGGTATGTATGTGCTTTTCTTCTTTTAAATGTGCCAGCCCTGATGTGGCCCTTTGCGGTCGGCTGGGCTATAAGCAACATTATCTTATCTTTTAAATGTGAAATGATTAATTCAGTTTCGGTTGTCGCAAAACAACAGCAATAATGATGAAGCAAATACACAGGCACACTATGCACTTGCTACAGCACAGTCTCTGCTACTAGAATTAACAACACACACATACAAGCAAAACTTACGAAGCTGTATAAGATGATAACCTGGATTGAAAAACAAAAGGACATTTTGGTTCACAGAAATTTCTAAACAAAAACAACACAGCACATGTTCAAAATACTTTCAATCTTCCCATCCTTTACAAACAGGCTCATTGTGGGGCAGGAAAGGGGTGGGGTGGAGGGGCAAAGAGGAAGCAAGTGGCTGTCAAACATGAATGCAAGATGTTCATAGCAGTGCCAAGGTGACTGCAGAGGGGCGTCCAGGAGTCATGACCTGGGGTGTAATACATGTATGAAAGAGAGGACCACTCTGAAAGCCTTCTACCGTCCAGCCCTCCCTAGAATTACGATGCATTAGAGCCACAACTGTTTATCTCGAAAAAATTGTGTTTTGACTTTTTCATATTTTTAGGTGTATTAATACAGTCTGTTTAACATGCTGAAACATGGTTATGAAACATTTATTAGTTTTTGGTTGATAGCAAAGAAACAGTTGTTGCCCTGTCCACATCCAACCAGATTCTGCATGCCACAAATGAACAGCTAGCAGTCACAGACTGTGGCCCCAAGAAGGAATGGTAGAAAGGGGAATCACCACTCTCAGCCAAACTTGTTTATGTTAGCAGTTATCAGTTGTTGGCTGAGGAAATTCCTGCAAGTGAAAGAGAAAGGTTGGGCTATTAGATTATCACCGCCCTGCAGTCACTTCTGGGTGGGGGAAAATCAGGCACCGGGAATGGCAGAATTCGGTCAAGGAGGGGTCATCGGGGTTCAAGCTTTTTCCCACAGACACGGGAGTGTCTGGAGAGATGCTGTGTAAACAAGTGGCTATATAACCGCACATCCGGCTTGTACCGTTCACCACTTTCCCTCACACTGCATTCAGGAACTTCATTGCCATTTTTTTGTCTTCTGCTTCCAACTCCACTGACGTCGTATTAATCAGTAAGTCTCTCTCTCACTCCTCTCTCTCTCTCTCTCTCTCTCTCTCTCTCTCTCTCTCTCTCTCTCTTTTTTTTGTTTTTTGTTTTTGTTTTTTCAGGCTCATATGGCAGAATAGGCTATGCCTAACATGTTTCCCCTAACCATGTTACGCCTCTCTCTCTCTCTCTCTCTCTCTCACTCTCTCTCTCTCTCTCTCTCTCCTCCTCTCTCTTTCTCCCCCCCCCCCCCCCCTCTTGTTTTGTTTTTGTTGTGTTTTTCCTCTCTCCCTCTTTATCTCAATAATAAGAAACAAAATTAATGTACTGTCTATTTGTTTCCTTTTTCACAATACCTTTTCCTTGATATTTTGTACATGCAGTTAATTTGTTTACAAAAGTGTATTAGTTGAACACATTTTCAAAGACGCACAGAAGCTTTCTTGTAAATATGATGAAATAAATGCTGTGAATAAAGAAATATGTGTACTTCATTGTTTTTTTTCCCTTGTACAGATGGCTTTGCTGCTCATCCATATTGGTAAAATCAGTAGCTGAAATAAATAGCAAAACACCGTTTGAAGGAAGAGATGTTGTGAAGACTGTGATACACGATTTAACTGTGCGTTAATTATTTTCTTTGTTCTCCCAATCAGGCACCATGACTGACGACAGTTGGTCAGATCTTGAAATTGATGAGAGACCTGCTTACTTCTTGACCAGCATGAGCCAGCATCTTCTCATGGAACTTCTCAAGTATCGATCATTACCTCAGTATTGTTTGTGATGACAGACTTTGTAGCAGGAGAGAGGCTGAGGGTGGGAGTAAAGCCAGTAACTTGAATCTTATTGAGCAAGTTTTGTCTATGCAAATATAGTATTGTGTATACTATATTGTTACAGTTTCAGTTGTTCCCGAGGCAGTGTCAATGCGTGCAGAATATCCCATATACGCCACACCACATCTGCTATTTTAGCTAATGCATTCATCGACTTCATATCCCAATGTGCTGGTAAAGCCTCGGGTGCATGCTGGATTTTCATGTTTCTGCAACCCACCAAACACTGACATGGATTACGGGATTTTCAATGAGTGCATTGTATCTTCTGCATGCATATGCACACGGGACCTCGGTTTATAGTCTCATCTGAAGGACTTGGGAGAGGTGAGTCAGAACAAATGGTAACTCCCGCTAATAAACGGACGGCTCAACCGGGACTCGAACCCGGGACCACAAGATCATGATCTTGCGTCTCACCGATTGGGCCAACCGCCTCCGCTATACATATATATAATATTTTTTTTTTTTTTCCTAGCCACACGATATATATTAAATTATATTGTATATCATAAAAACAGTTGGAAAGAGTCCAGGTCACTGTGTATACGTGAATGAGTTTGGATGAAAGCAGGTCTGTCAGAAGCTGATCAAACAGAATTAAAAGTCTGTCTTAACTAAACAGCTTCATAAAAAGCATATCTTTAATGTTTCAGATGGAGATCCACTTGCCACTGCAATTACTGAAAGCCACAGAGAAGAAACCCTTCATGACCTGGCTGTCCGGATTCACACCAAACGTCTTGATAGTCTTCTCTTGGCCAATGGCATGGAGAGAAGACCTGTGTATCCTGATGGAAATTGCTTTTTTAAAGCTGCCTCCATTCATCTGGACAACCACACTGAAACCACGCTCCGTGCCTCTCTGTGCCAACATATTGAAGACAACCTGCATGCCTACCTTGGCTTTTTTCACCTTGATGAAGGGGTGAACAGTGAGAATGATCTTTTGAAGTTTGCAAAAACATCACTTGAAAAATGCGAAGATCAGGATTACGAAGGAGGAGTACGAGGAGCACCAGGAGAGGAAGCGACAATCAAGAGAAGAAAAGGAGAAAGACAAAAAATTGTCACAGAAGCAGAGGACATTCACACAGTCACATTTAATATGGAGGCAGTGCTAACAACCCCATGCTCCCTAGTAAGTCAAGTTCATTATAAAAGAAAGTTGGCAGTTTATAACCTGACCGTACTCTCACTTTCAGACAAAGAAGCCTCTTGCTTTGTTTGGAATGAATGTGATGGAAACAAAGGATCTTGTGAAGTTGCCACCAGTCTTCTGCGTTACATCCAGTCATTGCCAGAACACATCACCCATGTCATCTTGTATTCTGATACCTGTGGGGACAGAACAGAAATCAGTTCGTTGCTGCTGCTCTTCATTATGCGGTCAAAAGCATTGATCACATCCAGATCATCGACCAAAAGTTTCTGGAAAGCGGCCATACCCATATGGAGTGTGATTCAATTCATGCTACTATCGAGAAAGCGAAAAAGAATGCATCCATTTTCATTCCAGATCAGTGGCATACAGTCATTGAGATGGCAAGATCAAATTCCCCATACACTGTAGTTCCCCTTGAATATGCAGACTTTCTGGACTTCAAACATCTTGCTTCACAGACAATGAGGAATACCAAGACTGATATCACAGAGCCAAAATCAGCTGGCTGAAGATTAAGTGGCTCAGGTATACAAAGGAGGAAGACACGCTGTATTTCAAATACGAATGACAAGAGTGTTTTCGGAGCCTGAAGATCAATGGAAACAGCCGTCGAGGTCGCCAGCAAGCTGTCAGCAATGTGCAGGACCTTCCTCAGCGGTACACGGATCGTCTGCCTTTGTCTGAAGCAAAGAAGAAAGACCTCCTGGACCTCTGCCGGCTAGGGGTTGTGCCACAGCGACACCATCAGTTCTACCAACGGCTGCCCAGCACCAGCACGGCTCCAGACAGGCGTGCAGGACCAGACATTACCGAGAAGGACACAGAATCCGAAGAAGATCTGTAAAATTTTCATTTGAATGAATTTGACAGTGCGCCGATGTCTGTTTTCATTCTGAACAATAGGTGCGCTTTTTTTGTTAATGTGGAATCAAATCAGTGAAATATATATGCTATATTTACTTTCTCTATTGTGAATAAATCAATGAACTATATCAATACGGACAATTCTTTTTTTCTGCTGTGGAAAATCGGTGAACAGTTTCTTCCCATTGTGGACCAAGCAGTGAACTGAAGTAGGATACAGTGAACAGATTTTTTTTTCCTTTTGTGAATGATACAGTGAACAGCTCTCTCCACCCCACCCCCACTCCCCTTTTGTGAATAAACCGTGAACTGTGACAATGTAGACAGTTGTTCTTACTGTGGATGATTCATCCTTGTGTGGATTTTGGAGACAGCAAACAAGGTAGGCATGCACAATTTTGCATATGTGTTCAGTCTATTGTATATTTTTGTTTGTTAGCATGACAGTGTGAAGTAAAGTAGCTTTAGGGCCTGGTTGCATTCACCTCTGCCTCTGTGTGTGTGTGTGTGTGTGTGTGTGTGTGTGTGTGTGTGTGTGTGTGTGTGTGTGTGCGTGCGTGCGTGCGTGCGTGCGTGCGTGCGTGCGTGCGTGTGTCGTCTTCTATTCACAGACTTTTCCAGAAACTGTCGACGTTATTTTCTATAGGCTATTGATCTTAACCTTTTCCTTAACAACAGCTTCACACAAGCCTATCCAGTCCATTCTTTTCTATCAGGAGTGGTTCCGAGCAAATTAATAGTGTAAAATACAAAATTAGCTCAGTGTAAAACACGGTTCAAGAACTGTTAAACACTTGTTACCTAATGTATGACATGAATTATGTCAAACTTCCAAGGCCACAACTATGTTTTCATTCGTGAGCACTGTTGCCCAGAATAACACATACAAAAAACGACTATGTTTTATACCACAACTGATTTTCTTGTACATAACAGATTGTGATCTGAAAATGTTCCATACAGTGGGACAGTTTGTCCATGCCACAAGTGGCTAGAGCCATAGAAGACAGTTGTATTCCAAACTTATTACGGCAAACTGATAGGAATGTTCCAGGCCACAAGTCACTATCCCATAGCTGATCAGTTGTGGCCTGAGGATTTCAGCTGTTAAGGTCTTACCGTTGTGTGCCACAACTTTCTATGTCTTGTTGATAAGTTGTGCTTCAAAATTCTGGGAAGATGAAAGCGTTTCTTTTCAGACCAAGAGTGTTTACTTCTTAAGGTTGCGTCATTCTGTGGTTTCCATTTGAGTTTTTTTAACCCCCATTTGTACAGCTTTAGAACACCATCTAGTGTTTGTTTTTCCCAAGTTTGGAAGTTCTGCGCACAGAGGTGTAATTTTCGGAGACCTGTGAAATCTTTAAGTAGCCATTTCTCAAAATGGCGTTTTTCAAGATAGACAGTTGTGGCTCTAATGCATCGATTACTTCTACTTGCAAATGGTGATTAGGGCAGCAATTCAAACATCTTCCACATACCACAATGCTTGCTTTCTTTGCATGGAAGCCAGTCTCATTGGAGAAACTTTAAAGTGTTGGCTTTATGGAAAAGGTTGGGGGAAAAAAAGGGGGGGAAGCAAAAAAACAAACAAAAAATTGCATTCTGATACACACACATTGTACATTGATACACATTTCTATCTGGTCACATACTTCAAATAAACTCAGCATGTGCACACACACACACACACACACACACACACACACACACAAATTTAGCATGCAGAATTCATAGATTTTTTTTTTTTTTTTGCCTTTTTTTTTTACTCATCACCTGCAGACTTAAGAGCTATACTTAGCATTCTACAGCAAATCCCTCATTCTGTGACAGGTTGCATTGTGTGGACGCCCAGCAACTGGCCTACTCCTCTCCTGCTGGCAGAGGCACTGCTGCTGTTACCGTGTGGAGACACAAGTAATTGTTTTCTGCACATGCTTGGAACTACAGCACTCTCCTGGATGGTGGGAAAAGAGAGAGAGAGAGAGAGAGATTAATGTCTGCTGTATTGTCATGTCAGTTCTGTACATTGAGAGAACTTCTTCTAACAGATTTTTCCAACAACAACAACAGAGCAGATTATTTGTTGGTCTGTTTTGTGATTTGTGTAACACATGTTTTAGCCACCTCCATCCCTGTCTCTCCGCCTTTCCCTCCCCTGCAAATTGTTTGTTTTGTTTTTCTAAGTCGTGACAGATTTTTTTTTTTCTTGTGTCGAAATTCTTTAAAGCAAGAACATATTTGATTCTCATATCTTAATAGGATTTTAATTATGATTGTGTCATAGCTTACTTTTTTTTTGGTGGGGGGGGGGGGGGGGGGGGGTTGGTTGGGGGGGGGGGGACTCCGTGGATGGGCTTCAAAGTCATTTTATGAATTTTCATGGGCTTCAAAGTCATTTATGAATTTTCATGGGCTTCAAAGTCATTTTATGAATTTTCACGGTGTTGAGGATAGTTCTTGATTTTTGGAAATCTTTTTCACACAGACATATGATAATGCACTGATTGTGTCAAGTTCCAGTTTTTTTTGTTTGTTTTTTTTTCATCTTCTTTTTTTCTGTGGTGGTGTTGACTTAGTTTCTGTAGGCAGATGAGGATTTTTTCCTCACTCTGTAAATAAAGTTTTTATTACTATCATTTCTTTGCTTATAGCTTTTTGTGTAATAAAAAGTTGTGATGGTGTGGAGGGGTAAGGGGTGTGCAGGTGAAGACAGGCAGATGGTGAGAAGTGCAGGAACCAAGGGACAACAGCCAGTCAAGAAGACGCAGTGGACGACGTGGAGTTTTTCTTCTTTTATTTCTCTCCCATGGCTAGGAGCTCAAACCAGGAACGCAGCCTGGGAACTCTCTCACTCTCAGCACTCAGCGCACTGAGCACTCTCTCTCGCACAGCACTCGAGACATCACTCCCTGAGGGGTCCAGATTGTATGACTTGTCTTCCATGTCGTTTCGGACCTTCACAGGCGTATGAAAGCTTCTGACATCTGCCGCTTTCCTTTGCTCCTCCTGGGAAGAGTCTGCCTCTTCTGCTGCCTCGTGTTGTTGCCGGCCTGTTTCTCGTTCAGTGGCTGGTCTTCTTTGCAGGAGGCAGGCAGAGTCCCTGGCAGCTGAGTCTTACAGTTTAATTCAGCAGCAGAAACACTTGACTCCAGAAGCTCTTTCCAGTCCTCAGGAAATCCTCTTTTGAATAGCAGTGTCAGTTCTGCTGAAAATCCTCTGCGTTTGGCCCTCTTCTCCTTCCACTTTGACAGTTTTCAAGACGACACCAAACAAACAATTACACCTCCTTCAGGGGGAAAAAAATACAGCTTCGACGCTGCATTCCAGCACGACTACCCATTGCACGGATCAAAACGGATCATTGACCAGTGCCACACATCCCCAAAGGGTCCAACAATTAAACCAGCTTCCGAAACTCAAAAAACCCACTGGATACTGAACTACTGCAGCGTGCCCAATTTACACAGAAAATTTATCCAAAGGGTTTCGCCAAGCAAAGATCGTTTTATTCAAGATGGCGAGGGAATCCGTGCTAAGTTTGAGGGTGTGGAGGGGTAGGGTTGCAGGGAAGACGGCGATTAAAAGTGGGGAACCAAGGAAAAACACCATAAAGAAACACAGTGCAAGTGAAGTTTTCTCTGTTCTTTATTTTTTTCTTCCACGACAAGATTCAAACCAGCGACCACGCACTGAGCGCGCTTCGGGCTCTCCGCCATCGCTCACATCGGGGAACATGGGGGAACACCCTTTCCCAAAACCCACGCCTACTTTTATAAAAACGTAGGGGACCCCAAACCAGCGACATAGTGCCGAGACGAAACGGCCCTCGCGAGCCGGGAACCACAAAATTTGGTTTTCTATCGCGCTCAGTTTTGTCGGCTCGCTGTCCTTCAACTATGACAAAATTTTTACACGATAAAAACCCTCAAACACAAGGGAATAAAATGCAGAAGTCACATTTGACAATTTTTGGGTTCCGTACAAAATCATTGCTGAAAATTTCCCCAGAGTGAAACCACTTTTAACAAGCTTACGCAATTTTTTTTTATTTCGATAAAAATTAAACAGCGGAAATAATTTGAAATAAAAAAAACGGCATCTCGCTCTTTTTATACATATAAATTTCATTATCCAAGATGCCGTCCAAGCGAAATTTGCGTTTAAAGGGAAAAAACACTTTTTTCCATTTTTCCCGGGCCGTCGGCACCTACTTTTGAAAATTTTAAACTGAAAAATCCCTGTTGAAAGGGTCTTTAAATAAAAATTCTACACATTTCATTTTGTATTCATAACGAAAGGGTCAAAGCAAGTTTTTCGATGGGGAAGTCCAAATTTTGTAGAATATAATTATCAAAACTCCCGACAGTAAAAAAAGGGGCGACTCCTAAAGGGGACCGCGCGTCCGTATTTGTATATCCAACTTTACAGAAAAGACATGGGCTTGCATATACAAAGAAGCTCAGGACATTTTTTTTAAACTGCTCTTCAGATTCTTGGGTTTTCCTCTTTATTTTTTGAAAAACAAGATTATTAAATTTTTTTTTCGACAGACAATTGAAAATGGCCCCAAGATGCCGTCAAAACCCCATTTAGAAAAAATATGGGCTTCTCACCCATACGGTTGTAAGAATAAAAACTTTTAATTTTTGTGACTTTGTGACTACATACAACTATGTAGTTTTGAAGTATTCATGTTTTAGAGAATTTAAACAATTAAAAAAATGAATTCGCCAAGGAGGAAAGGGGGAAGATAACTCTCGACAAAACATTTCCGCCACAAAGGGTAGCCAAAAATTTTAAACACTGTTAGCCCCCGGCTACACCCCCCCTACTCTTAAAACCCAGCGCCTCGCTGACAAAAAAAATGACAGAGCATCAAGTACAACACATAAATCAATGGGAAAACTGGAGCTTTTAGATTTCAAGTCGGGAGGCTTTTTTTCCTAAAAAAAACCCTTTTATCAGTGATAAAAACAAAGCATCAAAACTTTTTCTCTCTCTCATTCTTTGTATTCATACACCCAACAACAGGCTTGCTTTTTTACAAGGCTTCTGAAAGTCGAGATTCGCATTGACTAGAAGGGGCATTATTTTAAAAAAAAATTTCCCAAAAAAGTCAAAGAAAAGACAAAAAGGGGTTTCCTTTCATGAAAAAAAACCCCGATTTTGGGTACAAAAGGGAAAAACGGTTTAATTTAAAACAAAATTCCAAGTCGACACAGAAATCTTTAGGACATGTTTTAAAAACCCCAAAAGCACTGGAGGTCCCCAAGTACAAAAATGACTTGTTAGGTAAACAAAATTCCAAGTGTCGGTACAAAAATGATTTTTGCAAGGTTTTTGTTATTTAAACATTCCGAGAAGTCGGGGTACCAAAATGTCTTAAGGATTTTTTTTTTCCCCCAAAACATGGGTACACCGAGTGACACAATACGGGATTTGAACAAAACCAAAAAATGTAAAGTCCAAAATGACTTAAAGGGGATTTGTTATTAAAAAAACATTCCAAAAAGTCGGTAAAAAAAAAATTTGAAAATTTTTAAAATTTCCAGGGCATTGTACCAAACGACAAAAGGGGCTGTCATTGAACAAGATTCCATAAAGTCCGGACAAAATGGTAAAAAGGAATTTTCAAACTCCTTAAGAAATCCAAAACTTTGGGTAGGCACCGATGACAACAATGGACTTGTATTTGAACAAAATTCCAAAGTCAAGTCCCAAAAATGTTTGCAACTTCCCAAAAAAGTCGGTACAAAATAATTTTGAATGGTTTTTTTAAAATTTCCGGGGCGGGGACCAAACGCAAAGGGGCTTGTTATTTGAACAAGACCCCATAAATCCGGTACAAAATGGCTAAAAAGGAAATGACAAACCCCTTAGAGTAAATCCCAGGAAAACAGGGACTAGGTGGGTTTTGTCGTTTTGGACAGTTTTCCCCAAGAGTCGCACAACTAGTTTTCTTTTGGGTCTTTCGTCGACTTTGAAAAACGGGGCTACATCTTTTTACGTTTTGGAGAACAATCTACTACTTTTTATACAAAAAAAAAAGAAACAACATTAAAATGTCAAAAGGGTATTAAAAAAATTTTCCACAACACCTTTTTTCAGGAGGTATTTAACAAGAAATCATCCTGGATATAAAATTCCCCCCGAAACTCGCCCAAGCTTTAACTAGCAGCGTTCACCTCTGGGCGGGCACGAGGATCCCTTTTTTGTTGGGTTTCCTACCAAAGCAACCCGCCGGGGGGCTGGCGTAGGGGGGGCCATACACTTGGAAACTGGGGAAGCACGCTTTGGGGGGTCCCCCCGGCCACACTCCCCCACCAGGCAGCGGCCCAGACGAACCATCCCCGACAGGGGTCCCATCTCCCACCCCCGCGAAAGCAACCAGGGTGGGGATGACCCGCCAGCAAACCCCACCCAGGGGCGAAAGGCCCCGGGGAGGCAAAGGGGGTGGGACCTGTGAAAACGGGACAAAACCCCCTCCCTGCCCCGCCAGCAGCCAAACCGACAACACATGGCCCCAGCACCCAGGGAACGGGAAAGTCCACCCGCCCCACTGTCACCAGAGGACCCCGACGCAGCAGGGGACCCACCCCGGGCCACTCTCTCCCCCCCGCCAAAAAAGCCGCAGCTGGGGAAAAGGACGATGCAGGGGGGGCAAGGTAGTTGGCTGGGCCCGGGGTCCTCTTCTTTTGGGTGGTCTCCCTGTCCTCTTTCTCCCCATCCGCTCCCCGGGCCAAGTGGGTGGAGGGGTAAGGGGTGTCAGGGGAAACAGGGAGATGGGAAGAAGTGCAGGAAAACCCAAGGGGCAGCAACCGGGCAAGAGACACAGGGACGAAGTGAAGTTTCTCTCTTTTTTATTTTCTTTTTCCCACAAGGATTCAAACCCGGGAAAGCACCAGGGACGACGCCTCTCTGGGCCCCACGCCCTTTCCCCACATCAGGGGCCAGGGGAACACTCCCCTCACATCACGCTCTACTTTTAAACAACGACCGACCGCAAAGCCCGACATAGTGCCGAACGAAACGGCCCTCGCGGGCCGGCCAACATAAATTTTTTGTTTTCTATCGGGCTTCAGTTTGTCTGCCGCTGTCCGTTTAACTATTTAACACATTTTACTATCATGAAAACCCAAACACAAGAAAAAATGCAGCAAGTCACATTGACAAATTTTTTTTCCTGACAAACATTGCTGATTAATGTCCCAATAAACCCTTTTTAAAAACTTACGCAATTTTCCTTTTTTTTCGATGAAAAATACTAAACAGCGGAAAAATTTGTAATGAATAAAAACTGGCATCTCGCCTTTTTTACAAAAATTTCATTTCCAAGATGCCGTCCAAGCGGAGAACTTTGGTTAAAGTTTGGTAAAAACACAGCTGACTTTCCACTTCGCCAGGCCCCGGGGGCCCAATTTTGACAATTTTCAAAGAAAATACCGGAACTCTTTAAATAATAAATTCACACATTTTCTTGTATTCATAACAAAAGGAGTCCCATCAAGATTTCGATCGGGGAAATCCGAATTTGTAGAATGATATTTTGGGTCAAAACTCCCACATAAACAAAAAGGCGCTCGTAAAGGGACCGGGGCTGTCCCCCTCATTTCGTATAGTCGCAAGCTTTACAAAAAAAACATAGGCATGCGATATAAAAAATGAAGCCATGGACATTTTCTTTTTAACATAAACTTCAATCTTTCCGGGTTTTTTTTCTTACTTTTTAAAACAAGAATTATTCAATATTCATTTTGACAGACAATTTAAAAAAGGCGCCCAAAATGTCGTGCAAAATCCCGTTTAAGAAAATATGGGCTTCCACCCAGACTTTAAGAATAAAATACATTTAATTTTTTTGACTTTAGTGACTACAACAACTAGAGGGTTTTAAGTATTCATGATTTAGAGAATTACACAATTTAAAAAAAAAGAATTCGACCAAGGGAGGTAAGGGGGAAAAAACCTCGAACAAAACATTTCCATCCACGAAAATACCAAAAGAAAAGTAACACTGTTACACCCGGGTACAAAAGTGAATTGCCCTCAAAGTTATTATTAGCTGTTTTTTTAGGCGGGGATTTGTATTTGAGAATTGTTGGTCAGTGATCGCAATGATAGGGGCTACCAACTGCACATTGGTGGATTTTTTTCTGGGGTTGAATCACTCTTTATAGGGGGTTATTATTGTTTCTTTTTTTTATCATTTGTTTATAGCAATTCAAACATTTGGATTTTGTTGTTGATCACAATTTGTGGTAACGCAGCTGAATCACCCAAAAAGTACAAAAAAATGTACATAAAACCTTCTTCCATACCTTTTCCCCCCCTTCCCGTCCCTACCCCTTCCTTCTTACCTTTTTTTGGGAAATGTATTCCAATTTTTGAGTCTTCATGTATTCCATTTTTGAGTAACAGGGGCCCTAGATAAAATCATGCTCAATTTTACTTTTTTGGGAAATTTTTTCCCAAACCCATTCTTAAATATGTACCTTTAGATCCCTTATACTTTCTTTTCTTTCAAATGAATTGGCAAACATTTTTTAGGTTTAGATTTTAAGAACAACTTAAATTTTTCATTTTCTTCTTTTTTTTTCATTTAAAGTTTTTTAATAGTGTTTATCCCTTTTTAGTTTTTTTGCTCTTTTCTTTTTGAAATTACCTGTGTTTGGTGAAATGTATAGATTGAGTGAAATTTTTCGATCACTTTGATTAGTTGCATTTTCTTTCTCTTCGCCTTTATTTCTTTTAAAAATTACTGCTTTTGTAAAAAGGCTGAACATTCCCGTTTCGGCCAAACCTTAATTTGTTTTTCTCAAAATGGAATCCAGCAATACATTGGGAAAATTTATATTACCCTAAATTAACATTTTTTTTTTCATTACAGTTTTATTGCTTGTTTTATGGGGTGAAGTTTTTGATTTTAAATGCTCCGAATAAGTCATGTAAGTGTAACTAGATCAGTTTTTTTGATGAGGAATTGAGGCATGTAAAAAAAACAAGGTTTCTTTTTAGGGTTAATTGAAAGTTGGGTTACACTCCAAATGATTTTGCACAGAATGAAAAAAAGTATTTTGTGCCAACTGAAATTTCCACCTAACCTAATTAACATAGAAACAAACTAAACAATGCGTTTCCTTCTCCCATTAGCAAATCTATCAGAAGAAAATCTACATACATAAAGATGTATGTAGCACTGTTGTTCATGTTCACGAATTCATATTGAGTATGCATAAATTACAGTTTGACAATCACTGCCTTTAAAGTGTAATTTATGTTGTTGTGACACAATATCACCATTATGGATGAAAGATTATTCTCGAGTTTTGAAAGTGTTTTCCTATACTTTTTTTTTGCAGTGTTCAAAATGAAATGCACACCTCAAGAAAGTATAAAAGTAAAAATGACAGACATCAAACTCATTTCATGATTGATGATTATATTTTACACAAACATGAATTAAGGTTTGAAGTTCAGAAATTAATCATAATCATTTTGAATGGTTGACTGCATCTTCACAGAGCTGCTGTCGACTGCACTGATATTTGATACTTTTTCCTCCTCGCTTTGAGTGTAATCAAAGTTTGCATTTTGATCAACAAATTTTCTAAACTGTTGACTGCGCTGATTTTATACTTGATACTTTTTCCTCCTCGCTTTCAGTGTAATCAAAGTTTGCATTTTGATCAGCAAATTTTCTAAGCTGTTGACTGTCCTGATTTCATACTTGATGCTTTCTTCTCCTCGCTTTCAGTGTATAGTTATGTTTGCTTTTTGATCAACAAATTTGCAGAGTTGAGAGGGTGCACTGCAAGGTTTTGGTATACTATCATGGCAGTAAACGGACCCATTACCTTATTTCCAAAACTCAGAAGGTTTTAATTGTAAGGTGAGGTGCGATAGACATGCAGGAAACTTTTTGTTTCATTTTACCTTGCTGAATTTTACAGCATGATGTGGGAAATGTTAAAGCAATAACTAATCAATGTTTACTACCTTTTTTTTCTTTCATTTTTTAAAAACTGTTTTTATCTTCTTTTGTCCCCGGAAATACGTGAATAAATTAGTCGGGCCTAGATTTGCTCTCTCATGGATCAGGTCCCATATTTGTTCACACAAACATTGTTAATGATAATATAATTTGGTCCTGAAGCGTGTCACTGGGTTGCTTGGGAGCACACTACCCTATAGGGGATAATGATTGGTCACTTCGCACATTTTTTTTTTTTTTACATTATATACAAAAATATCAAATCTATGTGCATCTTGTTGATGGCTTGGCGGATATGTTTTTATATCCTGGACGGAGGCTAAATGTATAAAACTGTTTTACTTTTTTTCTTGGTCAAATAAAGAATAATCTTTTAATGATTTAGTGTGTGTGTGTGTGTGTGTGTGTGTGTGTGTGTGTGTGTGTGTGCGCACTGTATATCGACACACTGTTGCAAGCTTCACAGGATAGTTCAGACAGTAGGGGGGGCAGTCAACAACTGAGACGAGGACTGCCTTAATTCCTCCAGCTAGTTGTAATGTAATCATGTGTGTACGTCACTGGGCACAGTCTGACCTCACACATTTTCAGTTTTACTGGGAGGGACTGTGTGTGATGGTCAGTCTGTCTTGGAGCCAAACCCTGTGTGGAACTCAATGCTGTTGTCCCCGAGATGACATGGTGAACTGTCCACTGGAAACATTACGAGTCCCTTGCACGTTTTGCTGTGCATGCTGCCAACAAAGACTTAATCTTGGGAGTTAATCTGGGTAAACCCAGTTCTGGAGGTGAGACCTTGCAGCTAATTTTAACAGCACATATCCCACGAAGGAGTCGCCTACACTGTGGGTCTCTTATTAAAGACGTCTTTTAAATATCTACACACAAGGGATGCTGTCCTGCTGGCACAGGTTTGTGTGGTTCCAAGATGGTGAGGCTGATGGACGGGCATCTATAGTCCTTCAAGCAAACCTTTTGGAAAATACATGTCGTACTAGGTAGTACAGAAATTCTGCAAAGACGAGTTGTGTCAAGACACTGGTCACCACAGCACCTCCGCAGACTAGTTCTGCCTTTGGGTGCCCTGTATCCAGCTTCCTTCCAGCATAGTGAAAGTGGCCGGCTGGACGTTGACCCTTGTGGCCTTCCGCGTAGCAGCCATGCTGTCAACCTCAGGGCCTGCAAATTCCAGGCTTAGCAACCTGTCACTGGTTCGACCTGCGGGTCTGTTGACACCAGGAGCTAGCAGAGTCCGTGCGGCTGTTACCCAAACCTGCCCGTTTAATCTGTCCAGCATCAAGTATCTTTCAGTACACTATTGACTGGGAGGCAAGGAGGTCTAAATGTGGTGTCCCTAACTAGGCAAGATCTGTCTGGTTACTATCAGGCTCAGCATCCGCTGAGTGTCTTTGTTGCTTGACAGAGAGTCTGCTGTTGTGTTCCCAATGGCCTTCACCATATACAGAAAGAATAGTGACGCGGCGGCGTTGACACCACAACAGTAGGCTATATATCTTGTCAGGCCAGCTGAGACAGTGCTGCAGATCTCGCCCCACCCCCACACCCGCTCCCATCCGCCTTTGCTAGAGAAATGCTACACAAGTTTTATTACCTATCTGAATACAAACACACCACTTTTCTAGTCTTACACTGAAATGTCCTTAATTTATGGCTCACTTGACCAGTATCTGCACTGCGTATATAAATATGTCAGTGTTTCTGCAACACTTCACAGCTCTCTGACTGTCAGTTACTGTTCATGCAGACTTCCCTCACACACCCCATACACCCTCCCTTCTCCATTCTGAGTCGCATCCATTCTCATGATCGGATCATTGTCAGACACCTGCAGTGGAGAGGTAGGTAGAGCAGTTTGAATTCAGCCCAGAACTGGAGGTTTCGTTTGGCTTCTTGGTGTAGTGCTACCCGTTTCCTTATGTCCTGCGGTCATTTGTACATTGACCTGAAGACTCCCTTGCCAGTGCTACTGTTTATGAAGCAAACTTGACCTTCCATTGAAAGATCATTTAGCTTTCTGACCGTCAAGCGTGGGCAAGATGATAGGCTGCTGGTAAGCTCCCTGATTGATGGTCGCCTTTCTTCTGGCAGGGAGCCTGTTACGCCGTGTGAATATCACGAAAAGCCCGTGTAAGTGCATGTATCTGCTGGATGCATGTCTGGCTTCTCCTGGTCGAGGGTGAGACCGAAGCCTTGTGAGAGCTCCACTACTGCTTTGGAGGCATTCTTTTTTCTCAGGTGTTTGGGTCTGGCCAAGAACAGAAAGTAAAATACATCAGTAGAAGACGATTCGAATCCCATTTGACTTGAGGTGATGCACTATGGGTTTGGTTTCTCTTATGAACACTCAAGAGAGGATTTGTAAGGTTGGGCTGTATATGATAGGCATTGAAAGTAATGATGAACGATAGTGGTTGTTTCTCTCTCTCTCTCTCTTCTCTCTCTCTCTCTCTCCAAAGCTCATCCATCCCTGCACTCCTCATCCGGGCCTGTTAATCAGCCATTTGGATTTATTAAAAAGGCATTTATAATGTCAATGTTTGGGGTGTATACAAGAGACTAGTTGTTGGGAAGAAACCTGTAATCAATCTAGCAAGAAGTCTTCTTCTTCTTCGTCGATCACCACGTTAGATGGATACACCAGTCTGCCTCGCAAACGCTGCCGTCCTCTCCAGGGCTGCCTGGCCGCCATGCAGCTTCTCGTTCAGGGCCTTTGCCTCAGGCCACGTTTCGTTCCTCAGGGCGTCATGCAGATGGCAGTGCTGCAGGAGATGTTCGGTTGTCATAGCAGCTGTATGGCATGGGCACATCTCTGACTGTCCGATCTTCATCTTGTTATACAGGTGAGCGTTCAGCCTGTTGTGACCCGTCCTGAGCCTCAAGATGATGACCTGGTCAGCCCTGCTCAGGCTGTGGTAGCTGTCATTTTTGTTGTATGCCGGATGCCGCTGAGACCATTTCTTTTGGACAATGAGCAAGAAGTTATTCCCAAGGCAACACACACACACACACACACACACACACACACGCACGCACGCACAAACAGAGAGAGAGAAAGAGAGAGATGCGGTGGCGGAAGATGACCGATATAAACTAGAATTACGTCTTACTGTTTTAAAACCTAAACCATCGGTAGCCAAAAAAAAAAAAAAAAAAAAGCTAGGGAAAAGACTAGACAAAACTGAAATGAACTGCAACATACATGACATAGCCTACTTAAACAATCATCCATGTCTGTAAATAATCAGTCACAGTTTCTGTGCATGTGGTACTCAACAGTAAACAGTCACACACACACACACACACACACACACACACAGTGGTACATGCTGAGGAGAAAACAATTGCTCAGATATATTCTGGAATTGAACTGACAAAACTACAGCAGAACTTTTGGGGTAGAGTTCACAGCTTGGCAATCGGACCGCAGACCTGACGCCACCATGATACTGATGGCAGAGGAAGAACAAGGCTCAGAATAAAATAAAATAAAAACAGCTTGCAGTCGTTCTCATGGTTTGTGGATCCCCAAGTAGGTGCTTGGATAGCTCAATGGAGAGTAGCAAGCTCGGAATCTGACGTTGAGAATTTGAACTCCCTTTTGACGCCCGGCTTTGTTTTTGACTAACAAAAAAATTGACATTTTCGCAGCTCACCAAAGCTCAATTCGCATTTAAATAATTTTAAGATACAGACAGAGAATTATAAGGGCCGTACTCAAAATATTAGGCATTGAAACCTGTAAGCCATTTCTGCTTTGAGACAATGAAATTTTCCTACTTTTCTCCGCGGAGCAGTCTATTTTTTTCGTCTTTTGGTTCGTTTGTTTTCTTTTTTTTTTTCTTGTTTGTTTGTTTTACCATGATAAAAAAGTTTCTTCACATGTTCCCCTGTTTTGGCGTGCTTGGTGCAAACTGACAGCTACAACTGTTCTAAAACTGAAACTTTGAATCCAATTGCATAACGCGGCTTTATATAGGCCTACAGGCCTACAATTTGTTCGCAGTGATCAGTAGCAGTGTTACTTTTGAAAAAAAAAATCGTTTTCATTTTCATCCAGGTCCGAAAGTGTCTCACATTATTCAACTGTTTCAGAGTGCTTTATAAAGTCTTATAGCAGTAACTGAAACTTTGTTTCCATCTGTTCGCACAACGCTGCTTTATATATAGGCGACAACTTTTTTTTTTTTAATTACTCATTGGCAGTTGCTTTCTTCAAAGATGAACGGTTTAAATCATCCACTGCATTTAAAGCCTTAAAAGTGTGTATCAAATCCCTGCTGAAAACGTCTGTACTTTAAGTGTAGGATTTGGGTGTGACCTTTTATACGAGGTTCTGCTTTGTTACACATTCAGGAAGCTGGTCAACATGTATAACCAACGGATAAATTTTAATTACTTTCATCAGAATGAATAATTTAACCAGGATGTCAGTTTTAAACCAGTCAAGACCAATCCTCAGGCTAAACCAGTCAAGACCCATCCTCAAGGCTATCTTATTGAGAAAATAAGCATAATTTTGACATAAAACATGTCTGAAGTTTAACCCCCCCCCCCCTCCCCCCCCTTTTTTTTTTCTTTCTTCTCTCTTTCTTTCTTCTTCAAACCTAATGTCTCGAAGCCAATCGATAAGATGAAAAGCAAACTTGTAGTCTGAGGCTGTAGGGCCTGTTGAAAGTCAAACATCAAAGTTACGAATCCCGCCGGGACCTGCGAACATCCCTTTCTTCCATTAAGAAAGGGTGAACACCGTAGTCGCACCTTCTCGCCACGTTAATGTGGGTGTTTCCTCAGGGGGACATGGGGCAGTTGTTTTCACTAACGCGGCACGGGAGCGGAATACTGCGCTATATCAAAACTAGATCCCGGCCTCTCCAATCAAGGAAAAAAAAAAAAAAAAAAAAGTTGTCGCCTATATATAAAGCAGCGTTGTGCGAACAGATGGAAACAAAGTTTCAGTTACTGCTATAAGACTTATAAAGCACTCTGAAACAGTTGAATAATGTGAGACACTTTCGGACCTGGATGAAAATGAAAACGATTTTTTTTTTTCAAAAGTCCAGATGGAGGAGTAAGGCCCCCACCAAAATGGAAGGAACTGAGTGAAGGCCCACCGGCGTGTGGATACGCCCTGACACTGCTCCAAGCCTTACCCCAGCCATGGGTTAAATGGCAAAAGCATCCAGCCTGCCGAAGACGGAGTGTGTCAGCTACGGCGCAGGTCCTGGGGATAAATTAGGACACACACGCATCAACGATTATGGTCATGCGTCAGACTACCTTGTTGTCATGGCGTCGTCCCTATCAGCGACAACCGGGGAGGGACGGAGCCGGGCCCTTAGCCTCAAAGGGGCCCACAAAAGCGACCGGTGCCTCTGTTAACCTGACGGTCGGGGGATGGCAGAGTAGAGCGACTGACCAGACTACCCAGCCTCCTACCACCCTTACAGTAGCTCAGTGGAATGCAGAAGGACTAGGGAACAAGAAGCCAGAACTGCAAAAGTTTCTAAGCAAAAACAACATCGATGTCATCTGCATCCAAGAAACGCATTTGAAAGATCATCGACGTTTCTTTGTAAGAGGCTACGAGACATTTCGCCAAGACCGCGAAGACAGACACAAGGGAGGAATCATTACCCTTGTCAGAAACTCCATCCCTGCAGTGGAGACAAACAGATCAAGAAGACAAGAACTAGAACACCTGACTGTCAAGCTCTTGCTGCCCAGTGGAGACCTATGGATCACCAGCTGCTACAGCCCATCAACCTCATCTCTTACGATACACAACGTGAAGCTAGAACCTTACAGACACCTGGTGGTTGGAGACTTCAACAGCCACTCGCAAAGCTAGGGATATGAGGAAATGGATGCCCGTGGCGAGGAAGTGGAGGATTGGATGATGGAAAACAATCTAGTACTCATCAACCAGGCGGACGACAAACCAACGTGCTTCTCCAGAGCTTGGAAAATCACCTCCACACCAGACCTGGCAGTAGCTACTGAGGACATTCAGAAGCTCACGTCCAGAGAAGTCAGCACCAGCTTGGAGGAGCGACCACCTGCCAGTCATTCTCAACATCTCCAGCCTAGGATGTACTGAGCGCAACATGCAACCAAGTTGGAACTTCAAACGAGCCAACTGGACCCTCTTTGCAGAAAAGGCTGACCACCACACCAGAAACATTTGCTGTGAAATGACCTGAACAAGAACGTCCAGAATTCACTGATGCAATTCTTCAGGCAGCAAAGCAGACAATCCCAAGGGGCAAAAGAAGACATTACCTGCCATATTGGAGTGACACACTGGAACAGCTTCACACTGAAATGGACAATGCCAGAGAAGCTATGGAGCAAACACCCACTCCAGAGAACCTAGTGAGGCACAACAACGCCAAAGAAGCTTTCAACCAGCAGAAGAAAGCTGAACTCCAAAAGAGCTGGAACGAGAAGACCAGCAGCCTCAACATGGAGAAGGACACCAGCAAGCTGTGGAATCTGACAAAAGCCCTGAATGAAGACACCAGAGCGGGACACAGCAAAACCGTCATCAAGGAAAACGGTACGCACCACGCGGGAAGGAAAGCAGCAAACATCTTGGCAGACTTTTACAAAGAGGAAAGCAAAGCAACAATACCCAATGCCCGAGTGCAGGAGGTCGGCAAGGAAACCAAGGAGAAGCTGAAACACCAGAACCCCACACCGTCCATGATGTCAGCCTTCTCCATGACTGAACTCAATGCAGCCATTAAAAAACTAAAGCCAAAGAAAGCCCAGGGAAAGATGGTGTTTCCCAATGACATGATCAGGAGACTTGGAACCACAGCAAAACAGAAGCTTCTTCTGATCATCAACCAGTCATCGAGCTCAGGCAAATTCCCAGACCGATGGAGAGAAGCAGTCATCAATCCCCATCAGAAAGAAACAAAAGACAAAACCAAGAAATCCAGCTACCGACCAATCAGCCTCCTCAGTTGTCTGGGCAAGGTAATGGAAAGAATGGTGAACACAAGACTGCTGAAACACCTGGAAGAAAATCACCTGCTCAGTAACACACATCAGCATACAGGAAAAACCACAGTACGGAAGACCAGCTTGTGTACCTCGCCCAACAGATCGAAAACGCCTTTCAGGAGAAGAAAAAGGTACTCGCTGTCTTTGTGGACCTGACCAAAGCCTTCGACAAAGTATGGATGGAAGGACTTCTCCTGAAGCTGCTAAACAAGAAAGTGGAAGGGAATATGTACCACTGGATACGCAACTTCCTCAGTACCGCACAGCAAGAGTTCAACTTGATGGGAAAATTAGCCATCAAATCACTCTACAACAAGGTGTACCACAAGGAGGAGTCATTTCCCCTACACTCTTTCTCATCTTCATTGACGACATCGCTGAGAAGCTCACCAAGCACATCTCCAGAGCTCTCCACGCCGACGACTTTGCTGCCTGGAGTGCTGCAGAACATTTAACCACAGCCAACTACAGGTGCAGGAAGCACTGGAACACGTCGGAAGATGGGCCTCTGACTGGGCGTAGAAATCAACGCCACCAAAACAGTGGCCACAGTCTTCTCGCTGTCGCCACTGCCAGAAACCATCAGCCTGAAATAAAAGGAAAGAGAGCTGAAACAAAAGACAACCCAACATACCTAGGCACCAAGCTGGACAAGCGGCTTACTTGGAATCCGAACCTTAAGAACATTGAAAACGAAGCAGTCAGGAAGCTCGCCATCATGAAGAAGCTGGCCGGTACATCCTGGGGCGCAAACAGCAGCATCCTGCAGAAGGTGTATGTGGGTACCGTCAGACCAACCCTGGAGTATGACAGTTCTACATGGGCCACTGCATCCAAGACCAACACCAGTCGCCTGAACAAAGTGCAGAATGCGGGGTTGCGACTGATCACTGGTGGGATGAAGACTACCCCAATCCAAGCCATGGAGAAGCTTACTAGCCTACATTCCCTCGAAGGCAGACGCGAGGAGAAGGTTTTCATCCACAGTGAAAAGTTACTGCATATGCCTACCCACCCTATGCACACCGAGATGCAGAACCCCACCAAAAACAGGCTAAAGAGAACAAGTTTCAACCACCTGTCTAAGAGCCTGCATCGCAGAAATGAAGACCTGCTGCCTGCTTCACCAGCCGAAATGGAGATGCTTCCAGATTTTGAGGAACCAGACAATCACCTGGAGGATGTCGCAATCATCACTGAAGTTTCCTGGCATTAAAAGAATGGACCGTCAAGCCCCTCAAGTAATGAAAGCTCTAGCACAGGAGATGATTGCCAACCAATACAACCCCAGTGAGTGGACCCACGTCTTCACAGATGGATCCTCAGAAGGAGCAGTCAAGAATGAGGAGCAGGGTTCTTCATCAGACACACCAATGGAAGATTGACACACAAGGCCTTCCCTACTGGAAAGATTCTCTCCAACTACAGAGCGGAGACAATAGCACTGCTCCACGAAGTGAGGATCTTTCTGAGACCAGGCAGCCATCGCAGAAGATTGTCTTCTTCACAGACTGCCGATCTCTGCTGCAGGGACTTCAGAACAGAAGAAATGAACAACATACGCAAGACATCAAGGCTGCCTCCATGAACTCTCAAAACAGTCTGTCATTACACTTCAGTGGATTCCGTCTCACTGTGGGATCACGGGCAACGAAAAAGCTGATGCTCTCTCCAAGGCAAGCAGCAAAATGGAGCAGTTCAGCCACCCCGTGACCTACAGGAGCCAAGACCATCATCCACAACCAGTTTCAGTCCCAGTGGAAGAGAAGGCTGGGTGCAGAGAGTGGTGCTGACCCGATCCACCAGCTCCAAAGGCACCAGCAGACAATCCTCTTCAGACTGAGGACTGGCCACTGCAGACTGCTGAGCCACCTTAACCGCCTGAAGATCACCTACACTGACCAGTGCCCATGTGACACTGGACCCCAGCCCCCTGAACATGCCCTCCTGCGCTGTCCTACTCATGCAGCTCTACGACACAAAACCTGGCCGGGGGAGCGGAGTTACGGGCGCAGCTTTGAGGAGCCGTTCTGACCTGGAGAAGACCACGGGCTTCATCATGGGGGCCCGGGTTACAAGTCTGACGCATCCAGCTTCAATCAAACGCAGAAGAAGAAGAAGAATCCGCCGGACCAGTAGAACGGCACACACACACACCACCACACACACACACACACCACACACACACACACACATACACACACACGTGCGAGCGCACTGACGCACTGAGTTTGGTTACTCTTGTGAACATTAAACACCCCCCCCACCCCACCCACCCACAGACAGTAAGTTGCATTCCATTTGAAATATTAATTAAAAAAAAAAAAAACCCAAACACACACACACACACAACACACCACACAAACTGGGATTTCCCATCTAATCTAGAAAAGGCCGAAGCTTTTGTTGATATATTCGCCAAAAATGGCAGTATAGATAGTTTATCAACAGAAAAAGACTGCACAGAGAGCAAGAAGAAGGAAAGTTCACCAAAGAACAATCCAGACCCTGTTGCAAACCACTATCTGAATGCTCCCATAACAGTTCAAGAAGTAGAAGAATGTCTTGCTAATCTGGGAACCAAAAAAAACATCAGTGGGTTTAGATGGAATCTCTAATAAAATGCTGCGTCATGTCCCACCTAATTTTAAAAACAATTTATCTCGGTCTTCATTCAAAAATGCTGGGAAAATGGCAATTTGCCTTCATTATGGAAGCATTCTATCTTTAGTTCCTATACATAAACAAGAAAAACCCTCGAAGTAACATAAACAGCTACCGTCCAATTGCCTTAACATCACATACATGCAAACTAATGGAAAGAATTGTCTTAAACAGATTACTTTACTTTTGTAATAAACATCAATTATCCCATAAATCAAGCTGGTTTTCAGAAAGGCAGATCAGCAAAAAGAACATCTAGTGAAACTCACTACACATTTTTAACAGCAATTCGCAAGACGTAAAAAACATCTTGGCAACTTCTTTGACGTAAGGAAAGCGTATGAAAAAGTGTGGCATAAACGACTTTTGTATAAACTGAAAACTATTGGAATAAATGGAACCATGTATGATTATGTCAGAGCTTTCCTTCAAAGTAAATATTCAAACAAAAATAGAGCATAAAATTTCCACCACTTGAACACGGGAAATGGGTCTTCCACAAGGATCATTTATTATCTCCAATCCTGTTTAACATCCTGATTGCAGACATAACCAAAGGCTTATCCAAAGACGTAGTCTTAGTACAGTTTGTGATGACATATGTCTGTGGTTTGAAAGTCACTATGAAAAAAAAAAAACCCTTTAAAGTTTTCTAAATTACAAAAAGATCAATTATCAACATGAATTAAAAAATATCAGTAGATTTTTACATGAAAATGGATTGACACTGTGGGCCCAGAAAAAACAAATCTAATGTTTTTCAACTCTGGATATGCCCAGACAAACTTCCAAAATTTTACTCTGAATGGATCGGTCTTACAATACGTCAAATCTGTTAAATTCTTAGGAGTATTTTTAACATCTAACTTTATGGAACCCACATATTGAAACATATTTTGAATAAAGAAAGAAAAGTTTAACTTTCTAAAGATCATAAGCAAACAAAAAGGGGACAAAGTAAAGAGATTTTAAAACACTCTTTCTTCTGCTCTTGTGCGGTCTAGATTGATTTATGCTCAAGAAGTATTCTTCAGCGCTCCACAGCATCTACTTAATAAGTTACAAGTGTAGACTGCAAAGCATATTTAAAATTGCTCTTGGAGTTCCCACACATACTGCAACATTGGGACATACTATGAAATTGGAATTTTACCTTTTAACGAGTTTCGAAAGGCTCCACCAAATTTGTTTTAAAGAAACCCTTTTACAAAAAAGTTTCTGTACCCAAAAGAAGTATCCCTAAATTCAGATACAGGGTTTTGCTAAAAAAGCAAAAGACATAAAATCAGCAAAATCTATTCAGTCATACACATCTACTCTTCTGAAAAAAACCAACATTAACCAAAGCAAAATAACTGTCAATCCGTCCTTTCCACCCACTCCCAAATGGGAACAAAACCCCAAAGCAAATTTTGACACAAATTATACTGAACTGAACAAAAACGATCCACCATATCTTTTAAAAAATTATGTAAATTTCATTTGGAAAATCAAATAAGGATCATCTGCAAATTTTTACAGATGGTTCAGTGTTAGATACCATCGAGCAGGAGCAGCTTTTATAATACCAAAATCAAAAGTGGAGGAATTTTATTTTCTTGGCAAACACTTGTCAATTACTGCAGAATTAGTTGCTATTCTAATGTCCCTGAAGTATGTTTTAAAGTCTTCCATAGAAAATTGTCAATTTTATTGTGCAGTGATTCAAAGTCAGCCCTTTCTGCCTTACAGTCTTTAAATCCAAAGATCCGCTGTGAGACTATTACAGAAATTAATTATGTGACAAAATCTCCTATCGATGAAAAAAATAAATGTGACTTCTGTTGGGTGCCCCCACACTGTGGAATTTCCACAAATGAGAAAGTTGACCCAAACTGCTCGGAGAGCAGCCCCGCAACATTGATGGAACGACTTCTCTGAACATTCCACTAGACCTATCAGAAAGTATTTCTTTAATTACTAGAGTATCCTTTAACAGTTTCAAGAGGTTATTGGAAGACACACAATAGCCAATATTATCACAACTGTATAAAAAACCAAATTCCCGACAAACCAGCCCAAGACTCAATTAGACAAATTTTAAAATACGACATCTAGGAGGTAGCAACTTTAATTCATAGGATGCGTTTAAATTCTCTCCGAACCAAATACAGTAAAAATGTTACATGCATGGTGGGGAAACTCTTTTGTAGTCACCTGCTACTAGATTGCCAGGAGTAAAGAATACAGTGCTCAAAACTGGTTCTAATTTTTCACATAATAGATCGACTCCATGACTTTACCAAAAATATTAAATAATTATGCTTTACTTTGTTCGTTATGCCCCATCTACTACGTAGTCCCGTAGGAATTTATCTTTAACTTTCAACAACCCCTCATACACAAAAAGAAATTACACAACACACACACACACACACACACACAAACACAAAACACACACACCACACAAGCGCACACGCACACTCACTCATCCAAATACACAGGCGCGCGCGAGTGCGCTCTCTCTCTCTTCTTCCTCTCTCTTCTCTCTCTCTCTCTCTCTCTCTTCTCTTCTCTCTACTCTCTTTTCCCCTCTCACACACCGTCTGAAATCACCTTGTGTGGGAAGACGTTTAAATGAAGAACAACAACACACACACAAACACACACACACACACACACACACACACACCAAAAAAAAAAAAACAGCAACAAAAAAACGTAATTCCTATTGAAACGAAAAGATCCAGTTTATATGGGCATGAACATCCAATAATAAGACATGATCATCCAGTCATATGACTTTATCATCTTCATATTTCATTATCTTTAAACCGAAGCCTACACCTGATTCTTTTATGAACCTGACTATTTTGAAACTTAAAAATTCTAGCATACACAATGATTGCAAAAAATAAAAGGGGTCGGAATCGGGGGTGGGTAGGGGGGATATGGTAGGGGCGTGGTGCACCGGCTCTCTTTATGGAAGTACTTGAAGCCAAAAATATGAACGCTAGATAATGACGCACCTCCCATCCCCTCCCCTCTTCCTGTCATAAAAGTTTGAAAGATAACCCCCCTGCTCCCCCCCCCTCCCCCCCCCCCCCCCCCCCCCCCCCCAAGTTACTCCCTTTTTCCAAAAAGTTGCTTTCACTTTTAATTTTGACCCCCCTTCCACCTGGGTGTTAAAAAAAATAGGGGGAAACCCCCCCCCCCCCCCCCCCCCACCCCAAACCTTTATAAATAAAAAAAAAATATATATACAAAAAAAACAACAAAAAATAGAAGGCTTAAATAATAATTTTGTGGGGTTAAAGAAACCCTTTTTCCCCCCGGCTCACCGCCCCCCCAATGAAAAATTTTTAAAAACCCAACCCATTGCAGTTTCTTCTTTTCTTATCCTTAAATTTCCCCGGGGGAAAATGGGGCCGCAACAACTTTTTCCCGGGCGGACCGGTTTTGGGAGATCTTTTTCAGCTTGGCCCACTTTCTTTCCCGGCGGTTACTTCCGCGTCAGTACCCCTTTCCCCCATGTTGTTTGGTCTTCCCCCCTTCTTTTGGGCCCTGAGGGTTTTTCAAGGGTTTGTTTGTGATTTTGGATGGAGACTTTTGGGGTGTGGCCAATCCCCCCCATTCCCTTTTCTGATTTTTTTTTGGAATTGTGGGTCTTTTTTCCACAGTTATGGGGGGCCAAAATTGGCCTTTGATGTTCAAAAATTTTTTCGCAGAAAATTTTAAAAAATTTTGGAGTTTTGGGTGTTTTTATTTTTGTTCGCCCACGTTTAAAACATAAAAAAGGGAACAGGTTTCCATTTGGGGTTAAGTTTCTGTTTTTTTTGGGAGTGAGAGGGTAAGGAAATTTCCAGAAACCGTAGCGTAGAAAAGGTTTTGTCCCTTTGGTTTATTGTGCGATTTGAAACCCCTATTGTTTCCACCTTTTGACCCCCAAGCGGGGTTTGGGCCAAACTTTTTAATTTCAATAAAGTTTTCTTTTTTGTAGTGTAGGGGCCCCTCTTTTCGGTTGTTGATTAAATTGGCTTTGTTTTTTTTAAAATTTGATTTGGAGGCCTTTTCCTTTCCTGCTTCTTTGTAGGACAGTTTCTTTGTGGTCTTGTGTTTGGGAAGAAGGCTGATGCCCATGGGGCGAAACCCAGGCTTCCATTTTGCTTGGTGAAAGTCCACTGGTTTCCTGTCCTTTTCCCTTTCTGAAAGATCCCGAAATTAAACCATTTGAAAAGGGAAAAATTTGGGTTGGGCGATAGTGGGCCCCAACCCCTGACAAAGGCCTTTTTGTAAAAAAGGGGGGCTTCGTTAGTTTTCCCATGTGGACCCTGGATGTGGATTTTTTAAGTTGCGGGATGTTGGAACAAACTTGGGTGGAAGCCATAGTGGTGCATGATTTTTCCCAGATGGTTTTCTCTGCGATGCTGAAAAGGGCCTTCTGGAAAACTCAAAAACTGGGAAAAGGGGGGGTTCCCTGCCCCCCGAATTTCTCGTTTGAAAATTTTCCATGGGGGCCCAATTTGGCGTGCATGTTTGTTTGGGGCGAAACCCAGCTTTTTTCTGGCGGGGGGTTCTTGTTTGGGGGGCGGTTTTATCCTCGATGATTTTGGAGCCCCTTTCCCCCGGGATGGAAGCAACATAATCCCTCCCAGTTTTTAAAGGGATGCAGGTTTTTTCCCGGGAAAGTTTCCCCAGGCCCCCTTTTTTCCCAGTCTTTGGCACTCTTTCCCTGCCCCAGATTTGTTAGGTGGATGCGAAATTTTGTTGACGTTGGATGTCCTTTCGTGTTTCGGGTGGTTTCCCGTTGGCCCCGTTTTTTTAAAAATTCGTGATTTGAGGGTTTTGGAAAATTTTTCCCCTTGGTTTGGTGGGCCGGGTTGAAGTCCAGAAGGGGGTTGGGGTGGGGTTTTGTTGGGGGGACAGGTGGGGGAAGGCCCAAATTCGGGTTTTCTTTTAAAATTTTCTCTGCCCCCCTTGCTCTTGTCATTTTCCCCTGCGATGGTTTTTTCCTTTCTTGTCTTTGCCCGGGGCCCTGGGTTTGTGGTTTTTCCCCAAAAAGTTTTTGGGTAATTATAAGTTTTTATGTTTCTCTGTTGGGTTTTCCCTTTTCGTGAGCCTTTGGATAAATTTGTTTCTTGTCTTTTTAAAGACTTTTTTTAACTTGGGGGTTGACGCCCCATTTAGTTGGCCCGAAAATCTTGTTTGTGTTTGGTTTGGTCGGGGTTTGGGTTGATTGGTTTTTAAGGGTTTCCCGCCTTGATGAGGGCCCATGAAAAGGCTGTCACCCATTCTTTTGTTTTTTGCTTTTTTTTTTCCCCAAGCATTGGTACATGCCCTTTTGAAACCCTCCCTCATTTAAACCCCGTGGTTTTCCCGATCGTTTTTCAGTGTTGGTCAATTACGTGAATCGTTTTCTTTTCCAAGTTTGGAATTTTTTTTGCCTTTTCCTTCGACTGTTTTACATTGTTTTTGTGATGTGGCCTTTTGGTCTTTGTAGGTTTAAAATTTTGGGGTTTTTTGACACCTTCAAAAGGGGTGTGGTTTTTTTGGTCGCTTGTTTTCTCCCTTCGGTAAATTCGGGCGCCATTTTCCCAAAGGAAAAGGGGCAAATTGGTTTGGGTTTCCCCAATCAGGTGAAAATTCCCCAAGGCATTTTTGAATGTTTTTGTTGGAAAGGAAAAACCCGGCCCCGAAGCCCATTTTCGTTAAACCACAGAATTCCAAAACGGGTTCCCCATTTTTTTTTGTTTTCCCTGTTCCGTGTATCCCCAAAATTCGCTTTCCCCTTTTTTGCCCTTTCCCCATTTTTGGCTTTGGAATCCCCCATGAGGATTTAAGGCCTTTTTCCCGGACTTTCCCCGATTGTTTGGAGTTGATTGTAAATTCCCCCTTTTTCCCCTTTTGGGTTCTCTTTTTTGGGGGGGGTTTTGGGAAATGTAAAAAGGTGGTTTTCCTTCCCTTAAATTAAAAATTTTGGGCAGTGAGGACCCGGTGACATGGTTAAGGACACAGTTGCCGTGTTCGGGTGTCATCAGCAGGTACTGTCCTTGGGGATGGTTTCTTTGGGTCCAGAGTAATGGGGGTTTTCCCCCCAATTTTTTAACCCTTGTTCTTCCCTTTTTCCTGCCCATAAGTCCCGCACGGGGGCCCAAAGGTTTCTTTATTTTTGTATGGGGCTTCAATACTTTTTGTTTTTTTTTTTTTCCCAGTTGTGGGGGTTTTAAATTTTTAAGGCCCAAACCGGGTTTTGGTTTTGGGCGTAAAGATTTGTCGGGCCTGGTTTTCCCTAAAGGGTTTTCCCACCAGCTCGCGCCCATGGCTTGCAAGGGGAAATTTCCCCCAACCCTTTCTTTTCCCAAAAAATTTCTTTTGCGGTTTCCCTGTAACAAGTTTGTTTTTGGCCCGGGTTTTTTCCCCAATTCCCCCCCCCCAACCCTGGGGGGGGGCCTTTTTGAGGAATTTTGTTGGTCTCTACCCTTTGACCTGTCTGGCTTGGGTGGCCTACCAGGAGACGAATCTCCCGCCAGCATAGCTCTCCGGGTCAAAGAGACACGCAAGCTCCCCAACAACGGCAAGGTTGCACTCACTGGGAAGGCACTCTGCAGTGGGAAACCAAAATGCTTCATGCAATAGATCTAAAATATTGCTTCAAGCAAAGCAGTGCTAACTGGAACCCTAAAGGCAATGGCAGCGGCAGCTAAAAGAGTTCATGCCGGTTCTTTTAGGTTGAGAAACAAAAGAAAAGCCATAGGCTTAAAAATCCCAACGTAGAATAGATGTCCAACAAACTATGTCAGCAGACAAAAAGGCAACGATTTTGAGACGTTCAACCATCTTGGAGGTGCTATAGTTAGCCCATCCGTCAACACTCTAAAAATATTTCTGAAACAGCTGCAGTAGGGCATCTACTACATCTAGTGATCGTTTTTAAATTGGATGTGGCCGATCCTTGCAGTGTAAGGACTTCAGGGCGAAACACCTGTCTGACGGGGACGTCTCTGAAGACCTGAAGCTGTAAAGCTCCCCCTGCTTCTTCCTGCTAGTACTTCAAGAATACTTGTTCAAAGCAGTGTTAAACGATTCTACTTTACTTCAGTAGAATGTTAGCTGATTTTGAACGTATTTGATTGTACCTGCTGGCGACGTTGCATGCTCAACAAACACGGCTGTAAACCCATTCTTTGATTCCGTTTCCCAGGAAACGACAGATAACGAGACCAGTTTTATCGCCACAGTAAACCCATTCTTTGATTCCGTTTCCCCAGGAAACGACAGATAACGAGCCCAGTTTTATCGCACAGTCTTCTTCTTCTTTTTTCCCCTTGACTACCGCCTTTATCATTTGAAGATTCTGTAGACTACAGGGGGTTTGCACGAAGTTGAAGTTGCCGGAGTTAGTGTTTGCCGGGGGGGGGGGGGGGGGGGGGGGGGTGAGGGGGAGGGGGGGTGATGGGGAGGGGGGGGGCAGGGGTGTGGATCAGATTAGGGATTTGAAGCCCCCAGGGTGGGGCTGAGGGCAACCTCAGCAGGAAGGCCGTTCAGTCGGGTATGGTCCTGGGGAAGAAGGATTTCTGTCTATACAGAGTCCTGCAGCTGGAAAGGTGGTATGTTGCTGGATGGGACTGTCGGGTTCCTTTGGGTGCAGAAGGATTTTGAGAGGGTTTGTGGCATGTGTTGATAATGAGGCTTCTGTTATGAAATTTGTAAAAGTTCACTGGTCGCGCCTTTCTCCTTCATTCTGTGAGGGGGGACCCCTGAAGGGTTTCAAGCATGTCGTGTACACTGGAGGTTTTCCGGTGTCGATGGGTGACCCAGCGAGCAGCTCGACGTTGGATCGCTTCCAGCTTCTTAATATCCTTCTCTATGTAGGGGTCCCAACAGAGCTGGCGTATTCAAGGGTTGGGCGGACTAGTGATAGGTAGGCTTGTGCTTAATGCGCTGGGATCCTACTTTCAGGTTCCGTCTCAGTAGTCCAAGAGTCTTGTTGGCACGGTTGGAGACATTGGAGATGTGGGGGCTCCAGCTGAGATCAGAAGTGATGGTGACGCCAAGGTATTTAGACTTACTGTGTCAAGGGTGTGGCCACGGAGGGTGTTGTTTGATGGTAGGGGGTTCTCTTCCGGCTCACTCGCAGTGTTTTGGCATCTGTCTGGATGGAAACTCATGAGCCATCTCTGCTCCCACTCTGCGAGACGATCGAGATCCTTCGGAAGGCTTGCTGGTCGCTGGTGGAGGAGATAGTTTTGTGGCACAGAGTGTCATCAGCAAGAGACCAGCAGTGGAGGACAGTCCAGTCAGCATGTCATTGATGTAGAGTAAGAATAGGCTAAGCCAAGAACAGAACCTTGGGGAACTCTAGACTCCACAGGGACAGGACTGGAAGTAGCTCCATCCCCCATACTGACTGCTGTCTACCCAAGAGGAAATTCTTAATCCAAGTGTGTGTTTTACCTGTGATACCCAAAGGGGAATGGACCTTGTGGAGCAGGAGGGAGTGACAGACTTTGTTTAAACGCCTTGGAAAAGTCCATGATCAGAGGTCTGTCTGTTTTCCAGCCCAAGGTTTATACGGATTAGCTTGTCTACAAGTCCAATGAGCTGGCTTTCACAGGAGCGTCGACGTCTGAAGCCGTGCTGTGCTTTGGTGATAACAACATTCTCCTCAGCGAAGTTCATGACGGTGCTCGTGATGATGTGCTCCATTACTTTGCATGGAACACTGGTCAGAGAGATAGGACGGTAGTTTTATGGGTGATAGCGCTCACCTTTCTTGAAGACTGGGGTAACATTGGCAGTTCTCCAGTCCTTTGGTACTATGCCTCTGTTCAGGGAGCACTGGTAAAGGAGTGTGAAAGCAGGGGCTAGTTCTACAGCAAGCTCTCGCAGTAATCTCGGGCAAATGCCATCTGGACCAGGAGCTTTACTCGGATTCAGGTCCTTAAAGAGCTTGGTGACTCCTGCTACTGAAATTAGCAGTAGTGGTAGTAGCAAGGGGACAGGCTGATGTATACGTAGCCTAGGCCTCGCGGCCTTTCTTGAATCCCCATCCATGTATTGTTTAGTATTCTGAATTGGTTTGTTGCGTATGCGCAAATTGGTTTGTTAATCAAATTCAAATAACAATTTAGTGAATTTATGATCCGCATCAAGGAGATTTTTAAATGAGTTAGTAGATTGTGCAAACTTGATGTTAGTTGGTAGATCATTCCAAAGATGTGTTATTCTTTTTCCAAAAACCATTTTACGTTTATTAGTCTGACAGTGTTCAACGAAGATTTTCCCATCTGGCTTCCTTGTAATACTATCAGTATATAATTTGAAAAAATCCTCTATTTGTAAATCCACCATATCGTTAAATATTTTATATACTTCGATCAGATCACCGCGGATACGTCTACCTGGAGTGTAAGTTTAAGTATCTTAGCCGTTGTTCATAATTCATATTTTTGCATTCCGTAGTAGCTTTGTAGCCTTCTTTGTACTTTCTCTACTGCCTTTTGAGCAAGGGATACCATATGATATTTCCATATTCTAAGTGCGGCCGTACCAGACTTTTGTACAATTTCAATATATCTTTGTTGTTGGGGTGCTTACAGTAGGAAAGTCTGATGGAGGATCTGCCGCTAGGCCAGTTCTAGAAGTAAACTCTTCTTTGCTGCAGGTGATCTTTGGGCTGAAGGCTGAGTGGAATTGCTGGTTTAGCACTTCAGCTCGTTCTTTAGCTTCTGTGACGAGTCTGCCGTCTTTCCTTAGTGGAGCTACACTTTTAGCCTCAGTGCGCAGGGCCTTGATGTATGCCGATAAATATTGTGCATTTTGACCAGTGGGTAAAAGTGACCATGATGTTTTGGCATTTCAGCTTCACATTTCTAATAAAAAAGTAAAAAAACAGGTTAAGTATATTTACAAACTTAGCAAGGGTGATTATTATAAGTTTAGAAAGATTGTAAATGATCATGATTGGTCGGTGATGTCAGAAATGAATAGCGAAGAGAGTTGGAACTACATAAAAAGATTACTGCATAATGGTATGGAGAAATGTATCCCTAAAGTTAAAGTTAGGGATACTAAAAAAGTACAACCTGTATGGATGAATAAGACAACGTTCAGATGTATCAAAAAGAAATATAAACTATTCAAAAGATACCTTACCACTAAATCAGGTTATGCTTATCTGAAATACATAAAGGAAAGAAACAAATGTAAAAAGTTGTTAAAAAGAATAAGAAGAGATTATGAGAAGCAGATCGCCAATGAAGGTAAAATAAATCTAAAAAAGTTTTGGAGGTATGTGCAACAGCAAATGAAAATGAGTACAGGTATAAGTGCATTAAAGAGACCTGATGGTACATTTGCGGTGGATGACATGGATAAGGCTCAAATGTTAAATACATTTTTTTCAAGTGTATTTACCAAGAAAATTTATGCGACATTCCGGACTTGAGAGAAGGATGTTATTCAAATGGGGTAATGTTAACAGAAATTCGAGTCACTCCCAAAGCTGTGGAGAGTAAATTAAAACAACTTAACCCAAATAAGGCACAGGGTCCTGATTTATTGCCACCAAGGGTACTAAAAGAGCTGTGTGAGGAACTATCTGTTCCACTGTGTTCATTTTTTAATAAGACACTTGAAACTGGTGTATTACCTGAAGACTGGGAAAACGGCAGAGGTGACAGCAATTTTTAAGAAAGGTACAAAATGTGAACCGAGCAACTACAGACCTGTAAGTCTTACTTGTATCTTATGCAAGGTTTTAGAAAGTATTGTCAGAGACTCAATGGTCTCCTATTTTACAGATAATAATTTATATTCTAAATGTCAGCATGGTTTTCGAAAAAAACGATCATGTGTCACACAGCTGTTAGAGGTTATGGAGGATATAACAACAATGCTAGATAGCAGACAAGGAATTGATATCATATACATGGATTTTAGAAAAGCTTTTGATACCGTTCCGCATAAGAGACTCCTTATAAAGCTAGCAGCACACGGTATTGGTGGCACCTTATTAAAATGGATCAAAAAACTTTCTGAGTGATAGAACTCAACAAGTCAGAGTAGGGGCAGCCAATTCAAAGAAATGTAATGTACTTAGTGGTATTCCTCAAGGAAGTATACTGGGACCGGTTCTTTTCACTATTTTTATAAATGATCTACCAGATAACCTTGTCAGTCCATGTAAAATATTCGCAGATGATACTAAGATTTACAATTGTACATCAAAGAGTACTTGTATTCAAAACGATATCTACAAACTGCAAGAGTGGTCTGAGTCGTGGAATCTGTATTTCAACATGACCAAGTGTGGTGTATTGCACGTCAGGAATAATAATCAAAATAATGAATATAAAATGATGGAGAATGATGTTTATCACCAAGTAGTGGCTCTTACTGAAGAAAAGACTTGGGTGTTACCTTCGATAGCAGGTTGTCATTTGACCCCCACTTACAGAGAGTGGTAAATAAAGCTAACCAGATGTTAGGTATCATAAAAAGGAGTTTTACTTATTTAGATAAAGATACTTTTTTGAAATTATACAAAGCTTTTGTCAGGCCACATTTGGAGTACGCTAATGTGATTTGGAGCCTTTTTTAAAGCGTCAATCAATAATGTTAGAAAAGGTTCAAAGACGAGCTACCAAATTGCTGAAGCATTGCAAAAACTTATCATATAATGAAAGATTGAAATATTTGAATCTGCACTCGCTGAGGGGAAGAAGGATCAGAGGTGACCTAATTCAAGTATATAAGATCTTTAATGGCTATGATGATATTGACATTGAGACATTCTTTTCTGTTGCACAAACTTCGAGTACTAGAAACTCAGAAGGAAAGATTTTTAGAAAGCACTGTAACACTAATCAACGTAAATTTTCATTTTCTTATAGAGTTGCTAACCACTGGAATGAAATACCTACTACCATTAAATTTGCACCTGCTATTAATACTTTCAAGAATTTTCTAGATAATGATTCAAAATTTAGAGAATTGTTTCATGACTATGATGGATTGCAATGAAGATATTAATTGTAGCATGCCATATGACCCAAAAGTGAAGAAATTTAGAGGGGACACATGATAGACGCGAGGTCTAGGCTAATGAAGCCAGTCCCTACTACTACTACTACTACTACTTCTATCTTTAACCATCAGTCCAGTGTTCATTAACGTTACCTAACTCTGTCAGTAGCCATAAACCCGTAAGAGAACTTTTACATGCAAATTATCCCCACCCACCCCCGCACAACAAAAACAAATACGCAAGCAAAACTTGCTGTTTGTGTTTTGTGACCTACTCGTTTTTGAGTGAACCAGTATTTTAGGAAGAAGAGAAGAGAGAGAACGGGGAAATTACCAATCCTGGGCCACTTCCGCCCTCACCCAGTTTCGGGCGAAAGTAACCCAGGATTGGTATTTCCCGTTCTCTGACAAGTAAGACTTCATTTTTAATACTAATTTACTAAAGTTTTCAGAGAGTAGCGTAGGGGAAAGTAGCCGGGACTGAACACGCCCCATAGAGTAACGCAGGGGAAAAGCAGTTGTGGCTGAACGCGCCCCAGATACAAACGTCTAGCCTTTAATTGCTAGTTGATGGCCTGCCTAAGGACACTGCACTATCCGATTACTTACCGCGTGGCTGGGCATGGCGATTTTGAACCAACGCTAGTCTTATTAAATTAAGTGCAGGGCTTACAACGCAGCTCTGCCTCGTCATTTCCATTGCTGGTGTTGAGTTGTGAAGTGGTATGTGTTTTCTGGAGACTTTAAAACTTTGGTTTGGATTGGGACAACTGTAGTGTGTGGACATATTTTTGCTGTGTGCGTGTTAATATTTGATATTTTTGAAAAAAATAATGGCAGCACGCTACAAACATATATATTGTAGATAAATAAAAAATACAATTTTTTTAACATAAAAAATAGCAAAAAACCCCCTCCCTGAGCATGGCCGACTGTTGATTTAATTTTTATTTGCAGGCGTCACTTTGTGTCGACCATGCCTTCAGGGGGGGAAACCCCAGGAGTATGTTTGCCCTGGGATTTTTTGGGTGGTGGTGGCTGGCCTCTGGTTGGAATGGCTGGCACCGGTCTTATTCTGGATGGGGTGAACTTGACCCCCAAGACTCTGGTCTCACTCGAAACTCGAAACTGTGTGACCAACTAATGAGGGAAGTGCAGCCCTTTGAACTCAGCAACTCCAAACCCCGGGAAAGTGTGACGCCTGCGGTGGCCAACGACCACCAATAGCGAGTAGTTGAATTCTTATATTTAAGCTTACTTTTGGTGGTGGTGCAATCCACGCGTACAGGGAGACCACTCCATTACTACTTTTCGTGATGCAATCGATAAAGCTGCGTGCGCGGCCTCTAGACAGGGGGCCCGTTGTGTGCGGCGCAAATGCTGCGTGTGTTCTGTTTAGCAGGCTGTGCGCGTAAGTATGTGTGTGTGTGTGTGTGTGTGTAAGTGTGTGCGTGCGTGTGTGTGTGCATGCGCGCGCGCGTGTGTGTGTGTGTGTGTGTGTGTGTGTGTGCGCACGCGTACGTATGTGTGTGTGTGTGTGTGTGTGTGTGTGTGTGCAAGCAACGGCAAGGCCTAACGCTCAACTGCTACGTTCGTGGCTGTTTGATCTGCTTAAGCTGAAAACACCAACACGGTACAATCAGCCGAAAGGTAAAGCCTGATACACACCCACACACACATACACACAGCGTTCGCTCGCCGCTGCCGTTTAATTATATGCTCCCTGTCAACTACCGTCTCATTCTCACCTGTCGTTCTCTTTCTCTCTCTCTTTCTGCGTGTGGGGGGGTCTGGCTCTGGCTGGCCCCCATAGTAAGTAATCGGATAGTGCGTAGTCCTATCACATGATCCGCCCGGGGCCGCCGTACATGTTACATGGGTGGGCATGTGTGTGTGTGTGTGTGTGTGTGGTGTGTTGTTGTTCTTTGATTTAACGTCTTTTCACTTTAAAGTGATATTAGACAGTGTAACGCGCGTGTGTATGTGTGTGTGTGTGATGACACACTGTCACCCAGCGCGACAAAACACAGGGCTTTACACATAATGAGACGCAGCCAAGTTCACAATAGGCCGCTGAAAGTAACTCGTTCTAACATCCCAAGACTAGTTACAGCGCTTATTTCCCTTGGACCATTTTATGGAAGTGTATCCTGTTACCCACTTTTGAACGCCTTGGTTGGTAAAGGTTAATCAAGTTACCTCAAATGTTCTTAGTTAAGTTTTTAATTAAGCCCCCCAAGTTCTTAACCCCAAGTCACTTCCAAGTTTTTAATTAAGTCACTCTAAGTTTTTAATTAAGTTACCCCAAGTTCTTAATTAAGTTTTTAATTAAGTTACTTCAAGTTCTTAATAAGTTCTTATAAGTTCTTGATTAAGTTCTTGATTAAGTCACCTCAAGATCATAACTAAGTCATCCTTTAAGTACAACCAAGTTCGTATTCAAGTTATCTTATAATTATCAAAAAAATACAATCTATGTTTTTATCTTAAATAGCAGATTTCCTTAATATAGTACACACACGCCTCAAAAAACGCGTCATCGTTGAGGATGTCTTGCTCAGCGTTATCTGCATAGATCTTAATGAAGGTCTTACATCCTAAGCAACCGCATTGATTACAATTCTGGTCTATGGAAATGTCTTTTTATAGACTCCATGTCTTTATTTATTGACTTTATCATTTTATAATACGCCATGATTATTTTTATTAAAAAATTTAAAATTAAGTTCTTAAAATATTATTGCATTATAAATGGATCAAAATGATGCTTTGTTATTGGCGGTTTTGGCGTGCTGTTGTCTTTTTCTGTATTTAGTGGTTCAGATTTTTTTGATTGCTTTTGTTTTTGTTGCCATTGTGTATATATTTTATAACCGTAATAACTGCCCCAGCAGCAGCAATGGCGCCAAAATGGCAACAGTTTTAAGTTCAATATTCCATGAAGACTTTGGGGCCCTAGAATCACATGGAGTTTTTATAGCTGGCATTGAATCAACTTGTTCTGGCGTTGGCGGTGTTATGTTTTCATGATGAGTTATATTCTGTAACATTAATTTTTTTTGTCTGTTCCACTCTGCTAATTTTTTTCCTGCTTTACACGCCCAGGATGAGGATGCTTTTCATGGTCCCCACCTGGTTCAGTGTTTTCTGCTGATTTTCTGGCTTGGTTACTTTCTCACCTGATTCAATGTTTCATGATTCTGATGATTTTCCAGCTCGTTCATTTTGAAGGGAAACAAAATCTATATGATTAAAAGTTATTAATCCCATGGGTTAATGGCGATAACAATGTTCCCAAAACTGTAGTATAGATCACACCCTAGAGACTCTAATGACTTTGTTAAAACTGGATCTTGCGTTAAATCATACGTAAGATCTTGTTCAGAATCAATGGGAGCAAATCTACTGACTAGTTTAGTGTACAAACTAAGAACCGTTTGCCCCCACTTTTCACCATTCTAGACCCCAGCTGCGCTTCATACCTGTTATGATACTTTATAATGTCTTGTGACGACATCTGTTGAATCTGTTCTATGCTGAATTCAGTTCCGAGGAATGTTTTGTTTTCCCACATGCTGCCAAAGAATACAGCCTTTCCTTTTTGGGCATAATAGCTTGATCATCAACTTGGTCATTCATAAGTTCAGGAAGGTTTAGGCCGCCTGTGCTGTAGTAGATCATCGCTGTTCATGTTTTTTATTAAATTATAATTATTTTATTTTTAAAATGAGCACCGAAAAAAACTGTTACCAACCTTGTATACCATTCTGCTGTTATTGGAGGCCTAAGTGTAGGATATCAATGCTTGGTAAAAGCTTGTTAAGAATTAAACCAGCAGATCTTGGCAAACTAGACTTTGAGGATTCAGCAAAGCTGATTGCTATCATTGCAGCTTCGGTTGCCCCGAAAGATTTTCTAGTCAAGCAAGGAATATTCCAGACAGTATAAATATGTTAAGAAAAAAATACATTTATAAAAAATGGCTTCACTCGCAATAATGATAGGCGGCGCTGTGGTGAATGCGCTTGCTTTTAGCGGAAGTAATTTCGCATTTAGTAAACTGCGGGATGACGGCGAGAGAAAAAGACATAACAAAGCTATGGAGCAACTAGCAGCTGCACAAGACGCCTATGAAAAGCAGAGACTTGAGCAGTTAGATTTTATTAATGACACACTGAAAAAACAGGGGCATGCAGCTTACACATTTAAAATGTTGATCAAACAATAAAACAATATTATCTTGTAACAGGCCCAAACCAATCGAGACATTGCCCCCACCAAAATTCAGTGACTTTTATCAACCATCAGAAAAACAAAAGATGCAAGAAATCGGGTTTATTGTCGTTGGTATGACCGTTGTGTATTTTGTTGCACATAATATTGGCTGAGTAAAAAATGAACAAAATCTATTATTCGCCAAAAGGATATTGGAAGGGAATAACAGAAATTAAAAAGCAAAGAAAAGCAGCTGGGTCAGTGAACAAACAGCAAAGAATGGATCTAAAAAGCGATTTGGCAAATTTATTTCCAGCGCTAGGGAATACGAGACCACACTTTGTAAATAAATCCCAAACGACACCCATAAAATGGATTTCTATATTTACCCTTGATACGATTGAAAAAAAGATTTAAGTACGCACACAGCATTGCAGGGTTTTAAGATACAAAGTGCGGACCCTTTAAAAAAAGAGGTGCTTCTGTGTTGTGTTCCCATAAACTAATATATCAAACGGGGCCCCTTAACTTATCCTGCATGATTATTTGTGATGGAAAAGAATTTAAAGGTCAAGTGAATCATTATTGTTGAAACATGAGTTCCCATTAAAAAGAGGATTCCAGGAGTTCAAAGACACAGGCTTTATTTGAAAATTTTAACAAACAGTTAGTGAAAGATTTTTTTCTTACCAGTATCCAGGAGTTTTTTGAAAAAATCTCGCAACACAGAATGGGTTGAAGCTGCCCCATTTTTTGCGCGCAATGAATAATGAAGAATTTAAAGGGCAAAAAACCGTAAAAGCAATTAAAAAAAAAAACAATAAATGTTGTGAAGACTCCGTAAACCAGAAAAACTATTACCGTTTGGTTTTAAAAGAAAGGTACTTATTTCCCGGGGGAAAGAAAAGGGGACACTCGCATCAGGGAAAACAGACCCGGTTTGGAGTGTGATCATTTTGAAATAAAAAGAATTGAAAAAAATGAATCGCCCCGTGTTTATTTACGAGAAACGGACAAAAAAAAACAACCGCTCCTAAAAGATTTTTTGGTGAAAAAAGAACTGCAGAAAAATCCCGCCAGACACGTTCCATTTGCTTAATAATTTTTAAATTAAGAAATTTTTGTGTCTAAAATGGAACCCCAAAAGAAAAAAACGGAAGAAAGAAGGATAAATAAAGGGGCCCTCTAAATTTAGGAGAATCATTTAGGGCGTGTGTTGCTATGGGGAATTAATGAAAAAATAAAATGATAGTTTTGTTTTAAAAGAAAAGTTAATGGGTTCCTTGGCACAGGCCAGGCGGCCGGGGCATTTACGCCCCTAACCTTATTTTAACTATCAAATGGGGGAAAAGAATTTTTTGAAAAAATTTAAAAAAATTCGGCACGTCAAGCAGAAATAAAAAAAAATTGGAAAAATTTTGGGAAGATGATGTGATTGTTTCAAAATAAATTTCGGGAAAAAAATATGAGCCGATAAAAAATTCGGTGAAAAAAATATAAAATTATATGTTCTGTGTCCCCAATTGCTATGAAAATTGGATTAAAAAACACCTTTTTGTGTTTGTTCTATCTAATGACTTCTTTGTTACAACGTTGTTTGATTAGTAGATTAGATCGCGTTTTTCGTTGTCATGATGAAAATTCTTTTTGCCAAACAATGTTTCTTTGTAGTTGTATGTGGATAGTTTGCGCCAAGCTGGGGTATTCCCTTTGCTTTCTTAAGTTTTTCCCTGGCTCGAAATACTGTCATTTTCGCCCTTAAACCAACATACCCCTTTAAATCACCTTTCAGATAATTCACCCTTTCTTTTCCAAAAACCTTCTTGTTAGTAATTAAATCAAAGGCGAATCTTTAGGGAATCGATGTGTGTACCACCCCACATGCCTTTAGCTACTTTTTTCCATGTTTTTATAGTGTCTTCAGTGGGATATTATAACAAAACATCTGTATCTGTGTAAGTACTTGGACTCGGGATACGAGGGTTTTTAAAGTAGTCATAAAGAAATTCTAACATAAAAAGCTTGATAATTTAAAACAGTAAACCCCAAAAAATACAGGTTTGTCCAAATTTTACTTTTTTTTTTTTTTCCCTTATGCAAAAGCTGATCATGAAATTTCTAAGTCCTGTAATTAGGTTTTTAAAAGTTAATTTCTTCGTTCTCTTGGGGACAATCTAAAATCTTTCGCTTGTGGGATTCTCCCTAGTCTTTCCGAAAAAGTGTTGTTCATCAGCTTTAAAAAGTCTTTTTTGAAGATCTGTAGATTTTTGTTCTAGATCAGTGTTCTCTGATGTTTGGTTTCATGAACTGTTTTGTCAAAAAACAATTTTTCGATGAAAAGCGTTAACTTTAAAAAAAAAATCTTAAATAAAAATTGTAGAAAATCTGTAAGACAGACATAAATTTTTTTTTCCCCCGAAGATTAGGCCAATTTAGGGGTTCTTGGATCCCTCTTTTGACTTTCTGCTGTAAGGGTAGTCATTATGTGGTAGGAGTTCTGAGGATATTTAAGTCAACTTCTAATGAAAGCCGCGTGCTGATCAGGCGTTAAAATGTTCAACCCCTTTAATGCCTTTTTAATATTATTCGGTCGCCGCCTGTGTACTTTTAAAGTTTCGTAAAGGAAGCGATTGGCCCTGCCCTCCTTCTTCTTCCTAAATATGGTTCACTCAAAAAACGAGTAGGTCCCAGGCGCTCCTACGATGTTTGCATCTAAAAAACATGGATAGTTAGACTTTTATCGGATCATGTCGCCCGATTTGTTTTTTGCTTTACAGTAAGATGCGACGCCCTCTATTCCTCCACGCAATCCTTTTCAAACTCTGAACATTGGGGGAGGTCAGACAATAAATCATCTGTACTCCAGTTACTTTTAAAAAGCATCCCCCTCATCCGGGGCAGAAATAAAGCGCAGGATCCGGCTATAAGTTTCATGCAGGTCTTTTTTTTAATTTTCAAAGACGCCCCAACAAAAATGTATCGGCCATAAGATGGTCTGTGTCTCCCCCGTTTTACACTCTAACTTCTGCCCCGCATCTTGAGATGTGGTAAATTTAATCATGATGTCCTTTCCCCTAAGACTGAAAGAACGCGCCTTTGGCGGAGTGTATCTTCGTCAAAAACCTTTTCCCCAAATGTTAGTACTCATAAGGATAAACGCCTTTTTAACGAGAGTTGGGTCAAAATATTCTTCTGTTATTGGGGGAGGACTTTTTAAGGAATGTGTGACTTAAAGATCCCTATGTGTTGCATGGTCATTAAAAAGAATGTTATTTAGTTAAGCACTGTCTTTTTGTGCGTGCAATGCATGCTACCCCGAAGGCGTTGGTTTCGCTTGCAATATAGATGAGATCGTAACCCCGCAAGTTTGAAAGAAGATGGGGAGCTTCCTGTCTTAGGATCAAACTTTAGTTGAAGATTGCATTTGTTGTGCGCAGCTCCTCTGAACTTTCCGCTAATGTGATCATGGTCTCTTACTTTTGGATTGGCTGCGTCTGATGAGAGGCCTAAACCACAAATCCAACAATGTGTGGCTGAGTCATACGGGTTGTTGGTCTTCAGACGCCATCATGATTTCAGATAAATTCAGATTATCAGAACAATCAGATTATTAGAACAATCATTACGCACTTTCTGCATGCGTTCTAAGAAGTATTCTGCAGCATCTGGGCCTCTATACAATTCTGGCGCTGAATGGGCGCCATCCGACCTGACAACAATGAAGGCAAATGAACAAATCTGATGATTATCATTAAGACTGTTTTTCGAAGTTTTTGTGGCGCTGGCCCTTCATAAGGAACAATGAGTGATTCGAAGTCTGCGTAAACAACATATGGAGAATTTTGCAGTTTTTTCCAGTTCTTAAAACTAACTTTAGATCCAGGCGGGGGAGTAATTAGTTCTGTATTACAGTCAACTGGGCCGATACAATGTTTCTTATGTTCGCTTGCAGCTTGAACAGATGGCATTCTTGTTAAACATTTTCTGCAGAATTCTTGTTTGTGCCCATCTTTTGAAGTATGCTGCATTAGTTTACTCATGTTCGTATCAATGTGTAATGGGCAGCCCCGCTGGTGAAAACATTAGTAGTAAATCAACATGATTTTTGTCTGGCTCGCCAATTGTTGGACTGTTCTTGGACACTTTAATCGGCTGTAGATTTGTTTCCTCATCCCATGTGTAGATATTGACAGTTATTGGGTTGTTTTGTTCTTCAAACTGATCAATTTGATCTACACTTAAAAGGAAAGGATATTCCATTGAAGTTAAGATCTTTGGTGTATTGCCGATAGTTAGTCACTCTCTCTGCGTGGTCGCGGACATGATGCAGCCTTGCAAGAACACACCACATGAAACATTTGTTGTCTAAATTTTTTATGTTTAAAACTGCTCTCTTTAAAACCAACTCTCGGGGTAGCGGAATGTAAGCCTTGCCTACAATCGGCGCATACTTAGCCTGTTTTAATCTAATCTCTAGGACTTCGCCCTCTGACCAACCAGAGCCTCTCATTTTGGCTTCTTCAGCGGCAGCGTCAAACTGTGTAAGCAGTTTCGTCTGCCCAACCGGGTGTTAAGTCGTTATGAGAAAGAATAGTCTGCTGTTTAGTTGAGACCCAGACTTCTAGATTTTCTTCATTTATTGTTATATAGTCGATTAAAACAGCTAACATTACTTTAACTGGCGGGTCTATTGTTAGTTTGCCTGGAACTTGAGAAATAGCATGAACAACACTTGCCTGTACGTTTGTTGGGTCAATGACTTCTAAATCAATATCATTCAGTGCTCTTGATAAACGCTCTCTCTCAAGCATTCCTTCAAACAATTCATCTGGGCCTTCATATATCTTAGCCATGCTGTCTTTCTTTCTAAGCCAACATATTTATTTAAATTAAAAAAAATACAACGGCTTAATCAGAATTAATATCAACGGTCTTTTTGTGCTTAGACTCATAAACTAAAGTATAAACACCCTTCGATGTTGTTACTGTGAGCTGTTTAGAACAGAGTTTAATGTCTCGTTTATTTTTTTTTAAGCATTCCTTTTTTTATCTGCTGGGCGTCTGGCTGTTGAGAAAAAGTTTTTCCCCGCCTTTCTTGAAGATCAAACTTTTGTCTTTTGTAGTCATCAAAATCGGCCTGTAAACGATTAAATTCTTCATCCGTGATGTTTGAGTCAGCTAGTGCTTTATTTATTATCAGCCTGAAGGAACTAAGTTAGCTGTTATTAGTTGAACCATAGCTGTGTGCTTTTGGAGTTTAGTTTTTTTTTTTTTGCTAGCAGCACCTACGGCTAATGAACACAGGCCGAGAGCTAAAGACAAACCGCCTAGAGGTAAAGCTGCGGGTGCACCTATGCCTGTTGCTAAGAGGCCAAACACTCGTTCCTGCTGATAGTGCACTTATAGTTGATGTTCCAGTATTAACATATGTTACAGCATTAAAGGCAGCAGAATACCTTCGTTTGGTTTTGCTGTATTTTGAAAGGTCCTGCTCTAGTTTTTTGTTGCATTTGTGTAATGTTGGTTAATCTGAAGGTTTTTTATGTTAGGGCTTTCTACTATCTCTTCTCTTGGCGGCGCTGTAGGCACATTTGGATAAACCTGAACAGACATGCTTTTTATAAAATAAAAATAATTTAGTATTTTGTACCATGTAATCTGTTATTTAGAATATTCAGCTGCGCATCATATAATAAAAACAAATGTACATTAAGCGGTTTATCGGCTTCTTCTTCTTTATCAATTTGAATGTTTATTACGTCTCCCACTTTTCTCCCGTTTCCCATGCAACTCATATCCTCTGTTGACCTTAGGTCAATCCATAAACCGTATTTTGTTGTTAAATAATCATCAAGCCTAACATTGTGAAGATGTAAATCTTTAGACACTAGGTCTGCTGTTGGATTTCTACCCTCCCACCCCCAAACAATTTTTCTTATTTCGTCAAAATGATGATAAGGTCTAAGCCCGCTAGCGTAGATTTGGTTAGGACTACCGTCAATTGTACATTGCACTTTCGTTATTTTAGGATTAAAAAACTTTTCACTTGCTCTTTTGAACGGTTCTTCATCTTCACACAGCAATAAAATACCTTTAAGCGAATGTGCTGTGGTGCTAAAACTAAAATTCCATATAGTGTCTGCCCTGCTTCTGGGATATGTTGTATGATGAATCACTCTTTCGTAATATATTGCTAATTTTGACCGATATTGGTGCTCAATCAGCCTTGCCAAATCAGGGTTGCTAACAACGTCAAACTCTAACGAAATGTCAGAAATGCTGTACTTTGCTTCGGTGTCTGATGATTTAATAACACGTTTGTATTCGTTAAAAGTTAGTTCATATGACAATCTGTCTTTTAATGCTCCTTGAAAGTATGGTGCATGCGCTTTTAACAACTCAAAATCTAAGGGAATGGAAAAGCGATTTCTATACGCAAAATTTACAGCTACATACTTTTTGCCGTCTTTAATATCTGCGGCGCCTATTCTATGTTTTAGCGCTTCTTCATTTTCAATTCCTTGAACGCAAGATCAGCCCTTTCATTCCCGGTTAGCCATAGATCAGAATAGGTTAAAAATATGTCTGCATTGTGTAAAGAAAATATTTCTTGCCCCTCAAGTTTTATAAAAATTTTTTCTTAACGATTGCCCGCCCCAGATTCTGTACAACTGTCCTTTTTGGGGGTCTGTTGTTGAAGCGAGTTCTTTTTGAAAGTAAGACGTGCAGAGCCTGGCACAATCACTTCATCCGCTCCTAGGTCTGGAAATTTGACAGTAAGAATTTGATCTGCATCAATAGTAGATGGATTATTTGGAACAGTATATTCCGCTTATTTCCCTTCACGCCATTGGTTCTTTCAGGCTTCTATGCGGGTCAAGAATCGAGCCATGTGCTTGTGCCATTTTTATGAAGCAAAATAAAAAGTTAATTATTTAAAACATGGCAGGAATTGAAGCTGAAGAAGATTATGATTTTTTTTGATCCTGGAGACGACATGATGAAATGATCCCTTTGGCACAGCATCGCTCAACGCTCTCAATGCGGCGTGAATTAACAGCAATACGGTCGAAGCATTTTACAAAAGTTTAGGCCAAGAACCTCCCGAATTTATAGATCCAAATGATTTTGAATTAGAAGATGGTCATTTGTCTGTGAAAAACGCCCAAGGACAACTTGTTCGGCTTACAACTAAAAAAGACCCATCAAAGTTTTTAGCCGTGGGTTCAATTAGAAATAGACTCCCTGCGAGCGTACAAAATCGCCTTGGCATTGCTAGACCAAAATTAGATGCGGATGCAGTTGCTAAACTTCAAAACACACTGCAAGAACTCCCGACAGATAACCAAATGCAAAACCTGGAACTTAAAGAATTAAATCAATCGGCAGACGAATTAATAAATGCAATAGAAGCAGAAACCAGTTTTTCAGAAGAAACAGCGTTAAAAACAATTAATGATTCCCCATTGCCTATGCGGGAAATAGCGGCCCTTGATCGTGCTTTTAAGAACCATTAGAGGCGAATTAACAAACAATTTAGCAAAACTAGGTGAACTAGATGAGCATATAAAAAGAGAAAAAGAAAAACTCGTTGAGGCTGATGACGCCAACTTAGGGCCTGATATTAAAGAAAGAATAGCCCAAAGACTAAAAGATCTTGAGCAAGAAAGATCAGCAAGACTAGAAGTGCTGACTACTAACCGAGACCTATTACGAACTCAAGTGAATAGAATAAGAGAAACTATCGAAAAAATTTTATATGAAGACACAACGCTAGCAGAACGAATAAAAACGCTGTTTAGAGAGCAAGGCGTCACATTAGCAAGCGTTATAACACCCTTAGGATTTGCAATAAGCACACTAGTGTTGGCTATTACAGCGCGGTGGAGGGCAAAGTTCAGTGCCTCCGCCGCCATCGCCTCCATCTCCGCCTGATAAATCATGGGTAAAAAAACAGCTTGATCATCTTGCAAGTTTATTAAAAAAATTAGCTGGTAAAGCCGTGGACGCTTTACCAGGAATATTGGGGAGTATTGTCAGCTGGCTTTTGTCTACTGCAAGCAAAGTAGTTGGCTTTATGGCCGAGCACTTATGGGCATTAGTTCTTGTAATAGTTGGGTTACTATTTAGTAAGATAAAGACCAAGTAATCCTATGCCAGTTAATCCGAGAACAAGCGCTGTCTTTTCATATTCATGGTCATCGCGAACAGAGTCCGCGAGCTTTGCTGAGTCTTCAATGACTTTGGGGGTTTGGACTTCGGGATTAGATGACTTATTTTGGGGTGTTCTTTTATTGTTTGTAATATTACTGGCTCAGAATTTATGTCGTTTTTCCCAACCTTCTGTTCATTGGCCTGCTATAAGAATTTCATTATTATAGTTTATTATTGTACCTATCTGGAGTCTGAGGTCAGAAGGCAGCATGTATAAACCAGTGCCAACAGCAAAGTCTACTTTCGATCTTGCGTATTGTAAAACAGTTGGTACCTTTGAATACTTGAAGGTAAATCAACTGTAGAATTAATGGCATCCTCTAAATTTGCTAAGTATTGCTTTTGGCGTCAAAGCCAGTAGAAGGATCAGTTATGCTCGATCTTGCCTGTGCTTGCGAACCTAGCAAACACCAAACGTAAGTACAATAGAGTCGTTTTATTCGTTCTATTCCCGCTCTAGTTAGGCCCTTAGAAGTGTCTAAGATAAATGTTGTCCATGCTGTTTTATGCTCTTGCTGTAGGGACCCCGGCTCAACAGTTGTGCCATAAAAGAAGATTTGAAAGGAGGATGCCAGTCATAGTTATACTTTCTGTGCGTGCCCCGAAAATAAAGGTCGCCTAGACCATGATTATGATCCAACTTTTGTCTAAAGCCTGTCTTGATGTTAATATTGAATTCGTTACAAATCCTTTCAAAAGCCTTCATGTCTATTCTGTTGCTGAGTGGATTAAACGGTTTGTCATTTGGTAATGGCGCTTGCAGTTCAGTCAAAATACGTCTGAAGGTGTAATAGAAATGAAATCTGTACACTGACCTCACCAAAGGATCATGGTGATTTAAATGATCGGCAAACGACACTCCACACCCAGTTGATGCGCAAAACACAGCCCAAAATTTAACTGGTTCTGATAAAACTGCATCGGATGACTAAACCACGCTTTCTTGATGTGGTCGTTTTCAATGGGGGGTTAAGATAGCTCTTCAATGGAGTACTCACCTTTTTATGAAAGAGGCAGTCTGGGTCACAGCAATGTCAAGAGTATCAGTTGCTATATTTTTAAGATTGTAGTGCGGCCCAACAGAATATTTTGCATCAGTATATTTGAACGCGCTCATTTTTATTTCGTTCAAAAAAATGTTTGTAACAATAACAACCCAAGACCGTCCTTCGTTTTTTGAACATGCTATTGATAACGAATGCGGAGCCAAAATGGTTGCACTTCATGAAATATTTTTCAAAGTCGTATGGTTTAATATAAGTGAAGCCAGGGAGAATAATAAGATTCAAAAAAATTAATAATGCAGGAAACTTAGTTGGCCAGTTAACCATACCTGATGGTTATTACGGGTTTTGCTCACTAAAAGAAGCAATGAGTAACTTCGACATAACTCTCAAACTTAACAATGCAAATCTGAAAACAATGTTGTCCTTCAAGCCTGAAGAAGAAGTAAGTTACTATTTTGATAAAGAGCTAGCTAAAATGTTAGGCTTTACAGCTAACAATTATAGATTTAGAGTTACACCAGCCAAAACTACTTATGAGGGGAAAGTCCGCTCGATCTTGCATTACATTCATTACTCTATGTTCATTTGGATGAGCTGAGCACTGATGAAAACTTATATGACGGAAGGCCCTCAACTGTTTTAAGAGCTCTTCCGTCAGGGAAAGCTGCATATTGCGATTATGAAATTATACAATTCCCTAATTTACAGTTTAAAGGATTAGTTTGTGGGAGGGTCGGATCATTTAATATAAAAATCAAAGAACATAAGCGGGGAAAGTTGGGGAAATGTGATAACCTACACATTGTTTTGGAAATAAAAAATAAGTTGTTCTAAAAAATGTCGCGTGGGCCAGAAGAACCAGGAGTACATTAGCGCCTGTGAGGTGTATAACCTTAGAATTAAAAGACCTTGCAGACGTTGCGGACTTTGAACAGAACGGTGAGATAGGCGCTTTGTATGGTTTTGAGTACACTAAAGATGGTGATTATAAACGCAAAGAGGGTTTGGGGACAGCAAAAAGTTTCCTAAACTAGAACAACTGCGCAATCTAGAGGCAAATAATGTTTGGGCCCGTATGAATATAAAATAGTTCGAAAACCTGACCTCAAATGGCATTTAGAACCATATTTAGAATGGGACATAAAATTTTTAATTCATAAAGTCCATTTACATATTTTAGCCGTCAAAAAAGTTTCAGAAAAGCATTCAACTCTGGCCCTTTACATGTAAGTCTTATGCCGGACGACAATAGCCGGAAAGAAATTGAAATAACGCCGTATGGAAAACAACAGTACAAACCTCCACAGAAAAGAAACAGTTGTAAAAAAAGCTTCTACAAAATTACAGTTCTTTCCAAGCAGAAAATTAGGAGACACGTTCACAATGATATTTGAAATTTCTGTCTTTAAAGATGTGGAGAGGGATGGGGTTGTGGGCGTTAGTGATGACCTTATAAAAGGAATTAATATAGCTGGCAAAACTTAGACGTTAAACGCCTTACAGTTACCATCGTCGTTCTTCACAATGGTGAGGATATTAAGATCATAACAACAAGTAACAAAATCAATGTTGACTTAAATAGAAACAATCTTACAGAACTGAATTGGATTAATCTTACACATTTAGGCCTCATAGGGTTTTATTATACTGAACAAGTTTTGACGGAGAGTATGATAAAAATAATAACTGGATTAGATTAATTCTGCTATAAACTATGGAGCAGTTAAACTTTATGACAAAAACTCCTCATTGCTCATTGATTTGTGGGCAGACTGGTTGTGGAAAAAAAAATATTTATCCTCGACCTGTTACAAACAGTTTATCGTTATAATTTTGATCATATTGTAATTTTCTGCCCAACACTTAAATGGAACAAAGCATATCATAATAGAAGGTTTATATGGACAGATGATGACATATATTTAGTTGATCCTAGCAATAAACTGAGTGAGTGTTTAGAACAGTTTTATAAACTGTTTGAAGGAACGCAAACACTATTTATTATAGATGACTGTTCGGGCAGAAAGAGACATAGTTAAAAAGAGAAAACATTTGTCAAAACTAGCTTTCAGCGGAAGGCATGCTAGGATAAGTGTGTGGATTTTATGCCAAAAATATAACTCAGTTTTAAAAGACTTTAGAGAACAGTTAAAGACTGTAGTGTTATTTCACATGAAAGACAGAGACTCATTTGAAGAATGTTTGCGCGAAAATGATGTTATTGAAATGATCAGGAAAAACATAGGATTAACAAAAACTGAAATCTGAAAAGTTTAGTAAATTAGTATTGAAAACGGATAACCCTACACAGTATGTTTGTTTGTAGATAATCGTTATTTTTTAGCTATTGAAGTCTTACTTGTCAGAGAACGGGGAAATACCAATCCTGGTTACTTTCGCCCGAAACTGGGTGAGGGCGGAAGTGGCCCAGGATTGGTATTTCCCCGTTCTCTGAAGATTTAATTTATATAAATGACATAAGTAGAAATCTCTCTCCTGGAACTACTATAAGGCTTTTTGCAGATGACAGTTTAGTATATAGAACAATCAGAAGCAAGAATGATACTCGCATTCTACAAGAAGATCTAAATGCTTTACAAGAGTGGGAAAGAACTTGGAAAATGGAATTTCATCCCCAAAAGTGCCAAGTGTTGCGTATATGTAACAAACGCTCACCAATTAGATCAGATTATTCTATCCATAATACTATTCTTAAAGAAACTAATGCTGCAAAATATTTAGGCGTGATTATAGATAGTCGTCTCAAATGGAAAGAACATTACAATTTAGTTATGTAAGAAAGCAAATAACATCTTAGCTTTCTTATACAGGAACATCAATGACTGCCCCCAAAAGGTTAAAGACGACTGCTACAAAACACTGGTTAGACCAGTACTGGAATATGGGTGCTCAGTTTGGGATCCTTACCATCTAAAGGACATTGATAACCTCGAAAAGATTCAGAAGAGAACAGCACGGTTCGTAACAGGGAACCACATCAGAGAAAAGGGGAATACTAGGAAGAACATGAGGAAATTAGAATGGAAACCCTTAGAAGAGAGAAGAGCTTTTATTAAACTTAACACCTTTTTCAAAGGCAGAGCTAAAGTAATTGATATTCCAATGGAACAACTAGTATTGAATAAAAGTAGCACCAGGAGTGGCGGTCAATGTTATACCATACCTGCATCAAATATTGACAGCCACTTACATTCTTTTTATCCCAGTTCTGTACGGCTGTGGAACTCACTGCCGGGTGCCATCAAGATTGCCACAAGTGCAATCTCATTCAAGGGACAAATTGATTCGACAGTTTTGAGATCTGCATATTGATGATTTTCTATTTTTATTTCCCCAGATATTTTATTATCACCTGGGCCTGAATTTGGCCATTAGTAGTAGTAGTAGTAGTAGTAGTAGTAGTAGTGTGTAGGGACGTAATCAATACATAGGCCGTTAAGCCTTTCAATGTCCCCTCGTGTTATAGTTTTACTTTTATGACAGGGTTGAAAATGCATGCAATATAAATTTTCCTTCTTATTCATCAAAGCTTCTAAACTGTACTTTAAATTTCAAGTCTTCATCCAGCAAATTCTTAAAAACATTAGTATTTTTAGCAAATTTAAGTGCAGTTTTCAAACTGTTCCAATTAGTAATAACTCTGTTACTGAACTTGAATCTCCCCATGTTAGTATGAAACTGCTTAACAAAAATTTTGCCTTCCGAATTTCTTGTTCTATCTGTTTTAACAGCCTCAAAAAAGTAGTCCCACTGTATGTCCGTTTGCTGGTGAAATATTTTGAACACTTCAATCAAATCCCCTCTAATACGTCTACCTTTTAAAGAGTGCAAATTTAAGTAATTTAATCTATCTGTATAAGACATGTTTGTACATTCTTGCAAGATTTTAGTAGCTCTTCTCTGTACTCTTTCAATTGCTATTGACTGTCTTTTCAAGTGTGGGTACCAAATTATATTGCCATATTCAAGATGCGGTCTAACCATAGCTTTATATAACTTTAAAAACGTTTCTTTATTTAGGTAAATAAAAGTTCTTTTTATTAATCCAATCATTTGGTTTGCTTTATTTATACATTTTGAATGTGAATATCAAAGAGTAAATCTTTATCAAAGATTACTCCCAGATCCTTTTCTTCCTCACATTTCTGTACCAGCCTATTTCCACCATCTATTTTCATGTTGTATTCATGTTCAGGATTGTTTTTGCCAACATGCAAAACTTTACATTTTTCAACATTAAAATATAGATTCCACTTGTCTGACCAATTTTGGAGGCAATTTAAATTTTCTTGCAGACTATTATAGTTATCTGATTTGTCATATATTTTTGTATCATCAGCAAAAATTTTACAAAAGCTATTTACCTTTTAAATCGAGTGCGACCCCTTGTTGCCAAATTTGCTCCAGGGGCCAACAGTCAGAGTCGCACTGTTTTATGTTATTTTATTTTATTTTTTAATATGCGCGCTGGTGACCTACTCGTTTTTGAGTGAACCAGTATTTTAGGAAGAAGAAGAAGAAGAAGAAGAAGAATGATCTCCCCTAAATCGCATTTGCGCAGAGAGGGAAGTCAAGAAAGGGAGGGGGTGTACACACACACACACACACACACACAAAATTCCTACTTTCGAATTTGACGGGCATAGTATACTTATTAAGTTGATAGGCAAATTATGTAAATTCTAAATGTAAAATCCGAGTTAGCACAATTTTGCCTCATGAACTGTAAGCATTATTTGCTGCTGAACTGTTAAAAACATTAACATGGCGTCGTCTGTAACTATCGACGTGGACTCTGTAAGCGAATTTGTTTTTGTGGTCAAGCTTCACTGAAAAGATACAGCTTGCTCTGTGAATTTATAAGGGACACGTTTTTCTTGTAATGATTTTGGCAGTCTGTCATGATTCAGTTTTAGTTAATCTGGCGAAGGCTTGCGCCATTCCACCAATGCACTATTCTTAATTGATTTTTATGCGATACAGTATGAACAGCAGTTACTAAATTATTATTGAATCCAGTCTTGTGCACACAATATACAGTTGAATACCCATATAACTTAAAACAAAACAAAAAAATCTCAATCAAGTCTTAAGTAGGCGATTGATGGTTTGGTTATCGTCATACCGGCATGGCGCCACAAACAAGACTTGTGTATCTTGAATATTGTTGTGGTGTGTGTTTTTGTTTTGACAGTCTGCAAGACTTCCACCACTGTAGCTATCTACTGTCATCAAATTTGGAAAATAATCACATGCTGTGTAAATCAGAGTAGGAGTTTTGATTTCAGGCAGTCTTTCTCCAACTCTGGCATCTGTTTCATGTATTACTGTGGTCATCATCATCATCATCCAGTTAAAATAATGGCCTCAATCCATCAGAGCTCCCGGCAAAGTACAGATCCTTCAGAATCCTAACAAAAATTATCTATCAAGCTAAATGGTCTTGACTTCAGTGCTGTTACTAATGTTGTCACTGCTATTGTCTGCATTATTCAGGCCAGGATTTGTGTTCTATGATCAGGTAGTAGTCACACTGTAGATTTTGCTACATCATGATTTTGCCCAGGAGTGTCGCCCACCGTTGAAAACAGAACCCATACTGCGAAAACACTCTATGTACCTGTTAACCTCTTGTTCACCCCAATCACTCACAATAGAAAGAAAAGAAATCGCTCACAGTTAGTGAAAGTCTTAGCAGGTGATATTGCAAATAACATAATGAAAAACCTCCCACAGAATGCCATTGTAGATTATTATAATTACATATGTACGACTTACGTATGTTAAGCTGAATTATGACGTCACTCGGATAGATACGTCATGACACTTCCGTTACGCCGATGTCGGAATGAGCAACTGAACAAGAAACCAAAAACAAGCTTGACTCGACTTCTTGTTTATATTGTATGACTGGCACATTTTCATGGTGTCAGAAGTGTTTAGAACTCATCGAATTATGTTTTGACATTTAGCAACCTGGGCCACGTACGTACAAGGTAGGTTTTGTTTTTTTTAGTTCGCCACGTTGAGGACTTGCGCGGGTTTTGCTCAATCCCGTTTTGCGTGCTACAAGGCGTACTCCAACACTAACGACTTTAGTGCAGTTGCGCCACTTCGACATTTTTCGACACTGACACACGTACGTGGTTCCGTGGTTCAAACACTCGGAAAGCATGGACTGCTTACGGAAGCCACTGCCCCTGTCTTTTGACGGCAACGTTGCTGAGAACTGGCGTACATTTGAGGCCGAATTTGACATCTTTATAGAGGCTGCTTATGCTAACAAAGATGACCGTACACGAGCGTACATTTTGCTGAACTTGGCTGGAAAAGATGCCATTGAGAAAGAAAAGACATTCACTTATGCTGCTGAAGTGAAGAACGACGATGGTGTAGTCACACAAGCTGCAGAAAAGCGCGAAAACGTCGCTGTCCTGAAGACAAAATTTCGTGAGCTCTGCAATCCCCTGACGAACATTATTATCGAGAGACACAAGTTCAACACACGATTCCAGCAAGCTGGCGAGCCAATGCAAAGCTTCATCACAGCATTGAAGATTTTGGCCAACACCTGTGAATATGGGACGTTTAAAGACTCACTCATTCGAGACCGAATTGTTTGTGGAGTCACGTCAGATGCTCTCCGAAAACAGCTTCTGAAGGAAAAGGCACTAGATCTCCACAAAGCAATCCAGATCTGTCAGATCCACGAAGCTGCGGAGAAACACACCGTCCAAGTATCAGAGGATCACGAAGTCAACGCCATCTCACAGAAGAAGAAGTTCTACGTTCCTCCCAACAAATCTTGTCGCTATTGTGGTCGCTCGCATGTAGCAAAGAAAGAGGAGTGTCCAGCCTATGGCAAGAAATGTTCGTCATGCTCAAAGATGCACCACTTTGCTAAGGTTTGCAAATGAGATACACTGCACAGCAATAATCAATGGAGGCGACTTGAAACTAAAGGTTGATACTGGTGCCAAATGCAACGTTCTGCCACTCTACGAGCTCAAGAAGGTCCAAGCAAGAGAGACCATCAACAAAGCCAAAGCCATCAACCTCGTCGCATACGGGGGAGAGCGATTCTCGACACTTGAAAGTGTGGACCTTCTCTGCAAGATTGGCGACCGCAAAGAAACATTGACCTTTCAGGTCATTGACAGGCAAGCCATACCCATCCTTGGTCTGAATGATGCACTTCGACTCCGTCTCATCCAGCTAGACAAGACTGTCTATGAAGTAAATGAAGCGTCTGAGGACACCTCCAGAGAAAACATTTTGAAGGACTACCCAGAACTTTTCAATGACACACTTGGGACATTGCCTCCAAAATACATCATGCGCATTGATCCCAGCGTCACACCAGTTGTCAAACCAGCAAGAAAAGTTCCTCAGGCCATGGAAAAGAAGGTCAAGATTGAGCTTGAGAACATGGTGAAGCGAGGCGTCATAGTGCGAGAGACAGAACCGACAGAGTGGGTGTCACAGATGGTGGCAGCAAGAAAGAAAAATGGTGACATCCGGATCTGTTTAGACCCAAGAAGTTTAAACACCGCTCTCCAACGCCCGCACTTCCCAATGCGCACCGCCGACGACGTAGCATCTAGAATCGGCAACGCGAAATGCTTCACCACTTTGGATGCAAAGAACGGATTTTGGCAAATCCGGATGGATGAGGAGTCTTCCAGGCGAACTACTTTCAGCACACCGTTCGGGCGATACAGGTTTCTGCGCATGCCGTTTGGCATTAATACGGCTAGTGAGGTCTTCCAGGAAGCCATGGAGAGGCTATTCGAGGGATATCCATGTGCCATCATTGTAGATGATATCCTCGTCTGGGGCTCCACCGACGAGGAGCATGATGCAAATCTCAAGAAGATTCTGGAGCGAGCACGGCAGATCGGGCTGAAGCTGAACCTCAGTAAATGCAAGTTCAGGATGAAAAGCGTCACTTTTGTCGGCCACAAGTTCACTGAGGATGGTCTGAAGCCAGATACGGAGAAAACAGACGCAATCCGGGAGATGCCTGCACCTGAGAACCGGGCAGCTCTTCAGAGATTCCTTGGCATGACAAACTACCTAAACAAGTTCATCCAGAACTACAGCGAGAAAACAGCAGTTTTGCGAGAACTGCTACGCAATGACATTGTTTGGAGCTGGACTGACGCTCACCAGCAAGCTTTCAACAGACTCAAAGATGGCCTCATGAATCCTCCTGTCCTGAAGTTCTTCGACCCTGCGAAGCCCGTCCTCTTGTCTGTAGACTCATCCAAGAGTGGACTGGGTGCCGCATGCCTGCAAGAGGATGCTCCAGTGGCCTACGCATCACGAGCCTTGTCTGACTGCGAGACAAGGTATGCGCAAATTGAAAAGGAGCTCCTGGCTGCTGTATTCGCCTGCAGGAAGTTTCATGACTTTGTCTATGGTCGGAAGGTGACCATAGAGACTGACCACAAGCCTTTGATCACCATCGTGAAGAAGTCACTGAATGCTGCCCCTGCTCGTCTCCAACGCATGCTTCTACAGCTGCAACGCTACAACCTTGATTTCGTCTACAAAAAGGGCTGTCCAGAGCGTTTCCCAATGATCCAGCTGAAGAGGAGGAGTTTGACTGCGACGTCATGACAGTTCTCTCCATATCTCCGGCGAGAATGACTGAACTCCAGAAAGAGACTTTGGCTGACCCGACCATGCAGAAGCTTGCAAAGCTCATCAAAGATGGATGGCCTGACCATGAGCGAGGCCTGCCGTCTGATGTGAAATGCTTCTTCCCATTCAGGGATGAGTTGGTGATTGAGAATGACGTCGTCATGAAAGGACAGAGAGCGGTGGTTCCGAAAGCCTTGAGGTCCACCTACATCGCCGTTCCCACAAGGCCACATGGGAGCAGAGCGCACCAGACTGCTTGCAAGGGACATCGTATTTTGGCCCAAGATGCGTCAAGACATTGAAGACGCAGTTTCCCAATGCTCAGCCTGCAACAGCTGCAAGGCCCATTTGCAGAAACAGCCCCTCATGAACCACCCTGTCCCTGAACTCCCTTGGTCCAGCCTCGCAGCCGACATATTTGACTGGAATGGCAAGCAATACCTGGTTGTTGTCGATTCCTACTCTGGTTGGTTCGAGATGGACATGATCAACAAGATGACTTCAAACATGGTGATCCTAAAGATGAAGCGGCACTTTGCGTCTCATGGCATCCCAGAAAAGCTGATGACAGACAATGGCACGCAATTCACAAGTCGTGAGTTCAAACAGTTCGCACAAGAGTGGAACTTCGTGCACATCACCAGTAGCCCCCACTACCCCAGATCCAATGGCTTGGCAGAAAACGCCGTCAAGCAAGCCAAACAGCTGTTGGAAAAGAGCGAGAAGGACGGATCAGACGTGTACCTTGGTTTGCTGAATCTTCGCAACACGCCACGTGATGACATGTGCTCACCTTCGCAGCGCCTCAACTCAAGACGTATGCGCGCGACACTGCCCACTTCAACAAAACTTCTCCAACCCAAAGCTGTGAGCACGCGCAAAGTCTCCAACCAGTTGAAGAAGTCCAGACAGCAGCAGAAACAGTATCATGACAGATCAGCAAGAGATCTGCGTCCTTTGAAACAGGGTGAAGTTGTGTGGATGCAGACTGAAAAAGGCTTCAAGAAACTTGCAATAGTGAAGTCAGCACGCCACTCCCCAAGATCGTACGTCGTCACTGCAGATGGCGCTGACTACGTACGCAACAGACGTCATCCTCTACCCGTCCAGGAGCCCAGACCACAGGTTCCGCAAGCTCTCAGAACGCTACCTCGTGACAATCTTGGAGGTCCAGGACGTGTGCGACCACCATTCCCTGCACCCTCCGAACAGCAGCCAGCCTCATCGCCGCCTCCCGCTGCTGTCGTTACCCTCCCCTTGTCTGCCCCCACTCCTCTCACCCCTCAGCTTGCCAACGTGCCACGAAGCAGGTTCACCCCAGTGCAGCTGTTCCCCTCCCCAGCACCTCCCGCTCCAACCTGTTCCATGCCTCGTCAAGCCGGTGCCACCAACAAGACACTAGGTCCAATCGCGCCCACGACACCGGGTCCTGTGCTGGCCACTACACCAGGTACACCACCAGCCAAGCCTTCAGGTCCAGCACCGACCGCCTTGCAGCCCCAGCCCCTGGTGACCCGTGCCGGTAGAGCCGTGAAGCGCAACCCTAAATACTTTGACTGAGTGATGTCGGGCCATCTACCAGTGCCTTGATGTGACATTTTGCTGTTTATTGTTTTAGTTATGTATATTTTTTCTCTTTCAGGAAGGAAGATGAACATGAAAAGTTTGCATTATTTCTTTTGGCTCTAAGGAAGCACTTTGGACAGTAAATCATTTCCATTTAACTTGCTCAGCTTAGCTCATAATAAATTTTATTTTAAAAAATCTTGAGAAGGAAGATGTAGATTATTATAATTACATATGTACGACTTACGTATGTTAAGCTGAATTATGACGTCACTCGGATAGATACGTCATGACACTTCCGTTACGCCGATGTCGGAATGAGCAACTGAACAAGAAACCAAAAACAAGCTTGACTCGACTTCTTGTTTATATTGTATGACTGGCACATCTTCAGCCATGTCTTAAGGAATTTTTTTTTTAACATACGCACTTCAAGATCTGACTCTCTGTCTCTGTGTTTGCGTCTCTCTCTCTCTGTCTCTCTCTCTCTCTCTCTCCCTCCACCTACCCCTCTCTCTCTCTCTCTCTCTCTCTCTCTCTCTCTCTCTCTCTCTCTCTCTCTCTCTCAAACACACAGAGGGAGAGAAAGACTCATTGTGGAAGCATTGCTGATAACGTAAACTGAGCTGTCTCATTGCAAAGATATCACATCCAGGGGGAAAAAATCAGCAACCCCAGTAGCCAGTGTTGTTGAAATCCACTCTTTGGTCATTATACTATCAGATATTTGATTTCAAGGTCGGAGAGTAAGGGCTGCCTGATTTCCCAGTTCAGATGAACAGTTATGTCAGACATATGATTAATGTATTAAATATCTGCTGAGGAGAAATCAAACTTTGATTTTGTCAATATCAAAGGATTATGGTTGAACTTGAAGCTGGAAATTTGGCTTCTCTAAATATGACTTTACTGTTTGTGAAATCAACATGATAATTTGCCAAGTGATTGGTTGAGTCAAAAAGTATTAGCCAATTAGAATGGAGCACATATATTGGTTAGTTTTGGCCATGTGCTGACAAAATGGTAGACAATTTTTTCTTTCTATGTACGCAGGCTGATACTCCTGCGGACACTGCCTGTATAGACAGGCAGTGGATTTTTGTGTGTATGACCGTTTTTTATCCGGCCATTAAGGCAGCCATACTCCCATCTTCGGGGGAAGGTGCATGCTAAGTGTAACGTGTCATCCATACCAACGGCCACACTGGCCTTTTCTTCCAAAAGTTGGTGATGGGATTTTACGTGCGTGCAAGATGTTGTGAATGCGTTCACACATGGAACCTTGGTTTATAGTCTCATTCGAAGGACTGTATGGGGAATGGAGTCAGAACCAATGTTAACTCCAAGGGAAACATCCCCCTGTACCGAAATTCAAACCCACAACCCCAGGATCATGAGTCCGGCGCTCTACCAACTGAGCTATTCCGGCCCGGGTAGACAGTGATAATTTGTATTGACAATGACATGTTTGCTATCATTGAATGCTTTTTAGGATTTGAAAATTACAACCAATGAATGGGCAGGTGGTTTTGTTAAGGAGCAAATAAAAACTGTCTACCTACCCATGGACAGATGAGGAAGAATTTCTAGTCTGCTGAACATTATTATTAATTTATGCTTTTTAAAACAGATTTTTATGGGTTTTATTCTTCTGGACAGTTATTGTGCATTGTTTGTTGGGATGACATTCAAGTACAAATCAAAGTTCTTGATGTTTTCAAGTTGTAGTACTGAATTGTTTTCATTTCTGCACAGCAAGTTTAGGTCTAGGTTACCGTTCAACTTGAATGCTGTGATTATAACATATATGTGACCTTTGAGGCATGTCAGTTTGCCTTGATTCAGTGCAAGAGCTGTTGAAATACCTTAGTATGAGTACTGTTTAAAGCTTACTTAGTTTCCCATGGTTTCAGTTCATTCAAGTCTGTTTGTTCGTCTTGATGTTTTACATGTTAATTTTGGTGTTCTTGTTTGTTTTTCAAAAAAAATCGACTTCGTCCAAGTTTGTACTCTTCACATATATTCATTACAACTGTACAACACTCGATGAAGATTTCATTTCCAGATCACTTGGAAAGCTTCGGATGGGTCTTTAACATACACAGGCATATTTCTGTAATTCTATTAAACAGCTTCACAGGATTTTACCTTTGATTCAGAAAGTGCTAGAGCTTTGTGAAATAAACTTTTGTTCTTTTGTTACTTGTATCTTTTTCTTTATTACATTATGCATTTTAGTTTATTGTTATAAGTATGTTGTAGGGGAGATGAAATTTTGTGAGGGGAGTAACTTGTGTGTGTGTTTTATAGTTTTTTAATTTTAATGCATTACTTGTTGTTGTTTTCAAAAGTGCTCATTCTTAATTTTTATCTCTTTAGAGCCACTGATTATTTCATTACAACTTGGATTTAAACAAAATGAAGTTAGGTAGATGATACAGAAGCTTGGCTCTTTAACAGAGACAGTTTCTTAATTTCTAGTTATACTGCTTACATGTTTCACGTTTGTTCAAAGTTGCTTGCCTTATAATTATGTTCTTTGTATTGTGTTTGAATCGTATTACATGTCAAGTCAAAAACAAGTATTTATATAAGTGAATGCTGAGAGAGTAAACTCATGCTGCAATTTTAATTTTTATCTCATGGATGATTTGGCTTTGACTATAATTTCTGGGACAATTTTTATTTTTTTTAATGGATTTTTGGTGTGTGAATGAATTAATTCAATGAGCTCTTTGGGGTTGTACTTGTAGATATCTGCCTTTGATGAGGAGGGTCCAAGTGGGGAAAGGCCCCGAAGCGCAGGTCTCCGTGAAAACGCACAACTTACAATTTTCCCTTTCACCCCTGCTGTGACCTTCTAATGAAGACATGATATGGTTGGAAAATTGGAAATGGTTCTAAGGATGATTTTTTAAATGATTTAAACATTTATCGTGCTTGTCTCTTTGCCTCTCTATCCCCCTCGTGGTGGCGTGAAGCCCCGACAGGTCTCTCCGCAAAACCTCCACGTTTTAAAATTTTTCCTTACATTAGCCAGGACTTTTTGAACGATGCGTGAAACTGATGAAGGACTTTTGTTATAAAAGTATGACTTACTTGATTCTCTCCTCTCTGTCTCTTCTCTCTCCTGTTACTTGTTCTTTCCAGCTTTCTCTGCCCTGATCTCCCATCTGCTGCTATCTATTTGCTTGATCTCTCCTCTCTCTTCTCTTCTCTCTCTCTCTCTCTCTCTCTCTCTCTCTCTCTCTCTCTCTCTCTCTCTTTTCTCTCTCTCTTTCTCCCTTTGTCTTCTCTCACAATCACTTGTCAGTTGTGTAACAAACCTATCCTTCTGTCTTTCCTTGTTGGTCTGTCTCTTCTCTTGTCTCTCTCCTCTTTATATAATTTCAGACGCTCACTCATGTGTGTGTGTACGTGCTTGTGCGTGCACACTCGCACGCCACGCACGCACACGCAATAAAGAATATGTTGACTCGACACACATACACATGCATGTACACATGCATATACGCACTTATAGAGCTATCCGCACATGCGTATGCACACATGCACACACACACACACACATAACACACAGACACACACGCAGACACTCACACACACACACACACACACACACACACACACTCGCACACACCACACACACACAAATAAACACAAACAATTGTACATGCACTTGTGTGCTCAGACACATATATCTAAACACGCACACACCCTTCCACACACACACGCACGCACGCATGCACACACGCACGCGCGTGCACACACACACACACACACACACACACACACACACACACACACACACACACACCCTAGACTTTAAAGAGGCTAATGTTGTAAGAAGCTTTTGTTGTCCATTTCTGGAACAACTGTGTTTCAAATGTATCATATATGTGTGTGTTAACATTGGTTGCTACATATTGTACAACTTTCACTGAATCTAAAGACATGTAGAACATATCAGCAATTATCCTCCCTTTGCTCCCCCCCCCCTTCCCTTCACGCCCCTCTGAACCCCCCCCCTTCCCCTTGAATTGAAATCTTTATGTTTATCTTGTCTTTTTTTTTTTTTTAAAGAAAATATGTTTTTTTCAAGGAATTACTTGCTCTTGTTTTTTTTCCACATTTCTTTTTTGTTTCATATTTGTATATTGCATTGAATTTATACAGAGGCCCAGATACTTTCAGATTTAGATTACTCTGTAAGTGACATATGCTGCTTGTAAGAAATGTGTATCTTTATATTTATAAAGCAATGATGACAAGAGAAATCAATGTATCATGATCACTGAGTACAAGTCATTCATAATGATCAATGATGTTAAAATTATAACTCATTTACACTCTTTATAGGGGAAAGGCCTGTTACTGAATGAAGTATTCATGTATATATTGGTTCTCTCTCTCTCTCCTCTCTCTCTCTCTCTCTCTCTCTCTCTCTCTCTTGCTCTCATTGTCTTCTTTTTTTTTAGATGTCATCCTTGTACCAGTTCTTTGAATTCTGTGGCATTAGTGTCCCTGGCACAAAACTCCATTGTAGTGACGGTTGGGTGGGTCAACAATCCTTCATTCTGTTTCTCAGGGGCAGGATTTCTCCCCCTTTGTTTTGGGGAGATTTAATTAAGTACTATAAGCCTCAAAATGGATGTACATAATTCATACCCTGTCACAATTTTATGGGAACGTGGTCCATAGAATGTAGAATAATGGAACTGGTAGGTGAAACCACAAGGCTTAATTCTGAAGGTGTAACACATTTGGTCTGCTGGAGAGAGAAATGTCTTATTGTGACCGTTAGATTGCAACATCTAAACATGGGGTTTCTTCAACCATGTGCATGCTAATATGTGTCAAGTGAAAGCTGGAGCTTGATGTGAGTTTTCCTCTGTTTGTGTCGGACAGGACAGGTCTCACAGTCCATCCCATGAATGTCACACCACAGTTATCAATCATCATACGCTAAAACTACTTTCACAGTAGTTCTGTTATCTTCCCTGTTACATATGTTGATGTTTGGAGTGCTGTATACATTGGGTAGCTTCAGTTGCGAAATGATTTAACTTTTACTCAGTGTCACTGCTGAATATCGGAAAAAAGTTTCACTCAGCATCACAGTTAAATGCTGGTCATTGTTTTTTTGTTTTCCCACCAGTGACATGTTATTTCCTGTACTGCTCATTCAGCTTTTTATGATCTTCTAAGATAAAATATTATTTGTCTCTTTGTGTCAGTTTCTTAAGGACAAGAAGAACGCTTCTTTCTGGACCTTTGAATACTACCAGCAGTTCTTTGATGTGGAGACCATGCAGGTCGGGGGTCGTATCCTTGGTTCCATGATGCCCCGACCTGGCCGCAACTATCTGGAGTCGCATATCCGTCCCAATCCTGATCTCTATGGTAAGGTTGGCAATTCAGAGGTCAGGTGGTAACAGAGAGCTTTCTTTTAGGGGGAGGAGGGGATGGGGAGGAGGACGGGAAGTCTCCAGCCTCAACTTTTTTCAGCATTTGAAAAAATATATCCTTATATTATTTTTATTAGGGCCTTTATCCTCTTTTTTTTTTTTAAAGTGTTCATTCTCTTCTTTTTTCATTCAATTTTTCGTGCTCAATGTGCAAGGCTGTTTGCAATTTCCGTAAGTGGCTAATATTTCTTTTTTGTTTCTTTCTTTTCTTAGAAATGTTAGTGTGTTTCAGAGAGCTGCGAGATAGTATGAGCAAGTGACAGATGTGGTTGTGTAGAGTTTTTTGTTTTTGTTTTTGTTAGCTATGAGTCCAGTGATGCAGCACTTTGTAAGAGCCATGGATTGACTGATGACAAAACACGTAGTGGTTGAGACATGGCTTGACTGATTACAAAATGTATGATGGATGACTTGAGAAATGGCTGCAGCTCACAACAACTGCAACATTTCTCTCTGTTTATGTTGGTGGCTTTGTCACTCTTTGAATTTTAAAAAAAAAATGTTTTCTGTTATTGTTGGCGCATCTTCTGTACTGTCCAGTGGCACTACTTTTATGCCACTCCAGATTCCCTGTATATAGTTGCACCCAGATTCTTTTTGATGCTACCGCAGCACCTGCAGTCCATAGGGAATAGTGTCAGGTCTCCTTGAGGCAATCGTCTCCTTGAGGCAATGCTTCAGCGAAAACATTGCATTGCTGGTGAGTCATTCCCATGGTTTTCAGTGCTGCCTGTTCTGAACCAACATATGCAGGATGCTGCGTACTGTTCTGATACTGGTTGTTTTGTTCTATGAGTGAGGGACTCATTCTGGAGGGCACTGTTTTGTCGTGTAAATGAGTTACCTCTTCCACGACGGTCATCGACACCATTGACCTTGACATAGCTTACTACAAACTTGGACGTAGACAGGAAATATAAATTTAGATCATTATGACAGTGGGACATGATGGGTGACAGAATTTGACTCTTTTTATGATGATTAGTGAAGATGAAGTCATGCTTTGGAACTTCATTCTTGTCGAAAACTGCATGACGGGACTATGCTTTCTTTCATGGTATATCAATTATCACATCCACAGCCAGAAATGCACCTTCCAGTGGTATTGTGAAGAAATTTATGAAACAAGTGTAACTCAGTTGTGTAGTTCCAGTCTTCCATTGTTAGCCCATAACACGCTCAACTCTGGGTAGAGGTGAGGTGGGAAAAGAAAAATACTGCCAGTTAATGCATCTGACAGAACTTTGAACTCATGATCTCCCGGTCGGAAGCCTGTGAAGCTATCCTTTGCTCTGTAATGGCTGGCACATTTACAGTATTACAGATCCTTATGCTGGGAAACAAAACCTGAAAAATTGACCGGTTTTTTTAAGTACTGGATACATTACAGAAATGAATTATACTCAAGTGGATAACATTAAATGTAGTACAGTCAAGTTCAAAAAGAGAAAGACAGTGTTTTGGTCTGTTTTCAATTATGCATACTGTATTTTTCACAGGAGTCCTGCAATTTTCTTGATACACTGAGTTACATGAAGACGCGTGTGAATTTTTCGTATGGAGATTTGTGTTACAGTCTGATGTTATGTCTGATTTTATTCCAGGTTCTTTTTGGATCTTTATAACCTTTATGTTGTGTCTGGTTTTTATTCCAGGTCCTTTTTGGATCTTTATAACCTTTATGTTGTGTCTGGTTTTTATTCCAGGTCCTTTTTGGATCTTTATAACCTTTATGTTGTGTCTGGTTTTTATTCCAGGTCCTTTTTGGATCTTTATAACCTTTATGTTGTGTCTGGTTTTATTCCAGGTCCTTTTTGGATCTGTACAACCTTGGTGTTCACCACTGCCATTGCTGGCAATCTGGCCAACTACATGCAGGCTGCTGGCCAGAACTACCAGTGGGTGTATGACTTCCATAAAGGTTTGTTAGACAAGAGTCTGTGTAAGGACTGGCAAAAAGTGGCTATAGATTTCATGGCTACGATATGTCCCAGCCAATGGTTTTAGTTGTTCTGTTTTTTGAACATTGTAATGAATACCTTGTGTACACCAATGTATATATTTTCTATATAATCTTGTAATGATTGCACATCAAATCACACACTGAAATATATGTTATGTTTTTATATTTCTGTTCAGACGACTTTTGAAGATGTCATTGTTTGATGTATTTGCAGCTTATCCCCTGCTGTTATCAATACCTGAATATTACATTCATGTGAATGTTGTAAATGGCTGTCCTATACTCATTTTTTTCAGAAGTTAAACTTCAGTTTAAGTTCATGTGTGTGCTGTGAAGCTGTATGATTGTGTAACATTTGCACAGGAATGTTTGTTTAAAGAAAATCTTTGTCAGAATTACCAGGAATAAAGTGTAAATTTGACTTTGGTATTATGTAAGAAGAGTCTTCTGCAGACTTACGTCAGCTGCACTCATTTATTATTGGGGTTTTATTTATGTTATCATAATATTGTGTTTATATGCTGTTTACTGTTTTGCCTGAAAGCAGTTGTATATGTTCCAGATATTTTTTTTCATGTGTAATTGTACCTGTAAATATGAGGGAATGATACAATTGAATATTGGAAAATACCAGCTCGGGGGTTATAGGTTTGTATCCCACCACAGGTAATTGTTTGTGGGACTTTTGGCCCCAACCAGCTTGGAAGTTTGATCCATTTGGTGGACGTGTTCTAAGGTTGTTGCTCAAATTTCCTGGCAGAACTGTAAGTGTCTGCATTTCTCAGGCCTACTTGACGCAGGAATGTTGTTTACAAAAATGAAGTCCTGTTACAAAGTCTCGGACCAGGTTGGAACTCTACAGCGTCAAGTTTTTTGTCCTCATCCTTATGTGGCCCTTTATGCCATTCTTTTTTTTTTTTTTTTTTAATTTAGTTTTAATTTCTTGTCTACATTCATGCTGCGGTGAGTTAGTTTTAAAGTTGTTAATGATATCAAGTTACGAGGACCATCGTTTGATGAATATGGTGGCACCTTCCAGAGGGGGCGCTTACTAACATTTGCTCCACAACTTGTCAGTTACTGTCACCAGAAGATGATTAGCAGATGTGTCCTGTGTTACATTGGTTCAGAACAGACCCCACTGAACATCACTGAAGTGATTCCGCAGCAGTGTAGTGTCTCCTGTTGGGTTGCTCAACTTGCCCCATGGCGATATTGATTGCTTCCTAGGCTCTGTCTGAGCTGGGCTGCAATGGATCAAAAGGTATACGTGGACCTGTGCAGGAGGATCAGAAGGAGACTCTTGAATGTAGTGCCACTGATGGAGCAGAATGATACAGAAAATAGAAGAAGAAAAAAAAAAAGAAAAGAAGAGGACGAGAGAGGTAACAAAAGTAGTTCTGAATTGGTGAGGTGAATTCATTTCACTCTGTTTATTCTCGGTGATATTAGACTAATATCTTAAACTTGTTACACAGAGACTCTTAACCAATACTCTTAAAACAAGTGATGTAATTAATACCTTTTCACACACACACACACACACACACACACACACACACACACACACACACACAAATAGACATAAATAGACATAGACACATGTCGGCACACACGCCATTATGACAGGCATATTATTACATGGACACACATGCATACAAAACTGAATGGAAATACAGGGAAAGAAAAGGCGGGAGAGGAGAATGGAAAAAAAGATTATCCCATGAGAATAGGTCTAAAGGGTTCAATGATGGGTGAATATATTATTCAGTGAAAATCAAATGGTCTTTATGATCTAAGAAAATTTCTCTTGTTTGAATTCACTGAATTTTAGTGTGCATATTTCTGTGATCTTCCAGTGACCTTTGCAGCCACAGCCATCTTCAGCTACTGGTGGGTGGTACCACTTATTCTGTTCGGCCTACTGTGGTGGAGGGGTAACCCAGAGCGCTACACTTTCTTGGAGCTCATTTGCCTCTATGGATATTCTCTGGCCATCTACATTCCCATCTCGGTGAGAGGTTTTTGTCGTCTTGGTTTACCGATTTGTGGATGTTGAATTGGAGGGAGTAGTGGAGATGGGGGGGGGGGGGGGGGGGGGGGAGTTGTGGAAAGTGGAAGGGAGGAAAACAGGAAAGGAAAGGAGATTGGGTTTTTTTTCCGTTGTGAATGCCAAGATTTGTGCAGATTGGAAAGTTGTTTGTGTGTGTGAATTGCCTCACCTCTTCTTCAGCTTCTTGCCCTGTCCTTTCCTCTCTTGCCCTAGTATGCAGGCACATGTCTACACATATACGTATAGGACATGGCATTTGACCAGGTAGCTTCAGTCCTGTTACCACCATTTGCACTGGCTCTTGAACAAGCTAAAATTTTTATACAATGTTTTTTCTTTTTTTCATGTATGAAGTGTTACTGACTACATGATACTGATAGAGATGATACATTTAAGATGATTGTTCATGATCTAGTGGTCCAGACAATGACGAAGACATTTGGTACATTAGTGTGGACCATACCAAATTGACTAGAAATAGATCAGGCTTAGGTAACGATCAGGTGATCCAGATGTGGTCAGTCAGTGTTGTGGTGGTGAGTTATTGCAATGCAGGTGAGTAAACATAAAGGTCAGTCACAGCGATCAGCAGCACAGAAACAAGCAAACGCTTACCACAGCACATTCATTACTAGATATTTATACAGTATTTTCTTTGATTTTGATGTTGTGCAGTTCAAAGGGTTTGGAGATAATTCATTTTTACAAAATGTTGCCTCTCTCAGTATGGGTTTGGAGATAATTCATTTTTACAAAATGTTGCCTCTCTCAGTGTCTAGTGCTAGAGAAAGTAAGGTATTTTTGTGGAGAACAGATTGGTAGATATTTGTTCCAGTGTTACAGGAAAACACTATTGACCTCAGTGGCTGTGCATGTGAGTCTGAGTTGCTGTTGGCAATCAAAGCGCGGAGGTCAGATTGTTAGTTGACAGTGCCTTAGGTGAGGAGACTACTGTTTACCCCAGTGTTGTGTGTGTGTGTGTGTTTCAGTTACTATGGGTGATACCGGTGGCGTGGTTTGCAGTGGTTGTTGGTGGTGCTGGGCGCTGTGTTGTCTGGCACTGCTCTCCTGCTGGCTGTGTGGCCTGCTGTCAAGGGGGATAAGAAACAGGTGAATTATGATTGTGAATTCATATTTTATATTTCAAAAGTTTGTCAAGTTTTGTATTCTCACAATGTGCTACATGTTTTCTGCTGATGCATTCAAGTCAAAATAATTTGAAGTGTAAAGTTATCGTGTGATGTTTCTTACATTATTCATACATTGTGATACTGTTGAAACTTTCAGTAATGGCCTACAAAAGTCTTGTATTTGAAACTTGAGTATTTAATGGCAGATGAGTCTCATAAGAACAAAAAGAGAAATGTTTCATAAAACTGTAAGGACAAAAAGAAGACTATTTCAGAAACGTGAGTCTTAAAGAGAGTCTATTCTGGGATATAAATGTGGTATAGACAACAACAAAAAGTGAAAGAAAAGTTTCAGAAAACAAGTCTGTAAAGGGAGGTGAATGTTGGATAGACAAAGACAAAAACGTTTAAGAAAAACTAGTGTCTTAAGGAGATGAATCTTGCATTAAAAAAAAAAAAAGAAAGAGAAAGATGTTTCAGAAAACTAGTCTATAAATGAAGGTGAGTCTAACATAAATAAAGAGGAACATGTTTCAGAAAACTAGTCTCTACAGGGAGATGAATCTAGCATAAACAAAGGGGAAATTTTTTCAGAAAACTAGTCTCAAATGGGAGGTGATTCTAGTATAAACAAAGTAGAACATGTTTCAGAAAAGTTTCTTAAAAGGGAGGTGAATTTGGTATAGACAAAGAAAAAAATGTTTCAGAAAACAAAGGCTTAAAATGGATTGAATATTGGGACGTGAATCTAGTTTAGACAAGAAAAAAGAAAAAATGTTTCAGTAGAACATGTCTGGAAAGGGAGGTAATCTTAATTGGGAGGTGAATCTTGTGTAGAGAAAAACAAACAAAAACAGATCTCTGAAGTGAAAAAGTCTGTATTAGGAAGTGAACTAATCTTGACAAAAAGAAAGGTGTTTTGGGAGGAAAACAAGGCTTTAAGGGTAGGGAGTTTTAATTTGGAGGCAGACTGCAAGTTAAGTATACTGGTGATGATATATGGGGATGTTAACCCGTTCACTGCGTTAAAATATTACAAACAAAAGGCTTTCCCAGTGCCAGGGAAATCTATTAATTTTGGGGTAATTATTAACAAAAAAATTCTAGCTCAGAAACTACAAAATTTATATGATTTTTGAAGGAAATTGAATGAAGATTTTGAATCTGGGCTTCTGTTGTTTTAATTTTGATAATAAAAAAAATATTTAGTCATTTAGATTTGGATAGATTTTTTTGCACGATCAAAAACATATGTATTTACCACTACAGCTTCACATCCAGAAAAGAACACAAAGCAAAAGGTTGAAAATAAAGTTTGTATTGTCACACTACATCTGTAAATGAAAGTAAAACAGTTTAGAAGTCTATCAAGATGCTCACACTCTATGCAGACAGGTCAGTCCACGACTACACACCCCTCCCCCCACCACGCCCCTTGCTGGACTTCAACCCTCTCTTTCACCCTCCTCTTCCCCTACCTTTCCCTCTGCCCGTGTCACGCCGCAAGCAGGCCGCGCTCCCCTCTCGCGCTGACTATCACATCACTGGCCACTGGCACACAGTGCAGAGTACACACTAGGCTAGCTCGTTCGACGCTGGCAAGCCGTCAGCTGAACACACACTGAGGTCACACAGCCCTACTCAATAACTGACGAATATGGTCGGCAATTCCACCACTATCATCATCTCACCTTCATGCTCGAGTGAGTCGTTGAATAAAAGATTATTGTCTTTGTCAAAAATCATCAGCAGAGCCTGCTCAGCTGTGTAATACGTTGATTTGGTCGCTGGGCTTGTGGAAGGTTGCGCCGCCATCTTTGCAAGCAAGATGAAGTGCTGGCTGGTCATCCAGTCAGTGATTAGAATAAATGGGCTTTCCCCTCACGTGTGGTCATTTGCATATCACTTTAATACTACAGACATATAAGGCTTACTACGCACACTCTATTTAAGCACGTTAATAGAAATAGTAACAAATGAAAATTCAAGAAAAATGCATGACGTCAGTGGACTGGGAAAGCATTTTTCCCTCGGTGTCAGCTGACGGCTTAAAGGCACTCTTCGGGTTAATTGTGATCTGTTTTTCCTTAAAATGAGATTAAAATGTTGAAGCATGCTATTAGTTGCTTGCAAATTCTGATTATGTATAACAACTATAAAAAGAACAATTACCCTGCAAAACAAAGCATTAAATGCTACGAAAGCAAAGAATGAAACTCTAAAGACTTTGAAAACAATGACTCAGGAAAAAGTTTCCATATGGACAGTATTCTGAAATAATTTGAAATTATTCAAGAATGTGGTAACGCAGTATTAAATACAGAGATAATCCCTGCCTCACATTTTCCCCAGTCTTCCAAAAAGAATTATTATTTACTGTAAAGCACATTTTGTTGGCTAGATTTAGACCAGCGCTGTGCAAGGCTTAGATTTGCTCATCTAACCTTAAGTAACATCACACGCAAACACACACAGTCACACACATACACAAACACACACACATTTTTTTTTCCTGGAAATCTGTTTTTTTAGTTTTGTTGCTTTTTTGTGTTGATTATTCTGTTGTTGTTTTTTATTGTTGAGTTTCACATCATAAGGACCCCTCAGGAGGTCTTGCAACACAGCAGTTCTAGGAAATTTACAGCCTTCTGTTCTCACCAGTTTTACAAGAACTCTGCTCTTCGCCATCCGCTTAACTCTCAACAGTTTTTGAGATTTTTGCATTTTGCATGATGGATGTTCTTTTTTTCGTAACATTCTGCACATTATTTCTAAAATGATAATATTTTTGTGATGAATGTGTCTATTGTGGTTTTTTTTAGGTGATACACTGCTTCAGATAACATAAATGTTGTTTTAAATACCATAATTCCGGGAAGAAAACCGTTGATCACAGGTGATCGAAATTCAAGGGAAAGAACCGAAGAGAGTTAAACCTTGTCAGGACGCCAGCCAATGTGACCTGATGTGTTTCTCTAACGAGACCCTCGAAGAACACTGGAGCATCTTTTACCCACTGAAACTTTTCCCTCTTCAACGCTGCTTCACTTCAGAAAACAGAAACCAGTCACAGCACGATAAATCCGGAGAATGCCGGGGGATGAGTGACAAGTTGCACATCCTTCTCCTTCAAGAAATCTAGAGTTAGAGTTGCTGTGTGTGTCTGGGCATTGCCATGATGCAGAAGCAGTCTTGTTCCTCATCCTAGATGGCATACTCGCCATGCTTCGAACACCTTTTTGGAAGCAAACAGTGACATGACATTAACTGTCCTGCTTTATTGGAGGGGCAAGTGGCAAGCTGGCCTGATTTTACAAGGAAACATGCAACTGTTTGTTTGGAATGATGCTTGGAATGATGGAATTTGTCAATACAATTTTTTTTTTTTTATTACAATATCATTTGGAAAGACTGATTGTTTCTTTGATTTTGGATCATACTTGCAAACTCAGATTCATCTCCTGGAACAATGTCTCAAAGACGATCTGAACATCCAGTGTCAGATTTTCGCAACATGTAAGTATACTATTCAATAAATGTAGATAATTTATATTTCACAGAAAGTATAGTACTATTTGGAACAGACTTTAACTTCAACGCCGATACTGTAGTTGATCTGATAATTCTTTTGGCTAAAAATTATATATATACAGATGCAAGATAACAAAGTGCCAGATCCTCACTTCAGTATTCATAAAAATACTCAAGGCACGATATCAGATAGAAAGATACGTAGCAACAGTGAAATCTGAACTTCAAAAACTCGAAAATAACTGGATTCATTATAAACCTTTATTTGAAGATTCACATGAGTGTGTGGTCTCTTACTAGTTTTAGTAAATGATCTGTGAGTGGGGAAGTTACAACTTTGAAAGTGAAAGGAATTGTCTACTATTTCAAATACACTGTATGTTGAATGCTTATCTTGATTCCCATGAATATTACTGTCACTGTGATAACTACTAATTTTGAAGGATTTTAATTCTGTTAAGTGACAAATATGTCACATTTGAGGGGAGGTATGTCAGGGAAATAAGAGCTCGTTTTTTTTTTTTTTTTTTTTTTTTTTACTAGAATAAGTTTACGCAGTATGGAGGTATTTGCCATAATATATGAGGCATACGTAGACGTCATGGTCTCGGAAAGAAGAAAAGAAAGGGAAAAAAGGGGGGAAAAAAAAAAAGAGAGGAGAATGACCTACAAAGGCAGAAAAGCAGCAGATGACTTATGAAGAGTGAGACAAAAATCGCATTTAAAAAAGGCAGAGGTAAAGAGAGTGGCAGAAAAGATGTTACAAGCCGAGACCTTTCAGAAGGCAGGGGAGACAATCGGGGTGAAAGAACTTGCAACATGGGGACAAAGGTGAGGAGCAGGCAGAAGTTGGCCTGCTATAGGTAATCAATGTTGAAAATCTGCCTCCACCTAGATTGTAAAAAATCACTCTCCACCTAGCCTATAAAAAATCTGTCTCCACCTAGCCTATAAAAAATCTGCCTCCGCCTAGATTGTAAAAACAGTCACCAAGCCTCAGTCCCTTATATTTCTACTGCTCTTTGCTGCAGCACATGATTAAAAAAAAGTACCGATTTACCAAGCCCATGACTGAAAGAAAGTGGGTTGTATCGACTGCAACATGGAGTATTTCAGACTGTGATCTTTTGGCATCGTTGCACCCGACCGTCTTGCCTGCACACGCTGAATGCTTCTGGTTCATGGTATCTTTCCGTCAATGATTTTCGCAGTGCATGTGTATGTAGAAACGCAATTATTCTTCATTATAGATGCCTGTGTGGTTCCTTGTGTGTTCTTGAACCTTTTTTTTGTGGTTTCCCCACATCTGAGTTGATGTGTGTTTGGTGGGTATGCGGCATGTATAGATTGGTGACTTCCCACTGGTGATGATGTTTTCATTAAATTTTTTTTTTTTTTTACCATATTGACAAATGATTGTTTTCATGTTATTGTTGACCTATCCATGGGTCATCTGGGTATTCTTTTCCAGGTTGCACGCCAGTGACATTAAATATGTATTTCTTTTTTTTTTCTTCTTTTTTTTAACATTCCGTTTTATATGATCTCGTTGTCATGTACATAATTTGAGTCTATGCATGTATTGAGGTGGAAAGAAAAAAGAAAAAAAAAAAAAAAAAAAAAAACACAACAAAAAAGTATACTATTCAATCAAACCCCATTTCTCGCTCATCCATCAAATGATGTGTCACCTAACAGGCACAACACTGCCTGAAATGGAGGTGTTTGTGAAGGATTATGCTGATGCTCCCTGATGAAACCTTCATTGTGTGGTGACACAAAGGTTGTCTTTGATCATCGGTCTGAGCAGGACCACTTTTTCTTTGGTTACCACTGTTAAGGCAGCCATCTTGGTCAGCATCTTTCAGGTCAAGTTGAACTGTCTGTATTACCTGAAGAATATGGTCTGTGATGGTGTTCGCTTCTGGAAACAATCAACAGACTAAAGAAACATTGCTGATGAAAGTCATTTGGCTTCTTAGCTCAAAAATCCCAGTAACATTACTCAGTTTCAGCCTCAGTGGGACTGTCACCATTACTCACATTTTGCCTTCCCAGGAAGGTTTTACATAACAGAATGAAATTTGTCTTAATTCTTTTAATAACACTGCTGCATATGATTATGTAATAATGAACACAGTGGCCTCAGACCCTTCATAGGGCATTAGGATATGCTACACCTTGAAATCTGAAATCATGTCAGGGAAGTGTTCAAAAGGTATGAAAATGTTGAAAAGGTAAAGAATGTACAGCAAGGGTCTCAGTACCTTAAAGGTCTACTTTAGAGGTTTTCGATAATTGGTCAGCTTATGCAGAAATATGAAGTGTTTGATAAATTGGTAAAATAAACATCCGATTCGCTCCCGATCACACGAAATCGATCTGCGAAAGTGGGCATTTTCACCTGTAATCAAGAAAACGGGAGGTAATCAACTAAATCTTGGCATGGCTTAACTGCTCTTGGATGTGACGTCACATGATGGACAGCGACGGCGACAGAAAGCGATTCTGATGGTTCTTGCGCATCTCGCTCGGTATTTAATTTATCATGTAAAAGCAGTGACTATGATTGCGACAGCCAATGTGACTCTGGGGATGTTTCTGCAAGGCCTGTACCTTATCAGTTTGAACGCTAAGTTCTTTTTACCACGTCAGTTCAGTTCCAGCTGGACGCCCGAACACAGCATTCCGAAGGCGTACGGACTTTACCGAAGTCTCGAAGGAGGCTACCGACTGACTTCTTGATGCGATCACGCGTGGACAGCGAGCGGAGATTCTCCTTCTTCAAGCCTTAACGTGTTCATTCAATTTAACAAGTGTGATCTGTCCATAGATAAGAACAGAATAAACATGCGACTATCATACTCATCTGTACGAGCTTACCACTCCGCCTTCAAAGTATACGCGCACAATGCAGACGAAGTTTTTGATCCACTCGAACGCGCTCGGCAATTGTCGGAATAGCTCGTTTCCGCGGTCCAGCTGGAACTGACGTGGTAGAAAGAACTTAGCTGCCCGGCATGGTTGCACGAACCGAATCCACTTCTTTCGAGTATCTGGATCAGATGGAAATGTGTGCAAAGAATAGCCGTCTCCTGCTGAGCGGCTGCACTCGCCTACAGCACAATATCTGCCACCCCCTCGTGACTTTTTAGGCTGTAGGGGTTCGCAACTCGTGTTGATTTCACTTGGCGTTGGCTTGTTGTGTAGGTCGCGGCTGACGGCCAGTCCATCAAGTGACGTCACGGGTTTTCGGTCTACAGCGCGGGGTTTGAACAGGTGTGCAAAAGTCGTTTTTTATCTATTAAATTCTTTCGGCGATTTTATTTAAAAAATGAATACCATACCGTAGTTATATGACATGTAGACCTGTTTTTAACAAATTATCAAAAATCTCTAAAGTAGACCTTTAACTGAGTTTTGTTGAAAGTCAAATTTCCTGTTCATTACATTAACTGAGTTTTGTTGAAGGTAATCTTACAGATACTGCATGTTAAATCAAATTTCCTGTGTTTAACATTTGTTAAAGATTTTCTGTTCAGCTTACTTTTCCTGAATTCTGAAGAATAAAAAGAGTTGACTCAGTATGTAAAGTCCAGCTTCCCCTGCCCCAACGTTTAATTGGGAATGTGAAAAAAAACTAACAGAATTGTTCTTGGGAGTTACCGAAAGTTTTTCCTTTCCATTGGATGGGAAAGTGCGTGGAGAGGGCGGACACCATCTAAAAGATGAAACAAAGCCAAAGGATGGACTTGTTTTAGGCTGTCATATGATGATGATGATGATGATGTTGACAGGTTGCCATTGGGGTGTTAGTCTTGATCTTCCTGCTCCACGGTGCCCTGGCTATGGGCTTTATGGTGAGTCAGTCCATGCCACTGTAAAAAGTTTTTTTTTTTAAAGTCTGTTTCAAAGCAAGGACAGAAAAAAACAAAACAAGAAGAGTTTGTGTGTGCATTTATTCATATCTAATTCACTCTGTGAGCGTTTGCATATGTGGTGCTGTGCATGTGTGTTAATGTGATAAATGTATGTGCTTGTGTTCTTTTATGTGTAATGAAAAAAAACAAAGACATACACGCAGACACATACATACAGATACTCACAGTGCTCCTTTATTGTTCAGTCCTAGTGTCTCTCAAATAGGGATGATTGTCAGAAAAGTAGACTGTAACACTCAACGACAGAGATTTTACGTTCAATCACAGAGAAAGTGACTTGTGGAGACTTCTCCCCAGTAGTGTCGGTGCAGACACTGTAACCATCTCACTGCTAGATATGGCTATCCTACAAAGGTTTTGTGGTCACTTTACAAAGGTCCGCTGTATGAAATGTACAACAATGTAACATGGTTCATTAGTGAAAATGTTGTTGCCACCATATAAGAAATCATCAGTTCAAAAGTTTTTGAATGTTGATTCTACAATGAGACCAGGACTACAATTTCAGAAAGATTTTCTTAAAGAAGGTTTATGACCAGTTAATCTTACCTGCTAGGGTAGTAAATTGTGTTTACACAAAATTTAATTGCTGACCACAGGGTTCGTACGCCCCCTTATTTTCTTGAAAAGTGCTTGAGATTTGACATGACCATTTCAAGGCCTGGAAAAGTACTTTAAAATAAGCTGAAGGCCTAACCCCCCTGGAAAAGTCCTTGAAATTTCAAAATCGTCACAATCTGTCCTCTCAAAGCAAGGAAGTGACTGTCACTCAAGAAAATGTTTTTTATACGAAATAAATCACAATCTCTGTCACTCCATGTGGCTTCGTGATCGCCGATCCCGTAGCAACCGACAACAGCCTAGCTGAAGCAGAAGGGAAGTAACTCGTCAGTGACTAGTGTTTGACTTACTATAGACGTAAGTGTAGAAGCCAACAGAGTTCTTTCCCTTTGGTTACTATCGGGGTTGTGTCGACGGTCGATGTTTTGCGCCAAATAGTGCTACTGAGCCTGCAAGATGGGGAAAAAGGAGACTGCGTTTTCAATGATATGTGGGCAGAAAAAGATGCTTTCAAAGGTTGGTTAGCTCGTGGAGAAAACGAACACTCAGCAAGGTGCACATTGTGCAAGAAGAGTTTTAGTATCTCGGGTATGGGCATCAGTGCTGTGAAGAGTCATGCTGATGGAGTGAAGCATGAATACGAGGTAAGAAATGATGTTAAGTTAATGATTGATAGTAACAGGCTGCTCATAGAGTTTAATAAACATAACTTTGCAAGAAAGTTGTTAATTACTACCCCTTGAATGAAGCTGCTAACCCCTGGAAATTCCCTTGAAAACCCCTTGAACTTTTTTTTCTGATATCTGTGGGAACCCTGTGACCAGGTCCACCTTAACATTATCTGAAAATACTTGGTGATCAGTTGTACATTGTCAAATACATTCAGTGAGAGGGAGATACTGAATATGCGTCTTGCCTGTTACAGCTCTACTTTTTCCACGTGCCCAGTTCAGGGTCAGGGCTCACCACTCCTTCTCCAGCCAATCACACAACTGTCGCTCCTCATCGTGTGACCCTCAAACCTCCAAAGGTCCAGGGAGGCCTCCTCCCCAGGGCGGTGATCAGCCCAAACAGAATGCCAACGCAGTTCAAGGACCGCCACAGGATTTGGCGCACCCACCAGGGCAGATAAAAACTGATGTGCTGGGTCCAGCAAAGCAGTCAGACTCGGCAAAGTCCCCAGGACAGCAGCAGTCTGGGGCGGACGGTTCTAAGCAGGCAGCACCGAGTGCGGACGAGCGAGTGCTGGAAGGAGGCATCCTTGCTAACCCGCAAGGGGAAGCACCGCAGTCGGGTTAAGGCGGAGGACATAAACCCTAGCCAGAGACCGGGAAAGTGATAATCTGCTTGGCTTGAGCAGGTGGGTGGAGGATTTGGCTAGCCTTAGTGTAGGGTAATCTTTGAATCGAAGATCTTCTCACAGACTGGTGCATGGTCAGGGTGTGGGGAGGAGCTTGATTAACTAAAAAAAAAAAAAAAAAAAGAATGACACAAACCTTATCCTGCAGACTGGGTTCAAGGTCATCTACAGGATTGTTTTACGATGCTGGAGAGGTTGTGTGTAGGATTACTGAAGCCTGCTGTATAAAGGGGAGGCGGGTAGGGGCATTTATTTTCTTCTGACTTAAAACTGTGAAAAATTACTGCTTTCTCTCTAAAGAAAAGTTAGTGGGTATCCTGATTGGTTAGGGCGTTGTCACTTACTTCAGGCTGTACAAGACTTCCACGAAAGAGTGCAGGACCCTGAATAGGACAGTATATCTATATTTGTATATCTATCTCTGTATGTCAGATTCTGATGCATGTGGAAGTTGGGTGATTCTTTTGAGCATTTATACAGAGATTTAAGCACATCATTGTTAAAACTGTATGAAGTTTTCAGACCCTGTTTATAAAAGTGGTTCCAGTAGACATGTAGAAGCAGTGGTGATTTTGTCAGACCGGTGATAGCAGAAAGGAATGATCAGAGGGAAGGTTCAGAATCCTTTGAATCGGGTGCAGAAGATATGCATAGTATTCTGTCAGATACCTGTCGTTAGGTAGTTCAGGAAATTATTGTTGATGATAGAAGAGATTTACTAGTGCTCAAGACTATGTGATAGTCATTAATGTTAGAGGATGGATATTATTTCCCCTGACCACACCACTTCTCTTGAAACCATTCCAGCTCCTTTGTTTTCTTTCAGTCATTGAAAAATATGGTGTCTGATAATTGACTTGAAGGATCTTCACAATGAAGTTTGCAATATTCTATTACAATGGTGAAACGGAAAATGATTTCACAAGGACATTATGTCCAGATGTTTCCATACATTGGCTCAAACTGTAAAGATTTAAAAAGAAAATTATTTGGGGAAAGATGACCAGAGTTTGTTTGTTTTTGTTTGATAGATGGGTTATCTGAGTTCAAGACAAAAGTGCAGATTGTTTCATTGCTTTCTCCATCCTGCTAATGAAGAAATTGTTTTGAATTGGCAGGGTTTCCATTTATTTTCTGGTTGACACTTTTTTTTTTTTTTTTGCCAATTTTGTTATGCTTGACTTGCTGATGTATCTTTGCAGATTGACTAATGTGCAATTTTAAAAATTCAGCAATTCTGGATCATAGAATAATTTCCTTGCTCTGATCAAATTTGTTACATGTCAATGTATCCAGTTTTTGATTGCTGTGTGTGATGTGTGTGATGTCTTGTGTGAGTGTGTCATTTGATGTGCTCTGAAATTGTTTGTTAAGTTTGGTTACTGGTAGTGTGTTGAGTGTGTGTGTGTGTGTGTGTGTGTGTGTGTGTGTGTGTGTGTGTGTGGTGTGTGTGTGCAGCAGTACAGTTATCGTTCTCAGAGATTCATAGAGGTTGATCATCTGATCGCTCCCCTCCTTCTCACATGACCTTTTCCTCCCATTTCCGGTCCATCTGCTAACCAACAGGGTTCATGGATGGTGTAATAACGAGGGCATCATTTTACTGGCAGGTGATAACTTTGGTGATCACGGTTTGGGTTTGGGTTTCTTTTTCTGTGAAAAAATCTTTGAAGTTTGTGATAGGTGATATACATGCTAGTCTGATGTAACAATGGCATAGAAACCGGCACAGCTTTCAGCTCATTTATTTCCACAAAGAAACCTTAGCACCAAATTCATGAAGGAAGACAGGTTGATCGTCATTGTTGACTCCAGTGCAAGAAAAAATGGGCAATGACAATGGCTTCATGAAACAGTTAATGGCTTATTGAGGGGGTTGAGGGAAACCTGAAATTGACAGAAAGGAAGAATATTGCCTGCAACAACAACAATAAAAGAAACAGGGGGAATAATGGGCTGGAAGTGGCATAGCATATGCTAGATGTTATTATTCTTTGTCCATTTTTCTTCTCACATAATAAAGGAGACATTCTCAAATGCCTTTTAGAAACGAAGCCCTTTCTTTTTCAGTTTTGGGGGATCGGAGTACATTCCCTTTTTCGTTGGTTGGGGCCTCTATGGCCCTCGGCCCTAGAATTGATCTTTTGCAGGTTTTGGCAGTTCCATTTGTATTTGTCACTGGTTTCTGATGTGTCTGATTTCCATTTGAAAGCTCTGGCTTCAGATCCAGGGAGTACTAGATGGGTAAGGGATGGAGCTTCTTGGGATCGTGTTAGTACAAACCTCATTGCTTTAGAATTGCTTCACATACATACACATCTGGAATCATCAAAACAGGCAGGTTATGTTTCTTGATAAATATTTTTTAAGAACAAAACCTGTAGCTAGCTACAGACCTGTGTACCCATACAATGTCAGCATATTTTGTTCACATTTGATGAAAATATGATAAGTACAATGAACTGACAAAGAAGAGAAATCAAGAAAAAACATCTAGAAACGAAGTTCTTGAGTTGCAATGCACTTTCAGAGTTTGATACGATATCAGCTGATGTGGCCTTGCGTCGCTGGCTATAGCAACTCTACAGGATGATGTTAGTTTTTTACCAAAGGGCAAGCACTCAAGATTGCTAACTCTCGCATGCAAAATTGTGTCTTGCTATGTCCGCTTCTTCCAACAACATGCCAGTAAGTAGGAACAGTAGCAGCAATTACAGGCCCTTAAGAATTATTGATAAAGAAAGGCAAGAGGGCGTGAATTTGTGCCAAGGTATGTTAATGAAACAGATTTTAAACTAATTTGTGTTGGAAGAACCTATCTCTTATTGTGATTGCTACATACATGATCATGAGAGCAGATGAAAACAAATCCCCACCACAAAACTCTGGAAGATGTGTACCCATTCTCTTTAGAAAGATGTAGTATACCAAAACCAATTTTAGGGCAGCTGGGTCTGAAGCTGGCAAGGATAGTAGAGTACAAAGAAGTTCAAATTCAAAACAGTGGCTTTGCAACTTAACCACTTCATGTAAAACACACCTAGTGTAAAACATACTGGAATGAGCTGCTGGCCTTGAACAGAGTAAGGAAACGGACCTGTTTAGGAAAACCTTGTGAGTTGTGGGTCTGTTGTTTCATACAGGTACATTGTACATGCTCGCTTTGCTACTAGACTACTTTTGTGATTAAAATGACGCCATGAAATGGCATTTAATGAATAAAAAATCATCCTTGGTGTCTCATGGAAACTTGAACGCACAGTTACCAGAAATTACCAAACTAATGATCAGCTTTGATTTGTTGCTTGGTGTATGGGAAATTCCTCCCCCAGCTTATTGTAGCTTCAGTCCATAGATTCCACACAGTTTTCATTGAAATTCTTCACATTGCAGTGATATCCATAGGTATTTAGTGGTCTGCAGTTTTCTTGTGCTTTGAAAGCATCAGAGAAACCAAAGCCCTTCGACGCACACTTCAGACTTATTTACTGCTTCATTCTAGTGCATTGTGCAATAGTATTACTTTCTTAGAATAAGAGAAGTAAATTCTGGCTGCTCTCTGTGGGAAAAGTACGTCAGTTGTCACTTCAGTCTTCCTCTGTGTAAGTGGCTTTGTTTTCTTTCTGTGTGTATATTTGTTGGCTGTCAAAGTAGATGCTTCCATAGAATTCAGCTAAGAACAGCTTGTTTCGCTGCGGTTTCTTACTTAAACTACAGGCTGTCCATGGGCCCTAGGTTTCTTGCACACTAAAAGACTAGTTCTCAGATCATTTCTGAAGACATAACAGAGGGGAGAGCATAATTCTGGCCCATGTATGATTTGACCCTGGGATCTCTTGTTGTCTCCTCAAGGCGAGTGCAGTGACCACTGGACCATCACATGACTGTTATTAGTGTAGAGTAAAAAGATGCAGAGTGATTGTAGGTATTCAAAAGAGCAGAAGGTTTCATCCTCTTTTTTTTCTGTCAACCTGAGAATTGTGAGCTGTCATGGTATAAACAATAACACTTGAAACATCATTTCTGTATAAATGTGTCTTTAACATTTTGTTAAGTATTTGAGTAGCTTCTTCTTCTCTTAGTAGCTGACGTTTGGACAAGTCAGGGGAGACAACCTGTGAAATATTGGAGCTAAGAACAGTTGGAGTTCACAGTAGGAGAGGTTGGTCAGTTTCATGAATGCTTATTGTACATACATTTTGTGATTATAGTTCATGTTTGTGTGTGTGCATGTTTTTCTTTCAATATTTATTGTTATGAGCAGATATGATGGAATGTCTGTGAGCGTGTATGGAGGAACTGGTTCCACCAATACTATTTGGAAGACCCATATAAAAGATTTCACTCCCACTTCATTTGAACACTCTATTGTTGATTGTGTAGTATGATATCGCATAAGATTTTTTTTCAGTAGTTTTTTTTTTCAGTCTGATATTATTCCGTATAGAATACTGTATCCACTCTTTTAAGAAGTTGATTGTTGTTCCCCTGTAACATTATTAAAGAGAAGCAAACCTGTAATTTTCCTCTTTCTGTCTGATTCTGCTGTTTTTATTAATGATTTGTATTTTCTACCTTTTATGCCTATATTGGCTGCCTTCGTTAAGAAAAATCCTTATCATTTTTTTAAAAACCGGTTACAATTGAAGACATGCCAACTTTTCTTAGTGTAATTTGGCAAATAAAACGACTGTAAACTGTGCAGTGACCAGTGCGAATACTCTCTAGCCCATTTTGTGAAGTTTGTTTGGCTACATGTCATAGTGTATTTGTCAAGGCATTGTTATGCTTTTCAATATTTGTTTGAACTAATTATGCAATGTGAGGGAGACAACAATATTCCTGGAATCTCCAGCAATGTCTGATCTTATCTGTAAAGAGTTTCAATACATTCACTGTAACGTTATGAACTTCATGTATATGATGTCGGTGCATTCGCATTGTCCCTGACAGGTCTTTCTCATCAGTGTAGTTACATCCCTGAAAGGGCCTCAAGCAACATGATGCAAGCCTCCCACTTCTCTGCGGATTTCAGGGAAAACTGAAACTGACAATTAGGGGGAAAGAAAGATTTTTAGAGAAAAAAAAGTTGAATTCTTGAAAGTCCTGTCCCATGTTCAGTATGCCAGCATACAACTCGGAAATCACCAGGTCTTGCGTTTTCGCTAGAACAGTCTTTGCCGTTTTGTCAGTCTAGGTGTAGACAGTAATGAAGATGCAGCACTAGGAAAGTGTGCATAAGCAAGATGCTGCCAAAGTGGAAGAGACGGTAAAGGTTTTACGAACAAAAATGGCCCTGGCTGTGGTTGGACTAAAGAGTGGACCATTTACTGCGTGACACTTGACCTCACAAATTCGAGGAAGCTTGGTAGGCTTATTTGCTTTATGACTGTCCTGTTGAAGCAAGATACAATGAAGGTGGTGCGCCGTCACTGGGCCATGCTCAGGTGCATAAACACAAGAGGAAAAGTTAGACAGTCGGAATTTCAGGGGCAGATTTTTTGAGGGAGGGTTGGGGGGGGGGGGGGGGGGGGGGGGAATGGGGTTGCTGGTTTGGAGGGTGGCTTTTCAGAGATTTTTGCTTTTCCTCGGTGGTAGATAGCCCCGATGCTGGGCTGTGATTCACTGAAATAGAAACAGTATGAAATTAAGCTGTTTATCATAGAGAGAACATTTCAGAGACGGAACAAATGCCTTGTTGAACTCTTTTCTTTTCAGTCCATTTATTATTGTCATTATTCTTATTCTTGTTCTGTAATTGCTTGGCCTCCTGTCTTTGTTGTCTGATGGTTACTTTTTTTTAAAAACTCTTTCAGGTCATTCTGCATGATACAAAAAATGTCAGGCTGCTCTGATTTTGAAATTGCTGCATGATTTACATGTTAACTGTTATTAAACCCAAATGCTTGGTAAAAGACTTACGATATATGGGTTCTGTCTTAAACCCAAATGCTTGGTAAAAGACTTCACGATATATGGGTTTCTGTCTTAAACCCCAAATGCTTGGTAAAAGACGGTACGATATATGGGTTTTTTCACAGGCTGAGTTGGTGTCAGTTCTTCCATGTTAAAGCGTACAATATTTTCACTGATTATTATTACTGATGAATGGGGATGCTTGTACTGCTTTATATTTTTGGTAGAGAGTGGTGTGCAGTACTGTCATGATTGAATGCATGTACAGATATTTTACATATTATTTATTTGGACTGCATTGAACATGCTGTACATTACAGGATTGGGTTTCATTGGGGAACTACTGAGAGGAGATTGTTGCTTCATGTAATACCTTGAATCTATGCATTTGGGATTCTTTTTTGAGTCATGTCTTGTCCTCTGTATAAGCTGTAGTGTATATCGTGTGTGTATACTTGAGTGTGTGGTGAATGAGTAACCGGATATGAATGTGTATGTTTATAATTGTGTGTGTATGTCTGTGCACACGTGCACATATGAGCGCGTGTTTGTGTATAGAGAGGGGAAGAATGAGTGAAAGAAGTATGCTATGAAAGATGTGGTATTTCTTGAAAATAAATGGGTACAAAGCCAGTTGCTTCTTGATTTTTCTTTTTTTTTCATGATTGTCATATTTTTTTTAACTTTTAAATGATTTTTTTCAGTTAAATCTTTAAAAAGAAACATGAGATTATAATATTGAGTAACTTATGGTGAAGTTATCAAAAGTTGCAAGTACATGATTTCACACCCATACACACATAAGTAATGCACTCATACTGAGCACAACATACACACACACATACACACAATGCACTCATACTGAGCACAACACACACACACACACACAGAGACAAACACGCACGCACACGCACAACGCACACACGAACACACATCGTCCCAGGTCGACATATATATATACATGTGCTACTTGATGAACATTCTTCATGTGTTCATGCAGGCACAGGATCGGATACACATGTTAAAGATCCTCTGTAACCCAGGTCAATGTTAAAGAAATGCAGAAAATACCAAGCATATGCCAGGCTTCTGGGGGAGGAAGATAGGTATCACTTCTGAAATGCTGTGATGGATACAGCAAAGGAAAAAGAAATGGCTGTAAGTGCATCGTTGATGACACTACTAAAACCTGTCAGGTAGTAATGATAACAAAAACAATACCTGCTGTAAGTGCGTCAGAGATGACACTGCCAAGAATACCTGCTGTAAGTGCGTCAGAGATGACACTGCCAAGACCTGTCAGGTAGTATGATAACAAGAATAATACCTGCTGTAAGTGCATCGTTGATGACACTGCCAAGACCTGTCAGGTAGTATGATAACAAGAGTAATACCTGCTGTAAGTGCGTCGATGACACTACCAAGACCTGTCAGGTAGTATGATAACAAAAATAATACCTGCTGTAAGTGCATCGTTGATGACACTACCAAGACCTGTCAGGTAATATGATAACAAAATAATACCTGCTCTCTGTCACTGTGGTCAGTGTGTTTAGTCTCGGGGTATGGTTATTGGACACTGCAGTCGAATTCATGATTCGGTGATGAAATAAGAAAAGAAGAGAAGGAAAAGTTTCATGAGAGGCAGAAGAGGATAATGAAAAAAACAAAAACAACAACAACAAAAACAATGAGAAAAACATGGAGATACACAGAGGCATATCAAGGGAGACAAATACAGAAAAAATGGAGATGAGGGTTTTGAAGGGGAGAGGAAAGAGAGAGAAGGGATAGAGTGATCAGAAGGAAGAAATTGAAGCAAGGCAATGGGTGTATCTTTAAGAAAGATGGACGACAATGTACCAATCCAATCAAATTTAACAGAAGAATGTGATCTGTATTTCGAACCAAAAAATCAGACATAAAACAGGTAAAGTCATATTAGCCACAACAGTGAAACAGTAAGCAATATTATGTGCTATACTCACCCTGTCTTGATTTGACAAAAATACAGATAATGACAAATATGGTTCATCAAATGTTATCCCTCACCACAGCTGTACCCTCCCAAAGATACATATCAGACATGGACTTATTCACAAATATGTATTTCAAGTAACTGTTTGGAATATCAGATTGAAAGGATTCTTTCTCACATCGTTCATAACCAGCCAAAACCTATAAATAAACAACTTCAGGACTCCTCTCTCTCTCTCTCTCTCACTCTCTCTCTTGATAACATGTCCTGAATAAATTCATTTCATATGGTGTATGTTCTAGTATAGCTTTGTGGTTTTCCGACAACTGAGGGAAGCTGGTGTGTGTGTGTGTGTGTGTGTGTGTGTGTGTGTGTATGTGTTTTAGTTCAGTACCTCCTTGTTTTATCACTGTTTGAAAGTTTTATTTTGTATTTATTAAAACAAAAAGCATTGTACTATCAATCAAAACCTGGTATTTCTGTTTATTTGGTGTGTCTAATTTTGGGTACAAGACACTGGCATTGACGTGGGCAAACAGGTACGTTAAGACAAGACAGGTCAGGCTACAGATGTTTCAAGAGGTGAATTTTGTTTCTTCCCTGCACCAGCTTTATGTCGCTTTTGGTCTCGTCATTTTTTTCTCATGTCTCCGAAATAACTTTAAAACAGTCGATTACATCATATTTTACTGACATATTCACACGCTTAGTGTGTTGACATTGAAATTATTTTCAGGTTTATTATTATAAAGAAAAACAAAATGAAGAATCCAATCCGGACTCGGTAGTTAAACAGACACAAGCTGTTTGTATGTGAGTAAAGAATCTGTTCAATGACTGCATACAATTTTCAGCAGCGAGTGGCTTTAGCATTCAGCATGTATGTCCACTTTCTTGTGATGCTGTCATTTGATAATGGATTCCACAAATGGTGACAAGTCACAGTCTTTCTTCTTCCTGACATTCACAAAACAAGTATCAATTCTTAATAAGTATGTTTAGCCTTCAGCGTCCAGGAAGAAAATTAACATGCACAAAAGAAGTCGTTTATAAATGCAAGAGAAGCAAGTGGTGGTCGTCAATTAATTTGGAAACTGTTGCTTCCAAAGTGACCATTAAAAAAATGCAATTGGGGAGGAGGAACTGAGTAAGTGTCCAGTCATGCTTTAGTGTAAGAGCAGATCCAAAGCAGTTTTACACAGGCTCGTTCTCTTTTTTTTTTATGCTGTCTAGTTAAGATGTAGGAGATGGGAAAAACATTTCTTTCGAAGCACTGGCCTGCAATAAGTCAAAGAAAAAGTTTGGGAAGCGGGGGGGGGGGGGGGGGGGGGGGGGGGAGAGGGGGGAATGAGCCACTTGAATTGCATTGCTGATTTTTCCATTGATCATTGGCTCTGTGTTTATGTGTCTCTCTCTCTCTCTCTCTGTATATGTATGTGTGTGTGTGTGTGTGCGTGGGGCGTGCGTGCGTGTGTGCGTGCGTGCGTGTGTGTGTGTGTGTGTTTCATGGCTTTATGTAAGCAAACGATGTTCAAATCAGAATCCCACCCCCCTTTCTCTGTAATTATGTAAGTCTGTTGCCTGTCTGTCTGTCTGCCTGTCTCTCTCCCTCTCTTTATCTCTTTCTATATATATATATATCTCCCCATTAGTGTGTTTAAAGTGTGCAAGAATACTTCATTTGTCAATCGCAGATTATTTGGTTGTGATGCAGATAAAAGTGAAGTGTTACCAAAATTAGAATCCATCACGTTCCGTTCATACACTTGTTTGTAAATTGATCCAATGCTTTTGCTCAATTCTGGGTCAACTCTTGAAGTAACAGTGGTTGTAAAGATAGTAACGGTGGAAGTGGATGTAACTGCTTTTTCAGTAGTAGTATACCACCAGTCAGTACATTTGTATGCAAGGAGCGTTATATTGTTGGCAAAACCTCAGAAATTGATAGTTCGTGATAAGAAATCCATCTGAGATAACAAGGAATGATCTGAACCAAATTTTCACATTAATTCTCTTGTTTTGTCAGAATAAGTAAGTTGCAGAGAACACAACAGTGTATACTGACGGCAAGAGTTGGCCAAACTATCAAGAGTCATGTCACGTGGAACATTTCTTTGCCACCCACTACCCTCTCCCATCCTCACTCTGTTCTGCTTACATCAGTTCGGGCCAAAACAGAGAAGTCATATACAGAGAGTTTTGCTTTACTGCATACAGAAACCAAATTTGAACAGAGCAGTTCACTGCCTTTCCAGTGCAGAAATGCTTTTCTGTGACTGCCTGCAAAGGAGGATGAAAGGTGTGGGAGTGGGAGGGAGTGGGGCGTTGACGGGGAGATGGGAGGGCGGGACGGGTGAGGGAGAGAGGATCATTTCTGTACCATTTCTAATCAACAGCAGTGCCACATCTGTTGGAAATCTAGCGCAGAGAGAAAAGAAGAAGAAAAAATAATCCATGATCTTCGACATTGAGAAATAATTTCCGGTGGTAAGAACGGACAAATCTATCTCTATTCTTTTTTTTTTTTTGCGGGGGATTGTTATAGATTGTGTGTGTGTGTGTGTGTGCACGCGCGCGCGCGCCCGTGCGTGTGTGAGTGTGTGCGTGAGTTAGCGAGTGTGTGTGTTGCTCATATCAATGAGCATTATTCGAAATTTTCGCGCAAAATTTCGTCCATAAACGTAACTACGAATGATTTTGATTTAGTAAGAGAAAAAAAAAAAGAACAGTCACTGCTTCGCTGAAACGCTTATTACGTTTTCATTATATTGACTGTTCACGTTGTCATTTTTTCGCTTAATCCTTCTAGGACAATCACTGTATGGTGCAGGTTTACAATCGGCTGGTGCACCGCGTTTTGTAGGCTATGAGCAATCGCTCATTATTTGGTCAAAATAAAAATCACGACTGCTGTCCTCGGAGATAAACAGAATGAAGTCGTCCTGAGGAGCTAGTGCTCTCTACCTCTTAAAGGCTGGAAAAGGGGAGAAGGAAACGAGAAGGCTTTGAAAGGGGTACAAAATGGAACGATTTCAGACCCAGCGCTCTGATCATTATTCTGAGGCCTTGCAGGGGTTAGCATCGGAAGCTAGCCTTCTGGAATGGAATTCCGAATGCTGGTGGCACATGGAGAGAAGTTCTAATGCACTGTTGTCCGGGAGTGGAGGACCCGATTCTTTACTACCTGGCTCCTTGTGGATCGCTGGGCAGGAATCATGGTCCCCAATCCTCGCTGACGCTTCCACCATGCCATCCACGATTTTTCCCCCCTTTTCATCACAGAGGCCTTGGAAATGGTCTCATTGGATCCATCTGGGATAGCAGTCCTGAAGCACTTGTGGTGGATTTAGAATTATTCTGGAGTCTCAGTGCAGAGCGTCTCTGGAGTAATGCTGGACTCGTGGAGAGAGACTGCAAGGAAGACTGTCACATGGGGAAGGAGAACTCGGCGATGGGTGTCAGCATTCCCTTGCAACCGTGTTGCCTGTACAAGCAATGATTCGCAGTGATTGAAGACACTGGCCTTGTTTGCCAAAGTGGCGGTATACCTGCACATACGTGCTTGTTCCAGCTTAAGTCCTCGATTATCTCAACGCCAAGGTACCTTTCATTATCTATCTAGAGACTTTCTCCGTGGATTGGGAGGTCAGAGGCTTCCCCATCGTGGTGAATGTGAGGTAATTACATATGCCTATAGATGAATGTCATCTGCTAGACCTCCTTTTTCCACTTCAGATGTTTTGGAGATCGTAAGTGTTAGGAGCGAATAGATAATATGATTCAGGATAGTGAAAGTAAACAGTATTATGGTAGACCTGATCTTTTAATTCAAGTTGTTGTAAGCCACAAAAATGCCACGAACTCTGAGGTACTAAGGAGGTTTCCTGGCCAAACGAGAAGCTCTGGCCCTCCACTTCGACTTGCTGGAATTCAGTCTGTAAGGAAGCTCTGCATTCAGTTGTGTATCTGCGTTTGCCGAGGGTGTAGTTCTTCAAAAGTCGATAGCAGCACATCTCGTCAGAGGCCGTAAAGAACTAACAGCATAGTATCTGTTTGTACATCCTCGTCATGGATTGCAGTTAGGAGGAGTTGAGTTCCACATCACCTGTTTTTACGGAAGCCGTGCTAGGCGTCGACCACAGTCCTGACCGGGGGTACTAGGGCGACACACGACACGACATGACCTGGACCTTGATGAAGGGTTTGGCTTGGGGAAGCGCTACAGTATAACACGAATTTCCATCAGCTTGCCACAGACTGATGTCAAGGCAGTTGGACGGTAGTTCTCTGCAGAGCTGCCTCTCTTACAGACAGGTGGGACCAAAGCCTGAAATGACATGTCCAGGACCTTACCGGTCAGAAAGGAGAATCAGAACCGAAACCAAGGTAGGCGCAGAACTCTGGCCGGGCAATAAACGGAAGGCGGAAGGGAGGCCATGTTGTCGGAGTCAACAGGCCAGCGGATTTCAAGTTGTTGAAGAAGTTTGGAGAGCGGTCTGTAATGAGTGAAAGGATCGGGTTAATGGGTGTAATCACGCTAGTAATTTTATTCACTGAGAAGTTTGACATTGTTACCCCAAAGTGGCGATATTAAAGTATTGAAACCAAACCCACACAGACACACACACACACACACACACACACACACACACACACACACACACACACACATACACAACTGAACCCGTTCGTAGGCTCAGTTGTTACCCAAAACTGACGGAGCTGCATCTCAATAGCTTGCCATTGTTCTTTTTTTCCCCTTACGTGTCACCTTTTTTCATGTCCACCTTAAAATGACGTGTTCCAGTGTTCAGTGTTGGTCGTCCATCACAAATCTCCCCTCTAAGATGGAGTCTTGTCATTCGTAATAAGCGAGTTGTCTCATTTCAGCTTTAGGTTTCTGTCCCTTCTATCACAGACTGTCACTCTTTCTCGTAGACAACCGTGTTTGTAGTCAGTATACAGGTTTCTCCCCAAAGCTTCACTGTTCAGTTTCCCTCCTCGAACAGCACATACGTTCGTTCAAGTATTTTCTTTCCTGAACCAGAATCATCAGATAGAGCCTACAACTGAAGTCACTGGAACATAACACTCGACGTTTAATCTGAACAGTATGCTCTGAACACATCTATTTACGATACCTTCGTGATACAGCGTTGCCTCATCCATTGTGCTCTGCACAGAATGAGATGTGTATGCAGCCACGTCCAGAGGGATAGAATGGGCGTTTATTCCCAAACAAACCATGCACAGACATGACACCGTTGTCACGTTTCGTTTAATCACTGCACGCCCAAAATCACTCCGGGTGGGTCAGAGAGGACACGTGTCCACACTCCCACCCACCCATCCCCCTCCTCCCCGAGGAGTATACCCAGTTTCCTCCCTTTGTTCCAGAATGTTTTCCCTCTTTCTGAAAGTGTCCCAAACGGCGAAACATATCAAAGCACATTCCACATGAATATGAGTGGGAAGTGATTATGGACCTAAGCCAAAACTACCCCACCCCCACCCTGTTCTCAAACCACTCTACATGGTCCAGAGACACCCCATGGAGTGATGTATGCACGTGCCATTTCCTTCTCCCTGTCACATAGCGCGGGCAAGTATGTGCACGTGCCTGTTTTTACCCCATGGGGGATTTTTAAACCGTGCCCCAAATCCCTCACTGGAGAATGGTTCCGGAGCAGAGTAGTGTGTGTGTGTGGTGTGTGTGTGTGTGGTGTGTGTGTGTGTGTGTGCGCGCGCGCGCGTGCGTGGTGTGTGTGTGTGTGTGTGTTGTTGTGTGTGTGTGTACTTGCGCGCGCGCACGTGTGTGTGTGTGTGTGTGGGTGTGTGTGTGTGTGTGTGTGTGTACTTGCGCGCGCGCGTGTGTGTGTGCATGTGTGTGTGTGTGGTGTGTATGTACTTGCGTGTGTGGTGTGTGTGTGTGTGTGTGTGTGTGTGTTTTGTGTGAGGGGGGTGTGTCCTGCCCCCTTCCACAATTGAGGTGTGCATGCTTTGATTGCTGTTTTGTCGTATGGGAGACTTTGAGGAAATTAATGAGGGGAATGATTCTGGAACAAAGGGGATGTCGGCCTGTGGGTGGGCGGGAGAGGGGGGTGGTGGTGGTGGAGAGCGAGTTTGGGCAGGTGCCCTTTCCCATCAGGAAGTGATTTGGGGCGTAATGTGATCATGAAACTTAACAACCGTCATCAGACCTCTCGCTCATGTGCGCTGTCCGCGTAACAGCAACCGGTTTAGACACCTAAAAAAAGATCTCCTAAAACAACCTTGAATCCTTCCCCTCCTGAACAAAACGATGGTTCCCAGGAATGTGTTATTTAAAACAGAAAACTCTTCAAAACATCGGCGCTTAACCAGCTGACCAGTCAGAACACCGGTTGTCGGCGCCGGCTGGTTCAGTTCACAGGCGAAGACGTTCAACCGGTGATCGTAACCGAAGACATCCGCTTGTGATTGTTCAGATTATCCCTACACATTTCTAATCCATCATCTATCCATCACACAGGCAAATCCGATCCTTGAAACCGTTCCTCTAAACTGTCGACCTGCCCATTCTCTGTCCGAATGCTGCAATGGATCGGAGACTGTCCAAAAAGGTCATCTTCGGCGGACTCGAATTCCACCTCTTCATCGTCCTCCTCCACGTCTTCGGTGACGTGTTCGGGAATGCTGAACAGGATGCCCTGATCTCCAGCTTGACCTTGATCCGGGTCCTCGCCCGCCTTGGTACGGGGCGCCATGTCCAATTTGATGTACTGTCTGAGGTCGGTGTCCAGGCGTTTATCCATGATGGTCTTGAGGCAGATCTGGTTTCGGGCTCGAGCCGACTGGAACTGGTCGCGGGCGACGAACTCTTCGAAGTACTGGCGCAGGTAGGCCTCCTTGTTCTCCCGGCGGATGTACTTGACCATCAGCACCACGATGCTGAAGGCGTAGAAGAGCAGCACCACCACGATGTAGAGGAGAGCGTCGAGAGAGCCTGCACACACGGAGAGACAGAAATGAAACTGTCCGTGTATGTGTGTGTGTGTGCAGTAAGATAATTTCCTTTTCTCTGTTTCTGCTTCTGTCTGTCTGCCTTTGTCTGTCTATGTGTTTCTGTTTTTATCTCATCCCTTCACAGGCATGAATGGTTTGCCTCCAAGCTCATGATGCTATTTAATCCATGACGACATTTAATATTTCTAATTGTGTCTGCCATAATGTGCGTGAGCGAATCTATAAGCTTAGTCTCAAACGCTTTGCATGTGAACATGTTTGCAGTATTTACTGTAGTCATCAGTCTGATATGTTGCCTATTTTGAACTACTAAAACCATTAAAAGCATCTGTTATAGTCACTTACCTTAAATGTTTCCGAACTTAAGATGCGAAATACCGACTGAACCATCTGGTCTAGCCAATACTGTGTCAAGTTTTTCCCATTTAGATGGAAAAAGGCACCCGCAGCTTCTATTAGAGTCACTGGTTTTTACGTTCCCCAAAGAAAGTCGTCCGCAGCATATATTAATTAAAGTCGTTTGTCTTTACATGTTCCCAGAGATTTGAAACGCTATTAGTGCATATATTGCAGTCGCATGTCCTATACTCACAATATCAAACCACTCGAAACATTTGCTCTCTAACAACTGGATATATCGCTTTTTTGTATACCATTAAAAGAGTACAAGTGAAGCGAGGGCCCAGTAGAGGGGCTACGAGACGACCGCATACATATCAAAGGGAAATAATTCTCAAGATCATCAGATCAGCAGAGGGCGATTCACTCACCAGGCAGCTCACAAGACAATCAGATCAGCCACTCGCTACTCACTCACCTGGAGACGCTGAGGTGCTGCTAAACCACTTTGTGGCGTGGGATCTGTCCTGAATCCACGAATAAGTCATAAGACTAAGTTGTTGTTTTTTATTATAAGGCAGAGAGAAAGAGAGGGAAGGCAGGGGGTGGGGTGGGGGGGGGGGCCTAGGGGAGTGACGAGAGAGATGAGAGGGGAGGATCAAGTGTGTGTGTGTGGTGTGGGGGGTGGGGGGGGGGGGGGGGGGGTTATAAAATCGGTCAGTTTCACGGTTTCCTCACCTTCCTGTGACAGCATGCCACGTGTCTGGTTCCCTGTATCCGGCGACACGCACGGACAGAGCTGCATCGACCCGTTCTGACACAACGACGCCATCACCGTTGTCGTCGACGTTGTCGTCGTCGTCGTCATCGTCGACGCGGTGGTGTTGACGGAAGGGCTGGTGGATGTGTAGTTGTGGGCATGGCTGTGTTGTTGGTGTACAGGGAGTTGCTGCGGCGTTGAAGGCCACTGAGGTGGGGGAGGTCAGAGTGGTGTGTGAACTGTTCACCAGCAGACCCATGCTTGGTTGGTTCCAGTAGCTCGGTCGGCTTTGAAAGCGGCTCCCTCCTGGAGACGCAGGATATGTCTTTTCGTGTACAAATGAACGAACGGAAGAATGAAGAAATGGACGAATGAAGGAATGTAGTGCACAACTACAGTCCTCCCATTTTAAGATACTATGCGGCTCTGCCTCGCTCAGAGTGTTTTAAGATCGTACAAAGCGTTTTTTTTCTTTCCTTTCCTTCCTTTAGTTGCTTATGTACACAGAGTTGCAAGATGTAGTGTGCTTCATTCCTGGCTAATTCTCTCGATAGTTGCTCTTTTGCGCTCCTAGCCCTTTCCAGGGCCAGCAGGCTTTATAGTCACTGTTTTATTTGTTAGAAATCTCGTCATTCCTGAAGACATTCTACCATCTCTTCGTGTACAGGCAGTCACAGCTATTGCACTTTAAAACCCATGTCTTATTCTCTTCTCACAATAAAGAGTTATAAATTGTACAGCAGCATTAGTAGAGTCGGTTCAATAATATCTTACTTTACCAGTCAATCCTCTGTCTCTGCTTTACATAACATAATCCTAAACCTTTTGAAAACAAAAGCTAGTACCCAATGACCAGAAGACAGCCCTTATCATGTTCTTGTTGCAAGGTAATCATTAATTAAGCTTTTTTTTTCAAGGCAGTCCTCCATGTTTCCTGTTCACACGGCAGTCAGCGACATATCCTTTTCTTGTCGTGGTCCTTAATGTTTCCTTTTCACTCGACGGTCAAGTTTCCTTTCCACAAAGTAGTCCTAAATGCTTTCTTTTCACAGGTAGTCGTCAACACCTTTTTTTTTCACGGGACAGTCCTCAATATTCCTGTTCACAAAACAGTTAACAATATTTCCTTTTCTGAAAGTAATCCTCAGCGTTTCCTTTTCACAAATCAGTGCGTTACTCTCTCATTGTCACAAACTAGGCTTCAGCATTTCTAGCTCACAAACAAGTCTCAAATCTTTGGAAATGATGACAGACGTTTCTTTTCTCCCTGGATGGACGAAGTAGTGTTTAGTGTGACGCACGTGCTATTGAGACTGACGTGTGCACCATGTCTTCTCAACGCAGTTTACTGAAACAGATGCAAAAACATTGTTGAAAAGAAAACACCAACAGCAACAACAACAATACAGAAGAAAGAAGTGGTTTTCCATCTTCTCTGTTCGCTTTTTTTTCCCCATTTACGTCTGTCTCTCTCATCCTGTTTCTGTCTCTCTCTACTATCCTTGCGTCTTGCATTGCTCACATATTTGCTGCAGCACACACACACACACACACACACACACACACACACACACACACACACACACACACACACACATCATAACACACATGAGTAGGCAGAGAGGAGAGAGAGAGAGAGAGAGAGAGAGAGAGAGAGAGAGAGAGAGAGAGAGAAGAGAGAGAGAGAGAGAGGTGGGTGGGGGTGGGGTGGGGTGGGGAGAAGTAATCAGCCACGTGGAAAAAAAGTACATACATGCATACACACACACACACACACACACACACACACACACACACACACACACACACACACACACACACATACATACATACATACATACAGAGACAGACAGGCAAAGACAAAAAGACAGAGAATAATATTCACACAGCTTTAATTCGTGGTACACATTCGCGCGCGCGAGATGAGACACAGAGAGAGACACAGAGAGAGAGAGAGAGAGAGAGAGAGAGAGAGAGAGAGAGAGAGAGAGAGAGAGAGGAGGAGGGAAGGAGAAAGAGAGAGACACACACACACACGCATGCACGTACACAGACACTCAGACGCACATGTGCATGCGCGCGTGTATGCAGGAACACATGCAACACACATTCGATTGCGCGCACGCATGCACAATCACACATATGCGCACGCATACGAACACACACACACACCACACACACACACACAACACACACACACACACACACACACACACACACATTCGTATTGCGCGCACGCATGCACAATCACACATATGCGCACGCATACGAACACACAGACACACAACACACACACACACCACGCACGCACCACGCGCGCGCACGCACGCACGCACGCACGCACGCACGCACGCACGCACGCACGCACCACACACACACACACACACGCACGCACGCACGCACGCACGAACGCACGCACGCACACCACACACACACACACACACACACACACACACACCACACACACACACACACACACACACACACACACACAGAGGAACATACTGAGCCAACACAGGCACGTCAAGCGTCGAGTTCCAAGCCAGGTCAACACATCGATTTCGGTCTCGTGTCTTCTTCTGAATATCAAAGCACACCCACCCACTATAGCGAAGGAGAGAAACAAAACGGCAAAAGCCAGGGCAAGTTGTGAGAGCATCGACTCATTTGTCCTGATAATGAAACCGTCGTCGTTGATTTGCTTCTGTTCCAGTGGCCTTTGCGTAAGTGGGAAAGAGGGAGGAGAGGGTGGGAGTTTGGAAAACGAAGGAGGAAGTGGGGGTGGCGGGATCAATATTTATCAAACGATTTTTTTAAAGGAAAAAAAAAATGAAAGGAAACATTTGCAGATTTCTTGGACAGACCTCCATTGTGCACACTGTATTGCCCGGCAGTGCTATTATACTTCGATCCAGTCCAGCCGATGGCGCATAGAGTTGAAAGCGTTATCTGGGCCTGTTCCACAGCAATGCCTTACCTCATCATCACGACAGATTTCTCCGAGCGCGATTCAGGAACTCTCTCTCTTCTCTCGTGTGTGTTGGTGTGTGTGTGTTTTGTGTGTGTGTGTGTGTGTGTGTGTGTGTGTGTGTGTGTGTGTGACTCCCTATGGTTTGTTTCTTATGAAAGTGGGGGTTTATTTTTGTTTGTTTTGTGTTTAAACATATTTCACAATGAACAATCAATCCCCACTTGTTGCCGTAGTGCCACGCTGCATTCAGACCACCATTTAAGAAGCAGTGGACAAGGGAAAGAGAAAAAAAATTGTTCATAAGTAAACAACAGTGCACTGCAGACCACAACACCGCGCTAGAATATACAGCGTTCACATAAGTTCATTGCACTACACTGTAGTGGAGAGTACTACCGTAATCGAAAGTAGATAGCACTAAAGTAGAGTTGAGTCACAGTACAATGTACCAGTACAGCAAACGAAACCAATCCTGAAACCACCGGGTCGGTGTTTACATCAACCCAACGCAGTCCTCACGTTGGGGAAGGGAGAGATCATTTCCAGTAATCAGCTGCGCTGCTAGCGACGGGTGGGAATCTCATTTCCAGATGCTAAGCGATAGTCGTTCATTCCATTTGTAAATGGATGATGATGATGTGTGTACAGCTCTCCCGACATGAGATGCTTCAGTCGGCGCTGCCGTTTTCCTTTTCTTACCCTACGACGTTTTCCTACTTATTGTAGCCTTCCCCTACATTCTCCCCTGACTTTCCCAAACATTTTGTTTTTGATACGTTTCATGACTTTTTACAACATTTTCATACTCTGTCCTACCTTTTGTATTCTTTTCTGTTCCTCCCCTACGTTTCCTCAGTTTTCCTACCTTTTCTATTCTCCCCCATGTTTCCTTAGTTTTCCCTACCTTTCTATTCTTTTGTTTATTCTTCCCTACGTTTCCATAATTTTCCTTCTTTCCTCCTCTTTTCTATTTCTCCCTGCTTTTTGGACTGTTTCCTCCCCCCCCCCCCCCCCCCCCCCCCCCCCCCGTTCTTTTCTATTCCGTTTCTCATAGTTTCTATACTGATCTTCTCCTGACTCTTTTCTTTTTTCTTTTTTTTCTGTTGCTGTCGTCTTATCTTCCGTATTGACGACTCTTTCCTGAAAAATCTAACCTAGAAATCTGTAAATCTGGGCATCCCAGACATACTCTTTCACAGGACGAGCCTGCCAGAACTTTTTTTTCCGGTGACATCCATGTTTTGTCGCCTCAACATCGTTATGACTCACATCCTGTTACGCAGGATTCTTGCCAGTTACGAGACTGATATGATCTCAGAGGCTGTTAAAACCTCCCGAATCAATTTCAGTGGTACCAGACAGAAGTAAGGAATTTCAGTTTAAGCAAATACATTTTGTATGGTTGGCAACTTAATTCTTGCTTACTGAGTCTTCATGCTTTAGATTGCTGGTGTGTACGGGTGTGAAGTGAGCGACACAGCGTGGTCAACAGAAGGAAGAAGCAGCGCTGACTGGACGCGGCCACTGGAGGCTGGAAACTCATCAGACCAGTCGTTATTAACTGAAAGTCCAACAGTCGCTCAGCTCAGTAATTAATCTCTTTCTACGACACCGCAGATTTTTTTTTTAACATTTCGAAATATCGATCAGAGTTAGCTGGCTTCAATTAAGATAAAATATGAAAATGGTGTATACATGATTGGTCTGGACATGTATTATCTAATCTAGTATACGTTGCCTCTGAAAAAAAAGTATTACAATCCGAACATTGAATGTAAAATTTTTACATACACATTTTTGTTATTCATTTTTCTAACCTAACTTTCCACATATTTTTGTCTGATATCAAAATTACATTTAACCGATCAATTGATGTTTGCATCCCAGTTAATGTAACCAAGAAATATGTAACATAGTATTTCATATAAGGTCTGGTTCTTCTGAAATTGGCGCTTTACCAGCATTCGGAAGTAGGATCTACATTGTGACACGTTTTTTTTCAATTGCAGACAATCAAATTCTACTTTTTCATGTTTCAAGGGCTGTTTGGGATTCTATGCTTCTCTGGAATACATCACATTCACTACTTGAAATTTTTTCTTGGTTTGTGGCTTAATTGTGCGGGAGTGCGCGTGTACACACAGGCGTTCGTGCGCAGCGTGCGTGCATCCGTGCATGTACATGTCGTATGAGTTCCTTTCGTGTTGCTGCTGAGTCGACAACATCGATAACCCTTAATTCTGTGCCCAACAACGGGAAAGTCCACAAAGTTACAGGCCTACTATTCTTTATCTGCACTGGACTGACTGGTCAATCTCCACCTTCCCTGATCTCTCCCTGAGCCATCGGAAAGTCCGCAGAGCTATAGGCCTACTATTCTTTATCTGCACTGGACTGACTGGTCAGTCTCTACCTTTCCCTGATCTCTCCCTGAGCCCAACAGACCGTCGTTTCCAACTTCAACGCACCTCCATTCTCACTCGTTCCAGTCAGCAGGACAAGTGAAAGAACAGGCCATTTCAGGTAATGAATACGAATTTCCAGCCCGCCAATGGAAAGAGGGCAGCAATTCCAAATTTGACCGACTGCCTGAAATCAGACGTTATTCTAGGTACAAAGACCTGATTAGACCAGACCGCTGCAACCGCAGAGAACCTGCCAGACACCTGCACAGTATACAGGATAAAGGTGTCGAATGGGGTGGTACAATGATAGCAGAGCGCGGTAGCTCAGACAGCGACTACCCCCTGAAGTTGACGACTGTGAACTGCTGTGAGTGAGAGTATATTTGAATGGACGTGACACACTTTACCTTGAAACATACTACTCACCCGACGTGATAGAAGAACCCAGTCTGAGGAATTTTGGAACATCAATCCAATAAACAGGAAATTCTCACCTCATTCCAAGCTCCAAGGTTGGGGACTGGCAGGCAACAACATTCAAACCAAGATCTCTATGTCCTCGCTTCCACTGCGACTTTCGTCAACGACGATGGTCTCGAGTTGCTCGTGATGATAACACTCTGGACTTCTGTCTAACCAGATCCCGACAACTCTTTCCAAGGCTGGTTGTGTCTGGCCTCTCTGACCGCTGTATTCCATACTGTGAGGTTAACATTAGTTGGCTGACGAATAAAGAAGCACCCTGCAAAATCCCCCACGGTGCAAAGGCAAACTGGGACAGCATATAGGAAACAGCCGGTGGTCTTAGTGTCATTTTACAACGAATCAAAGACAAGAGAACAATAGACGTGACGTGGACTACCTTCAAGAATGTCATAATTGAAGCTGTCAGTACCATCACATCACACTGAAGGCTATGCATAAAGCTTGGCCCACCGTGGGTCACAGATGAGATCAGGAAACTAGTTACGAGAGAGACAAGATGCACAAACGAATGAGGAGGACCAAGTTTTGAGGAACTGAAAGACGAGGTGAAGACCTTTTGACGCATCATTCAGACAGTTCCCCAGCCTGCTGGAGTTACCTAAATAGTGTTAACACCGAGGGAGACCCAGGCGAACAGGCTGCAAAGAACAAGAGGTTCTGGGCCTACGTCGAGCTCCAGCAGCTTCCAATGTCGGTGCTGATCACTGAGGAAGATAACCGCTTAACCTGTGAACTACAAGAGCAGGCAGACATCCTAAATCAATAGTTTCAGTCTTCGGCAAGGGAGAAACCTACACGAACCCAGAATTGTTACAGTACGCAGGAATGCCAGACTGAGACCACTCATTTATGGATGAAACACGTGTCACAGAACTTGAGGGTGACAGCTCTACTGCAAAATCTCAAGCTGTCCATGCTGCACAAGATCCGCACTAGTCTCGTCCGCAGCCCCAGGCTGCAATCAACTTGATCTCCTTCCCTCTCGGCAACAAGGGTGCGGCCAGCAGTTATGCCCCATTCAAACCCGAACACTGTAGAGAAACTCCGCTTAGTTCTTTTGGAGAATAATCAATAATGGAACGGCCTGTCAACAAGAAGCTGTGCAGACCACTACAAAGCATGAACAGTCACTTATCTCCTCAAAATAAAGGCGCAAAATTTGAGGAAATAAGCAACTATCTGCTCGTACTTCGTTTTCATTGTCCTGAATGTTGTTTGTCTCTGCTGAAGAAGACCAAAGAAGTCCGATAAGTAACTATCTGCTTGTACTTCGTTTTCATTGTCCTGAATGTTGTCTGTCTCTGCTGAAGAAGACCAAAGAAGTCCGATAAGTAACTTCTGCTCGTACTTCGTTTTCATTGTTTTGAATGTTGTTTGTCTCTGCTGAAGAAGACCAAAGAAGTCCGATAAGTAACTTCTGTTCGTACTTCGTTTTCATTGTCCTGAATGTTGTTTGTCTCTGCTGAAGAAGACCAAAGAAGTCCGATAAGTACTATCTGCTCGTACTTCGTTTTCATTGTTTTGAATGTTGTTTGTCTCTGCTGAAGAAGACCAAAGAAGTCCGATAAGTAACTATCTGTCGTACTTCGTTTTCATTGTCCTGAATGTTGTTTGTCTCTGCTGAAGAAGACCAAAGAAGTCCGATAAGTAACTCTGTTCGTACTTCGTTTTCATTGTCCTGAATGTTGTTTGTCTCTGCTGAAGAAGACCAAAGAAGTCCGATAAGTAACTTCTGTTCGTACTTCGTTTTCATTGTCCTGAATGTTGTTTGTCTCTGCTGAAGAAGACCAAAGAAGTCCGATAAGTACTATCTGCTCGTACTTCGTTTTCATTGTTTTGAATGTTGTTTGTCTCTGCTGAAGAAGACCAAAGAAGTCCGATAAGTAACTATCTGTTCGTACTTCGTTTTCATTGTCCTGAATGTTGTTTGTCTCTGCTGAAGAAGACCAAAGAAGTCCGATAAGTAACTCTTGTCGTACTTCGTTTTCATTGTCCTGAATGTTGTTTGTCTCTGCTGAAGAAGACCAAAGAAGTCCGATAAGTAACTCTGTTCGTACTTCGTTTTCATTGTCCTGAATGTTGTTTGTCTCTGCTGAAGAAGACCAAAGAAGTCCGATAGTAACTATCTGCTCGTACTTCGTTTTCATTGTCCTGAATGTTGTTTGTCTCTGCTGAAGAAGACCAAAGAAGTCCGATAAGTAACTGTCTGTTCGTACTTCGTTTTCATTGTCCTGAATGTTGTTTGTCTCTGCTGAAGAAGACCAAAGAAGTCCGATAAGTAAACTGTTTGCTCGTACTTCGTTTTCATTGTCCTGAATGTTGTTTGTCTCTGCTGAAGAAGATAATGAGTTCCAAACGCGTCGTGTTTGTCATGTAATGTGTTTGTGTCTTTCATTCGGCAATACAGTCCTTTTTTTAAAGTTCGGAAAACATTCCGCAGGATTCAGGCCGGAATTACAGCGAACTCCCTCTTTTTCAGCCCCCCCCCCCCCCCCCCCCCTCTCACCTTCCGTTACCTGTCAGAATGATCAATAAATTGATCGTAAGCCCTTAACAGAAGAAGAAGAAGCAGAAGAAGAAAACTTATGTATTCCAAGATCTAGAGATAAATGGGTTTCCGTTTTGCGACAGCGAAACTGTCATTGCGAAATGATCAGACACATGGGGAAAAAGAAAACGAAGATGAATAATGTAGGCATGGAACAGTGGACAGTAGTTGCCGGGAAATTAGCTTGCATACAAATTGGCTGATTTTCTGCTTCAGGAATTGGGTGGCTACTCCTTTCTTTCCTGCTTTCCCACATGTTTTACATTAACCTGAAATTACATATTCATACGATTTTCTTTCATGTGTTTAATAAAGAAAGATCGCTGCAAATGAAGGTTTACCGCTCTCTCTCTCGCCCCCCCCCCCCCCCCCCCCCCTCCTCTTTCTGTTTCTCTTTTGACTTAATGTATGAAGACATAAAATGTAGAAGTCATATGCGCGTGTGTGCGTACATGTTCTTGTGTGTGTGTGTGTGTGTGTGTGTGTGTGTGTGTGTGTGTGTGTGTGTGTGTGTGTGTGCGCGCGCGCGTGCGTGCGTGCGTGCGTGCGTGCGTTGTTGTGTGTGTGTGTGTGTGTGTGGTGTGTGTGTGGTGTGTGTATGAGTGCGTGCGTGCGTGTGTGTGTGTGTATGTGTGTGAAAATTTCATGTTTATGCATTCAGATCTGTTGCAATGTTGGATTAATCCTTTCAATGAGACTATAAACAGAGGTTCTGATATGGGAAACGAATAACAGCGACGGCAGCAACTCTTCGTCGCGCCAAGTGAAAACGTGAGCGTGAATTGAAACGAGGCAGCTTGGTCTCTAACCGAGGACAGGCGCTTTATAAGTATGATAATAATAATTTCATTACTGCGGGGCCTATTAACAATCTGTTATTCAACGGGTGCGTTTTATAAGTCCAAGTCCAAACTCAATTTCGCAGACTATTTCAGTATTACATTCATTTGCTGTTTTTTGTACTCCTAGTTCTTTTAGAACAGGGAGTACTTTACAATGGGAACGAAGAAATGCTGTCTGTCAGTCTGTCTGTCTGTCCGTGGCCAAAATGTGTTCCAATCGCTCCAGACAAAACTT
>CM031606.1:34832032-34852849 GCA_018398815.1 Conus ventricosus
AGACCAAGAAGATCGAAGGAATCACCCTGAAGTACCCGGAAGTCAGAAAAGAGTGAAGACCAACAGACATGCGAGAGTACTGACGCGGAAGTGAGGCCGCGAATGACGTGGCCAAGCTAAGAAGATCTCCCAAAACCGTGTCCGCTGGAAGAGTGTGGTTGCGGCCCTATGTTCCCCAGGGAATTCAGAGGACTAAGAAGAAGAAGAACTGCAGAGTGCATGTTGGAAGATATTTGCATTGGGGTGTGGCGGTGAGCCGGCGGATAGGCTGTCTTGAACCTACAAAATTATTATTTCAGCCTTCTATTTGTTGTTGTTTTGTTTGTATATATATATTTTTTTTTTTATCATAAAGTGGGGTGGTGGGAGGGGGGGGGGGGGGGGGGGGGTCTCCCATATTTTCATTAACACGAGGGGGGAGGGGATGCAAATTCATGTGAAAGCACTGAGCGGGGAGTAAGGCTGTGGGAGGGGGGGGGGGGGGGGGGGGAGCAGGGAGGTTATCTTTCAAACTTTTATGACATGGAAGGAGGGAGGGATGGGGTGCGTCATTATCTAGCGTTCATATTTTTGGCTTCATGTACTTCCATAAAGAGAGCCGGTGCACCACTGCCCCTACCATATCCTCCCTACCCACCCCCGATTCCGACCCCATTATTTTTTGCAATCATTGTGTATGCTAGAATTTTTTAAGTTTCAAAATAGTCAGGTTCATAAAAGAATCAGGTGTAGGCCTTCGGCTTATGATAATGAAATATGAAGATGATCATGTCATATGACTGGATGATCATGTCTTATTATTGGATGTTCATGTCATATAACTGGATCTTTCGTTTCAATAGGAATTACGTTTTTTTGTTGCTGATTTTTTTTTTGTGTGTGTGTGGTGTGTGTGTGTGTGTGTGTTTGTGTGTGTTGTTTTGTTCTTCAGTTTAACGTCTTCCCACACAAGGTGATTTCAGACGGTGTGTGAGAGAGAGAGAGAGAGAGGGAGAGAGTAGAGAGAGAGAGAGAGAGAGAGAGAGAGAGAGAGGAGAGAGAAGAGAGCGCACTCGCGCGCGCCTGTGTATTTGGATGAGTGAGTGGCGTGTGCGCTTGGTGTGGTGTGTGTGTGTTGTTGTGTGTGTGTGTGGTGTGTGTGTGTGTGTAATTTCTTTTGTGGTATGAGGGGTTGTTGAAAGTTAAAGATAAATTCCTACTGGACTACGTAGTAGATGGGGGCATAACGAACAAAGTAAAGCAATAATTATTTAATATTTTTGGTAAAGTCAGTGGAGTCGATCTATTATGTGAAATATTAGAACCAGTTTTGAGCACTGTATTCTTTACTCCTGGACAATCTAGTAGCAGGTGACGTACAGAAAGAGTTTCCCACACATGCATGTAACATTTTTACTGTATTTGGTTCGGAGAGAATTTTAAACGCATCCTATGAATTAAAGTTGCTACCTCTCTAGATGTCGTATTTTCAAATTTGTCTAATTGAGTCTTGGGCTGGATGTCGGGATTTGGGTTTTGTATACAGTTGTGATAATATGCTATGTGTGTCTTCCAATAACCTCTTGAAACTGTTAAAGGATACTCTAGTAATTAAAGTATAACATTCTGATAGGTCTAGTGGAATGTTCAGAGAAGTCGTTCCATCAATGTTGCGAGCTGCTCTCCGAGCAGCTTGGTCAACTTTTCTCATTTGTGGAAATTCCACAGTGTGAGGCACCCAACAGAAAGTCACATTTATTCTTTTCATCGATAGAGATGTGTCACATAATTAATTTCTGTAATAGTCTCACAGCGATCTTTGGATTTAGAGACTGTAAGGCAGAAAGGGCTGACTTTGAATCACTGCACAATAAAAGTTGACAATTTTCTATGGAAGACTTTAAAACATACTTCAGGGACATTAGAATAGCAACTAATTCTGCAGTAAATATTGACAAGTGTTTGCCAAGATAATATAATTCCTCCACTTTTGATTTGGTATTATAAAAGCTGCTCCTGCTCGATGGTCATCTAACACTGAACCATCTGTAAAAATTTGCAGATGATCCTTATATTGATTTTCCAAATGAGAATTTACATAATTTTTTAAAAGATATGGTGGATCGTTTTTGTTCAGTTCAGTATAAATTTGTGTCAAAATTTGCTTTGGTTTGTTCCCTTTTGGGGAGTGGGTGGAAAGGACGGATTGACAGTTATTTTGCTTTGGTTAATGTTGGTTTTTTTTCAAAAAGTAGATGTGTATGACTGAATAGATTTTGCTGATTTTATGTCTTTTGCTCTTTTAGCAAAATCTGTATCTGAATTTAGGGATAACTTCATTTGTACAGAAACTTTTTTGTGAAAGGTTCTTTAAAACAAATTTGGTGGAGGACACTTTTCGAAACTCGTTCAAAGGTAAAATTCCAATTTCATAGTATGTCCCAATGTTGCAGGTATGTGTGGGAACTCCAAGAGCAAGTTATATGCTTTGCAGTCTACACTTTGTAACTTATTAAGTAGATGCTGTGGAGCGCTGAAGAATACTTCTTGAGCATAAATCAATCTAGACCGCACAAGAGCAGAAGATAGGAGTGTTAAACTCTCTTTACTTTGTCCCCATTTTTGTTTGCTTATGATCTTTAGAAAGTTTAAACTTTTTCTTGCTTTATTCAAAATATGTTCAATATGTTGGTTCCATGAAATTTTTAGATGTTAAAAATACTCCTAAGAATTTAACAGATTTGACGTATTGTAAGACCGATCCATTCAGAGTAAATTGTGGAAGTTTGTCTGGGTCATATCCAGAGTTGAAAAGCATTAGATTTGTTTTTTCTGCCGACAGTGTCAATCCATTTTCATGTAAAAATCTACTGATATTGTTTAATTCATGTGATATATTGATCTTATGTAATTTAAGAATCTTAATGGTTTTTTCTTTCATAGTGACTTTCATCCACAGACATATGTCATCAGCAAACTGTACTAAGACTACGTCTTTGGATAAGCCTTTGGTTATGTCTGCAATCGGATGTTAAACAGGATTGGAGATAATACTGATCCTTGTGGAAGACCCATTTCCAGTGTTCTAGTGGGGGAATATGTATGCTCTATTCTTGTTTGAATAATTCTACTTTGAAGGAAAGCTCTGACATAATCATACATGGTTCCATTTATTCCAATAGTTTTCAGTTTATACAAAAGTCGTTTATGCACACTTGTTCATACGCTTTCCTTACGTCAAAGAAAAGTTGCCAAGATGTTTTTACGTCTTGCGAATTGCTGTTTAATATGTGTAGTGAGTTTCACTAGATGTTCTGTTGCTGATCTGCCTTTCTGAAAACCAGCTTGATTATAGGATAATTTGATGTTTATTACAAAAGTAAAGTAATCTGTTTAAGACAATTCTTTCCATTAGTTTGCATGTATGTGATGTTAAGGCAATTGGACGGTAGCTGTTTATGTTACTTCGAGGTTTTCCTTGTTTATGTATAGGAACTATGATAGAATGCTTCCATAATGAAGGCAAATTGCCATTTTTCCCCGCATTTTTGAATGAAGACCGAGATAAATTGTTTAACATTAGGTGGGACATGACGCAGCATTCATTAGAGATTCCATCTAAACCCACTGATGTTTTTTTGGTTCCCAGATTAGCAAGACATTCTTCTACTTCTTGAACTGTTATGGGGGCATTCAGATAGTGGTTTGCAACAGGGTCTGGATTGTTCTCGGTGAACTTTCCTTCTTCTTGCTCTCTGTGCAGTCTATTTTCTGTTGATAAACTATCTATACTGCCATTTTTGGCGAATATATCAACAAAAGCTTCGGCCTTTTCTAGATTAGATGGGAAATCCGAGTTTGTGTGTGTGGTGTGTGTGTGTGTGTGTTTGGGTTTTTTTTTTTTAATTAATATTTCAAATGGAATGCAACTTACTGTCTGTGGGTGGGGTGGGGTGGGGGGAGTGTGAATGTTCACAAGATAACCAAACTCAGTGCGTCAGTGCGCTCGCACGTGTGTGTGTATGTGTGTGTGTGTTGTGTGTGTGTGTGTGTTGTGTGGTGTGTGGTGTGTGCCGTTCTTACTGGTCCGGCGGATTCTTCTTCTTCTTCTGCGTTCGATTGAAGCTGGATGCGTCAGACTTGTAACCCGCCGCCATGATGAAGCCCGTGGTCTTCTCCAGTCAGAACGGGCTCCTCAAAGCTGCGCCCCGTAACTCCGCTCCCCCCGGCCAGGTTTTGTGTCGTAGAGCTGCATGAGTAGGACAGCGCAGGAGGACATGTTCAGGGGTCTGGGTCCAGTGTCACATGGACACTGGTCAGTGTAGGTGATCTTCAGGCGGTTAAGGGGCTCAGCAGTCTGCAGTGGCCAGTCCTCAGTCTGAAGAGGAAATTTTCTGCTGGTGCCTTTGGAGCTGGTGGATCGGGTCAGCACCACTCTCTGCACCCAGCCTTCTCTTCCACGGACTGAAACTGGTTGTGGATGATGGTCTTGGCCTCCCTGTAGGTCACGGGGTGGCTGAACTGCTCCATTTTGCTGCTTGCCTTGGAGAGAGCATCAGCTTTTTCGTTGCCCGTGATCCCACAGTGAGACGGAATCCACTGAAGTGTAATGACAGACTTTTTTTGAGAGTTCATGGAGGGCAGCCTTGATGTCTTGCGTATGTTGTTCATTTCTTCTGTTCTGAAGTCCCTGCAGCAGAGATCGGCAGTCTGTGAAGAAGACAATCTTCTGCGATGGCTGCCTGGTCTCAGAAAGATCCTCACTTCGTGGAGCAGTGCTATTGTCTCCGCTCTGTAGTTGGAGGAGATCTTTCCAGTAGGGAAGGCCTTGTGTGTCAATCTTCCATTGGTGGTCTGATGAAGAACCCTGCTCCTCCATTCTTGACTGCTCCTTCTGAGGATCCATCTGTGAAGACGTGGGTCCACTCACTGGGGTTGTATTGGTTGGCAATCATCTCCTGTGCTAGAGCTTTCATTACTTGAGGGGCTTGACGGTCCATTCTTTTAATGCCAGGAACTTCAGTGATGATTGCGACATCCTCCAGGTGATTGTCTGTTCCTCAAATCTGGAAGCATCTCCTTTTCGGCTGGTGAAGCAGGCAGCAGGTCTTCATTTCTGCGATGCAGGCTCTTAGACAGGTGGTTGAAACTTGTTCTCTTTAGCCTGTTTTTGGTGGGGTTCTGCATCTCGGTGTGCATAGGGTGGGTAGGCATATGCAGTAACTTTTCACTGTGGATGAAAACCTTCTCCTCGCGTCTGCCTTCGAGGGAATGTAGGCTAGTAAGCTTCTCCATGGCTTGGATTGGGGTAGTCTTCACCCCACCAGTGATCAGTCGCAACCCCGCATTCTGCACTTTGTTCAGGCGACTGTGTTGGTCTTGGATGCAGTGGCCCATGTAGAACTGTCATACTCCAGGGTTGGTCTGACGGTACCCACATACACCTTCTGCAGGATGCTGCTGTTTGCGCCCCAGGATGTCCCGGGCCAGCTTCTTCATGATGGCGAGCTTCCTGACTGCTTCGTTTTTCAATGTTCTTAAGGTTCGGATTCCAAGTAAGCCGCTTGTCCAGCTTGGTGCCTAGGTATGTTGGGTTGTCTTCTTGTTTCAGCTCTCTTCCATTTATTTTCAGGCTGATGGTTTCTGGCAGTGGCGACAGCGAGAAGACTGTGGCCACTGTTTTGGTGGCGTTGATTTCTACGCCCCAGTCAGAGGCCCATCTTCCGACTGTTTCCAGTGCTTCCTGCACCCTGTAGTTGGCTGTGGTTAAATGTTCTGCAGCACTCCAGGCAGCAAAGTCGTCGGCGTGGAGAGCTCTGGAGATGTGCTTGGTGAGCTTCTCAGCGATGTCGTCAATGAAGATGAGAAAGAGTGTAGGGGAAATGACTCCTCCTTGTGGTACACCTTGTTGTAGAGTGATTTGATGGCTAATTTTCCCATCAAGTTGAACTCTTGCTGTGCGGTACTGGAGGAAGTTGCGTATCCAGTGGTACATATTCCCTTCCACTTTCTTGTTTAGCAGCTTCAGGAGAAGTCCTTCCATCCATACTTTGTCGAAGGCTTTGGTCAGGTCCACAAAGACGCGACAGTACCTTTTTCTTCTCCTGAAAGGCGTTTTCGATCTGTTGGGCGAGGTACACAAGCTGGTCTTCCGTACTGTGGTTTTTCCTGTATGCTGACTGTGTGTTACTGAGCAGGTGATTTTCTTCCAGGTGTTTCAGCAGTCTTGTGTTCACCATTCTTTCCATTACCTTGCCCAGACAACTGAGGAGGCTGATTGGTCGGTAGCTGGATTTCTTGGTTTTGTCTTTTTGTTTCTTTCTGATGGGATGATGACTGCTTCTCTCCATCGGTCTGGGAATTTGCCTGAGCTCGATGACGGGTTGATGATCAGAAGAAGCTTCTGTTTTGCTGGGGTTCCAAGTCTCCTGATCATGTCATTGGGAACACCATCTTTCCCTGGGCTTTCTTTGGCTTTAGTTTTTTAATGGCTGCATTGAGTTCGTCATGGAGAAGGCTGACATCATGGACGGTGTGGGGTTCTGGTGTTTCAGCTTCTCCTTGGTTTCCTTGCCGACCTCCTGCACTCGGGCATTGGGTATTGTTGCTTTGCTTTCCTCTTTGTAAAAGTCTGCCAAGATGTTTGCTGCTTTCCTTCCCGCGTGGTGCGTACGTTTTCCTTGATGACGGTTTTGCTGTGTCCCGCTCTGTGTCTTCATTCAGGGCTTTTGTCAGATTCCACAGCTTGCTGGTGTCCTTCTCCATGTTGAGGCTGCGGGTCTTCTCGTTCCAGCTCTTTTGGAGGTTCAGCTTTCTTCTGCTGGTTGAAAGCTTCTTTGGCGTTGTTGTGCCTCACTAGGTTCTCTGGAGTGGGTGTTTGCTCCATAGCTTCTCGGGCATTGTCCATTTCAGTGTGAAGCTGTTCCAGTGTGTCACTCCAATATGGCAGGTATGTCTTCTTTTGCCCTTGGGATTGTCTGCTTTGCTGCCTGAAGAATTGCATCAGTGAAATTCTGGACGTTCTTGTTCAGGTCATTTTCACAGCAAATGTTTCTGGTGTGGTGGTCAGCCTTTTCTGCAAAGAGGGTCCAGTTGGCTCGTTTGAAGTTCCAACTTGGTTGCATGTTGCGCTCAGTACATCCTAGGCTGGAGATGTGAGAATGACTGGCAGTGGTCGCTCCCTCCAAGCTGGGTTGCTGACTTCTCTGGACGTGAGCTTCTGAATGTCCTCAGTAGCTACTGCCAGGTCTGGTGTGGAGGTGATTTTCCAAGCTCTGGAGAAGCACGTTGGTTTGTCGTCCGCCGGGTTGATGAGTACTAGATTGTTTTCCATCATCCAATCTCCACTTCCTCGCCACGGGCATCCATTTCCTCATATCCCTAGCTTTGCGAGTGGCTGTTGAAGTCTCCAACCACCAGGTGTCTGTAAGGTTCTAGCTTCACGTTGTGTATCGTAAGAGATGAGGTTGATGGGCTGTAGCAGCTGGTGATCCATAGGTCTCCACTGGGCAGCAAGAGCTTGACAGTCAGGTGTTCTAGTTCTTGTCTTCTTGATCTGTTTGTCTCCACTGCAGGGATGGAGTTTCTGACAAGGGTAATGATTCCTCCCTTGTGTCTGTCTTCGCGGTCTTGGCGAAATGTCTCGTACCCTTTCTTACAAAGAAACGTCGATGATCTTTCAAATGCGTTTCTTGGATGCAGATGACATCGATGTTGTTTTGCTTAGAAACTTTGCAGTTCTGGCTTCTTGTTCCCTAGTCCTTCTGCATTCCACTGAGCTACTGTAAGGGTGGTAGGAGGCTGGGTAGTCTGGTCAGTCGCTCTACTCTGCCATCCCCCGACCGTCAGGTTAACAGAGGCACCGGTCGCTTTTGTGGGCCCCTTTGAGGCTAAGGGCCGGCTCCGTCCTCCCGGTTGTCGCTGATAGGGACGACGCCATGACAACAAGGTAGTCTGACGCATGACCATAATCGTTGATGCGTGTGGTCCTAATTTATCCCCAGGACCTGCGCCGTAGCTGACCACTCCGTCTTCGGCAGGCTGGATGCTTTTGCCATTTAACCCAGGCTGGGGTAAGGCTTGGAGCAGTGTCGGGGCGTATCCACACGCCGGTGGGCCTTCACTCAGTTCCTTCCATTTTGGTGGGGGCCTTACTCCTCCATCTGGACTTTTGAAAAAAAAAATCGTTTTCATTTTCATCCAGGTCCGAAAGTGTCTCACATTATTCAACTGTTTCAGAGTGCTTTATAAAGTCTTATACAGTAACTGAAACTTTGTTTCCATCTGTTCGCACAACGCTGCTTTATATATAGGCGACAACTTTTTTTTTTTTTTTTTCCTTGATTGGAGAGGCCGGGATCTAGTTTTGTATAGCGCCAGTATTCCGCTCCCGTGCCGCGTTAGTGAAAACAACCTGCCCCATGTCCCCCTGAGGAAACACCCACATTAACGTGGCGAGAAGGTGCGACTACGGTGTTCACCCTTTCTTAATGGAAGAAAAGGATGTTCGCAGGTCCCGGCGGGATTCGTAACTTTGATGTTTGACTTTCAACAGGCCCTACAGCCTCAGACTACAAGTTTGCTTTTCATCTTATCGATTGGCTTCGAGACATTAGGTTTGAAGAAGAAAGAAAGAGAGAAGAAAAAAAAAAAAAAGGGGGGGGAGGGGGGGGGGTTTAAACTTCAGACATGTTTATGTCAAAATTATGCTTATTTTCTCATAAGATAGCCTTGAGGATGGGTCTTGACTGGTTTAGCCTTGAGGATTGGTCTTGACTGGTTTAAAACTGACATCCTGGTTAAATTATTCATTCTGATGAAAGTAATTAAAATTTATCCGTTGGTTATACATGTTGACCAGCTTCCTGAATGTGTAACAAAGCAGAACCTCGTATAAAAGGTCACACCCAAATCCTAACACTTAAAGTACAGACGTTTTCAGCAGGGATTTGATACACACTTTTAAGGCTTTAAATGCAGTGGATGATTTAAAACCGTTTCATCTTTGAAGAAAGCAACTGCCAATGAGTAATTAAAAAAAAAAAAAGTTGTCGCCTATATATAAGCAGCGTTGTGCGAACAGATGGAAACAAAGTTTCAGTTACTGCTATAAGACTTTATAAAGCACTCTGAAACAGTTGAATAATGTGAGACACTTTCGGACCTGGATGAAAATGAAAACGATTTTTTTTTTTTCAAAAGTAACACTGCTATGATCACTGCGAACAAATTGTAGGCCTTAGGCCTATATAAAGCCGCGTTATGCAATTGGATTCAAAGTTTCAGTTTTAGAACAGTTGTAGCTGTCAGTTTGCACCAAGCACGCCAAAACAGGGGAACATGTGAAGAAACTTTTTTATCATGTAAAACAAACAAACAAGAAAAAAAAAAAGAAAACAAACGAACCAAAAGACGAAAAAAATAGACTGCTCCGGAGAAAAGTAGGAAAATTTCATTGTCTCAAAGCAGAAATGGCTTACAGGTTTCAATGCCTAATATTTTGAGTACGGCCCTTATAATTCTCTGTCTGTATCTTAAAATTATTTAAATGCGAATTGAGCTTTGGTGAGCTGCGAAAATGTCAATTTTTTTGTTAGTCAAAAACAAAGCCGGGCGTCCAAAAAGGGAGTTCAAATTCTCAACGTCAGATTCCGAGCTTGCTACTCTCCATTGAGCTATCCAAGCACCTAACTTGGGGATCCACAAACCATGAGAACGACTGCAAGCGTTTTTATTTTATTTTATTCTGAGCCTTGTTCTTCCTCTGCCATCAGTATCATTGGTGGCGTCAGGTCTGCGGTCCGATTGCCAAGCTGTGAACTCTACCCCAAAAGTTCTGCTGTAGTTTTGTCAGTTCAATTCCAGAATATATCTGAGCAATTGTTTCTCCTCAGCATGTACCACTGTGTGGTGTGTGTGTGTGTGTGTGTGTTTACTGTTTACTGTTGAGTACCACATGCACAGAAACTGTGACTGATTATTTACAGACATGGATGATTGTTTAAGTAGGGTATGTCATGTATGTTGCAGTTCATTTCAGTTTTGTCTAGTCTTTTCCCTAGCTTTTTTTTTTTTTTTTTTTTTGGGTACCGATGGTTAGGTTTTAAAACAGTAAGACGTAATTCTAGTTTATATCGGTCATCTTCCGCCACCGCATCTCTCTCTTTCTCTCTCTCTGTTTGTGCGTGCGTGCGTGTGTGTGTGTGTGTGTGTGTGTTGTGTTTGCCTTGGGAATAACTTCTTGCTCATTGTCCAAAAGAAATGGTCTCAGCGGCATCCGGCATACAACAAAAATGACAGCTACCACAGCCTGAGCAGGGCTGACCAGGTCATCATCTTGAGGCTCAGGACGGGTCACAACAGGCTGAACGCTCACCTGTATAACAGATGAAGATCGGACAGTCAGAGATGTGCCCATGCCATACAGCTGCTATGACAACCGGAACATCTCCTGCAGCACTGCCATCTGCATGACGCCCTGAGGAACGAAACGTGGCCTGAGCAAAGGCCCTGAACGAGAAGCTGCATGGCGGCCAGGCAGCCCTGGAGAGGACGGCAGCGTTTGCGAGGCAGACTGGTGTATCCATCTAACGTGGTGATCGACGAAGAAGAAGAAGACTTCTTGCTAGATTGATTACAGGTTTCTTCCCAACAACTAGTCTCTTGTATACACCCCAAACATTGACATTATAAATGCCTTTTTAATAAATCCCAAATGGCTGATTAACAGGCCCGGATGAGGAGTGCAGGGATGGATGAGCTTTGGAGAGAGAGAGAGAGAGAGAGAGAGAGAGAGGAGAAAAAAACCACTATCGTTCATCATTACTTTCAATGCCTATCATATACAGCCCAACCTTACAAATCCTCTCTTGAGTGTTCATAAGAGAAACCAAACCCATAGTGCATCACCTCAAGTCAAAGGATTCGAATCGTCTTCTACTGATGTATTTTACTTTCTGTTCTTGGCCAGACCCAAACACCTGAGAAAAAAGAATGCCTCCAAAGCAGTAGTGGAGCTACACAAGGCTTCGGTCTCAACCCTCGACCAGGAGAAGCCAGACATGCATCCAGCAGATACATGCACTTACACGGGCTTTTCGTGATATTCACACGGCGTAACAGGCTCCCTGCCAGAAGAAAGGCGACCATCAATCAGGGAGCTTACCCGCAGCCTATCATCTTGCCCACGCTTGACGGTCAGAAAGCTAAATGATCTTTCAATGGAAGGTCAAGTTTGCTTCATAAACAGTAGCACTGGCAAGGGAGTCTTCAGGTCAATGTACAAATGACCGCAGGACATAAGGAAACGGGTAGCACTACACCAAGAAGCCAAACGAAACCTCCAGTTCTGGGCTGAATTCAAACTGCTCTACCTACCTCTCCACTGCAGGTGTCTGACAATGATCCGATCATGAGAATGGATGCGACTCAGAATGGAGAAGGGAGGGTGTATGGGTGTGTGAGGGAAGTCTGCATGAACAGTAACTGACAGTCAGAGAGCTGTGAAGTGTTGCAGAAACACTGACATATTTATATACGCAGTGCAGATACTGGTCAAGTGAGCCATAAATTAGGACATTTCAGTGTAAGACTAGAAAAGTGGTGTGTTTGTATTCAGATAGGTAATAAAACTTGTGTAGCATTTCTAGCAAAGGCGGATGGGAGCGGGTGTGGGGGTGGGGCGAGATCTGCAGCACTGTCTCAGCTGGCCTGACAAGATATATAGCCTACTGTTGTGGTGTCAAACGCCGCCGCGTCACTATTCTTTCTGTATATGTGAAGGCCATTGGGAACACAACAGCAGACTCTCTGTCAAGCAACAAAGACACTCAGCGGATGCTGAGCCTGATAGTAACCAGACAGATCTTGCCTAGTTAGGGACACCACATTAGACCTCCTTGCCTCCCATCAATAGTGTACTGAAAGATACTTGATGCTGGACAGATTAAACGGGCAGGTTTGGGTAACAGCCGCACGGACTCTGCTAGCTCCTGGTGTCAACAGACCCGCAGGTCGAACCAGTGACAGGTTGCTAAGCCTGGAATTTGCAGGCCCTGAGGTTGACAGCATGGCTGCTACGCGGAAGGCCACAAGGGTCAACGTCCAGCCGGCCACTTTCACTATGCTGGAAGGAAGCTGGATACAGGGCACCCAAAGGCAGAACTAGTCTGCGGAGGTGCTGTGGTGACCAGTGTCTTGACACAACTCGTCTTGCAGAATTTCTGTACTACCTAGTACGACATGTATTTTCCAAAAGGTTTGCTTGAAGGACTATAGATGCCCGTCCATCAGCCTCACCATCTTGGAACCACACAAACCTGTGCCAGCAGGACAGCATCCCCTTGTGTGTAGATATTTAAAAGACGTCTTTAATAAGAGACCCCACAGTGTAGGCGACTCCTTCGTGGGATATGTGCTGTTAAAATTAGCTGCAAGGGCTCACCTCCAGAACTGGGTTTACCCAGATTAACTCCCAAGATTAAGTCTTTGTTGGCAGCATGCACAGCAAAACGTGCAAGGGACTCGTAATGTTTCCAGTGGACAGTTCAAACCCTGTCATCTCGGGGACAACAGCATTGAGTTCCACACAGGGTTTGGCTCCAAGACAGACTGGGCCATCACACACAGTCCCTCCCAGTTAAAACTGAAAATGTGTGAGGTCAGACTGTGCCCAGTGACGTACACACATGATTACATTACAACTAGCTGGAGGAATTAAGGCAGTCCTCGTCTCAGTTGTTGACTGCCCCCCCTACTGTCTGAACTATCCTGTGAAGCTTGCAACAGTGTGTCGATATACAGTGCGCACACACACACCACACACACACACACACACACACACACACACACACTAAATCATTAAAAGATTATTCTTTTTTTTGACCAAGAAAAAAGTAAAACAGTTTTATACATTTAGCCTCCGTCTCAGGATTAAAAACATATCCCGCCAAGCCATCAACAAGATGCAACATAGATTTGATATTTTTGTATATAATGTAAAAAAAAAAAATGTGCGAAGTGACCAATCATTATCCCTATAGGTAGTGTGCTCCCAAGCAACCCTGTGACACGCTTCAGGACCAAATTATATTTCATTAACAATGTTTGTGTGAACAAATATGGGACCTGATCCATGAGAGAGCAAATCTAGGCCCGACTAATTTATTCACGTATTTCCTGGGACAAAAGAAGATAAAAAACAGTTTTTAAAAAATGAAAGAAAAAAAAGGTAGTAAACATTGATTAGTTATTGCTTTAACATTTCCCACTCATGCTGTAAAATTCAGCAAGGTAAAATGAAACAAAAAGTTTCCTGCATGTCTATCGCACCTCACCTTACAATTAAAACCTTCTGAGTTTTGGAAATAAGGTAATGGGTCCGTTTACTGCCATGATAGTATACCAAACCTTGCAGTGCACCCTCTCAACTCTGCCAAATTTGTTGATCAAAAAGCAAACATAACTATACACTGAAAGCGAGGAGAAGAAAGCATCAAGTATGAAATCAGGACAGTCAACAGCTTAGAAAATTTGCTGATCAAAATGCAAACTTTGATTACACTGAAAGCGAGGAGGAAAAAGTATCAAGTATAAAATCAGCGCAGTCAACAGTTTAGAAAATTTGTTGATCAAAATGCAAACTTTGATTACACTCAAAGCGAGGAGGAAAAAGTATCAAATATCAGTGCAGTCGACAGCAGCTCTGTGAAGATGCAGTCAACCATTCAAAATGATTATGATTAATTTCTGAACTTCAAACCTTAATTCATGTTTGTGTAAAATATAATCATCAATCATGAAATGAGTTTGATGTCTGTCATTTTTACTTTTTATACTTTCTTGAGGTGTGCATTCATTTTGAACACTGCAAAAAAAAAAAAGTATAGGAAAACACTTTCAAAACTCGAGAATAATCTTTCATCCATAATGGTGATATTGTGTCACAACAACATAAATTTCACTTTAAAAGGCAGTGATTGTCAAACTGTAATTTATGCATACTCAATATGAATTCGTGAACATGAACAACAGTGCTACATACATCTTTTTGTATGTAGATTTTCTTCTGATAGATTTGCTAATGGGAGAAGGAAACGACATTGTTTAGTCTTGCATTTCTATGTTAAGTCTAGTGTATAGTGTGGCAATTCAGTTGGCACAAAATACTTTTATTCTCATTCTGTGCAAAATCATTCTGAGAGATGTACACCACAACTTTCAAATTAACTCCATATCTAAAAGAAACCATTGTTTTTTTTCCACATGCCATCAAATTCCCCATTCATAAACTGATCTCCAGATTACACTTACACTGACTTATCTCGGACTGCATTTCAAATCATAAACTTCACCACACATGAACAAGTCAATAAAACTGTAATGAATAAATAAATGTTATATAGGGCCATAATCATAACATTATTCCAACTGTATTGCTGAGATTCAATTATTGAGAAAACAAATTAAGGTTTGGCCAGAAACCGAGAAATGTTCAGCACATTTTTACAAAAGCAGTAATTTTAAAGAAATAAAGGCAGAAGAGAAAGAAAAATGACAACTACATCACAAGTGATCAGAAAAAATCTTCACTCAATCTATCACATTTCAACCACAACACAGGTAATTTCCAAAAAGAGAATGAGCAAATAAACTCAAAAGGGATGAACAACATACTTAAAACTAATTAATGAAACAAAAAGACAGAAAATGTAAAATTAAGCTTGTTCTTACAATCTAAACCATACAAATGATTGCCAATTCATTTTGCAAGACAAGAAAGTATAAAGGGATCTAAACTGGTACATATTTAAGAATAGGTATGGAAAATTTACCAAGAAAGTAAAATTGAGCATGATTTTATCTATGCGCCTGTTTACTCTAAAACTGGAATACATGAAGAACCTAAATTGGAATACATTTACCAAAAATGAGGATAAGAAGGACAGGGGAATAGGGACGGACGAAGGAGGAGGAATGGTATGGAAGAATGGTTATTATGTATCATAATGTTTGTACTTATTAGGTGATCTCAGCATGCGTTACACACAAATTGATGATCAACAACACAAATCCAACATGTTTGAATTGCTAATAAACAAATGAATAGGAAAAAGAAACAATACATACACTCCTATAAAGAGTGATTCAAAAACCAGAAAAAAAATCCACACAATGTGCAGATATGCGTACGTCCCTACTCATTAGCAGATCACTGACCAACAAATACATCAAATACTAATCCGCAGCACTAAAAACAGCTAATAATAACTTTGAACGCAATTCACTTTGTAGCCGGGTGCTAACAGTGTATACATTTCTTTTGGCTACCTTTCGTGGATGGAAATGTTTTGTTCGAGAGTTATCTTCCCCTTACCTCCCTTGGTCGAATCTCATTTTTTAATTGTGTAAATTCTCTAAATCATGAATACTTCAAAACCTACATAGTTGTATGTACGTCCTAAAGTCACAAAAATTAATGTATTTTATTCATTACAACCGTACTGGGCTGAGAAGCCCATATTTTCTCTAAACTGGGATTTTGCACGAGCAATCTTGGCGCCATTTTCAATTGTCTGTCGAATGAATATTGAATAATTCTTGATTTTACAAAAAGTAAGAGGAAAACCGAAGAATCTGAAGATGCATGTTAAAAGTAATGTCCATGAGCTCTCATTTCGTATATCGCATGCCTATGATCTTTCTGTACAAGCTTGCGACTATACGAAATGACGGACAGCGCCGGTCCCTTTAGCGAGTCGCCTTCTTTGTTTACTGTCGGGAGTTTTGATCCAAATTATCATTCTACAAAATTCGGACTTCCCGATCGAAATCTTGCTTATGACTCCATTTCTGTTATGAATACAACTGAAAATGTGTAGAATTTATTATTTAACAGACCGTTTCAACAGAGTATTTTTCAGTTGAAAATTGTCAAAAGTAGGTGCCGACGGCCTGGCGAAGTGGAAAGTCAGCTGTGTTTTCTACCAAACTTTAAACGCAAAGTTCTCCGCTTGGACGGCATCTTGGATAATGAAATTTATATGTATAAAAAGAGCGAGATGCCAGCTTTTTATTCATTTACAAAATTATTTCACGCTGTTTAGTATTTTTCATCGAAATAAAGGAAAATATGACGTAAGCTTGTTAAAAGTGGTTTCACTCTGGGACATTAATCAGCAATGATTTAGTACAGGAACAAAATTGTCAAATGTGACTTGCTGCATTTTATTCCTTGTGTTCTGAGGTTTCATCGATAGTAAATATGTGTTAATAGTCGAACGGACAGCGAGCCAGACAACACTGAAGCCGCGATAGAAAACACAAATTTATGTTGGTTCCGGCCTCGCGAGGGCCGTTTCGTCTCCGGCACTATGTCGCTGGCTTTGCGGTCCGGTACGTTGTTATAAAAGTAGAGCGTGATGTGAGAATGGAGTGTTCCCCTAGTGTTCCCTGATGTGAGCGACTGGCGTGAGAGCCAGAGAGCGCGCTCAGTGCGCTGAGTGCGTTCCTGGTTTGAACTCCTTGTCGTGGAAGAAGAAAATAAAGAAGAGAGAAACTTCACTTCGTCCACTGTGTCTTCTTGACCGGCTGCTGTCCCTTGGTTCCTGCACTTCTTACCATCTGCCTGTCTTCACCTGCACACCCCTTACCCCTCCACACCATCCACAACTGGCGCTGCGAGCAGGATCGGAGACAGAAGGACCAGGGAGACACAGCCCAAGAAGACCGGACACCATGGCCAGCCAACTACCTCTGCACCCCCTGCATCAGCTCCCTATTCTCGCCAGCTGCAGGCTTCTTTGGCCGGGAGGAGAGAGCTGGCCCGATGGATGGGTCCTCCTGCTGCAGTCGGCGCGTCTCTCCTGGTGACAGCTGAGGCAGGGTGGACTTTGCCTGTTGCCTGGGTGCTGCTGGGCCATGTCGCTTGTCAGCGTTCTGGCTGCTGGCAGGGGCAGAGGACTGGGGTTTGTCCCCAGTTTTCACAGGTGCCGACCTCCGTTGCCTCGCCTGGGCCGTCGTCCCTGGGTGTGGTTGCTGGCAGTGGTCCATCCCAGCCTGGTTGACTTTCCGCCGGAGGTGCTGGAGATGGGACCCATGCTCGGAGATGGTCTCGTCCTGGCCCTGCTGCCTGGTGGGGGACGCTGTGGCCGGGGTGACCACATCGCGCTGCTCTCCCCGTTCTCCAATGTGCTACTGGCCCACCTAACGCCAGCCCCACGGCGGTCTACGCGTCTGGTAGAGAAACCAACAAAAAGGTATACCCTCAGTGCCCGCCTAGATGGCTGAACGCTTGCATAGTTAACTGACTTGGTCAGATGTTCTCGGGGACAGTTTTCATACTCCAGGACTGATTTCTTGTTAAATACCTCCTGAAAAGAGGTGTTGTGGACTACTTTTTTTAATACCTTGTGACATTTTAATGTTGTCTTCTTTCTTTTTTTGTATAAACAGTACGTATCGATTGTTCTCCAAAGACGTAAAATGATGTACGCCTCTGTTTTTCAAAGTCGACAGTAATGACCAAGAGAAAACTACGTTGTGCGACTCTTGGGGAAACTGTCCAAAACGACAAAACCTACCCTAGTCCATGTTTTCCTGGGACTTGACTCTAAGGAGTTTGTCATTCCTTTCTAGCCATTTTGTACCGGACTTTATGGAATCTTGTTCAAATAACAAGCCCATTGTTGTCGTTTGGTACCCAATGCCCTGGAATTTAACAAACCCATTCAAAGTATATTTTGTACCCGACTTTCTTGGAATGTTGCAAGTCATTTTGGTACTTGACATTTTGGAATTTTGTTCAAATAACAAGTCCATTGTTGTCACTCGGTGCCTACCCATGTTTTGGATTTGACTCTAAGGAGTTTGATAATTCCTTTCTAGCCATTTTGTACCGGACTTTATGGAATCTTGTTCAAATGACAAGCCCATTGTTGTCGTTTGGTACCCAATGCCCTGGAATTTAACAAATCTATTCAAAGTATATTTTGTACCCGACTTTCTTGGAATGTTGTTTTAAATAACAAATCCTCTCTAAGTCATTTTGGTACTTGACATTTTGGAATTTTGTTCAAATAACAAGTCCATTGTTGTCACTCGGTGCCTACCCAATGTTTTGGAGGAAAAAAAAAATCCTTCATAGACATTTTGGTACCTGAACCTTCTCGGAATGTTTAAAATAACAATCCTTGCAAAGTCATTTTTAGTACCTGACACCTTGGAATTTTGTTTACATAACAGTCCATTATTGTCACTTGGTACCTACCCAGTGCTTGGGTTTTAACACATGTTCCTAATGATTTCTGATGTCCGACTTGGAATTTTGTTTTAAATATCAAGTCCAGTTTAGTCACTTATGTACCCAAAGTCCGGGTTTTGTTCATGAAAGGAATCCCTTGTTGTCATTTTGCATTTGACTTTTTGGAATTTTTGTTTAAAATACATGCCCATTCTAGTCAATGCGAATCTGCCGACTTTCAGAAGCCTTGTAAAAAAGCAAGCCCTCGTTAGTTGGAATGATATGAATACAAAGAATGAGAGAGAAGATGTTTTGATGCTTTGTTTTGATGCACTGATAAAAGGGTTTGTTTAGGAAGAAATGCCTCTCCAGACTTGAAGTCTAAAGCTCCAGTTTTCCCATTGATTTATGTGTTGTACTTGATGACTCTGTCATTTTATGTCAGCGAGGACGCTGGTTGTAACAGAGTAGGGGGGGATGTAGCCGGGTGCTAACAGTGTATACATTTCTTTTGGCTACCTTTCGTGGACGGAAATGTTTTGTTCGAGAGTTATCTTCCCCTTACCTCCCTTGGTCGAATCTCATTTTTTTAATTGTGTAAATTCTCTAAATCATGAATACTTCAAAACCTACATAGTTGTATGTACGTCACTAAAGTCACAAAAATTAATGTATTTTATTCATTACAACCGTACTGGGCTGAGAAGCCCATATTTTCTCTAAACTGGGATTTTGCACGAGCAATCTTGGCGCCATTTTCAATTGTCTGTCGAATGAATATTGAATAATTCTTGATTTTACAAAAAGTAAGAGGAAAACCGAAGAATCTGAAGATGCATGTTAAAAGTAATGTCCATGAGCTCTCATTTCGTATATCGCAAGCCTATGATCTTTTCTGTACAAGCTTGCGACTATACGAAATGACGGACAGCGCCGGTCCCTTTAGCGAGTCGCCTTCTTTGTTTACTGTCGGGAGTTTTGATCCAAATTATCATTCTACAAATTCGGACTTCCCGATCGAAATCTTGCTTATGACTCCATTTCTGTTATGAATACAACTGAAAATGTGTAGAATTTATTATTTAACAGACCGTTTCAACAGAGTATTTTTCAGTTGAAAATTGTCAAAAGTAGGTGCCGACGGCCTGGCAAAGTGGAAAGTCAGCTGTGTTTTCTACCAAACTTTAAACGCAAAGTTCTCCGCTTGGACGGCATCTTGGATAATGAAATTTATATGTATAAAAAGAGCGAGATGCCAGCTTTTTATTCATTACAAAATTATTTCACGCTGTTTAGTATTTTTCATCGAAATAAAGGAAAATATGACGTAAGCTTGTTAAAAGTGGTTTCACTCTGGGACATTAATCAGCAATGATTTAGTACAGGAACAAAATTGTCAAATGTGACTTACTGCATTTTATTCCTTGTGTTCTGAGGTTTTCATCGATAGTAAATATGTGTCAATAGTCTGAACGGACAGCGAGCCAGACAACACTGAAGCCGCGATAGAAAACACAAATTTATGTTGGTTCCGGCCTCGCGAGGGCCGTTTCGTCTCCGGCACTATGTCGCTGGCTTTGCGGTCCGGTACGTTGTTATAAAAGTAGAGCGTGATGTGAGAATGGAGTGTTCCCTAGTGTTCCTGATGTGAGCGACTGGCGTGAGAGCCAGAGAGCGCGCTCAGTGCGCTGAGTGCGTTCCTGGTTTGAACTCCTTGTCGTGGAAGAAGAAAATAAAGAACAGAGAAACTTCACTTCGTCCACTGTGTCTTCTTGACTGGCTGTTGTCCCTTGGTTCCTGCACTTCTTACCATCTGCCTGTCTTCACCTGCACACCCCTTACCCCTCCACACCATCACAACTTAGCACGGCATTCCAATCCGCCTCTTGAATAATACGATCTTTGCTTGGCGAAACCTATTTTGTGATAATTATACCTGCCTGTAACTTGGTCACGCTGCATGTCAGTTACAGTATCACAGCTGGTTTATTGAGGTGTACGGAAGCTGGTTTAATTGTCTGGACCTTGGCAGCATGTGTGGCACATGGTCAACTGATCCGTTTGATCCGTGTCCAAGTGGGTAGTCGTGCTGGAATCGCAGCGTCGAAGACATGTATTTGTTTCCCCGATGAAGGAGGTGTAATTGTTTGTTCGTGTCGTCTTGAAGACTGTCAAAGTGGAAGGAGAGAGGGCCAAACGCAGAGGATTTTCAGCAGAACTGACACTGCTATTCAAAAGAGGATTTCCTGAGGACTGGAAAGAGCTTCTGGAGTCAAGTGTTTCTGCTGCTGAATTAAACTGTAAGACTCAGCTGCCAGGGACTCTGCCTGCCTCCTGCAAAGAAGACCAGCCACTGAACGAGAAACAGGCCGGCAACAACACGAGGCAGCAGAAGAGGCAGACTCTTCCCAGGAGGAGCAAAAGGAAAGCGGCAGATGTCAGAAGCTTTCATACGCCTGTGAAGGTCCGAAACGACATGGAAGACAAGTCATACAATCTGGACCCCTCAGGGAGTGATGTCTCGAGTGCTGTGCGAGAGAGAGTGTCAGTGCGCTGAGTGCTGAGAGTGAGAGAGTTCCCAGGGTGCTTCCTGGTTTTAC
>CM031606.1:34852949-34860449 GCA_018398815.1 Conus ventricosus
TAAATTTAAATTCTGATCTTATTTTTGAAAGCAAATCGCCAGAGTTTCTCAAGTATGAATTCAGATGTTACCCAGAGGGCGCCTTCCCATGAACAAAATACAATACCATGTTGGCTGTGCACCAGGCTTTTTGCACAAAAGCGATAGTCAAAGGGGCTGTACTGACACGTGATACAGACAGAGACACGACCATCCCCGGACGTGGGCTTGATTGCCTGCCATGTATATACCGCGCACGTCAACACCATTACTGTTACCGTTATCGTGGTTGTTTCCAAAGTTTGTGGCCTCCATAAGGAAGGACGTTAGGTGGGGCCATGAAAACTGGGGCACGTCTGTGACTTTTAGATGGTGACACAAAAATTGTATTGTCTGTCTTCATGTAGTTATGACTCATCATCAGTCAGCGTGGTCTACTTGTCACTGGTGACGAGAGAGGAGACGAGAAGTCTGTTCCTCACAAAGACAATGCGCCTGAGCACAAAGCCAACAAAGACAATGCGCCCTGAGCACAAAGCCAGACAAAGACAATGCGCCTGAGCACAAAGCCAGACAAAGACAATGCGCCTGAGCACAAAGCCAGACAAAGACAATGCGCCTGAGCACAAAGCCAGACAAAGACAATGCGCCTGAGCACAAAGCCAGACACAAAGCAATGCGCTGAGCACAAAGCCAGACAAAGACAATGCTGCCCTGAGCACAAAGCCAGACAAAGACAATGCGCCTGAGCACAAAGCCAGACAAAGACAATGCGCCTGAGCACAAAGCCAGACAAAGACAATGCGCCTGAGCACAAAGCCAGACAAAGACAATGCGCCTGAGCACAAAGCCAGACAAAGACAATGCGCCTGAGCACAAAGCCAGACAAAGACAATGCGCCCTGAGCACAAGCCAGACAAAGACAATGCGCCTGAGCACAAAGCCAGACAAAGACAATGCGCCTGAGCACAAAGCCAGACAAAGACAATGCGCCCTGAGCACAAAGCCAGACAAAGACAATGCGCCTGAGCACAAAGCCAGACAAAGACAATGCGCCTGAGCACAAAGCCAGACAAAGACAATGCGCTGAGCACAAAGCCAGACAAAGACAATGCGCCTGAGCACAAAGCCAGACAAAGACAATGCGCCTGAGCACAAAGCCAGACAAAGACAATGCGCCTGAGCACAAAGCCAGACAAAGACAATGCGCCTGAGCACAAAGCCAGACAAAGACAATAGCGCCTGAGCACAAAGCCAGACAAAGACAATGCGCCTGAGCACAAAGCCAGACAAAGACAATGCGCCTGAGCACAAAGCCAAGACAAAGACAATGCGCCTGAGCACAAAGCCAGACAAAGACAATGCGCCTGACCACAAAGCCAGACAAAGACAATGCGCCTGAGCACAAAGCCAGACAAAGACAATGCGCCTGAGCACAAAGCCAGACAAAGACAATGCGCCTGAGCACAAAGCCAGACAAAGACAATGCGCCTGAGCACAAAGCCAGACAAAGACAATGCGCCTGAGCACAAAGCCAGACAAAGACAATGCGCCTGAGCACAAAGCCAGACAAAGACAATGCGCCTGAGCACAAAGCCAGACAAAGACAATGCGCTGAGCACAAAGCCAGACAAAGAACAATGCGCCTGAGCACAAAGCCAGACAAAGACAATGCGCCTGAGCACAAAGCCAGACAAAGACAATGCGCCTGAGCACAAAGCCAGACAAAGACAATGCGCCTGAGCACAAAGCCAGACAAAGACAATGCGCCTGAGCACAAAGCCAGACAAAGACAATGCGCCTGAGCACAAAGCCAGACAACAGACAATGCGCCTGAGCACAAAGCCAGACAAAGACAATGCGCCTGAGCACAAAGCCAGACAAAGACAATGCGCCTGAGCACAAAGCCAGACAAAGACATGCGCCTGAGCACAAAGCCAGACAAAGACAATGCGCCTGAGCACAAAAGCCAGACAAAGACAATGCGCCTGAGCACAAGCCAGACAAAGACAATGCGCCTGAGCACAAAGCCAGACAAAGACAATGCGCCTGAGCACAAAGCCAGACAAAGACAATGCGCCATGAGCACAAAGCCAGACAAAGACAATGCGCCTGAGCACAAAGCCAGACAAAGACAATGCGCCTGAGCACAAAGCCAGACAAAGGACAATGCGCCTGAGCACAAAGCCAGACAAAGACAATGCGCTGAGCACAAAGCCAGACAAAGACAATGCGCCTGAGCACAAAGCCAGACAAAGACAATGCGCCTGAGCACAAAGCCAGACAAAGACAATGCGCCTGAGCACACAGCCAGACAAAGACAATGCCCTGAGCACAAAGCCAGACAAGACAATGCGCCTGAGCACAAAGCCAGACAAAGACAATGCGCCTGAGCACAAAGCAGACAAAGACAATGCGCCCTGAGCACAAAGCCAGACAAAGACAATGCGCCTGAGCACAAAGCCAGACAAAACAATGCGCCAGAGCACAAAGCCAGACAAAGACAATGCGCCTGAGCACAAAGCCAGACAAAGACAATGCGCCTGAGCACAAAGCCAGACAAAGACATGCGCCTGAGCACAAAGCCAGACAAAGACAATGCGCCTGAGCACAAAGCCAGACAAAGACAATGCGCCTGAGCACAAAGCCAGACAAAGACAATGCGCCTGAGCACAAAGCCAGACAAAGACAATGCGCCTGAGCACAAAGCCAGACAAAGACAATGCGCCTGAGCACAAAGCAAGACAAAGACAATGCGCCTGAGCACAAAGCCAGACAAAGACAATGCGCCTGAGCACAAAGCCAGACAAAGACAATGCGCCTGAGCACAAAGCCAGAACAAAGACAATGCGCCTGAGCACAAAGCCAGACAAAGACAATGCGCCTGAGCACAAAGCCAGACAAAGACAATGCGCCTGAGCACAAAGCCAGACAAAGACAATGCGCCTGAGCACAAAGCCAGACAAAGACAATGCGCCTGAGCACAAAGCCAGACAAAGACAATGCGCTGAGCACAAAGCCAGACAAAGACAATGCGCCTGAGCACAAAGCCAGACAAAGACAATGCGCCTGAGCACAAAGCCAGACAAAGACAATGCGCCTGAGCACAAAGCCAGACAAAGACAATGCGCCTGAGCACAAAGCCAGACAAAGACAATGCGCCTGAGCACAAAGCCAGACAAAGACAATGCGCCTGAGCACAAAGCCAGACAAAGACAATGCGCTGAGCACAAAGCCAGACAAAGACAATGCGCCTGAGCACAAAGCCAGACAAAGACAATGCGCCTGACCACAAAGCCAGACAAAGACAATGCGCCTGAGCACAAAGCCAGACAAAGACAATGCGCCTGAGCACAAAGCCAGACAAAGACAATGCGCCTAGGCACAAAGCCAGACAAAGACAATGCGCCTGAGCACAAAGCCAGACAAAGACAATGCGCCTGAGCACAAAGCCAGACAAAGACAATGCGCCTGAGCACAAAGCCAGACAAAGACACATTGCGCCTGAGCACAAAGCCAGTACAAAGACAATGCGCCTGAGCACAAAGCCAGACAAAGACAATGCGCCTGAGCACAAAGCCAGACAAAGACAATGCGCCTGAGCACAAAGCAGACAAAGACAATGCGCCTGAGCACAAAGCCAGACAAAGACAATGCGCCTGAGCACAAAGCCAGACAAAGACAATGCGCCTGAGCACAAAGCCAGACAAAGACAATGCGCCTGAGCACAAAGCCAGACAAAGACAATGCGCCTGAGCACAAAGCAGACAAAGACAATGCGCCTGAGCACAAAGCCAGACAAAGACAATGCGCCTGAGCACAAAGCCAGACAAAGACAATTGCGCCTTGAGCACAAAGCCAGACAAAGACAATGCGCCTGAGCACAAAGCCAGACAAAGACAATGCGCCTGAGCACAAAGCCAGACAAAGACAATGCGCCCTGAGCACAAAGCCAGACAAAGACAATGCGCCTGAGCACAAAGCCAGACAAAGACAATGCGCCTGAGCACAAAGCCAGACAAAGACAATGCGCCTGAGCACAAAGCCAGACAAAGACAATGCGCCTGAGCACAAAGCCAGACAAAGACAATGCGCCTGAGCACAAAGCCAGACAAAGACATTGCGCCTGAGCACAAAGCCAGACAAAGACAATGCGCCTGAGCACAAGCAGCCATCATCATAACCACTAATGACGGGCCGCAGGTTTGGAACAGGTTGAAGTTGAAGCAGCTAATGTTGGACTGCACTGCAATGCTAAGAAAACGAAAGTGATGATGTACAACGTAAGTGGTGAAAACGATATGAAATCTGTCAGTGGGGGAGACATCGACAAGTCACCAATTTCAGGTATCTGGGCGGATGGATGGAGAGCAGTCAGAAAGATATCCCTGTTCGAAAAGCCCTTGCTTGGTCTGCATGTCACAAGCTGAAGAATGATATGGACTTCTAACCTGAAAAAAGAACTAAAGATCGTCTCTTTATATCCACTGTCGAGTCTGTGTTGCTCTACGACTCAGAAACATGGACCTTAACAAAGCAGATGGAGAAGAGTCTTGATGGGACGTATACTCGCATGTTGAGGATGGCATTAAATGCCTCTTGGAAGCAGCACATGACTAATGAAGAGCTATATGGATACCTCCCTAAAGTTAGTGACAAGATAAGAACACGTAGGCTTCGCCTGGCCGATCACTGTATGCGACATCCAGAGGAAGTTGCTTCACAACTTGTACTGTGGCAGCCAACTGGAGGGAGAGCGAACAGGGGAAGGAAGACAACATACTTCTTTGATCTTCTCAAAAGGACACTGGCCTCGACGACATCGATGAGATCAAGGCAGCTATGTTTGACATGAGCAAGTGGAAGGAGTACGTCACAGAGGCTCGATCGAGATCGGGCCTAACTAACTAACTAAGGTTTGACCTCCCTGAACACTCGGCAAAGACTCCACATCTGGCGGTCTGTGACCCCCACCTCTTTCCAAGTCTGAAAAACACACCTGGCTGGCAGACTTCGGCTTACGATAACGATGTCATGGCTGCGACAATGGCGTTCCAGAGCACGCAAGATACCAGTGTTTTCCTTACCGGGATCCAGGCAGTGTAGTGCCGTTCCGCGAAGCGTGATGAAGGAAGAAGATGGGGAACGATGAAGAGGGAGGGGGGGGGGGGGGGGTGTTGAAGGAAGTGACTACGCTGAAAAATAACGGGTAAAATATTCTCGTTGCACTCTCTTCATATGGAAGCTAAATTTTTTTTAAAACAACCCCTGTATGTAATATTTCCTTTATTCAGATATACAAATGAACATGGAAATAATGTGGGATGGAAATAAGGTTGTGGCCTTTAGTTGATCGAAAATGATTGAAAGAGAGAGAGAGAGAGAGAGAGAGAGAGAGAGAGAGAGAGAGAGAGAGAGAGAGTACATGCAAATTTTCAGGAAGATCGGCCAAGAACTTTCTGAGATTTTCCATAAAGAAGAAAACCATTATTGGCCTTTAGTAACGGCTATAACGGTAAACGTAAACATCGGGCATCATCCGTGACCCATAATGAACATACCCACAAATTTTCAGAAATATCGGCCACATACTTTGTGAGATATTCCATGAAGAAGAAAAGCCGTTAGGTGTTGTAGCCCTCAGTAACGGCTATAACGGTGAACTAAAACATCGGGCATCATCCGTGACCCATAATGAACATACCTACAAATTTTCAGAAAGATCGGCCAAGTACTTTCTGAGACATTCCATAAACAGAAAAACCGTTATGGGCCGTTACAGCCGTTAGTAACGGCTATAACGGGTAAGCTAAAACATCGGGCATCATCCGTGACCCACAATGAACATACCTGCTAATTTTCACAAAAATCGGCCGCGTACGTTTCTGAAATATTCCATGAAGAAGAAAAACCGTTACAGGCCGTTACAGCCGTTATTAACGGCTATAACGGTAAACTAAAACGTTGGACATTATTTGTGACCCATAATGAACATACCTACAAATTTTCAGGAAGATCGGCCAAGTACTTTCTGAGATATTCCATAAAGAAGAAAAACCGTTACAGGCCGTTACAGCCGTTAGTAACGGCTATAACGGGGCAAACTAAAACATCGGGCATCATTCGTGACCCATAATGAACATACCTGCTAATTTTCACAAAGATCGGCCGCGTACTTTCTGAGATATTCCATAAAGAAGAAAAACCGTTACAGGCCGTTACAGCCGGTAGTAACGGTTATAACGGTAAAACTAAAACATCGGGCATCATCCGTGAACCATAATGAACATACCTACAAATTTTCAGAAAGATCGGCCTAGTAGTTGTGTCTGGAACGAGTGGAACCCATTTTGACCACGGTCGGACACACACACACACACACACACACACACACACACACACACACACACACACACACAGAGAATTTCTTCGTTGTCATTCTAAAGTACTCCCTGTTCTATGAGAACTGGAGTACAAAAATTAGGAGGGAAAGGGAAAGGGGGGGGGGGGGGGTATTAGCTGGGGTGTATCCGTTTGACAGCCAAACAAGATTTTTTAAGTGGGTATACTATGCCTTTCTGCGCACCCCCTTCCCCCTTTCTTCCACCACCGCCACACAGCCACCAATACACCCCTCTCTTCCAGTTTTAACCCCTAACGATTTCTGATGAAATAACCACGTACAAACGTTGGGGCTCACCTTTTGGCGGTGTGTGTTCCGAGGAGACAAACAACGAGTAGCCCATAGGGAGGGGATCAAGGAGGAGGCGGGCGGGGTGGGGGTGCGGCGGAGTGGTGGGGGGGGGGGGGGTGGGGGGGGGGCGGGCGGTGAGGGGACGGGGTAGTGACGTCGGGGAATAAAAAGGCGAAAAGCGGTGAGGGCAGTTACTCGATGCTTATTGGTGTTAAGGACCACCGGCGCCATGGAAAGTAGCGAACTTACCAAATCTCAATTGACTTACTAATGTGTGTGTGTGTGTGTGTGTGTGTGTGTGTGTGTGTGTGCACGCGCACGCGCGCGCGTGTAAAAACTCTCGCGTGCGCGATCGACTGTAAGTTTTGGAGAGACAGACAGGCTGTGTCTGCGTAACCGCAGATAGGTGGGTAAGAGAAAAGACCTACTGACGGAAAGACGCTCAGCGAGTAAGACTGAAACGTCTTTCAATCAGTGGTTCGTCTTCTCTTAATTCGTTCGTTGAGCATCCTTCTTTCAATAGATGATCTTATCTTACATTAGACTACGCAGTCACAGCAAGACGGGAAAGAAAGGCGGAGAGAAGAAGATCGGAATAAAGATAACAGTGCAGAAGAGAAAGAAAGGAAAAGATTTAAAAAGAAAAAGAGGGAGGATGCTCTCTCTCTCTCTCTCTCTCTCTCTCTCTCTCTCTCTCTCTCTCTCTCTCTTCTCTCTCTCACACACACACACACACACACACACACACAACAACACACACACATGCGCGCGCGCACACACACACACACACACACACACACACACACACACACACACACACACACACA
>CM031606.1:34865449-34872949 GCA_018398815.1 Conus ventricosus
AATGTATACATTATAACGTTCAACTGTGTGGTTTCGAGAAATCAAAATGATGAATCGTAGACGATTCTGAATATTGTTACCTTCTTTCTATGCATTTTGTTTTTGGGAAATGTGCATCGTTTTTATTTAAAATTTTTGATGATCGTTGTATTCTTTGTGCGCTTAATTTTTTTAAACGCCATTAAAATTTCTTTTTCCCTCTTCCTCTCTCTCTCTCTCTCTCTCCCCTCTCTCTCTCTCCCCTCTCTCTCTCCCCTCTCCCCTCTCTTGTGTGTGTGGGGGTTGTGTGTGTGTTTTGGTGTGTGTGTGTGTGTGTGTGTGGTGTGAAAAGGTGTTGTGTGGGTATGTATATTTTTATATTATAAAATATATATATATATATATATATTTTAAATATATATATAATTGTGGGGGTGTGTGTGTGTGGTTGTGGTGTGGGGGGTTTTTGTGGTGTTGTGTGTGTGTGTGTGTGTGTGTGGTGTGTGTGGGTTGTGTGTGTGTGTTTGGGGAGGAGAAGGGGGGGGGGGAAAGGGAGAGGAGAGTGGGGGGAAAAAAGGGGAGAGAGAGAGAGGTAAAGGGTGGGGGGGGGGGGAGAAAAGGGAAAACAAAAATGTCGAAAATAAAGGCAAGTCCCCAAAACTCCCCTTATCAAAAACAACAACAATTAAACAAAAAAAGAGAGGAGAGAGAGAGAGAGAGAGGGGAAAGAGAGAGAAGAAGAGCAGACAACAGACAGACAGACGAAAGAGAGAGAGAAGAGACAGAGACGAGAGAAGAGAGAGGACAGAGACGGGCAGAGGGGGGACAGAGACAGAGAGGACAGAGCCAGAAGAGACAAAAAGAGAGAGAGAATACCACGATTTTCCCATCTATGACCCCCCCTGCCGGTCGCACCTTCAGGGAACTCCCTATAAAAACAGCACTGAAAGACGCTTTTTGGATCCATCGCGGGGCCCTCTTGCAGCGCATAGGGTGCTCCTCTCTTTTTTCTCCTCTCTCTCTCTCTCTCTCTCTTCCTCTCTCTCTCTCTTCCCTCTCTCCTTCCCCTCTCCCCCTCTCTCTCTCTTCTGTCTGTCTGTCTTTACTCTCTCCTCTCTCTCTCCTCTCTCCTCTCTCTCTCTCTCTCTCTCTCTCTCTTCTCCTCTCTCGTCTGTCTGTTTTCCTAAGAAACAGAGATTTTCGCATTAAAAAGATATGTAAAGTAATTTAACCCTGAGGGAGAACAGATAATTTATGCCATGCTGCAGTCCTCTTGCTGGCTCCTTTGTCAGCTTTTTGTCTTGTCTTTTTTGGGGGGAAGAAGAGAGAGTGAGAGAGAAGAAGAAGAAGAAGAAAAGAAAGAAGAAGCCCACGAAGAAAAGAAGACGGGAGGAAAGGAGAAGGAGAGGGTGCGAGGGAGGGGGGGGGGGGGAGGGAGTGAAAAAGAGACGAAACAGCGAAGACAAACAACTACAGGCAAAAAAGCAGAGAAACTGACAGACACAAGACAGGACACTTTTTCATTTAAAATAGGTCAGCCTTTACGCTGAAAGGTAATGAAACACCAGTTTAGGGGATATATTGAGGATATACATAAAAAACGAACAAGACAGATTTTGAAAAGAGGCATGAAAAATTTTATGGAATAACAAAGATAGCGGGGGGGGGTATTGTTTTAAACAAAATTTCGTCCACCCCCCTTTAGCGTTGGGCAATTTTTTTTTTAAACTGCCTTGGAGAGGGGATGGGGAAAAAATGGAGGGGGGGGTGTATACAAGTTTTTACCCCCCCCCCCCCCCCCCCACAAAACATTGTTACTCACAACATGCAATTACCGAAAAAACAGGGAAAAAAAAAAAAACCAAATTTTTGTTGTATACCTTTTTTTGTAAACGGTTTTGGACGAACTAAAAAAACGCGTGCTCCATTTGCTTGGCCTAATGCCTTTTAATAGGCTCCTTGGTATGACTCACAAAGATTCGGTTCATAAACAGCCCCTTTTAAAAAGGGAGTTTCACAAGCGAAACCCGGGTGCCCAACGATGATCATGCCAGCAAACTTTACTGAAGGTTTTTTTCCCCAGTAAAATTGAAAAATATTACTCAGCCTGGGGGGGAAGTCGCAGCATTTACCACATGCCCCAAAAAAGTGTTGTCTGCCCGGGGGACGGCTTTGTTTTCTTCACCTTCATGATGCGGGAGGGGAACGCCCTAGGCACGGGGGGGGAGGGGGGGGGAGGAGGGATTTTGCGTTTTCGGGGGCAGGACAACTTTCTGTAGATGACGTCTGACTTTTCCCTCTTTGTTACTATCCATTCCAAACCTTCCCCGAACCCTAACCCTAATCGTAGATTTGCTCACTGACCCAGAAACGCAAGTGCCGCAAACATACGGGTGCGAACCGAAAGGAAGTGCCCCAAAGTGTACCTGCGGTAGAAGGTCACCGTCAGCATTTCATCGTCACCACCCCGTTTTTGAGAAGGATAATGAACTTCGCCTTTTGCCCTCGGAGCTCCTCGGGGGCATTGAAGTATTTCCCCTTTCCGTTTATCGCTGGCTTGGTCCCTCCTTTGCGGGCGGCCCCTGTTCACCGCACTTCCCGGTAATGGTATCAAACCCAGGTTTGACACACACACACAAAAACACAACACACACGGGGTTCCATGCACGGCCAAAGGCTGCGTCAGACAGAGGGGCCCACCTCGTGAAGGTGGATAAAAACAAGCTGGGATAAAGGGCACCCCCGAGGGAGCCCAGCGACTTGAAAAATTTTTTCGTGGCATCGGGACAGAGGTTTTCCCCGGAAGGGTCAGTGACCTCGGGGTGCAAACATGACTTTTAAAAAAATGATACGTGGAAAGCGAGGGGAAAACCATCTTATCCCTTTACATCTTTCCCCCAGCGCAAAGGGCAAAACACTTCGCTTCAAAACAATTTTCGTTTTAAATTCTTTTTGTTCTTTGAAATAGTTTTTTTAAAAATTTACTTCAGTCTTTTCCCCAAATGATTATTATTAACTATGATTACATCACCCCTTTCATCACCCTCTCATCACATCATCATCATCACCACATCATCATCATCAAGTTTCAATACAAACATGATTGCTTTTGATCATCATCATCACCTTATCATCATCATCATTATTATTATCATTATTGATATTATTATTTTTAACGTTGTTGTTATTATTATTGACCAATAACGCCTGTCAGCTTCCGAACACCTATTCCAAACAACTAATATCACACACACACACACACACACACACACACACACACACACACACACACACACACACACGCACACACACACACACACACAAATGCGCCAACACACACATGCACACATGCACACAGGCATGCACACGCACACATACATGCACACACGCACACATACATGCACGCGTGCAAACACCACACACACACACACACACACACACACACACACCACACACCACACACACACACACACACACACACACACACACACACACAACACACACACACACAACAAGTATAGTAGTAAAGCAGACAATGATATGTCTGTCCAGCGCCTTGGGCTAGTGCATTAGGTCAGCGTCTGCTAAGTCGTGTCAACGACACCTTGACAGAAACCCTTTCATCTTAATTATTGACTTATTCATCCATCCAGCTTAAATCCTGTGCACTATGGCCCCTTACCTTAGCAGATGTGCTGTGGCGCATACGGACTAGCCCACAAGCAGTGACACTTTCCTGAGGAATAAACTAAAACTGAAAGTGACTACATGTCGAGACAGCGAATAGCCCAAGTGTTGGGTTGGGCGCCAACAACATTTGAACTTGTAACATCTGGCTACGAACATTCTCATCTGAGTCAGTCAGGAAGGTAGTGAATGTTTCAATGCTTAAAATGAAATTGAAGACGTGACCGAGCAGAGCATGCTACAGAGAAGTTAAGGTGCTGGTCAAAAGGAGACAGGCCACTGGCCCCAGGAGCCTCCACACCAACCCATTTACCCCCCCCCCCCCCCCCACCAACATAAAGACAATGTGAAAGAAGACAACGGAAAGAAAGAAGGTGTCGGGGGGGGGGGGGGAGGGGGAGGGGGGAGGAGACGACAGAAAGGAAGACGACGAGAGAAAGAAAGAATTAAAACAACAACAAGATGCAAAGCATATAAACGCACTCCCAGTTTATATGGAATACGCGTGAGATGTTCCATAAAGAGAAAACCCCGTTTTGGCCCGTTATAGCCGTTAGTAACGGCTATTCTGGTAAACATCGGCCTACAAATTTTCATAAAGATCGGCCATGTACTGTCTGTGATTTTCCATAAAGAAGAAAACTGTTACGGGCCGTTATAGCCGTTAGTAACGCGGGCATCATCCGTGACCCATAATGAACATACTTACAAATTTTTCAGAAAGATCGGCCATTTACTTTCTGAGATATTCTATAAAGACGGAAAAACGTTAAGAGCCTTTATGGCCGTTAGTAACGGCTATAACGGTAAAAATAACACATCGGGCATCATCCTTGACCCATAATGAACGTACCTACAAATTTTCGAAAGATCGCCTGTAGTTGTGTCTGGAGCGAGGACACATATGACCACGGACGACACACACACACACACACACACACCACAACACACAACACACACACACAACACACCACACACAAAGCATTTCTCGTCCCATATAAGTACTCCTGTTCAAAGAACGGGAAGCACAACCAGACACGAAAAACAACTACAAAGAAAGACACAGAAAGAACAGTACAGAAAGAATAAGGTGACAAGAAGAAGAAATGACAGAAAGACAGGGCAAGGAACGGGATATACAGCAAAGAACAAAGACAGAAAAGAAAAGGTGACACAGAAGAAAGAATGAAGAAGAAAGAAACAGAAAGCAATCAAAAGAAGGGGACAGAAAGGAAACTGACAACAGAAAGAAAAACATGAAGAAGAAAAGGAAAAGACACAGAAAGAAACAAGACGAAGAAAAACAAGATGACAGAAAGAAGAAACGGAAACAGAAAGAACAGAAAGACAAGAAACGAAAGAAACGACAGAAAGAGAGAAAAGGCAGAAGAAAGAAAACAAGAAGAGACAGAAAGACAAGACGACAGAAAGAAACAACGACAAATAGACAAAGACGAAAAGAACGACAGAAAGAAACAAGACGACAGAAAGAAACAAGCACAGAAAGAAACAAGACGAAGAAAGAAACAAGACGACAGAAAGAAACAAGACGACAGAAAGAAACAAGCGACAGAAAGAAGAACAACGACGACAGAAAAAACTGACGACAGAAAGAACAAGAAAAAACAGGCGAAGAAGAAAAAGACGACAGAAAGAGGAACAAGAAGAAAGGAAAAACGACGAAGAAAGGAAAAAAGACGACAGAAAGGAACGATTTGACGAAAAGAAAGGAACGAAGAGAAAGAAGAGACAGAAGAAGAAACGGAAAGACGACAGAAAGGAATGAGTTGACGGAAAGACGACAGAAAGGAATGAGTTGACGGAAAGACGACAGAAAGGAATGAGTTGACGGAAAGACGACAGAAAGGAATGAGTTGACGGAAAGACGACAGAAAGGAATGATTGACGGAAAGACGACAGAAAGGAATGAGTTGACGGAAAGACGACAGAAAGGAATGAGTGACGGAAAGACGACAGAAAGGAATGAATTACGGAAAGACGACAGAAAGGAATGAATTGACGGAAGACGACAGAAAGGAATGAATCGACGGTAAGACGACGGAAAGGAAGAATTAACGGAAAGACGACAGAAAGGAACGAATGACGGTAAGGACGACAGAAAGGAATGAATTGACGGAAAGACGACAGAAAGGAATGAATGACGGAAGACGACAGAAAGGAACGAATCGACGGTAAGACGACAGAAAGGAATGAACTACGGAAAGACGACAGAAAGGAACGAACTGACGGAAGGACGACAGAAAGGAATGAATTGACGGAAGGACGACAGAAAGGAACGAACTGACGGAAGGACGACAGAAAGGAATGAACTGACGGAAGGACGACAGAAAGGAACGAACTGACGGAAGGACGACAGAAAGGAACGAACTGACGGAAGGACGACAGAAAGGAACGAACTGACGGAAGGACGACAGAAAGGAACGAACTGACGGAAGGACGACAGAAAGGAAGAAACTGACGGAAGGACGACAGAAAGGAACGAACTGACGGAAGGACGACAGAAAGGAAAACGAACTGACGGAAGGACGACAGAAAGGAATGAACTGACGGAAGGACGACAGAAAGGAACGAACTGACGGAAGGACGACAGAAAGGAACGAACTGACGGAAGGACGACAGAAAGGAACGAACTGACGGAAGGACGACAGAAAGGAATGAACTGACGGAAAGGACGACAGAAAGGAAAAACTGACCGGAAGGACGACAGAAAGGAAGCGAACTGACGGAAGACGACAGAAAAGGGAAACTGAATGACGGAAAGGACAAACAACAGAAAAAAACAGACGGGGGAAGGACGAGGACGATAGAAAAGTGATGGAGAGAAAGAAGGGTCGGAAAGAAGGAAACGTCAGAAGACGCAGGCAAGGAACAAGACAACAGAAGAAAGACGACAGAAAGAAAGATGACAGAAAGAAAGACGACAGAAAAAGGATGACAAAAGAAAGACGCGAGAAAAGGCGAAAAAGAAACGACGACGGTAAGGAACAGATACGCAGAAAGGGTAAGAAGTAAACAGAAACAAGACGCCGGTAAGGAAAATACGGCAAGAAAGGAAGTAATAAGATAACAGAAACAAAGACGCCGTAAGAACAATACGGACAGAAAGGTAAGAAGGTAAAAACAGAAACAAGACGCCGGTAAGGAACAATACGGCAGAAAGGGTAAGAAGGTAAACAGAAACAAGACGCCGGTAAGGAACAATACGGCAGAAAGGGTAAGAAGGTAAACAGAAACAAGACGCCGGTAAGGAACAATACGGCAGAAAGGGTAAGAAGGTAAACAGAAACAAGACGCCGGTAAGGAACAATACGGCAGAAAGGGTAAGAAGGTAAACAGAAACAAGACGCCGTAAGGAACAATACGGCAGAAAGGGTAAGAAGGTAAACAGAAACAAGACGCCGGTAAGGAACAATACGGCAGAAAGGGTAAGAAGGTAAACAGAAACAAGACGCCGGTAAGGAACAATACGGCAGAAAGGGTAAAAAGGGTAAACAGAAACAAGACGCCGTAAGGAACAATACGGCAGAAAGGGTAAGAAGGTAAACAGAAACAAGACGCCGGTAAGGAACAATACGCAGAAAGGGGTAAGAAGGTAAACAGAAACAAGACGCCGGTAAGGAACAATACGGCAGAAAGGGTAAGAAGGTAAACAGAAACAAGACGCCGGTAAGGAACAAACGCAGAAAGGGTAAGAGGGTAAACAGAAACAGACGCGGTAAGGAACAATACGCAGAAAGGGTAAGAAGGTAAACAGAAACAAGACGCCGGTAAGGAACAATACGGCAGAAAGGGTAAGAAGGTAAACAGAAACAA
>CM031606.1:34877949-34897949 GCA_018398815.1 Conus ventricosus
CATCACACGTACATACATACATACATACATACATACATACATACATACATACATACATACATACATACATACATACATACATACATACATCACACACACATAAACATTCATATAGACATACATACATGCGAACATACTCACGTACATACAAACATGAAAATTACACCACGTACATGTACATCAAACAAATGTCGATAAACATCCAATCATTTCTATCTATCTATCTATCTATCTATCTATCTATCTATCTATCTATCTATCTATCTATCTATCTATCTATCTTCGTTTTTTCAAAATACCATGCGCAGCAAACAAACTTAAAAAAAAAGCAGGAGAAGAAGAAAAATTGAGAGTTTAAGATACGAGTTTAAAACTTAGGTAAGAGTTAGTGTTTTTTTTCTCCCATCCCTCACCATCAGGAGCAAACAATATGTATAACGCGACAACAGTGAAAGCTTGTGATCTGCCACAAAAACCTGTGCAAATGATGTTATCATAGAGACATGTACACACCCATGTAAACAAACACGCACAAGAAAGTTTGCTGCTTGTCACATCGAGATCAGTGCCCGTAATGAAACTATGTATTTTGAATTGTGATTTTGCTTTTTACTAAGCACTTTTTGCAATGTTTGCTTTGTTTTTGTTTTGCTTCGCTTGCATTTCTGCACTTTACTGATGATCTTTCATTTTCCACCTCTACTTAAATCTCTGTCTCCAGGCAACAACGTGCCTTACTTTCTGATGTACACCTAATGTATTAATTGTATGTACTGACCGTTTGACAATACACAAGCAGACGTAGACTCTCGATTCATACAGAATAATTCAAAATTATGAGGGAAAAGGGAGATAGGGAGATTAAAATATAAAGATTGTGGTGGGTGGGGGTGGGGGGGGGGGGGGGGGGGGGGAGAAAATAGAAAAAAAAATCGCAGAAAGAACAAGAACAAAGATACAGCAAAGAAACGGAATCAAGTGTTAATTATACAATGAACAAGATAATCATGATCATACTGATGATGGTGGTGGTGGTGGTGGTGGAGGTGGTAGTGGGTGGTGGTGAAGGTGGTGGTGGTGATAATGATGATGATGGTGATAATGATGATGATGAGAAGGAGGGAGGAGGAGGAGGAGGAGGAGAGGAGGAAGAGGAGGAGAAGGAGGAGGAGAAGAAAGAGGAGGATTCTAATCATAACTACGATGATGAACAAGAAAAGCAGGAAATAAAAGACGAAGAAAATGTACGAAAGAAAGAGAAAAAAAAGATGCGAAGCATATAAACGTACTCCCAGTTTTTCAAACTGCTTATAAATCGGCCAAGTGCTTTGTGAGATAAGAAATAAAGGCAAAATAACGGTTTTAACAGTTATTTAACCGATGTACACTTTTGAAACTCTTATTTTAGTCCTCACTGGGCTAAAGCCTGTGTACATACCAAATTTATCTAAATCGGACAATATGTCAGGAATAACGGTTTTCAACGGTCAATTTTGAAACACTACATGGAAGCGCCATTTGTGTGTGATAACCTTTCTATATACAAAATTTCATTAAAACCCACCAATATAATAAAAAATAACTGCAAAATAACGGTTTAACGATTATATAACCAATATACACTTTTGAAACCGGTATTTTAGTCCTCACTGGGCTAAAACCTGTGTACATGTCAAATTTCATCCAAAACGGACAATATGTCAAATATGTCAAGAAAAACGGTATTTAACGGTCAATTTTGAAACACTATATAAAAGTGCTATTTGTGTGTGATAACCTTTCTATCTTCTTCTTCTTCCTAAAACACTGGTTCACTCAAAAACGAGTAGGTCACCAGCGCGCATGTTAAAAAGTAATATAAAATAACATAAAACAGTGCGACTCAGACTGTTTGCCCCTGGAGCAAATTTGGCAACAAGGGTCGCACTCGATATTCAAGAAGTTAAAAAAATGGCCAAACTCAGGCCCAGGCAATAGTAAAATATCTGGGAAGTAAAAATAAAAACTCATCAATATGCAGATCTCAAAACTGTCGAATCAATTTTTTTTTTTAAATGAGATTGCATTTGTGGCAATCTTGATGGCACCCGCAGTGAGTTCCACACCGTACAGAACTGGGATAAAAAGAATGTAAGTGGCTGTAAATATTTGATGCAGGTATGGTATAACATTGACCGCCACTCCTGGTGCTACTTTTATTCAATACTAGTTGTTCCATTGGAATATCAATTACTTTAGCTCTGCCTTTGAAAAAGATGTTAAGTTTGATAAAAGCTCTTCTCTCTTCTAAGGGTTTCCATTCTAATTTCCTCATGTTCTTCCTAGTATTCCCCTTTTTCTCTGATGTGGTTCCCTGTTACAAACCGTGCTGCTCTCTTCTGAATCTTTCGAGGTTATCAATATCCTTTAGAGGGTTAAGGATCCCAAACTGAGCAACCATATTCCAGTACTGGTCTAACCAGTGTTTTGTAGCAGTCGTCTTTAACCTTTTGGGGCAGTCATTGATATTCCTGTATAAGAAAGCTAAGATGTTATTTGCTTTCTTACATACTAAATTGTAATGTTCTTTCCATTTGAGACGACTATCTAAATCACACTAAATATTTTGCAGCATTAGTTTCTTTAAGAATAGTATTATGAATAGAATAATCTGATCTAATTGGTGAGCGTCTTGTTACATATACGCCAACACTTGGCACTTTTGGGGATGAAATTCCATTTTCCAAGTTCTTTCCCACTCTTAAAGCGTTTAGATCTTCTTGTAGAATGCGTGTATCATTCTTGCTTCTAATTGTTCTATATACTAAACTGTCATCTGCAAAAAGCCTTATAGTAGTTCCAGGAGAGAGATTTCTACTTATGTCATTTATATAAATTAAGAAAAACAAGGGCCCCAGAACAGTTTCCCTGTGGTACACCTGACAAGACTGGTTTACAATGGGATGACAAACCCTTCCACAACAACTTTCTGCGTTCTCCCAACGAGGAATGATCTAGCCCATTTTAGCAAAGAACCGCCAATGCCAATGTGTTCTAATTTAAGCAGCAGGCCCTCATGGTCAACCTTATCAAAGGCTTTAGAAAAGTCTAATAAAATTGCATCTATTTGCTGTCTGTTGTTAAGACAGTTATTAAAATCATTGAGAGTTGTTATAAGTTGAGTCTCACAACTCCTTCGCTGTCTAAAAACCATGCTGGGCGTTATTTAAGAAGTCATATTTGTCAAGATGGTCCATTATGCTACTATATATTATGTGTTCAAGTAGTTTAGCTGATATGGATGTAAGAGATACAGGTCTATAGTTCTCTGCTTTTGTTTTGTCACCCTTTTTGAATAAGGGAACAATGCTCGCATCTCGCCACTCATCAGGTATTACTCCTTGATCCAGTGAAGCTTGGTAAAGTAGTTGGTATACCTCACTCAGTTCATTGGCACATAATTTTAAGAGCTTGCCAGGAACGCCATCGGACCAGTAGCTTTGTTTTCATTGATGTTGGTCAGTAACTTAAATACTCTGCTTGTTACTTTGATGTTATGCATTTCAGGGAGTTTATCATCATCTTTAGTATAACGTTAATTAAAGGTTTGGAATTTGAGAAAACTGAACAAAACTGCTTGTTTAGTAAGTTTGCTTTCCCTTCAGGGTCCTGTATTAGGTTATTCTAGTTGTTTCTCAGGTCTGGAATCCCAATGTTGTCCTGTCTCTTACTCCTTATGTAAGACCATAATTTCTTGTTTTGATGATCACATTCTGAAATCATTGAATTAACATAATTGGAGTGAGCAAGCCTACATTCTCTCTGACACCTTCTCTTAATATGTTTATACCTAACCAGTAATCTTTCTGAATTAGGATGTAGTTTCAATTTCTTAAAGAAACGATGTTTCCTTCTCACAACGTTTAGTTTTTGTAGTAATCCATGGCTGGTGGTTCTTGCTTGAAGTTATTTTAGTAGGTATGTTGTCATCCATAATAAATTGCAAGTTAGTTTTTTATACACTTCCAAAGGTCACTGACATTATCTTTAACACTATGGGACCTCAAAAAAAAGACACTGAAATCATGAGTATCCCTGCGCAATTTTGGTAAATCTGTTTGGTTCCAGAGTCTGATGGTACGTTTATGGGGTTTTCTTCGAAAGGTTGAAAGTTGCTCTCTAAGAGAATTATGTCATGATCACCCAGCCTGCAATTAATTCCTGATTGCCTAAAGCGCCTGGACAATTGGTAAAAAAAAAAATCCAGGAATGCCTTACCACGAGTTGGTGCTCAACTGACTGCACCAATCCAAGGTCTTTGGTGGCATCAAAAACCTGAGTATTAATATTTTTACTGTATTGATTACCAAGTATGGCATCTTCACCCCAATCAATATCTGGTAAGTTAAAGTCTCCACCAATCCATAAAATTGCCTTCCTATTGGCCAAAACAATGTTATGAATGTCTCTGCAGATAGACGAACATACATTTTCATCTGAATCTGGAGGTCTGTAAACTGATCCAACAATGACAGGTCTCTTATTCTTAAAATTAATCCTACAAAATAAACTTTCACTATTTTTGCCTTGATATAAAAACTCACTGCTAAGTTCTTCCTAATGGCAATCAAGACTCCCCCACCTCTTTTTCCAAGTCTGTCCTTTCTGTAAATATCAAAATCCTCCATTAGAAGATTCACTGCTGGATGTTCCAGTTTCCCAGCCAAGTTTCTGTTCCAATTACAACATCAATGTTTTTTTGGTGACTAAATTACTGAGTTCTTCCTTTTTCTTGATAAGAGATTAAAAATTTACGACTATGCATTTAAGTTTATCTTTTTCTCTTAATGGTTTGGGATTCAGTTGCACTTTATGATTTGGGATTTTATCAGTTTTAGAATCAGGGTGGATGCAAACTTAGGACAAATTTCAGGTTTTCTTTTGGGGATCGGTCTGGTGAGATAGGGTCAAAACGGTTGCTTTCTGAGCTGCAGTCTTCAATAGAATCTTCAAAAGTCTCGAACTAAAGTTTGGAAGCCCGCAGGTAAAACAAGTCCAAGATATATCACTATTGCATAATGCTTCATAAACTGCTGAATTCATTAACATACATTTAGTGTGATACGATGTATTGCAGACGTCACAGGCAACTGCTTTATGTTTCCATGTGACTCTCAAATTGCAAACTCCGCATGGATATTTTACTTTGGTGGACGGACCAGGATTAAGTTCTATGTCTCCCGATAGCAAGATAAGGCTTAAAAGCCATGATTTAACTCCTCTATGTCTAACTCTTTTAAATCAAACAATTCCTTATCACTGTACTATTTCTGATGTTAATTGAAATCAGGGGTTCAAATCTGGGCCTAGTAATAGACGTGAGAACAGTACTCGGCACAGGTGCACACAGGAGACTAACATGGTTCAGGTTGCACAAAGTTTTAAAACCTGCAAAAATGGAACTAAAAGGCGTCTACATCTACATCTAAAATTTCAAAATTAAACTGAGTGCTAGGGATATTGTTGTTCCTGTCACATGTGAAAACAGCAAGGGAAAAAAAGAAAACTTTTAACGAAGCCGAGGAACAACACGCCGTAGCCATCTTGAAAAGCCAAAATAAAAAAGACTCACCTTACCTGAAAGGGTTTAAAACACAATTTCGTTAAAATAAAATAAAATTAAGCATTAAACTAACAACAGCCAACAGTTTCTGATATTTAAAATTCACAGTTACTCGTATGAATAAAAGATGTAAAGGCATAAAAGATGTAAAAATGAATTTAAAACGGAGTTTCAAAAGGCCAGCAGCCTCCTCGCTGGACATATAATTAAAATCCACCTATGTATAAGAAATAACGGCAGAATAACGGTTTTTAACGGTTATTTAATCCATTTTCAGCATTACATCACTTACATATGGACAGAGGCTCCGATTTGTCACAAGATCATCCAAACCGCTTGTAAATTGGCCAAGTACTTCTGAGATATTCCATAAAGAAGAAAGACCATTACAGGCCGTTACAACCATTAGCAACGGCTATAACGGGGCAAACTAAAACATCAGGCATTATCCCTGACCCATAATGAACACACCTGCTAATTTTCATAGAGGTCGGCCAAGTACTTTCTGAGATATTCCATAAAGAAGAAAAACCGTTACAGGCCGTTACAGCCGTTAGTAACGGTTATAACGATAAACTAAAACATGGGGCATTATTCGTGACCCATAATGAACATACCTACACATTTTCAGAAAGATCGGCCAAATACTTTCTGAGATATTCCGTAAAGAAGAAAACCGTTACAGGCCGTTACAGCCGTTAGTAACGGCTATAGCGGTAAACTAAAACATTGGGCATCATCCGTGGCCCATAATGAACATACCTACAAATGTTCAGAAAGATCGGCCCAGTAGTTTTCTCTGGAGCGAGTGGAACACATTTTGACCACGCACACACAGACAGACACACACACACAGACACACAGACTGCATTTCTTCGTTCCCATTCTAAAGTACTCCCTGTTCTATAAGAACTGGGAGTACAAAAACAGGAAGCGTGAGGGGAAAAAAATGGTATTAATGAGGATGGCAATGATAAAAAAAACCGCACGCCCGATTAAGAAAAGGAAGGTGAAACAACAAACCAAAAAAAACAGGGCCATAAAAACAAGGGATCTTATAAATTGTGATGGCAACAACAAGAACAGGGGAAAGGGGGGAAAACAAAAATTTGAATACTAAGAAAAGACAAAAATAAAAAAATAAAAAAAAAACCCCTTTCCCCCCCCCCCCTTTCCCCCCCCACCCCGCCCCCCCCACACCCCACACACCTCGCCTCGCCAACCCACACACACCCCTGCCTTAAGACGACGAGCAAAAACCATCTTCCCCCCCCCACCCCCTCCTCCTCCCCCCCGGGCCCCATCCCCGGTCACCCCCTTTTCCCCACCAAAAAAAGGGGAAAACCCCGGGGTCTAAAGGGTTTAAACGGTGACCCCCGCCCCCGCTGACCACCCCCCTGCCCTTTAAACACGCCTAACGGGGCCGGCCGCTCATCCTTTAGAGGCCCCTGTCACGGCCAAAAAAACCCCCCTTAGCTCCCTGTTATTCCTTGTCCCTTAAAGGCAGAAATAAATTTGAAACATTCGCCTGCCTCAACCAACGAGATTTGGCAGGGCCCGGGTTTCACAAAGCGACGCCCCCCAAATGTTTCTTACCGCCCAAAACCACGACACATATCCCCATAAATAAATATCAAATTACACATAATTGAAAAAACCCAAAAGCTCTTAAATCTTGTCTCAATTCAATTTTTTTTCCCCTTTAAAAAAATCAAAGGCCATGCACCGGAAAGGTTTTTTCAAAATAAAAACGGAAGAAATTTGGGGCTTGGGGCGAAATTCTCCCCCCTTTTCGTCTCTCCTCTACCCCCACCCCCCCCCCCCCCCCCCCCCCCCCCCCCCGACTTTCCCCGAAACAAAAATTGATAGAAACCTCCGTTTTAAAGGGGGTGAGATTCTTCGCGGAAATTTTCACTCTGCCCCTGCTATCTGCCGCGGGACGGCATTTTAAAGCCGTTTTTTTTTCAACGAACGATTAGTGCGCGTAGCTAGATCGCTAAAGGATGACAAAACCCCGTCTTTTTTTCCCTTTTCAAAAACCCCATTTAAAGATAGTTTTCCGGACATTCTGGTTCGGTGTAAATTTTTCTTTTCAAAAAAACCCCGGGCCCCAATTTTTAAAACACACCTCCCATCTAAAAATTAAAAAGTCAAATCTCTGGAAAATTTCATATTTTTAACCCCCTTGGCTTTAACCCCCCCACCAAACTAAAGGGTTTTCAACAAAACACAAAAAAAAGGACCGGGGTTGAAAACACAACCTTTTTGGGCCACAAAGAAAGGGGGGCACGTTTTCGGGAGAATGTAAAAACCCCCAAAGGGTTCGACGGGAATCCTGGGTCCCTCTTAAACCAGACACTTTTTAGGGATCCGAACCACAATTTACGGGGGTTTGGGTTAAACCGTCACACCCCCGTTTTTCCCACCCAAATTTTGTAAAAAACGAATTGTAGTTTTTGGTAATCTTGTTACAGACAGACAAACAATCCACGGGTAATTTCCCTTTGCAGGGGGAATAAAAATTTAAATAAAGAGAATATAATATGTTAAAATTTTGTATTATAAAATATATATATATAAAATATAATAATATAAAAATAATAATATTTTATTATATTTAAAATTATATATATATTATATATAAATATATATTTATAATAAAATATTTTTATATGTAATAAACAAAAAAAAAAAACAAAAAACCCCAAAAACAACCGGGTTTTCATTTCCAAAAAATTTCGGGGCCCTTTTGCAACCTCTTCCTCAGGGCCCTTTAAGGGACTTTTTTCCCCCCACTGAACTGAAAAAAACGAGGGGAAAAATTTTAGTTGGAAATATAAAAAATATATATATAATAAAAAATATAAAAATTTTATATATAAATAAAAATAAATATAATTTTTTAAAAAATATTTTTAAAAAAGGGAAAGTTTTTAAAATATTCTTAACAGATGTTGCCCCCAGGGGGTTAAAGAAACCTTTCAGATTTTAAAGAACACTTTTATATTTATATATATATATAAAATATGTATATAAATAAATATAAAATTTTAATATAAATATATAATATATATAAAAGAAAAAGAAACCCCCCCGAAGGTGCTGGGGGGACCCCAAGAAGCACTGTTTTTCACCTGCCCTTAGAGCAGTCCTGTACCACCCTTGGAGGCCTGCGTTTGTTTGACGAGGGGGTACAACAAGAGAATAATATATGTATATTTTAATATATATTATATATAAATAATATATATATATAATAAAATATATGTGTTGGTGGTGGGGGTGTGTGGGTGTGTGTTTTGTGTGTGGTGTGTTTTAAAACCCCCCAAACAAAACCAGCTACCTAGAAAAAGGGTCTCGAAACCTATAAATAATAAACTGCTTTCTTTCCCATTTTAAATTTCTGAATTCGATTTTTTGTGCCAGCTTTTAACACAGTAAGTAGATAAATTTCTGGCGGGAAAGGAGGGCCCCCTTCAAAAAACCAACTCTTAGGGGGGATTTTCATCCAATAAAAACTGTTTTTGTAATCCCCTTTGAAAATCCCATTTGGATAGAAACAAACAGAACACAGGGGGGGTGGGGGGGGGGGGGGGGGGGGGGGGGGGAGGGGGGGGGGGGGGTTGGGGGAGGGAGTGGGGGGGGGGGTAGAGGAGGGGAGTTTAACGGATAAAAATCTAAAAAGGGAAAAGTCTGAAAAGTTCTCCCCTCCCCCCCCGCACCCCCCCCCCCCCCCCAAACCAAACCCCCACAAAACAAAAAGCAGAAACCATGAGTGCGTAATATACGAAAACGTAATTTTCCCCACCCCCAAAAGCCTTTTTTTAAAAATTTAAGTAAAAAAAATTTAAAAATTAAAAAAAAATTTAACGGAAAAGGCAAAAAAAACAGATGCTGGCCGTAAGTGAAATCAAAAATTCAATACCCCATCGATTTAAAACACAATACAGATTTTATAAAATTTAACGAACAAATTTTTTTTTTCAAAAAACATGACCCTTTGATAAGGGAAAGAAGAGAAAAAAAATTTGAATTTTTTTCCAAAATTTTTTCTACACAAAATTTCATAAACAATTGTAAATTTTTTTTTTCAAGGGCCAAAAAAAAACCGCCACTTTTATTCATAAATTCTCCCTTTCCTCATGTTTTAAAAGCACCCGGGGCCGGGAAAAAGCAAATTTAAAACCCAACCAACCAACCCAAACACGGGGGTCAAAACCCACGGGCTCGCCCAGGAAAACCCTGGGTTTTGGCAGAAAATTAAGGGAGACCCGCGCTTTGACGAAAAGTTGACCAAAGGGGGTCATTGTCGCGCTGATGACACAATACCAGCAGCTCCCCCACGCGGCGCCCGTGCTAATTATGAGGGATCTGCCCTCCCTGCCAGGGCACCCAAATTTGCCTGATTCATCTTTTTTTCCGATTTCCCTGCCCTTTTTTCCGACACCCCCCCCTGCGCCCCCACCCCCGGGTAGCCCTTCCTTTTTTTCCGTGGGTTAAAATGGGGGCGGGTCACGCAGATGTTTCGACAAAAGAAAAACATGTTGGGGGTTTGGGGCCCAAACGGGGGAAAAGAACAGAGAGAGAGAAAAGAGAGAGAGAGCGAGGAGGGGGGAAGAAGGGGTTTCTGGGGAATCCAGAAACGTTTTTTTTACCCCCAGCGATGGGTCAAGACCACCCCCGGCCCCGTAACAACAAAGGAAGAAAATGTTTACTGTAGGGGCCAAAATTCCCAGACCCGGTTGTTGGGACAAAACGCCTTTTTAAAGTTTTCCGCAAAAAAAAAAAGCAATGAATGAGAACAGGGAAAAGCTTTGCCAAAGTACAAGGGCTGGAATACAACAGAAACGGGAATACAAACCCCCCAAAACCCTGGTAACAAAACAAAAGCGAAAGACGGTTTCGTGAAATGCTACAGAAAGATTATCCCTTAAATCTATCCGACTTGCCATTACTGTCCCTACGCCTCCCGTTCGGGAGGCTGAAGCTGACCCCCAAATTTGTTCGCTCATGTGATTTTGGAGACCAGATGACCCAGAATTTGTTTTTGCCACTGATACTATTCACTGAGCCCTGAAATAAAAACAAGGTTGTCCGCGGGCCACAACTTCCCCCTTCGTTATTCTAGGGGACAAGAAAGGGGGGGAGGACCGGAAAAACAAAAAAGAAAGAAGAAAGGAAACAAACCCAACCACTAAAAAAAACGGGGGGGGGGGGGGGGGGGGGGGGGGGGGGGGGGAGGGGCGTGAAGGGAAAGAAGAAGATATAGACATAAAAACACACATAGGGGCGCTCCACGTGGGTGGTTGTTGTGTGTGTGTGGTGTGTGTGTGTGTGGGGGTGTTTGTTTCCCTAAAAAAATTCAGAAAACCGCCCCTCGCATTGGGGCGTGCTGAAAAATTTATTCCCCCTTTTTGTTTTTTCATGTAATCTGGAAAGTCTTTATTTTTTCGGGCCCCCCCATTGTGGATGAATGTACAAAGGTAGGAATCAAGCCCCAGAGGACAGCCCGACAGACAGATAAAATAGATCGATGGATAATGGATGGATGGAGGATAAACAGACAGAAAGAGAAAGTGGGCAACTATAATATAAAAAATTGTTAAAACAAGTAAAAAGGAATACAAAACCCTCTCTAAAAATTTGTTTCGAGCGCGTTCCCGCTGCATCATAAATAAATATTGAATTTTAAACAAAGCTTGCTTTTTATTCTTGTTTAAAAAAAATGGGGGGAGTTTACGCATTCATATCTCAGGGTAGAGATGATTTTTTCCTAACTAACAGTAAGTGCTTGATTGGGGAAATTTTTGGGGAAAAAAAAAAAAAATTTCTTCTAAAAATGACCTTCAGCAAGCTTTATTTCTCCAAGGTGGAGACATCCTAAAAAGGGGAGGGAAACCCAAAACATATAACTCCGGGTCATATACCGATATTTCAAAACCCTTGGGTTTTGTTTCTCCCTCAGGGCCCGGGGAAAGTATTTAAAATTTTACCCTCTCCCTTTTTCTTTTTAAAAGAAAAATGCAATCCCCAAATAATAAATATACACTTAAAAGGGCATAAATGAAAAAAAACAAAGTCTGAATACCCTTGTCTCTGATTTAAATTTTTATCTTGTTTTCCATTGAAAATAAACTGCCCTCCAAACATTTCCTTTTTTTTTTTCCCCCGGGGCCCAACAAGTGGGAAGAAAATTTCTTGCGTATTTCCCCCGGGCACCATGAATAAAAACGTCTTTTGTTTGGGTGCACAGAACGTTTTTGGGGTCTTCTCCAGTATCCCACTGAAAAACCCCCCCGTACAACAAAAAAATTTTTAAACATTAATTGTTCACCATTTGTTTTCCCCCGATTTCCGTCCAAATCTCTACCCCCCCCCCTTTTCCCCCCTTTCCCCCGCTTCGCTCCCCCCAAAACCCCACCGGCCCCCCCCACCCTTCCCTGCACCTTTTGTTTTCCTGGCAGCTTGGGTCAGAAACCCAAAAATAGTTCCCGATAAGACAAAGTAAATAAAGACAGAGAAAGGGGGTAAAACGAAAGGGGGGGAGGGGGAGGAAAGGGGGACAAACCCCAGCCCCGCAAAACACCCGCACACACAGGGAAGCACGCCAAAGCACGCCCACACGCAAAACACAACATTTACACCCACACAAACACACACCACCCACACACACACACACCACACACCCGACAAGGGGGGGGGGTGGGCTTTGGAAGGAGGTGAAAAAAACGGGGGGAGTTGTCCAAACACGGGTTTGGGGGTGGTGCAAAGGGATGTCCCGATTTAAAAAGGGGGTAAAAATAACAATGAAGAAACCTGGTACAAAAGTAAAAGGGAATGTAAAATGCGTTTGTCCTTAACCGCACAAAAGCAGGGATTTTAACACCCCAAACCAAACCCCCCCCCCCCCCCCCCCCCTCCATCGCCCCCCCACAAAAACCCTTTCCCCAAAAAACCCTCCATCCCTACCCTGTCACCCTCTCTCCCCTCCAACAAATCAACAAGTTTTTAGAAATGGGAGTCATCCCTTGGGCAGGTTAAATCGTAGCTAAACACTCTTCTCTCCCCCTCTCTCTCTCCCCTCTCTCTCTCTCTCTCTCCCCTCCACAACACACCACCACACAAAAACCCCACACACACACCCACACACCCAAAGACAAACACGGGACACGCCCCGCCCCCAAAGCACACACACCTTTTGAAAAATTTTGACTAACGTAAAAAATCTACTTTTAATTACACACAAAACACACAAAACCCCACACACACACACACACACACAAATCACCCACCCACACTCACCCACCCCCCAAACAACACACACACCGCACGCACACACGCAGAGAGAGAGAAGAGAGAGAGAGGAGAGAGAGAGAGAGAGAAGAGAGAAGAGAGAAGAGAGAACAATGGAACCAAAGGGAAAAAAAGAAACAAATTTCATAAGGAAGATGAATAAAAACTATAATTGGGCCCTTTATACCCCAAAAAAAAAAAAAATGTAACAAAGAAATCACAACCAAATCAAAAAAAAAAAAAAAAAAAAAAAAAAAAAGAAAAGAAAAAAAGTGAAAAAATCAACAATAATTAAAAAGCAAAAGACATCAAACCCCAGGGCAAGGGGGAGGAAAGAAAGGGGGGGGGGGGGGGGGGAAAAGCAAGGGGACAGAATCAGAGAGAAAAGGGGGGGGCGAAAAAAGGGACAGAAAAAAACGAAAAAAAACCCCGTGAAAGCGAGACAAAAGACAATTTATCTTTAAAGAACATTTGCAACACTGCCAAATCGAATGATGTATGCGAACAGGCACGGCAGATAATTATTTCCCCCGTAGATCTTGGGTTTTTTTAAAAAAAGGGGCGACTTTTAAAGTACTTTTAGCATCATCGCAGTTTTGTGGAAAGAAAGCACCGCCAAAAACTCCCTTTCCCCTTCACTCCCTCCCCCCCCCCCCCCCCCCCCTCTACCTGTGCCCTCCTTCTTTCGCACTTTTCCCCTTTCCCCTCCTCACAGCTGAACTTCAGGAAAAAACGAGCAAAAATTTAGGTCTCTCACCCGCAATTTTTTGATGGAGCCTTTTTTTTTTCTTCCCCCTTTTCCCCTTTCCCCCCCCCCCCCCCCCCCCCGCCCCTCCCCCCCATCTTTCCTTAACCCCTCTCCCCCCTTTCCCCCCCCCCCAATCCAAAAACCCCCAAATTCCCTTCCCCCTCCACCTTCCCCCCTCCCCCCCCCAAAACCAAAACCCTCAAAAACCCTGCCACCAAAATCCCCCTTTCCCCCCCCCCCCAAAACCATTTCCCCCCCTCCTTTCCTCCCCCCTCAATCCCCCTTCCCCCCCCCCCACCACCCCTCATTTTTACCTTTCCCCCTCCCAAAATTTCCCCCTCCCCCCCCCAAAACCAACCCCCTCCCAAAAACTTTCCTCCCCTCCCCCCTTTAACCCCCAACCCCCCCCAAAAAAAACCCCCCAAAAAAAATTTCCCCGGCCCCCCCTCCCCCCCCCACCCCCAAAACCAAAAAACCCCATCCCCTTTTCCCCAAAAAAAACCCAAAAACCCCCCCCCCCCAAACCACCCCCAAACCCCCCATCCCCCCAATTTCCCTCCCCCCCCCCCCCCAAACCCACCAAAAAAACCCCTTTTATCTTCCTTCCCCCCTCTACTCCCCCCCTCCCCCCCCCCCCCATCCACCCCCATCTTCCCCTTTTCCCCCCTTTTACCCCCCCCCCCCCCCCCCCCCATCCACCCCTCCCCTTCCTTCCCGCCTCTACTCCTCCCTTCCCCCCCCCCCCCCATCCACCCCCATCTTCCTTCCCCCCCCCTCTTTCTCCTCCCTTCCCCCCCCCCCCCCCACCCCCCATCTTTCCCCCCCGCCTCTACCCTTTCCCTTTCCCCCCCCCCCCCCCCCTCCACCCCTCATCTTCCTTTCCCCCCACTCTACCCTCCCCCCCCCCCATCCCCCCCCCTCATCTTCCTTTCCCGCCTCTACCTTTCCCCCCCCCCCCCCCCCCCCCCATCCACCCCCCATCTTCCCTTTCCCCCCTCTACTCCTCCCTTTCCCCCCCCCCCCATCCACCCCTCATCGTCCTTCCCCCTCTACTCCTCCCCCCCCCCCCCCCCCAATTCCCACCCCCTCATCTTCCTTCCCCGCCTCTACTCCTCCCCTTTCCCCCCCCCCCCATCCCAACCCCCCATCTTCCTTCCCCCCCTCAAATCGCTCCCCCCCCCCCCCCATCCAAACCCCCCATCTTCCTTCCCGCCTCTACTCCCTTTCCCTTTCCCCCCCCCCCCTTTACCCCTCATCTTCATTCCCCGCCCTACCCTCCCTTCCCCCCCCCCCCCCTCCAAAACCCCCCACTTCCTTCCCCCCCCTCTACTTCCTCCCTTTCCCCCCCCCCCCCCCCCACCCCCCATTTTTTCCTTCCCCCCCTCTACTCCTCCCTCCCCCCCCCCCCCCCACCCCTCATCTTCCTTCCCCCCCCCTACTCCTCCCCCTTCCCCCCCCCCCTCCCACCCCTCATCTTCCTTCCCCCCCCCCTCCCCCCCCCCATCTCCTTCCCCCCCCCACCCCCCCCCCCCCACCACCCCTCATCTTCCTTTCCCCCCTCTACCTTTCCCCCCCCCCCCCCCCCCATCCCCCCCCTCATCCCTTTCCTTTCCCCCCGCCTCTACTCCTCCCCTTTCCCCCCCCCCCCCCCCATCCAACCCCCCAAACTTTCCTTCCCCCCTCTACTCCCCCCCCCCCCCCCAAAACCACCCCTCTTTTTCCTTCCCGCCTCACTCCTCCCCCCCCCCCCCCCCCCCCCCCCCCCATCCACCCCTCAAACTTCCTTCCCCCTCAAACCCCCCCCCCCCCCCCCCATCCACCCCCCATCCTTTTCCTTCCCCCCCCTCTACTTCCCTTCCCCCCCCCCCCCCCACCACCCCTCATCTTTCCCTTTCCCGCCTCACCCCCCTTCCCCCCCCCCCCTCCCCCCCTCATCTTCCTTCCCCCCCTCTACTCCTCCCCCCCCCCCCCCCATCCACCCTCTCTTCCTCCCCGCCTCTACTCCTCCCCCCCCCCCCCAATTTCCACCCCTCATCCCTTCCCCGCCCCTAAATCCTCCCTTCCCCCCCCCCCCCCCCCTTTCCCCCCCCCTCATCTTTCCCCTTTCCCCCCTCTACTCCTCCCCCCCCCCCCATCCACCCCTCATCTTTCCTTTCCCCCCTCTACTCCTCCCTTCCCCCCCCCCCCCCCCCCTCCACCCCCTCATCTTTCCTTTCCCCCCTTACCCCCTCCCCCCCCCCTCCCCCTCCCCCCCCCTCATCTTTTCCCTTTCCCCCCATTTTAAATTTCCCCCTTCCCCCCCCCCCCCCCCTCCAACCCCCCACCCTTTCCTTTCCCCCCTCACTTTCCCCCCCTTCCCCCCCCCCCCCCCCATCCCCCCCCTCATCTTCCTTCCCGCCTCTACTCCCCCTTCCCCCCCCCCCCCATCCCCCCTCATCTTTCCCCTTTCCCCCCTCTACCCTCCCTTCCCCCCCCCCCCCCCCTCCACCCCCCATCTTCCTTCCCCCCTCTACTCCTCCCTTCCCCCCCCCCCCCCCATCCAAACCCCCCAATTTTTTTTTTTCCCTTTTTTTTTTCCCCCTTATCCTTTTTTTCTTTTCCTTTTCCCTTTTCCCCCCCCCCCCCTCCCCCCCCCCCCACCCCCCCCCCCCTCATCTTCCTTCCCGCCCTACCCTCCCTTTCCCCCCCCCCCCCCAACCACCCCTCATCTTCCTTCCCCCTCTAAATTTCCCCCCCCCCCCCCCCCAATATATTTCCTTTCCCGGTTAAACCCCCCCCCCATCCCCCCCAATTTTTTTACTTCCCCTTAAAACCCCCTATCAAAAAACCCCCGGCCCCATCCTTTCCCCCCCCAAAAACTTTAAAAAAATCAAAAAAAAATCCCCCCCTCAAAATCCGGGCCCTTTCCCCCGGCCCCCCCCAAAAACCCCCCCTTTTCCCTTTTCCGGCCCCTTTAAAAAATTTGCCCCCCCCCCCCAAGCCCTTTTTTTTCCCCCCTTCTTTCCCTTTAAAAAAAAAAATCCAAAACCCCCCCCAACTTTTCCTCCCGCCTTCTTCCTTCCCCCCCCCCCGGCCCCAATCCAAACCCCCCTTCCTTTTCCCCCCTTTACATTCCCCTTTCCCCCTTTTTGGTTTGTTTAAGGGAAAGGTTTCCAACCCAAAAACTTCAAACCCCAAAATTATTTTTTAAGGGGAAAATTTACCCCCAAAAAAAGGACTAAAAAAAACGAAACAAGCTTCCCTTTTTAAAAAAACCCGGGAAAACGGCAAGAAAAGATAAAAAATAAAGGAGGGAAAAAAACCCAAAAACCGAAAACGAAAACAAACAAAAACCACTACAACAGAAAAAAAAACAAAAAAAGAAAAAAAAAATAAAAAATTTCCCCGGAAAGGGGAAAAAAAAATATTTAAAAAAAATAACCCCGGGAAATTTTGGGTTTTTGGGAAATTTTAAAAACCTTTTTTTTTTTTAAGGTCCAAAAAAAAAAAAAATTTTTTGGGGGAAATTTTTTATTTTAAAGGTAAGCATTAAAAGTTCCCCCCTTTTTCTTTCGGTTCTTTTATTTTTTTTTTTTGGCGAGCAAAGGGGGCCTTTTTTAAAACGGGCCGCCTTAAAGAAAAAACCCCCCCCCTCCAAAAAAACCCCGTCAAAAAAAAGGAGGAAAAGGGGAAAGGGGAAAACCTGGGGGGAACAGAAAGAAAGGAAGAAAAGATAGGAAGGGAAAAAGAAGGAAAGAAGAAAAAAGAAAAAACGGCATTGGGGAACCACTGGGAAAAACCAAAAATTTCCCCCCCCAGGCCCTGAAAAACCGGGCAAAACCCCAAAAGGCGAAAAAAAACTAAATTTGGGGGGCTTTTTTTTGGGGCCTTTTTAAAACCCCGGTCTTTTTTGGCCCCAAAAAATATTTTTTTTTTTTTGTTTTTGAAATTCTTCCCCCCTTCCCCCCCCCCCCCCTTTCCCCGGGGGGAAGTTAAAATTTTTCTTACAAAAGAAAAACCTTAAAGCTTTTTGGGGTTCCAAGAAACCCCCCCCCCCAAAATATTAAAGAAAAGGAAAAAGAAAAAACTAAAAGGAAAGGAAAAAAAAAAATAGAAAAAAGGAAAAAAGGGGAAAAAAACTCCGGTAAAACCCAAACCAAACCAATTTCCCCCAACCCAACCATGAAACTTTTCAAAAATGGCAAAAGCTACCAACCCCATTTAATCCTACGGGATGGGTTAATGGGAACCCTAGGCAACAAAGTGGGCCGTCAACCCCTCCCCCCTCTACAAAAGAAACCTCAAACGGACTCTGCTTCCAAGAACAACCCCCCCCCCCCCCCCTCCCCAAGGATCAGTGCAAGAGGAGGAGGAGGAGGAGGAGGAGGAGAAGGAGACGTGGCGGACAGAGAGAGAGAGAGAGAGAGAGAGAGAGAGAGAGAGAGAGAGAGAGAGAGAGAGAGAGAGAGAGAGACGGCATCGGTGAGCGGACTGGAAAGCGCATTGTCGCCAACCCATGCGCATGCCCACAACTGTCAAAAATGCGACAGCTACTTGCAGCGTTCTTCATTTCAGTGCCGTCACGGACCTGGTCTGAAGTCCGGCACCATAGACAACTATGTGGGCACGTGCTTCTCCCCTTCCCTCCACCTCTCCTTCTCTGGCCCCTCTCTTCCCCGTCCTCCCCCCCCCCCCCCCCCCTCCCGGGGCGAACCGTCATAATTTTACTCACATAAATGTATAGTGACGTTAAAGCTCTGCGATAACCATGCAATACAACATAATATATAATGAAAAGCCGAAAAACGTAATACAACACAATAAAATGGAAAGCCGAAAAACGCAATACAACACAATAAAATGGAAAGCCGAAAAACGCAATTAAACACAATATATAATGGAAAGCCGAAAAACGCAATACAACACAATATAATGGAAAGCCGAAAAACGCAATACAACACAATATAACGGAAAGCTGAAAACGCAATACAACACAATATAACGGAAAGCTGAAAAACGCAATACAACACAATAAATGGAAAGCTGAAAAACGCAATACAACACAATATAACGGAAAGCTGAAAACGCAATACAACACATACAACGGAAAGCTGAAAAACGCATACACACAATACAACGAAAGCTGAAAACGCAATACAACACAATATAATGGAAAGCTGAAAACGCAATACAACACATTATAACGGAAAGCTGAAAAACGCAATACAACACAATATAACGGAAAGCTGAGAAACGCAATACAACACAATATAACGAAGCTGAAAACGCAATACAACACAATATAATGGAAAGCTGAAAAACGCAATACAACACAATATAATGGAAAGCTGAAAAACGCAATACAACACAATAAACGGAAAGCTGAAAACGCAATACAACACATATAACGGAAAGCCGAAAAACGCAATACAACACAATATAATGAAAAGCCGAAAAACGTCAATACAACACAAAAATAATGGAAAGCTGAAAAAACGCAATACAACACAATATAATGGAAAGCTGAAAAACGCAATACAACACAATACAACGGAAAGCCGAACACAAACAAATCAATATACCGCCTTAACTTTATTCACATGAAACTGTGGTGACAATGAAACTGTGCAACGCTACACAACACAACACATATAATACATTACGATAAAGTATAATGCAACACATTGCAATGTGATGCGAATCAATGCAATGCAAATACAATGCAATGCAGTGCAATGCAGTGCACTACAAACAATACAAAACAACACAACACAATGCAGTCGATGCGAATCAATGCAATGGAAATACAATACAATGCAATACAGTGCAATGCAATGGAATGCAATACAGAACAACGCAACACAACGCATTCCGATGCCAATTAATGCAGTGCAAATGCAATGCAATGCAAAGCAGTGCAAAACAATACAACACAGTACAATACAATATAACACAACACAATTCAACGCATCCTCAAAGGATTCATCCTCTAAGGATCAACACAATGGACGGGAGTGGAAGAGGGGGGGGGGGGGGGGGGGGGGCGGGGAAAGTAAGGAGGTTGCATGGCAGACAGAGAAAGAGATGGACAGACAGACATCAGTGAGCGACTGAGAAACGCTTTGTGGAAAAACTCGAGCGTCGCCCACAATTGTCAGAGATGGCGACAGCTGAATTCAGCGTTCATCATGGCACTGACCCCCCCCCCCCCCCCCCCCCCCCCCCCCCCCCCCCCCCGAGACCTAGGCCTGGATTCCAGCACCACAGACAACTATGCGGGACGTGAATCTGCCCTCTCACCTCCCCCACCCCCTCTCTTCTCCACATACCCCCCCCCCCCCCCCCCCCCCCCCCCTTCTCATCTAAATGTGGGAGCCG
>CM031606.1:34905449-34925449 GCA_018398815.1 Conus ventricosus
TATTCTGGCCCATTTATTATAATTGTTCAACTTCTCAGAGAGGAAGCTGGGTGGGATTCAAGTGTTGTAATCCTAAGACAAGGGGTTGTCTTACTGTATGTTCCCAAGATAGTTAAATACTAGGCTTGGCATGGCTTCCAAGATAGTTAATACTAGGCTTGGCATTTCAGCCCCAGAGTACTCATTTCGCACAGATTTCCTATAATTCGCTCTCATAGTTGGGTCAGGCGCTGGGCGTCTTATAAAAACTAATTACGTTGTCCCAAGCTAATATTATCATTCATAGGATTGTGCTATTACGTCACTCGTGTCGGAAACCACCAGTTTGGCTGTCGTAGTAATAAAATCTTGTTTCAAAAAAAAAAAAAAGAGATATAACGGCGGAAGAAAAAAACACCCCTATTGAACAACAAATAGAGTTGAGTGGTACGAAGAAGGAGTTCGTTTGAAATTGAAAGAGCTAGTTATGAAAGAACAGATTTTTGTCAGGTTGCGGCCCTGAGTTAACCATACATTTGAAAGAGAGACAGCCAGAGACAGCAGGGGAGTTGTTGAAGTTCCCCAGAGGTGTATAGAGAGGCACGTTTGGGCACTAAGGTGCAGGAGAAACAGGTGCTAGGCACAGGTGAGAAGAGTGCAAGGAGACTAGGGGAGTTTTCTGCAAAGTCTGCAAACCCAGTGGTGGGGCAGAAGGAAGGGCAAAAGGACATTAGGTGTCTCATTTGTCACAAGAAGGGACATGTGGCTAGGATTGTCGCATGAGGTTCCAGAAGGCAGCAGCCTTGCAAGAGGTGGATAAGGGTCGTCAGGGGAAACGACCTGCAGTGGAACCAAAAGGGATTAAGTCTGAAGAGGTGGAGTGCAGCTTATGGCTAGCACTGGACAGCAGTCAGTGTCAGGGATGGAGGGCACTAGGCTGAGTGGTTCGTTACCAGTGGAAGAAGGGTGGATTGGCCAGCAGAGGGTTGGAAGTGTTACGAGACACTGGTTGTTCATGCGGGGTAGTACGAACAACGCTGGTCAAATAAAGGGATTTGACAGGGCAAATCCAGACCTGTACTCTAATCGATGGCACTGTGAGGGAGTTTCCAGTTGCTAAGATAGAAGTACGTACCCCTTACTTCTCAGGCGGGTTGTCTGCGTTGGTGATGGAGAAACCCCTTCATGATTTGATCATTGGAAATATTCCAGGTGCAAGGGATCCAGGGGATCCTGAGTTGTTGACTGCTACAGGGGCAGCAGTTCAGACACGGAGCAAGAAGGAGGAAAAGGTTGTTAAACCGTTAGTTGTTCCAGGAAGGAAGTCGGGCATAGACGTGTCGCCTGATGAGTTTAGGCAGCACAGGAACAAGACCCTTCGCTCGTGAAGTCTTGGGAGTTGGCAAGAGGTGGAGAGAAACAGGAGGTTAGAGGAGGTGAGACAGAATTTCTTGTGAAAGGCGGGCTGTTGTACCGAGTGTTCACCAAGGGAAGACAGGTAAGGTGACCACTCAGTTAGAGGTACCAGCGTGTTTATCGTGACACTGTCATGTCAGTGGGTCACGAGTCGCTCATGGCGGGTCATCTCGGCACCAGCAAAAACAGCTAACCGAGTCTTTGATGACTTTCATTGGCCAGGAGCAATGGCAGACATAAAGCGGTTCTGCATGTCATGTGACGTGTGTCAAAGGTCAGCCACAAGAGGGGTGAAGAGGAAGGCGCCTCTTAAACATCCCCCTTTAATTGACACACCGTTCAGGAGAGTGGCTATTGATCTGATCGGCCCAATCTCGCCCTGTTCCAAAGGTGGGCACAGGTATTGAGACACGTAAGGTTGCAAGGGAAAGTTTGCAGGAGGCTAGGTCGTTCAGAAGAAGCAATATGACAGGAAGGTGAGGAAGCAATCCCCCAAGGTGGGAGATCAAGTCCTGTTTACTGCTTCCCACGGGTCACAACAAGCTGCTGAGGCATTGGAAGGGGCCATTCACCATCACTGAAAAGGTCGGTCGGGATTACCGAATTGATGTGAATGGGAAACTAAAACTTTTCCATGCGAATTTTCTCCGCAAATATATTCAGCGTGAGACTCAGCACATAGGCGCAGCAGCAATCATTGATGAGGTGAAAGAGACCCCGCAGAAGAAGGGAGATTTTGTTGCCTAAGTTTCCAGAAGAGTCATACAGGGATGTGTCACTGTATGAAGGCTAGACAGTAGGGTTCCTAGGTTTTGTTGTCGGAGGCGACACAAAAGCAGCGGAAAGAGGAAAGTGGAGAAGATGATGAATTCAGAGAGACCAAAGACAAAACAGAGTCAGGAGTCTGCTAGGTTTTGTTTGGCTTCTACAGGGAGTTTGTTCCAAACTTCGCAGCAATCACGAGTCCTCTCAGTGATTTGGTCAAGGCAGGGAAACCGGCAGTGGTCGAGTGGTCAGACGCTGCAGAGCAAGCACTGCAGACGGTGTTGGGAAAGACTGTTCCCTCCCATCTTGAAGCTACCAGATATGTCCAAACCATTTTTGTTGCGGACAGATGCATCAGGTGTGGGATAGGTGCAGTATTGTTGCAGGAGCATGAAGAGGTCGAGTTCCTGTGAATATCTAGCAGGAAGTTGACAAAGTGTGAAGAAGGGTACGCAACGGTGGAGAAGGAGTGTTTAGCTGTTGTGTGGGCCGTGCAGAAATTCCACAAATACTTGTATGGAAAGAGTTTCGTGATCGAGACGGATCATCAACCACTCAAAATTCCTGCAGGAGGCGCAGTTGAAAAACAGCAGAGTGCTGCGTTGGGCAATGGCACTGCAGCCCTACAGGTACCGGGTGCAGTACATCCCAGGTCGACAGAATGTCGGAGCTGACTATTTAAGCGTGTAGTCTAGCAAGCTGCAACTCAGAGGAAGTCAGTCATATCCAGGGTGCTTTATTGTTAATATGTGTTGATTCCAGTTATGTTGATTGGATATGGGTTCATTCCCAGTTGGCTATGTTCATATTTTTTTTGTGTGTGGAGACTTGTTCATATTTTCTTTGTGAGACTTGTTCATGTGGATGTAGTTATGCTTGGAGCATACAGTCGCTTTTTTGTAGTGATGCATTATTTGCAATGAGTGAGGATGGAGATTCCTCAGTGAAGTGTCATGGATCGTGATCATATTATATTGTGCTTTTCATAATAATTGTGAAGAGAAGATGTGGCAAATCCGCAGGTAGGGGAATTGCATAAGTGCGCACAGAGGTCGTTATAAAATGAGTTGAAATAACGCAAGAGCGCACGTCAATGATAACTCATTGGAGTGGTATTCACTAATGATATATTTTATAACTTATGAACCGTTGTTGTAAAGTATTTTTTTTTAAACTTTGCGCGTGTAGCTGTGTGTCAGCAAATTCGGTTGTTGTCTTTTTTGTACCGTTGTTTTGAGACAATGCGGAGCATAGTCTTTTGCAAGGGGGAAATTGTCACGGTCAAAAAATTTAACTCAACCAAATTCGTGGTCAATCGCCACCAGCCCAGTTGGACCTAAGCCCTAACTCAAACATTCTAGGCGTCAGGAAGACGGGCCCATAGGTCGGGTCCGGCCAATTAAGCTTAGTGGAGAGGTTTCACCGAGACAGTCCGACCCACCTAGACTGACTAAGCGGCTTTGACCGACGCCTCGATGTCTGCCCAGACGGACCGCAGTACCTGGGCCAGCCTTATCCGGCCACTTTGTGAACCAGCGTCATTGTCAGTTTAGACATCGTGACGCCCACCCAGACTCAGCTGGCCAATTTAGATTGACCAGTGTCCACCACTTAAGCCACACGGCACCAGTTAAATAGGAAAGGGGGGAAGGTAGTGTGTGGTGGGGGGTGAAATCCAGCTAATCAATTAGATGACCAATTGACCACCACAGAGAGTAAGGCGTGTCAGCATGACTGGCATGATTTGAACATCCAATGGAATTAGAGGGAGCTAACTTCGGGGTGTCAGGGGTAAAAATACTGACCAATGGTACTCGCCCTTGTTGGAGAGATCGGAACACCATAAGAAGGATGTGAGAGTGAGAGAACGGGAGAACGAGGAGGAGAACGAACAGAGACAGAGAGATGAGGAGGTTTTAGGTGTAGTCTCTGCACGAGGGAAAAGGCAGAGAGATGAAGAGAGGAGAGGAGAACGAGGGGAAGAACGAACAGAGACAGAGAGAGGGAGAGGTTCTAGGTCTGCTTGAGAGAAAAGCAGAGAGATGAGGGGAGCAGAGAAGAGAACCAAGTTGAGAGATTAGCATGAGATAGTCTGCAGAGGAAGGACTGAGGAGAGATGTGGGGAGAGAGAGATAGTTGCTAATTCATGAAGAAGAAAAGAAAGAAAAGAAAAAAAAAAAGAAGAAAAGAAAAGCAACCATGTCCATTTGATAAGAGCAGACTAGAAGAGAGAGATAGAGAGAGAGTGCAATGCGTTAATGCAGGAAGAAAGAAAGGAGAACAGATCGATGTTGATAGTCACTGTTCTACCCTAACCGGGGGTTCGACCTCATACCTGCAGCGTCACTTCGCCAAGCAGAACCACAGACCAACGCCAACAGTCTCACCTGACCAGGCGGCATCAGACCAACACCAGTGCCGGCAGTTGTGTCGTGTTGTGAAAGTGACAGTGAAAAGAAAAAGAAAAGAAAGAAAAGACAGTGATTCGTGAATAGTTAAGATCACCTGGCCAGGTAAAGTAGAAATCTGTTTATACCCGGGTTAGTTAATGATGTTTTAGATAAATGATTTTGTGAAGCTCAAGGAAAGAGAGAATGTTTTATTTTGTTTGATTCTATATGCATTGATGTTCTTTCTATGATCATGTATAGTAAAGTTATAGACTTTACTAGTGGTTTGATGTGACGAATGCATGATATATGAATGAGATTGTAAGCAAGCTGTGAGTGTGTTTGGGCTGTGCGCTAGTCCTTCCTCCACTGACATTACACCGAGGTTGACAGTATTGGGTTTAAATATTTCATGCGGTTATTCATATATGTCAGGTTTTTTGGACATCCCCACCCATCCCACTACTCCTTTGACCTAAAAGTGAATAAACAATTCCTACATTCGTAAATCTGTCTGTCTGTCTGTCTGTCTGTCGGTCTGTCTGTCTGTCTGTCTGTCTGTCTGTCTGTCTGTCTGTCTCTGTCTGTCTGTCTGTCTGTCTGTCTGTCTCTCTCTCTCTCTCTCTCTCTCTCTCTCTCTCTCTCTCTCTCTCTCTCTCTCTGAAGATATGTTCATATGTGGGTAGGCTTGTAGGTAGGTAGTCAGGTATGTAGACGACTGGAGCTGGAGGGGGGGGAGAGGGGGGATGTATGCAGGTTTTTGTATAGAAAAGTAAGCAGATAAATAATTATCTCCTTTTCTCTCCCTTCTATCTCACCCTGTAATAGAGTGCGCGTGCGTGTGTTTGTATACGTGTGCGTGCATGAGTGGTGTGAGTGCGTGCGCGCGCGCCCCGTGTGTGTGTGTGTGTGTGTGTGTGTGTGTGTGTGGTGTGTGTGTGTGTGTGAGTGTGTGTGTCTGTCTGTCTGTCTGTCTGTCTGTCTGTGTGCATGTGTGTGCGTGGAGGGGGGGGGGGTGAGGGGCTGGGGGGGGATACGTGCGTGAATCTATATCAGTCTCTCCCCCCCCCCCCCCCCCTCTCTCTCTCCTCTGTCTGTCTGATCAAAGACTGTACGCCCTACGGACACACACACACACACACACACACACACACACACACACACACACACACACACACACACACACACACACACGGGCGTAGGGCGAACTATCTTTGGTCTGATTCACACTCGTGCAACGTCGACCTAACAGACTGACAAGAAAAGAGAATTTCCACTTTTGATATTTTTACCAGAAATTATTTGCATGACGTTCTTTCCATTATTGCTTGCAACATCCTTATAACACAAACACTGTTTTATACAATGTATTGACCAGGTCTTCATGGACTCATATTGACTTGTCTCTTACCAGTTGGACTCAATGCTATAACAAAGACATCATCATATAAAATGCCCTGGTTCTCTAGGAACTGCATTGCAGCTTTGTTGTTTGGCTTGGCCTAAACAATGCCACAACAACCTCATTTACTTTAAAGCGATCTTACGTCGAATTATTTACGACGAATTTTAAATTCCGTTTCTGCCTGTGCTCTTCTCAAAAGCTCTCTAAAACAGGGGAAAGAAATATATGAATTTCTTTCACTCACATATAGATTATTTCATAAATCGTCTTCATCTTTTTTTTTTTCTCTCTTTTCTTTTCTTTTCGCACCATCTTAATTGAAAGGGCGGGGGCGGGGCGGGGGCGGATGGGGATATGAGGGGGGAGGGGTCTCGTAATATGTCTGTCATAGGCTAGTCGTGGTCTTTCCTTTTTAATTTTATCCTTTTGACCCCTCGCGTGTTACCATGTATAACAAAATACCATACCCGAGACTTGAGCACTCACAGCGGCCCGACGTACAACGCCGATGACCAAGCTTATCGTCCAAGACAACTGACCATCCTCCAGGTGATATGCCAGTCACCTTGTGTTGTTCAGTTTCCTCTCTCCACAAAGTTCTCTACTTTTGAACAGCTTTGTAAGTAATACATTTTCTGTTGACATCGTCTTTTCGTGCACAAGCACATTATCATTGAACGACCAGGATTTGGGGCAGAATTCCTGAGATTCTCTCTCTCTCTCTCTCTCTCTCTCTCTCTCTCTCTCTCCTCTACTCTCTCTCTCTCTCTTCTCTCTTCTTCTCTCTCTCCTCTCCTCTCTCTCTCTCCTCTCTCTCTCTCTCTCTCTCTCCTCTCTCTCTCTCTCTCTCTCTCTCATGTTTTCTTTTTCATGCATATATAACTATTGATCTACTATTTCAAAACAGCAACAAGAACAACAACATCAATAACTCTTCAATCAGGTACAAATCAAACCTGTTAGGTGCACACAAACACTTCGATTTGCGCAAAACAAAAAAAATTTCTTTAGGTTGCATTATCGCCACTAATAAATTCTCATGAAACTTATGTTTGTCGGGATTTAAACAACAAACTATATTTTCCTATCTAACTCCCCTTTCAAGTAAAAAAGAAAAACGCTTTAGTTCTGCTCAGGCCAAAACAGCATTCCTAAGCTCCCATGTCAAGCCCAAAGAAACGGCTTTTCACGCCAGGCAAACGGCCAGAGGCGTTTGGTCAACGTCCTGAGATGGAAGGGAACAGGAGGAATGAAGTTGTTGCCCAAAACTCCTGTGAGCCAGAAAAGGGAGGGGATAGGAAGTTGGAACGAGTGGGCTGCGCGAAGGGGGGGGTGGGTGGGGGGGGGGGGGGGGGGGGGGGGGGGGGGGGGGGGGGGGGGGGGGGGGGGGGGAGGCGGTCACGTGCTATGCGGGTGTGTCCCATGTCCCCTTACTTTTCTTCCCTCCCTGACATTCCACCCAAACCCCCCTCCCAATTCCTCCCCCCCCCCCCCTCTCCACCATTCCTCTCTCATTCTGATTTGGTACCTTTCTTCTTATAGTCAAGAGGCCGGGGTCAGAGTATGGGTACATGCACTCGCGGGGGTATGAGGGTGTTCGGGGGTGAGTGCGCGTGCGTGCGTGTGTATGTGTGTGTGAGTGCGTGCGTGCGTGCGTGCGCGCGCGCGCACGTACGCGTGTGTGTGGATGTGTGTGCGTGTGTGCGTGCGCATGTGTGTGTGTGTGTGTGTGTGTGTGTGTATGTGTGTGTGTGTGTGTGTCTGTGTGTGTGTGTGTGTTGTGTGTGGTGTGTGCGTGCGTGTGTGTATGTGCGCGCGTGCGAGCTTTGTGTGGTGTGTGTAATATGTGTGATGTGCTCTTTTGGTGTGTGTGTGTGTGTGTGTGTGTGTGTGTGTGTGTGTGTGTGTGTGTGTGTGTGTGTGCGCGTGTGCGTGCGTGCGCGCGTTCGTGCATGCGTGCGTGTGAGCGTGCGTGTGAGCGTGCGTGTGTGTCTATGTGTGTGATGTTGACGGTGCGTGTGGGGGGGGGGGGGGGGGGGGAGGGGAGCGTAGGGTGTGTGTGTGTGTGTGTGTGTGTGGTGTGTGTGTGTGTGTGTGTGTGTGTGTTGTGTGTGTGTGTGCGTGCGTGTGTGTGTATGTGTGAGTGTGTGTTGTGTGTGTGTGTGTGTGTGTGTGTGTGTGTGTGTGTTGTGTGTGTGTGTGTTTGTGTGTGTGTGTGTGTGTGCAGAGAGAGAGAGAGAGAGAGGAGAGAGAGACAGAGAGAGAGAGAGACTGGCAGAGAGAGACTGGCAGAGAGAGAGAGAGAGAGAGAGAGAGAGAGAGAGAGAGAGAGAGAGAGAGACTGGCAGGAGGAGAGATGAGAGAGAGAGAGAGAGAGAGAGAGAGAGAGAGAGAGAGAGAGAGAGAGAGAGAGAGAGAGAGACTGGCAGAGAGAGACTGGCAGAGAGAGAGACACTGACACTGACACTGACATTTTTTATTGTCCGTTTAGCAGTTAAGCCTTTTAGACAAGGGGGTTGGCAAATGCATTCACCGATACAAAAAGCAGAAATTTCATGCGTATACGTACTCACACACACACACACACACACACACACACACACACACACACACACACACACACACGTCCTCACCTTTCCCTCCGCCCCACCCCGCTACCTTTCTACTATTATCCCCCAACATCCATACCGCCATAATCACACACACTTGACCACTAACCCTTCCCTCTCCCTCCTCCTACTCCGCCAGCCCACACACCCTCCCCAGCCCCCCGCCTCCCCAGAACATCCGCACATTGGATCATCCTTATGTTAACCGGTATTTTGCTCAATTATCTTTTTTCTCACATACATGGCTTCAGCTATGTACTTAGCCACTTCTTTAACAACACGTTTATTATTATTAGATAACACTGAAGCAACGCTAGCATTATTTTGGTGGAATGAACGAGTATTCACACAACTGCAGCTTTTACGTTTGTCAGCATAAGTAGTACAATGAAACAAAAAAATGTTCTTCGTTTTCTAATTCATTTCCACAAGATGGGCAAATAGTGTCTTCGAATATTCAGAATTTAAAAACCCATTGCTTACAGTTTTTTAGACCACTAACCCTTAACCTAAATTGGCCAAACTGATTCTGTGCCATTTTTTGTAACTAACGTTAGGTACTTTTCTGCCTGAAAAATTTTTTTGAAGGAACAGAAGTATCTATATTTATCGTTATTATTTTATTTCTGCATGCCAATTTGTTTGAAACGGAAATGAGTCTGTCTTTGAATTCTGTTATAAAAACCATATTCGGAAACAAACTCCCTGGTTCGGGCCAAACAATACCAAAGCCTTTTTTCAGTCAGAGTCTTTGTACTTCTGTCACCCAATTAAAGTGACCAATTCGTGTTTGTAACAGAAGCATTTCGTAGGCTGCCTACATATTCTCGACATGGGGAGTCTGACTAGTTTAACCAGTATTTGATGCATTTTACAGTAGTTGTAACGCGTAGGGAATACCTCCATTTTTCTCCATATATCAAGTTTATTTGATGTATGTAGGGGGTACATTCAGATATCCTTTTATGGCAAACTTTGTGGGACATTTTCAATCTGTTTACTGTCTTGTTCTAATCCCCCGACTTCAGCTGCGTATGTTAAAGGGTAGGTGAATTTGTGTATCGAAAAGCTTCCAAAATAAATTTATTTTCAATAGTGTTTAGTCTTCTTAATGATTTCATAATTTCCATCACACCTTTTTTGCCTTTGGCAGAGAGAGAGAGAGAGGGGAGAGAGGAGTGAGAGAGAGAGAGAGAGAGAGGAGAGAGGAGAGAGAGGGGAGAGGAGTGAGTTAGACAGACCGGGGAAAAAGGGGGAGACGACGTAGGGGAGCAGAGGAGTGCGGGGATGGGGGTGGGGAGGGTGGAAGGGAAAAAATTAAAACTTTTCGTTAAATTTTTTTTTTATGTTTACCTCACAAACCTTTTGCGGAGAGGAATGAGAAGTGAGCAGTCCTTAACTTCCCGCAAGTCAGGAGTGTAGGAAACGAGTGTGTTTATATGTATGTGTATAGTGTGAGTGTGGGGTGTGGGGGGGGGGGGGGGGGGGGGGGGGAGGGGGGGGGGAGGGGGGGGGGGGCTGGCTGGCTGGATGGATGGCTGCATTTGTGCGTGTGTGCGTGCATGCGTTCGTGCGCGTGTGTATCTTGTTTTCTGTCTGTCTGTCTGTCTGCGTCTGCGTGTGCGTGCTTGCGTGCCCTGGCGTGCGTGCATGCATGCGCGGCGTGTGTGTGGGGCTTGGGGTGTGTGTGGGGTGTGTGTGTGTGGTGTGTGTGTGTGTGGTGTGTGTGTGTGGTGTGTGTGTGTGTGTGTGTGTGCTTACACGCTCGTGTGCGTGTTTCGTGAGTGCATGTATGCGTGTGTGGGGTTTCGCGCAGGGGGCGTGCGTGCGTGTATGTGTCTGTACATGCATGCGAGCCGCGTGAGTGTGTGCATCTATGTGTATGTGCGTGTTGAGGGGGGTGGGAGAGACGACAGTCAGACGGGGGCGGGGCGGGGGCGGAGGGGTGGGGTATTTCTGTGGGGTCGGGGGGGGACGGACGGATGTGGGATGGAGAGATAAAAGATTGGGCTTGAAGGTTGAAGGAGACAGAGGCTGGGGGCGGAGGTGGAGGGTGTGGTGGTGGTGGTGGGGGTGGTGGTGGGGTGATGGAAAAGGGGAACCAAGGGCAGTAAATAATCCATGCCATGTTCCCCTGCCAGGTCAAAGACGGTGTGTGTAAATGAAAAGACGGGTGGACTGACTAATGTCCGCAACAAAGACGGCAAAAGGTGGGGGAGGGGCGGGTTGAGGGAGGAGGGGGGAGAGAGAGAACTGGCGAAGGGTGTGGTGATGGGAAGGCGGGGAGGGGATGGAAGGGGGGGGGGAGATAAAGTGGATGAGAGGCGTGTGTAGGGGGGGGGGGGGGGGGCGTGAGATGAAGGGTGTTTAGGTGGTTGGGGTACAGGAGGACATTGAGGAGATGGAGATGAGAGTAACGGGGGCGGGGGGTTGGGGTGGGGGGGGGAAGGGGGGGGGGAGCGGGAGGGGCAGATACATTTATGTAAGTTCAGTGATTAAATCCATTATCACCGCTATCTCCCAGCTCTGCGTGTGTGCGTGCGTGCGTGGTGTGTGGTTTGTGCGTGCGCACGTGTGTGTGTGTGCGCGCGCTCGCGTGCGTGCGTATGAGTGAGTGCGCGCGCGCGTGGGTGTGTATGTGTCTGTCTGTCTGTGTGTCTATGTGTCTGTGTTTGTGCATGTGTGTCAGTGCGTGCGTACGTGCGTGCCTGTATGTGTGTGCGTGTGCGTGCGTGTGTGAGCGCGCGCGCCCTTGTCTGTGTTTGTTTATGTCCTCGTGTGTGCATAAGTGAAAGAGAGAGAGAGAGAGAGAGAGAGAGAGAGAGAGAGAGAGAGAGAGGAGAGAGAGAGAGAGAGAGAGATGGGGGTGGTGAAGTTGGGATAAGACACCAGACAATACAAACTCTTTACCACAGTAGTAATAGAGTAGGCCGAAGTCAGTAGATCCTGTTTCACAGCCAGCCCAAGACTAAGCGGGAGAAAACTGGGAATAAACAATCGGGGAAAAAAACTACAGAACAAAGATGAAATATTAGAGAACACCAACATTCCAGTGGCTCAATCAAGCCGTACTCGCTCCCCCCCCCCCCCCCCCCCCCCCCCCCCCCCCCCCCCCCCCCCCCCCCCCCCCCCCCCCCCCCCCCCACACACCACCACAGAGACAAGAAACAGGCTACGTTTTCTGGCTCCTTTTTTACACTCAACACACCCACACACACACACACACACCCACACCCCACTCACACCCACCACAGACACCACAAATGCGTGTGCACGCGAGCATACACACACACAACACACGTACACGATGCGCGTGCACGCGCGCGCGCGGCGCCGCACACACACACACACCACACACACACACACACACACAACACCCACCACACACACACCCACACCCGCACACACACAGTACACGTGGCGCGCGCGCCCCCACCACCCCTCCTCCCCCCCACCCACCCGTACACGTGCGCGCGCACACCACAGACCACACACACACACACACACACACACACACACACACACACACACACACACCACACACACACACACACATGTAAGGTCAGCAAACCCCGTGTTAGGTTCAACATCGTCAACAGGTTGCCCTTTGGCGGTATGTCCTGGGACAGGACCAGAACGAAATACATCCGCTGATTCCCTCACTCCCGGCCTCACCCAAGTTCACTGTCTCTCCTTTGGTGTTGGAGGTTAAGGGGACCCATAGCCTCATGACCCCGGGGGTAGAGCTTAGAGAGAAGGAGAGAACTGATAGAGAAAGAGAGAGAAAGTATTTTTAGAGAGGAGAGAAAGAGAGAACATGTCCGAGATTCAGAGATTCACCTTGTCTACGGGCATGGAGATATGTCCTTCTCCGCCTTAACGTCCCTGGCCTGAATCAGGCTTCCAATTGGCTGCAGTGGAGACAAAGAAAATACTTATAGCCGTATCAGTCCTACACCACGACCTGTTCGAGCACACCTCGTCAGCTTGTTGATTGATTATTACAAGTTTCTTCTTTGTGATTGCACGTTTTAAAGCGTCATTCATATGATGTGTCAGCTCTGGTGTGTGTGTGTGTGTGTGCCTCCCGCCTGTGTGATGTGTTGTGTGTGTAGTGTGTGTGTGTGTGTGTTAGAGGACAGGCAGACCAAAAAAAAAACCGGACACCAGGCAGAGCAGGCAGGCAGGGCACGGCAGGCAGTCAAGCAGACGACAGACAACCAGAGTTTCCCATAATTTCCCACCATTTCAAGTTGGCACGGAACTAAAACTTAAATAAGCCTGGGGACCATAATTCATAGCAATGTTCTCCTTCCTTTCATTCTTTTCTTTTTGTTTTTTCTTGGTTCTGTACTGCCTGTCATGCTGTCTATCTTCTTCTGTTGCTCTCCCCAGGTCATGGGTATTAGGTCATGAGGCTCATGTCCGACTGGGTAAGCTAGAGGGCTTGGGTGACGACTGGCTAACGCAGGCTACGTTCCTGGAAATACCTAATGGTGGCTGTTATTGACCTTTAAGGCTGATGGTCGTCTACCACGGCCGTGAGAAAGCGTGCTGTGGCTCGCGCGCTCTGCCGCGCGCGAGGCGTCATCCCACTCCCACGCGGCGCGTCCTGGGGTCTCTCTTCTCTCTCGCTCTCTCGCTGTTTTGTATATTTTGTTTTGTTTAGTTTTCTTTTTTGTCCATCCAGATTCCATGTCACTTTGTAAATACCGTCTACGTATTTTCATGCCGTATGAAAAATGATTATATGTTGTCTTGTTCTCGTCACTCTTCTCTCTCCTCTCTCTCTCTCTCTCTCTTCTCCTTCTCTCTCTCTCTCTCTGTGCGTGCGTGCGTGTTGGTCTGTGCGTGCGTGCGTGACGTGTATGTTATGTGTGCCTCCAAAGTCGTGATGTACTTTGTTCATATGCATTTATTGTCTGTGTTTGATTACATGCTGAATTGTGTTCGTGTAGTACATTTCCAGATGTGTCTCCCAGTCCCCCCCCCCTCCCCCACCCTCTTCTTCCCCTTTATTATTCTCATTTTTATTTTTATTCTTATTTTTCGTCGGTTTCTCTTATTTTTTTCCCATTTCTCTTCTATTTTTCATTTGACGTTCCATTTATGATATTGCATGTCCGCCTTGTTTGCATGTTTGCTGTCTTACATTATTTCATTTCACTCGCTGTTGTAGTCCCTACCAGGGGGGACTGGAGGTGTAAAAAAAAAAGCGCGTTCAGTGCTTACTTATCTGGTAGCCGTCGTATAGAAAAGAATTTTGTCCTGTCCGGTCTTGGCGTGTCGTCGCGCGCTCCTCTTTCCTGTTCTCTCTCCTCCTCTTTTTCTCCACTCTCTCTCTCTCCTCCTCTCTCTCTCTCTCTCTCACAACACACACACACACACACGCACGCCTCGCACGCCGCACGCACGCACCACGCACGCACGCACGCACGTACACGCCACGCACACACACAACACACACACCACACACACACACACACACACACACACCACACACACACACGCACGTACGTCCGCACGCGTACGCACGCACATCCAAGATCGCGCGCGCACGCACGCAGCGCGCGCAATCACCGCTATATACTCCCCATACACTTGATAGCAACTACAGGGCTTCATGTCACTGTGACTGTGCCACATCCCCTGCTCCAACTCTGAATACCCACGTAACATTATGATGTCATTTTTTCTATACGTTAACCTAGCAGTGTGACAGTTATTGTTCTGTACTTGCCATACCACTGGTCGCCAGTGCCTCCAAGCTTTGTTACATCACTCATGAGGGTTCAGGCCCCTAGTTTAATGCCGTCGGCAGGAGGAGAGATACATGTTCGCAGCTCACCGTGTCAGAGCCCGGCATAAGGGAAGGCGGAGGGACGGTATTCGCTCTTTCAACTGCCTTGACAAGCCTGACTTGAATCAGGTACCCATTTACGCTGTAGTCGGTCTTGACAGCATTAATCCCGCCATCAACATCTGTCTCCATGTGTTTAGTGGAACTCATACCGTCAGCTCCACACGCCAAAAATCTGACCACTTTGGCCACGGGCGCCCTGATTGGACCGTTTGGCCCCGGGCCCCTCTACATCCAATTACGCCATGGTTTGGCTTTACGCCTGCCCCATACCCACGCAATCATTCTTCTTCTAGGCTCGTAAATCCATTCGCTGTGATTGGACTTGTGCATTTACGTTTTTTTGTGCTTTTTTTTTTTTTATTTTTTTTTTTTTCCCCCAACCCCCACTCCCCCCCCACCCCTTCTGTCTTTATGCTGTCTAACTCTGGTGCCATCTTTCTTTAAGCCGCAATATATTGCCTAATGTGATTTGGTATATAACTGTATTCTCATTTTTTTTTTAAAGATGTATACATCACTAAAACTATCATTGTTCTCTGTTCTTCGTATCACTATTGTTTTGTTGTTCTTGTATATCAGAATACTTAAATTTTCATCGTTTTTATCATACTCCATTACACTACATGGGAACACCAATTTGTTGTAACCATTTTATGCTTGTGTCAATATGCTATCATTTTTCTTGACCTATGCGTCATTCTATTATACTGAATCGGAGTGCTTCATGTCAGTCATACCTATGATTTCTGTATGCCTTCATCTTATTGAGCTGTTACATCTGTTTGCCCACCTATAGGTTGCGTGATCAGTTTTCAAAAACGGCTTAATGAATATCGTTATGCGATATCACTGTTGTGTCTATCCATTTCTACTCAGACCTTCTCTATTTCTGCCATGCCTGCCAACCCTTGCGCCATAACTTTTATGTCATGCCTCCTTCTGTTGTATTTTTATTCTCTCTGAGTACATATCAAAATATGTGTTTCACTGTGCGTATCTATTCACCATGATTCTAACTAAGTTACCAGTCACAGTCCTATCGTCTTTGTTGACGCCTCCTTTCGTCACGCTATCAACTTGTCAGGCAACATGCCATCGTTTCCCATACCATCCTCGTACTTTTCCGTCCATTTCGCAATGCCTTACCCAAGTCCGGCATCATCGCATCTGTTCAACCACATTTGTTTACCATTGTCACTTCACTTGTTTACTCCACACGCCTTCTAGGAGAACCGTCCTACCCCACTGGTGGTTGCCAGCAGGGCGATCTGTACTCAGTTTAGTGCGGCGTGGTGCTTCTGGCGGGGGTCGTGGATCGCCGCGCACCTGGCCAAGTCGTAGTTCGATTCTCACAGAACCGGCTTCAACTTGCGGTTTTTACGACCCGATCGGTCCCATCTGTCAGTCACGTTTGCTAAAAGTTTACACTGGCCGACTGACCGCCAGACGTCGAATGTATTACAGATTACGGCTGCATCTTTGAGAGTGTTGCTATTTTTTTCTGGACCAACACAGCAGGTGTGTGTCCGTGCCTTCAAGTGGTTATCTCCCTATCCGCAAGCGTAGAGCACCGCTTGTCCTGTAGCCTCTGACCGGATAAAGTTTCCCTAACCTCTTCATGATCCACAGCCTCACCGATACGCATTAAAGTCCTTTATGCCTGCTCTCGTGCTGACCTCAGCTTGAATTCCCTCCACGTTGTCCCTTGGTGAGTCCATGCCGAAGACGTCGCGGAAAGTCCGTAGGACTGTCGTTGCCCAGTCCATGCCGAAGCAACGGGGGACGTCGCGGCAAGTCGGTACGGACTGTCGTTTTGCGTCCATGCGAAGACGTCGCGGCCCGTCTGTAAGGGACGTCGTTTGCAGTCCATGCCGCACGATGACGTCGCGGCAAGTCTTTCAAGGGACTGTCGTTGCAGTCCATGCCGAAGAGTCGCTGCAAGTTTTTTCTTTGGTACGGGATGTGTTTGCAGTCATGTCCGAAGGGGGGGGACGTCGCGGCAAGTCTGTAAGGACTGTCGATTGCCGTCCATGCCGCAGTCCGTCGAGGCAAGGTCTGAGACTGTGTTGCAGCATGCCGACAGATTGTCGCGGCAAGTTCTGTACGGACTGTCGGTTGCCGTCCCTGCGACGATGTCGTGGCAAGTGTGTGTCAGGGACATGTCGTTTGCCGTCCCTGCCGCCGACGTCCTGAACAAGTCTCTGTAAGGACTGTCGTTGCAGGTTTCCATGCCGAAGACGTCTGACAAGTCTGTAAGAGACTGTCGTTGCAAGTCCATTGCCGAAGACGTCACTGACAAAGTCTGTAAGGACTGTCGTTGCAAGGGACCATGCCGAACAAGCACGTCCTGCCACGTCTGTACGGGATGTGTTGCAGTCCATGCCGACCGACGTCCTGACCACAGTCTGTAAGGACTGTCGTTGCCGTCCATGCCGAAGAGGTCCTGACACAGTCTGTAAGGACTGTTCGTTGCAGTTCCTGTCGCAGACGTCCTGACAAGTCTGTAATGGATGTCGTTGCCGTCCATGCCAAAGGCCGTGCGCCAGTCTGAAAGGATGTTCGTTGGACGCCTGCGTGCGGCCCCCTCCAGTGTGCGGACGCCCTCACTAGCGGCTCCAAGCCATGCACTATGCTGGTCAGTGAGGAAGGGGCTTTCGTGGCCCCGACTTGTGGACAGTGAGGAAGGGGCGTTAGTGGGTAGTGTCCGACGTACTTTGGGTCAGAGCGGCAACAATACCGAACACCCCGAAGTGATCGGCAGTAGCGCCCGTGTTCTCCTCTGGTGGGTTGCCTCCATGCCGATTTGATCCTGACTGCCCCCTGTGGAATTGTCGCTCCCTAGGCCTGCATTAAGGACAACCTCGGATTGGTGGCGAGAACGGAGGGTTGGGGTTGGGAGGGGGAGGGGGGGGGGGGGTTGGGCTCCGACGAGCGCCGTGGTAATAATTCCACTTAACATCGAACAGGTGGTACGACAGACACACACCAATAGTGCTGCCTTAGCAACAGCTCACTTGGCGCGAGCCGGTTCTTTGGCAGGTCATCAGCGGTTTCTGCCTGCCAAGAAAAACAATGCCGCACGACCGCAGCCCGATTTCGTTGGTTGGTTCCCTTATCTGCCTGTGTGTTTCGTACTTCATTTGTTGGTATTGTGTTAGGTACCGTAACGCCACCATTAACGGTGATAATTTATTATATCCGTTTTGATCCGAATAATCCTCTGAAAGTGTTCCATAAGGAAAGCGGAAAAAACATTGCTTGTCGACAGCGCGTGGTGTCTCTCTTTTGAAAAGAACGTGGTTATGAAACTACCGTTGTTAGTAGTCAGGCAAGGCATTTCTGGCCGAACTCTCTGCCCCAAGCTTTTTCGTCGGGGCAACACGCGGCCGTTCGACGGCCCTGCATCTACATCAGGCTGCGGCAACACGACTCAAGTACTTTGCCCAATACGAGGATGGGAGAGAACAGAAAGAGAACTGTCCTCTCATACCCCTTGCTGCAGGTGGCCAACTTCTTTACTCTCTTCCTGGCCAGTGACAAGAGCGGCAGCCTCGACGAGACAGACAAACCACAGTATACGATGAGAGAATGCGGAATGGTGTGTGTGTGTGTAGGTGTGTGTGAGTGTGTGGTGTGAGTGTGTGTTGTGTGTGCGTGCGAGCGTGCGTGCGTGCGAGCCGTGTGTGTGTGAGTGCGCGCCGGCGTGCGGGTGTGAGTGCTGTGCGCGGGGGCTTCTGTGTGTGTGAGTGTGTGTGTGTATTTAGGTGTCATTGTTGCATGTGTGTGCGTGTGTGTGGAGTGTGTGTGTGTGTGTAAGTTGTGTGTGTGTGTGTGAGTGTGGTGCCGTGCGTGCGTGCGTGCGTCGCGCGCGCGCGCGCGCACGCACTCACGTGTGTATGTATGTCTATGTGTGTATTCGTGCGGTGTCACGCGTCTGTGACGTGTGTGTGTGTGTGTTGTGTGTGTGTTGTGTGGTGTGCGAGTGTTGTGGTGTGCAACCACCCCCCCCCCCCCCCCCCCCCCCCCCCCCCTCTGTGTGTGTGTGGTAGTGTGTGTGTGTGTGTGCGCCGCGTGCGTGTCGTGCGTGTGCGCGCGTGGCTTATGTGTGTGTGTGTGTGAGAGTGTGTGTGTGTGTGTGTGTGTTGTGTGTGTGTGTGTGTGTATTCGGTGCCTGTGTGTAGTGTGTGTGTGTGAGTGTGTGTGTGCGTTGCGTTGTGTGTGTGTGTGTGTGGTGTTGTGTGTGTTGTGTGTGTTGTGTGTGTGTGAGTGTGTGTGTGTGTGTGTGTAGAGTGCGTGTTGTGTTGTGCGCGTGCATGCGTGCGTGCGTGCGTGCGTGGCGTGTGTGTGCGTGCGTGCGCCTGTGCGCGCGTGTGGTGATGTTGTGTGTGTTGTTGTGTGTGTGCGTGCGTGGCGTGTGCGTGCGTGTGTGCAGTGTGTGCGTGGTGTGTGTGTGTGTGTGTGTGTGTGTGTGTTGAGTGGGTGTGTGTGGTGAGTGTGTGCGCCGCGCGCGCGCGCATGTGAATATTTTGCCAGATGGTCTGGCACTGCACACTGGCGATTTGAGCTTGGGGAATTGTTTTGTTCTCTTCGGCGTTTTTGTTTTTTTTTTTTTTTTTTTTTGTGAACACGCTGAGCGCCCTTTATGTGAACTAAAGCTAAAGGAAGACGTGAGAGACAGGCTGAGGCTACTGTGGAGGCCAGAAGGTACTGGCGTTCTGGCGCGCATCGTTAAGAGACTGAAAGAGCAGGCTGGGCGGTGGGGGGGGGGGGGAGGAGGAGTCCTTTGCCGCTTGGTTCTTCTCTTCTTCTTTGTTTACGCCATTTCCAACCCACAAGTTGTCGTCTCTCTCCACAACCTCTTCTCTTCGTTTTCTTTTACGTCTGTTTCTTCTTCTTTTCTTCTTCTTCCGTTTTTATCAGTCCATCCGTTTACTTTTCTCATCTTCTTCCATTGCTTCTCCATCGGAGTTGTCTCCACACCTCCATGTCTCTTATCCTTCTAGCCTGACCCTCGTCCCCTTCTCCCACCCTTTACGCCTGACCCTCGTCCCTTCTCCCACCCTTTACGCCTGGACCCTCGTCCCCTTCTCCCACCCTTCTATCGCCCTAACCTCGTTTCCCCTTCTCCACCCTTCTTACGCCTAACCCTCGTCCCCTTCTCCCACCCTTTACGCCTAACCCTCGTCCCCTTCTCCCCGCCTTTACGCCATAACCCCCCACTCGTCCCCTTCTCCCACCCTTTCTACGCCTGACCCTCGTCCCCTTCTCCACCTTTTGCGAAAAGATTTGGATCCGATCCGAAATCTCTCTCCTCTCTCTCTCTCTCTCTCTCTCTCTCTCTCTCTCTCCTCTCTCTCTCTCTCTCTCTCTCTCTCGCTCTTCGTATTTTCGTGTGTGTTTTTACAAGGTTTAAACCATGCCACACACACACACACTCACCACACACACACACAGCGCGGCCGTACGTATTATATAGTGCAGTAAAGAAGTGAAGACAAACTCTATAGCCTCGAGGACGAGGAGCAAGGCGGTCGAGGCACAACTAGGCATGGGGAAATCACTCCATCTTGACG
>CM031606.1:34945449-34958626 GCA_018398815.1 Conus ventricosus
ACCTGAAAATAACCGCCAAGTAAGTGTTTAAGGGCTCTCGGGTTTTCACCAAGCAACGCGATCTACCACAGTTCTGTGCCTACAAAGAAACTTTCAGAATATTAATTCCAAGACCTCTCCCTCCTTCCCGCCAAAGTGCACAATATGTATGTGACAAATATTTGGGATTTCTATATAATAAAATCCTGACGAAACTCAACACTGATGTGCAAACGAAAGATCACTGCAAGATATTCTTTGGCTGACAAGGGTGGGTGGGAGGGGGTAGGTAAAAAAGAAGAACAAACAACATGAAATTCACACTTCGACCTGCATCCTACCTGGACAGACCTCCCCCCGCTGTCTATCTCTCGCGCCTACCGGCATGTTTTAACAACCACAACTTGAGTCGTGTGAGAACCGAAAAGTGCATATAGATCACCCCGCGACATGCCAGCCGGCCCTCCTCGACCGTACAGGCGCACACAACGTCCCGAGTGTGTCCCAACAAACTGCTCGGTCAAGAGGTCCCAAGTGGCGTCACATGCAAGGCCGCGGTTCCCCAATTAATCCCTGGAGTAGGTCTGGCATCAAAAGACTGACAAGCCCCCTCCTGCCCACGACGCGCTTTTGTTATTCTACTCGGCAGGTTAGGGTGGGAAGGGTTTGCGGGTGGGTGAGAGTGGTGGGGGAGAGAAGGGGAACAAAATCACGTTCAAGCAGGGATTCCCACTCTATCGACCGACAGGCCGGCGGCGCTGACCGATCCGTCTCTGGCAGCGGCGGTCTGCTATGACCTGTCACACGTAGACGTTCCGGAGTAGGGCTGCCAGGAGGGGGGAGGGTGTGTGTGTGGGGGCGGGGTGGGGGTGGGGTCAGGGGGTTGAAGGAGGAGAAGGGTGGGAGGAGGGAGGGAGGAAGCGGAGCCGGATGTGCGTGTACTGAACACGTGGCCTGCATTGGCACTCACAGCTTTCATCAGGTCAGAATGACTGTTTAATCAGGTCAGAATGACTGTTTAATCAGGTCAAATGAAATGACTGTTTCGGCGATCAAAGTCAAGGAGACAGATAGATCCGGAGACAATCGGAAAATTGCCCATTGAATTCTGTTTCTATCATCAGTAAGCCCCCCCCCCCCCCCCCCCCCCCCCTTCCCTCGCCCCCATCCTCCCCAACCCCCGTCATCCATACCTCCTTACCTCCTTCGCCTTCGTCTCCCGCCCCCAACAAATAATATATCAAACCTTTAAGATGATAGAATATAATATTCCCCCCCCCCCCCACCCCACCCTGCCCTAACCTTCAAGTGAGTTAGTAGTAAACATTACAGCCCTGTCTATTGATGAATAAGGAAAAGAAGCAATAATTGATCGCAGCACGTTTGTCAGCTCTCGTTTGAGATTGAATAGGGAGCTATTTGACATACTGATCACAAGGATGGCATAATGCTCACCGCCGTAATCGATGTCATCGCTGTTGAAAGGAAATCAAAAGTAATAAGAGGGGAAAAAAACAAGCACAGGTAACCCTCGTTCGTTAAAGAGAATGACCCAACAAGCTTTAAGTAAGAGAGAGAGAGAGAGAGAGAGAGAGAGAGAGAGAGAGAGATGGGGCGGTTGGGTGGTGGGGGGATAGATATGATGAAAAACAGGACGTTGAAATGTTCATGATTAAGCCCTTCATTAACAATGAGTGTGGAAACAGTACCATTCCCTTTAGTAAACAGACCCATGGATTTCATTTAACTCCTGTCTGGATGTCGAGTTTCTCTCTCTGGTAAGACATCTCAGTAGATCACGGCTGGATGCAGTCATGAAAGTTTCCTCCCCTGGTAGTTAACGAAGAACACCACCTATTATTCTGTGTATCCTCAACACCACGGGTAGAATATTTCGATTCAACGGAATCCAAACAGGCCTTTAAGGGCAGAAGAAATCAATGTAAAGAAGAAAGTTAATACAAAATAAGTAATGAATGATCCAGATACAAGGACATATCTGAGCCTATGCTCGAGAGTCTTCGCAACTTGCTGTTGGTTTGAATGTGACATTTGAAAGGTGAGGTATTGCTAGTATATCAAATATTGATTTGTTGAAGCACATTATCACTGTAAAACAAGAACATGAGTCAACAGACTTTTTTTTTTTGGGGGGGGGGGGGGTCCTTAAACGTTTTCTTTCTTTTCTTTTTTTAACTGGTAAACTATCAACAGTGTCAGCAAGTGCGTTTTAGGATCTTAACAAAAAATTTCGCCATTTTTAAACGCCCGATAGTAAGAAAGAGAGTGAGAGAGAGAGAGAGCGTATTACAGTTGAGCGACACGGAGAGAGAGAGAGAGAGAGAGAGAGAGAGAGAGAGAGAGAGAGAGAGAGAGAGAGAGAGAGAGAGAGAGACTGTATCTGAAAGTGTGAGATGTATGTGGCACGTTGCCAGCCACATACATCTCATACTCTCACATACACACACACATTCCTCTCTCTCTCTCCTCTCTCCTCTCTCTCCCCTCTCTCTTCCCTCCCCCTCTCTCTTCTTTCTCTCTCTCTCTTCTCATCCTCTCTCCCTCTCTCCCCTCTCTCCCTCTCTCTCCCCCCTCTTCCTCTCACCTTTTCTTTGTCGCTAAACTGTACTTTGCCTCTCTCTCTGTCTCTGTCTCCTCCCCCCCCCCCCCCCCCCCCCCCCCCTCTCTCTCTCTTCACCCTCCGTCGCTCCCCACCCTCTTTCTCAATCGCTCAAGTGCGACTCTTTCTGTTAGATGCCAAGAGTAAAATAAATTCAGAAATGATTGTTCTGCCTTCAAGTCCTTTTTCGCTCAAACTTAAAATCTCTCAGGTACTTTATCCTCTGAAAACGTAGACATTTCAAACTCATTTGCTAATTTTGTGGCAGTAGCTTTTCGATTTAGAGAGAAAAAGACTTAACGTGTAGGCTGTGTTTGTAAATCATGATTATGCAATAAGTTGTTGATTGTGATGTGAATATTGTTTGATGAATGGTCTTTTTCTTCTTTTTCTAGTTATTTGTATTGCTCAACTGTTTTCTGTGTGTACGCTTGTTTTTGCTGTTTTGTTTTGTTTTTTTTACTCACATTTATATTGTTTGCAGAGTTTTGCAACACTAAATGAAAATTGCGCATGCACTCCCTTGGCATTAGGGTGTTTAATTATTATCAATAAATCATTGTCATTCATTGTCTCTCTCCTCGCCTTCTCTCTCTCTCTCTCTCTCTCTCTCCCTCCTCTCTCGTCTCTCTTCTCTCTCTCTCTCTCTCTCTCTCCTCTGTGTCTCCTTTCCTCTCTCTTTCATTCTCCCTCACTCTCCTCCCTCTTTCTCAATCGTTCGACTGCGACACCCACCCCCACCCCCCCACACACACACTCTCTCTTCTCTCTCTCTCTCTCTCTCTCTCTCTCTCTCTCTCTCTCTCTCTTCTCTCTCTCTCTCTCTCCTCCCCACCAGGCTGGAGCTACGACATGTTTGAACTAAGACAATGGACAGTCGTTTTTGTCTCTTTTTACCTCCCGCACTTTTTTCAGAATGTAGCTTTGATTTACTTTCCTCCCTTCTGTCACTCCTTTTTTTTTGCTTGGGATGGATGGGCGGCAGTGAACGACACAGAGTCTATTTTTTTTTAAGGAAGTTGATTGAGCGTATTGGTGAGATTTGTTTCAGCAGAAAGACAGCGTTTCCGACGTAGGCGAAACTCCCTTGCTTGGTGTACTGCGGTGAAGATTATGGCCAGTAGTGTCAACGGTGTGTTACATCGGGCTAAGTCTTTAAAGGCACACCTTAGCCTACCTGTCTATGCCAGATACATGAACAGCCCTTCTCTCTCGTCTCTCTCTCGTCTCTCTCTTCATCTCTCTCTCTCTCGTCTCATCTCGTCTTCTCTCTCTCTCTCTCTTTACATCCCTCTCCCTCCTTACGGTTTTTTCCAACAATCTCCTTCCACTCAGAGGTCGTCCAATCCACTCCTGGTACAATAAATAAATAAATAATGAATTGATAGATAAATAAATAGATCACTCGATAAATTCCTCACTCTTCACAGACCTTGTACGAAATTTTCACCCGCTTTCACAAACGCTGTATGCTTGGGCTGTTTGGTTAAGGCATGGGTTTTCTTTGCGCAAACAAGATCTGCATGCCTCTCTCGACTTCGCATTCATTTCTCTCACCCGCTCTTTAATCTTCACACCCCACTGTGACGTGTAGTCATCATTACACGTGAGTTAAAATAGGTAATCCGCCTCTCTTTGATCTCACGGAGTCTTTCCCTTTACCACTGCCCAGCTGCAGAACACAAGAACAGTTTTAAACAAGCTGGTGCCTTTGTTTGCTTTTGTTTGTTTAAGTTTTGTTATCAGCAACGCAATGACTTACGTGCCTCACAGAACTAAAAGTCAGTTTAAATCCAAGGAACTTACACTGCCCAGTTGTCAAAAGGTCATTCGCAGTTTTTAAAGGATGAACTGATAAATATACTGATGAGACCACAGTTTTTAGCATTTTCAGCCTAATCAGACCATATTTTCTCACTGAGAAACACCTTGTTCAAGAATATCTAAGTATACCATCACGGTGGTGCCAACAGAATTAATAGTTGTTAAAACCTGAAAGCAGTCAAACATCTCCTGTTTCTAGTCTCCTCCATAAAAAGACCTTTTCCATAACCACATAACCATAAGTCTATCGGCTATAGATGGCGTCTCTAACAAATGTAATCTTACGTTATGATAAATGATAACACAATTTCTTGCAAATTTTGTCATGCACAGTGACATGATTTAGGTCTTTGGATAAACTTTTTGAGGCATTCAAGGGCACTATACTCTCAGACTTAGTGTTAGCCTTGTCGAACGTTAAAGCTTCTGAAGAATTTCAAAACCAAGCTAGAAGTCTACAAGGGATAAAACTGTACTGTTCCTGGCTTAGTCACTTATTTCTATTCTACTGGGTTTTTTCCCCGTACCTGCTGCAATCAAAAAATACATTCCCATAACATCTTCTTTGTGCTCCGATGGGCTTTTTCCCTTACCTTTCAAATATTTAAAAGAAAGTTTCTGGTTATGGTTATCTATCTTGATGTCTTTTACATTTCTGAATATTTTACGAATCTCAAATTAAGTTGCTTTGTAATATAACCAAATGAATGATAAGATAGACAGAAGACACAGATACATTGAAACAGATCTGTTTTCCTAAGCAAAACAAAGTTCAGAACCATACCTTCTAAAAGATGATTGTAGTATCGTTCCCTGCAACGAAGCAGATGACACTGCTGAGTATATTTCCCAAACTTGATGGGAATATTCATCCACGGCAGAGAATGAAATGTCAGATTAGTACTCTTTGAGTCTCCATCAGAAGTTCGATAAATAAAATCGATAACTGTATCTATTCCTGTTTTATCATCAGAAGATGCAAAAAGGATCGACATAGTGAGAAGTTGATACTGAAAGTGCTATGTGTGTGCGCGCGCGCCCGTCCGCAGACATAATCACACGTGCCTCTGTGTGTGAGTGAGTAAGTGAGCATGTTTGTGTGTACGTGTGTGCGTGTTTGTGTGTGAGTGTGTTTGAGTGTGCACGCGCGCGCCCGTGCACATACACAATTACACATGCCTCTGTGTATATGAGAGCAAGTGAAAATGTATGTGTGTGCATGTGTGTGTTTATGTGTTTGTGTTTGCGCGCGCATGCGTACTTGTGATTTCCACAAACAGTAACAGAAACCGAATCGATCTACCGTCTTCCGCGGCCTCGTGTGAACAAAACAACAACAACAACACAGCAACAACAACAATAGCAACAACAACAATAGCAACAACAAAACTTCCTCGGGCAGTCAAAGGATGATGATCCCCAAATACTGCAACTAGCTACCTACGGTGCAAACCAACCAGCCAACCAATCGACCTGGCCAGTAGGTTTCTGCCAACGACACACTGTTACACATCCTCATCGAACTCGCCGCCTGCTGCCACTCTCTTCAAATTCTTCGAAACACCCCTGCCCATGCACCAAGGTTGACCAGGTGATCCAAGAACACAGGAGAGCACACACACACACACACACACACACACATACACAGATCGACAAGCACTTCAGGCACTCCAAAACCTCTTCTGTCCCGCTCTTTGCTGGCTGCGTTTTCTGTCTTTTGGCCTTTTTTTTTCATCCAAGAAAGGCCTTGTTGAGCTAGGTAGATAGGTAGGTAGGTAGGTAGGTGGCGGGGATCACTACGATGACGACGACGAAGACGAAGGGAAACAGACTGGCGGAGTTGGTTTGAAGCAGTCTACAATGTTGTCCTACCTTCTGACATGCAAGCGGCACAAGTGGCGTGTGTAAAGCGCCGTACACCGCTCTCTTATTCATATCATTTCTCTGCGTGCGTGCGTACGTGCGTGCGTGCGTGCGTGTGTGTGTGTCTACAAGGGCGTATACGGGGTGGGGTGGGGGCTGATGATAGTGGGAGTAGGGAGCGGGGAAGGGAGGAGGGAGTGCTTGGTGAAGAAACGAGGGTTGGGTGGAAAGCGGGAAAGACGGAGGGCGATGAAGAGGAGGAGGGGGAGGGGGAGGGGCAACTGTTTATGATGTCCCCGCCTCTCCGCCCACGAAGTTTACTTTGACGGCAGTGTGGCTGGCTGTTTTGCCGCCTCTGATCCAGTGCACTTGGTTGGACTTCACTTTTCACGGTTACCCCACCCCACCCCCCACCCCGCCTTCCCCACCCCACCCCTTCGCTCCCCTAAAAAAAGAAACGTCTCCTTCTCCCTCCTTTGCCAACCTTCCTCCTTCAATCCCTCCCCTCCTCCCCCACCCCCTTTCTTCTTTCCCTTCCCCCTCCACCTGTCTCTGCCTTACCCCCTCACCTTTCTCTGTCTCTGCCTATTTTCCCGCCCCCGTCGTCGCACAAGCTTTCCCTTTTATGATAACACACAACCCCTGAAAGACGGCGACACGAAGAGAGAGAGAGAGAGGAGAGAGAGAGAGATGACGGTATCACGTCAGTTCCATAACAGGCCAAAACGTCCCGGGGCCCAACGCGTGTGTCTCGTCGTCTCCGCCGGGACATCATCATATTAAGCAAGTCCTGAAAAGGAATTAGAGACAGCGAGGGAAAGAAGGAGGGGGTGCAGGGGGAAGTGTGGATGGGCGGGAGTGTGTGGGGTAGAGAAGATAGTTTATATCACAATAACGCAGTTGTCCTTCCACTACCCCCCCCCTATCTCTCTCTCTCTCTCTTTCTCTCTCTCTCTTCTCTCTCTCCCTCGTGTGTTGTGTGTGTGTGTGTGGTGTGTGGTGGGTGTGGTGTGTGTGCGGTAGCGAAGCATGAACTGCGCTGATAATAAATACCAATCAGAAAACGTAATTACTTAAGCTGCGAGGAACTAACCCCCCAAAACAATGGCGGCTCATAATTAGAAACGATGTCCTTTCCGACAGATAGCAGGGCCGGATCAGTTACATGCGAAGGGCAATTTCCAAAGCCGGGTCTGGGGTACTTCCCCAATGGGCGAAGGAGGCGTGGGGGGGGGGGGGGGGGGGGGGGGGGGAGGGGTGATGGGGGGGGGGGGGGGGGGGGGGGAAGTCTTGGGAAAGTTTTGTCATGCAGCTAGTGGGAGGAGGGTATGTCGGCACCCCCTTGAACTCCTCCCTACTCCCACCCCCACCTCCCTCCCAGCGACAGCATTGATATTATTTGGATCGAAGATGAAGTGGATTTTAAACGGAGAGAAGTTGAATCCGTCATCAGGTTGTTTAACTTAACCTTTATTATCAGTCATCTTTATTTCCTTTACTTATATAGGCCTTCCGTCAGCGTAATCCTTGCTCATGCACAATTGCATGCGCTGCCGCTCAACTGAGAAAGATCACGTCTAAGCCACCTGATCTGGTTTTCGGCATCAGTTCCGTTTAGGCCTACAGTCCCCTTTGTCAGCATGCGTCTTGGGTTTTTATGGAAGACGAAGTGGATGTTAATGGAAAGAAGCTGAATCATAGCTCAGGCTGCTTATCTTTGTCTTGTCAAGTGCGTGTTTTGCGCCGCACGTGAACTGTGAACTGTGCGCGTGAACTGTGAACTGTGGATTACGCGTAACACAGACAGTGTGTGTCGGGTTTTACGATTCGCTGGATTCTGTCAACGTCCTTGCGATGAATCAACAGGGCCATGCACTGGTTGTGAAGCTGGCTGAGGGATGTCTACGTGAGGGTGGCTGGTCGGTTCTCGGAGAACCCGGTTAGCCGCCACACGCTGAGAGTTCCAATCCCGCCTTTGCCCAACATCCAAGTAGCATTTTCGCTGCCCATCTTCACGCGTTGTCGTTCTGGTGGGATATGTGTGGCGTTAGATAGGTCTCATCCACCCGTCCTCACCCGTCCCACCCCCACTCTCGTGGGATGACTATCCCCGTCAACTTGACGTTACACCTAAATGTACTCTCGTGTATAGTGTGTGTGTGTGTGTGCGCGTGGGGTGTGTGTGTGTGTGTGGTGAAGATGTCTGCTCGGCTCAGTGGAAGAACGGTTTGTTCGAAGCCAGACTTGGTGTGGTCGATCCTCAGTTGCATCTGACATAGACAAAAAGCCCACAGAATACAATAACAGAGAGAGAGGGGATTGGGGCCAGGTAGAGATTGATTGATTGATTGATTGATTAATTGATTGATCTATAAACCCAAGGATGAAGATTTTAGGCCAAAGCCTAGAGAGAGAGAGAGAGAGAGAGAGAGAGAGAGAGAGAGAGAGAGAGAGAGAGAGAGAAGAGAGAGAGAGAGAGAAAAGACCGTTTAAAAAAAACTGACTCAGAAAAAAAAAATACCAGACCCCAACATTAATTTGAGTAAAAAGGACTTTTCTCTCTGCTCCTTTTCCCTAGCTCATAATGATCTCTTCTTTCCAACATTCATGTCATAATCATTTTCATCATCATCATCACATCATCATCATCATCATCATCATCATCATCAATCATCCATCGTCTTCATTATCATCATTAGCATTACCTCCATATCATCACCATCTGTCCCCCTGTCATCTCCCATGAATCCCATTGCTCACCCACTGGCTATAGACACACCCCTTTCTTCGGGTGCCTTCACTGACACCATCCAATGCCAGACTCACCAGCTCATCGTGTCAGAGCGGCGACTGACAGGAACCCCATCAGGAGCCATGAAGCGTCAGATCGAAACCAGACGAGCTCTTTAAGCCGCTGCTAGGGTAAGCGGTCATAGAGCAGGTCGCCTTTAAGGGCACCCGCAGCAGAAGATGCTGCTCTGCTATACTTTTAATGGTGTTCGCCCCCCCCCCCCCCCTCCCACACACACCACACACACACACACCACACAACACACACACAACACACACCCACATTCATTCATTCATTTATTCATTGAAACTCAAAATCAGAGCACCAAGAATAATGAGCAGAATTAAAGTCAATCAACCATGCTTGAGATTCTCTTCGTCTTTCAAGGGGACGATCGGCCATATCGTGTTCTGGATGTCTTATCGTCAAAATACCGACACCTTCAAAACGAAACACTAATAATTTACAGGAACGCTGGAGGAGAGAAGTGCATGGGGGAAGCGACTGAACGCAGCACCTGGCAAGCTCAATTTACTCCCTTGTTAGGTGTCGCACTATCGGAGGCTGGGATGCTTTCTTTCTAACATTTTGTCTGCGTACGACAGGGTCAAGATGGAAACATAAATATGGCAGTCAGCTAGCGACGCAGCATTGCTAATTGTTCCAGAATTTGTTTTCAATTTTAAAATTGAATTAAAAAAATCTTCGACACTCCTCTGACCCCCATCTTACCCCCTCCCTTTCTGTTCACACACACACGCACGCGCGCGCGCGCGCGCGCGACACACACACACACAACACACAACCACACACACACACCACACACACACACACACACACACACTACTCTTTCTCTCTTTCTCTCTCTCACTCTCTCTCCTCTCTCTCTCTCTCTCTCTCTCTTCTTTAATACCGCTGCAGATTCTAATTCTTATCCTTAACATCTCTAAGAGAACTAATACAGTGCCCATCCATAGTTCTGATCCACGCTGTCCTTTACCAGGGGCTGCCTTCCTGGGTAGGGCCAACTGAAGAAGTGCCTGCTAAAGGTGCATTCACTCGTTTCCCGTGTCATTCAGTCCATCAGTCACTCAGACTTTCATTAACATTTTCATTCTTTCGGCGCATGGTCTGTATACATGTGTCATCAGTTTCAGCAGCTACAATGGCCTTCTCTTCCGAAAGTTGGTGACGGCTTTTACATGTGTGCAAGATGTTATGCTTTCGTTTAAAAACGGAACCTCGGTTTCTAGTCTCGTTCGAAGGACTTTTGGGAAGTGTGGTCAGAATCAATGTTGACTCTGAGCAAGCAAGCAAGCAAGCAAGCAAGCAAGCAAACAACAAGCAACAACAACAACAACAACAACAACAACAACAACAGCACAACAACAACAACAAACTGTACTGAAACGACCCGGCAGAGATTCGAACCGGCAATCTCAGGATTACCAGAATCTGAGTCCTGCGCTCTGTCACCTGAGCTGTTCTGACCCAGATTGAGAACTTACTACCCACAGGGATGTCAAGGAAACACCTCAAGGCTTGCAGAGATATGTGAAAATCTGTTCTTTCTCCCTTGAGGAAAGATCGTTCATCAAAACAACGACCTGTAGATCCTTGCGACGCAACGACCCGAGCGAACAGAATCAGACATACTTTTTTCCTCTCTGATATGAACTTAACGCTCGCCAGACGGGGGTACAAACAACATTCCAACGAAACCCTGTACAACTTGTCCTTCTGATAAGTTAAAACACTGCGTCCTTTTTTTTTCCACCGCACGTTCAAAAAGACAGCTTTATGAACTCAACATTGAAGAAGGTTTTCAAATCCTCTCTCTCACTTAAAAAGGCATGTCTGGTTTCAACATCCAAGCAAATATTCTATGCCTATGAAGAAATGTTGACTCAAGACCTAGACAAGTGTGGGGGTTGGGGTGGGGGAGGGGGAGGGGTCACGTTGAATTGAAGGGCAATGCCCGAACCAGTATAGGGTTCACTCCCTGCAATCGCCCTCCCACACCTCCCACCTCCTCCCTCCCTTCTAAAATACTGCACTTTGCAAACTTGACACTGGCGTGTGAACGAACTTCAAAGACCCCGACAAGGTGGAAGTAACACGAGAACCTTCCACCCCCAAACTCCGGAACAGTTGCTCTGAACGTGCATTGGATTGTTCCCATGAATCTCCTCTTGCCACCACGTGGGAACAGTGATCGTGGCCACTGATACCGGACGTTATCGTCCGTGGACCGGCAAGTTCCCATACAGTCCGAGGTGCCAAATGCAAAGCGATTTTCTCAAGCTGATTTGAGAAAACCCTCATCCTCGACCGTGATTTTCAAGACACCCCCCCCCCCCCCTCCCACCCCACTACCACCATCACCACCTCCCCTCCCGACAAAGTGAAAATTATGACAAATGAATGGTAGTTTTCTGATCTTCGAGGCCGATCTTCTCCTCGTGATTTGGTGTATGGCGGCCTGTTGTGTGAAAGAAAGAGGTCTGGGTTTGATACTCTCTCACCAGTGCGTTCCAGCACAAGCATATTAAACAGAGATAAGCAAGCAAGCCGCAGTAATATTCTTCCCATAGAAACGTGCTGTTATATTCTGTAGACAAAGGATACCCTCTCACTGAAACAATCCAGCACAAGCACATGAAGTCAGACAAACAGGCAAGCTTGATAGTATTCCACACAGAGAAACGTGCTGTTGGAAAGTTGTCGCTCTTTGCATGCTGGAGGGTCTATGCTATGGAAAACAAGCTCGACTTGTTTTCAAGAATACTGAAACACAGTGGTAAACTCTGGAATCACTCAAAAGATGAAAAGTGGTCAAAATTCTGGGATTTCTCAAAGTACAAAACGCTGCCTGTTTGTTCTTCCTCTAGCAGAGTTAGGATTATGTAGGATACATGAGCTGTGACATGTCACTAGCAGAGTTAGGATAATGTATTAGGATACATGAGCTGTGACATGTCACTAGCAGAGTTAGGATTATGTATTAGGATACATGAGCTGTGACATGTCACTAGCAGAGTTAGGATTATGTATTAGGATACATGAGCTTTTGACATGTCACTAGCAGAGTTAGGATTATGTATTAGGATACATGAGCTGTGACATGTCACTAGCAGGAGTTAGGATTATGTATTAGGATACATGAGCTGTGACATGTCACTAGCAGAGTTAGGATTTATGTATTAGGATACATGAGCTGTGACATGTCACTAGCAGAGTTAGGATTATGTATTAGGATACATGAGCTGTGACATGTCATAGCAGAGTTAGGATTATGTATTAGGATACATGAGCTGTGACATGTCACTAGCAGAGTTAGGATTATGTATTAGGATACATGAGCTGTGACATGTCACGGTCTTGCACAACACTGTCCTCATCGTGCTGTTTGTCAAGTGGAGTGCAGGTCTCACTCTCGGCACACTCTCACTTCCGTCTCTGTGAAGTTTCCAATTGTCAAAAAGGGCACCCAAGCGTGTTAGGACTCGGTTTTAAGGTAGACACGGGGGAAACCTCCGGGGAGCCAGCGGACAATGGGACAGCACACATCGACAGCCGCAGTGGTCTTTTCTGCTGATGCTTCTTTTACCGCTCACGATTCCAGGCAGTGAAGAAACCGTGAACGTCGCAGTCTCCATCTCCCAATCGGAAGGAAGTTAACAAAAAATGGTCGATCCATTGCGCTCAATAATATTCAATAATACTAATTAACAAAAGTGATAGAGACGGAAAAAAATGAAGTTTCAAAAATCTAGAGTCTTATTCAGTTTCTTTCCGTTTTAAATCCGTTTTACCTTCAATACGAACAGGGTGAGTTTGTTTGAAAGCTCTTGATCAGACCGGAATATATCTCGAATCATGTTCAGCCTTTAACCGATGCCTCCATGCATCCAAATAGTAACGTCTTTTGATAAGTAGATGGAGCATGCGGCATTCTCATTTTTGGCAGGCTAAAGATGCTTAAAGCCCAGTCGACATAGGGAGGCAAAGTGAAGTTGCAAGCGAATTAAAAACGGTACAAGTACTGACTGAATTACTAAGCTAAAATTCAAGCAGTCAAGTGCCGAACCACGTGACGG
>CM031606.1:34964626-34967126 GCA_018398815.1 Conus ventricosus
ACACACACACACACACACACACACACACACACACACACACACACACACACACGTAAACATTTGACAACACACTCACGTAAACATTGGCACCACACGCACGCACACACACACACACACACACACACACACACACACACACACACACACACACACACACACACACACACACATATTTGAAAAAGATAAGATCAGAGGTTATTATGCGATGAGGTTTGTGATTGTTGGTGATCAGGTCGAGGATAACGATGATGATGGTTAAGCAATAAATAAAGCCATACTGTAAGAGAAGCAATTCTATCCACTAGATAAGACAGCGATTAATGTAACTTATTTTCACCATTAATGAGGCAATAACGACCACATTTCTTATTGCTGGTAATTCCAATAGTGACTTCTGCGGGTACTTCTATGAAAGTCATCCATGCCAGAGAATCTGTGGGTTGGTTTCGAAGGTCTTTTTTTAAAATAGATAGTGAAGGGCATTATTTTATGTTTGAGGTAAGAGAGATCCACACGGGGTACATGAAAATGCAAAACTAGTATTGAACATGTCTGTTTGAGTTCGAGTATCATTTGTAAGAGCCATATTAGCATCAGGCTTGTTTGTACATTTTTAGATATTGTGGAGCCAGATCATTGTGTACTTGTAAGCACCGCTTTGTTGAAATCTATTATCCCCCCCCCCCCCTCTGCTCCCCCTCCCCCCTTCTCTCTCTCTCCCTCTCTCTCTCTCGTTCTCTCTCTCTCTCTCTCTCTCTCTCTCTCTCTCTCTCTCTCTCCTCTCTCTCTCTCCTTCAGCTTTACTTTTCTTTCTCCTAACACATCTGATTTCTACTTGGCCCTGCAGCCACTTACTTGACTTTGCTTCTACCATGATCTGTGTTCACCTTTCCCTCTTTTAAATTTCTGATTTCTCAGAGTTCTTTACCTTTGAGAAAGGGTTTAAAGGTCTACTTTAGAGATTTTCGATAATTTGATAAAAACAGGTCTACATGTCATATAACTACAGTATGGTATTCATTTTTCAAAAAAAATCGCCGGAAGAATTTAATTGATAAAAAACGACTTTTGCACACCTGTTCAAACCCCGCGCGGTAGACCGAAAACCGTGACGTCACTTGATGGACTGGCCGTCAGCCGCGACCTACACAACAAGCCAACGCCAAGTGAAATCAACACGAGTTGCGATCCCCCACAGCCTAAAAAGTCACGAGGGGGTGGCAGATATTGTGCTGTAGGCGAGTGCAGCAGCTCAGCAGGAGACGGATATTCTTTGCAGACATTTCCATCTGATCAAGATACTCGAAAGAAGTGGATTCGGTTCGTGCAACCATGCCGGGCCACAAAGTTCTCTTTACCACGTCAGTTCCAGCTGGACCACGGAAACGAGCTATTCCGACAATTGCCGAGCCCGTTCGAGTGGATCAAAAACTTCGTCTGCATTGTGCGCGTATACTTTGAAGGCGGAGTGGTAAGCTCGTACAGATGAGTACGATAGTCGCACATTTATTCTGTTCTTACCTATGGACAGATCACACTTGTTAAATTGAATGAACACGTTAAGGCTTGAGGAAGGAGAATCTCCGCTCGCCGTCCACGCGTGATCGCATCTAGAAGTAAGTCGGTAGCCTCCCTCGAGACTTCGGTAAAGTCCGTACGCCTTCGGAATGATGTGTTCGGGTGTCCAGCTTGGAACTGAATAGCTCGTTTCCGTTGTCCAGCTGGAACTGACGTGGTAAAAAGAACTTAGCGTTCAAACTGATAAGGTAAAGGCCTTGCAGGAACATCCCCAGAGTCACACTGGCTGTCGCAATCATAGTCACTGCTTTTACACGATAAATTAAATACCGATCGAGATGTGCAAGAACCATCAGAATCGCTTTCTGTCGCCGTTGGCTTATTGTGTAGGTCGCGGCTGACGGCCAGTCCATCATGCGACGTCACATTCAAGAGTAGTTAAGCCATGCCAAGATTTAGTTGATTACCTCCCGTTTTCTTGATTACAGGTGAAAATGCCCACTTTCGCGGATCGATTTCGTGTGATCGGGAGCGAATCGGATGTTTATTTTACCAATTTATCAAACATTTCATATTTCGGCATAAGCTGACCAATTATCGAAAACCTCTAAAGTAGACCTTTAAGGCCCGAAATGTTTGGACACTCTTTTCCCTTATATTACCTTTTCCACCCTGTTTTTGTGATTTTTTTTCAAGTCTATTTGCGTTTGCAATGGCAGTATGTTTAATGCAGCCTGCATATCTAAGGTTGATGAGTAAGGGCCCGGCAGAATTATTTTCGCCGCTCGTTGAATACTTTCATGTGATGGGACAACCAAGACTGTAGCTGTATAATTGATACGTGAGGCAGTCAGCTTCGCTTGAAAGAACATTTTCGGGCGTCTGTGTCTATGCTAGGCTTTGAATTGTTGATACACGCAGAGAATGCCAGCCAGTTTGTAAACAAGTGTTTCAGCGTGAGATTGCCACTGAAGCACCTCGT
>CM031606.1:34974189-34984189 GCA_018398815.1 Conus ventricosus
GTGTTCACATTCTTCACCATTTTTTATTATTTTGATGTAAGTCCTTGTGCTTTTTATGCAACCACTCTCTCTCTCTCTCTCGCTCTCTCTCTCTCTCTCGCTCGCTCGCTCGCTCGGTGTGCGTAGTGCACATGGGTAGTGCTGAGGATATAAGGTCAGGGAAGAGTGGGATGGGGTGGTAAACAGTGGGGTGGGGGGGGGGGGAGGAAGTAGGGAGGAGGAGCTGAGTGTATTTCTCGTGAGTTCAGTTATAATCATGCCATGTCTGTGCGTTAATTCTCAGACAAAAGAATCTGTGTTACTTTCAGACTCCATGCAAAATGTTTTTGGTTTGTATGATATGTCTTTAACGGAAATGTTAAGAGTCTAATGACTTCTGAACATTAAACCATCTCTCTCTCTCTCTCTCTCTTCTCTCTCTCTCTCTCTCTCTCTCTCTCTCTCTCTCTCTCTCTCTCTCTCTCACCTCCCCCACCCCCACCCCCGTTCTGCCTCTACAGCAACACCTCTATCCCCACCGTCTACCGCTTCTTCGTCTTTTTGTCCCCAATCTCATACCACCCAACACCCACACTCACACACGCCCCTCTCTGCCGCGGCTACATTCAAAAAGAAATGACAAGCATACTGAAACATGAGCGATGCCCTCAACTGCATTCTAACATTGTGAACGAAGAGCCAAGCGAACACAGAGAGGGGGGGGGGGGGGGGGGGGGGGGACTCAGACCGTCTGTTGTCGTCACTTTGTCATTGTCGTTCTTCAGAACCACAAGGGGGCTCATCGTTTATGTGGACATTCTGCTAAATACTCTGTCAGGCTAAACGCGCTCTAATCTTTTTTTCTTTTTTAAATATAAAACGGTCTCTATCTCCCTCCCTCTCTCTCTGTCTCCCTCCCTCCTCCCCTCCCTCCCTCCCTCCTCCCTCCCTCCTTCCCTCCCTCTCTCTCTCTCCTCTCTCTCTCTCTCTCTCTCTCTCTCTCTCTCTCACCCCATCCTATGTATGTGTGTGTTTACATGTGAGTACGTGCGTGCGTGCGTGCGCGCGCGCGCGCGCGCGCGCATATATATTGTGTGTGTGTGTGTGTGTGTGTGTGTGTGTGCGTGCGTGCGTGCGTGCGTGCGTGCGTGCGTGTGTGTGTGTGTGTGTGTGCTCGAGTCGGTATCCCAGGTGCAACATTCTTTGTTCCAGTTAATGTATGACGTACAAACTTTCTGATCCAATCAGTAGCTGGTGAGTAATCTTCCTGTGGCAAGCATCATCCGGCATGCAACTTTTCTTTCCTAATCCGTATCCGACATACAGTATCTCCTTCCCAGTTAGTATCTGGTGTGCGCTTTTCCCGGCCCGGTCCCTATCCGGTAAGCAACATTTCTGTCCCAACCAGTGTGATGTGCAACAGTTTTTGTTCCAATCGGTGTCTGACGCGCAAACGTTCTGTCCCAATCAGTATTTTTGTCTAAATCATAATTAGATGTACGAACTTTCTGTTAATGTGCGAACTTTTCTGTTCCATTTGTATCTGATGTGAGATATCTCTGTTTCCAGAGTACGTGACGTGCATCAGATATGCTCCCCTCAATATCTGACTTTACTTGCTTTGACTTATATCTTTGAATTCCCCATGGAACATAGGATTGTTGAAATACTTTTTCCAGCTGACTTGGCTTTGGACTGACCTCTTCAGCTGGGCCCATGTGATTCCGGAACCAACCCATCCACCCACGACATGTCTGTCTGGGTCGTCCCACTTCCTTTTCTCATCGTGGGTTCCAGTCGAGTGCCTATCTTTAAATTTTGGTAAGGGACTTTCGTAAGGTTTGACCAAATTCAGTATCTCATTTGCAATCTTTCTGTCACGGTCAGTATCCAACGTGCAAACTATCTGTCCTGATCAGTATCTGATGTGCAATTTTTTTGTGCCAGTTAGTATCCGATGTGCCACGTTCGTGATGTGCAAACTTTCTGTCCCACTTAGCACACGTTTTGCATATTTTCTGTCCCGGCCATTACCTATCGTGCAAGCTTTCTGCCCAGTCATTACCAGTTGTGCAAAACGTTATGTCCCAATCAGTACCAATTATGCAAGCTTTCTGTGACAGACAGAACCCACTGTGCAAGCTTTCTGACAGGCAGTATCCATTGTGCAAGCTTTCAGTCCCAATCAGTACCCATTTTGAAAGTTATTTGCCCCAATCAGAATTCCTTTTGCAAGTTTTTATCTCAATCAGTACCCGTTGTGCAAGCTTCTAGTCAAAGTCAAACTTTTTCTGTCGTCAAACGTTTTGTCCCAACCGGTTTCTGAAATGCAAATTTTCCGTCCCAACGTGTACCCCGTTGAGCAAACTTTTGGTCCCAGTAAGTACCTATTATGCAAACGTTCTGTCCCAGTTAGCACCTATGTACACTTTCAGTCCAAAATAGCACTTTTTGTGTAAAATCTGTGTCAATTAGCACCTTTTTGTTCAAACTTTCTGTCCCAATTAGCACCTATTGTGTAAACTTTCTATCCCAACCAGTATCCCGTTGAGCAAACTCTCTGTCTCAGTTAGTAGCTATCGGGCTCACTTTCTGTCCCACTTAGTATCTATTGTCTATTGTGCAGACTTTCTGTCCCAATTAGCACGTGGCAGAGGAGACTTTTTGTCCTTATTGGTCAGTAGCTGCTGTCCACACACCACACCCCCTCCCCCTGTCACAACGACTTCAGGTCACTTTTTCCCCAAATCCATGCTTGTGCAGTGTTTGTTCACAGTGATGCCCGATGATGGTGCGTGCATGCGCGCGCACGCCGTGTGTGTGTGTGTGTGTGTGTGTGTGTGTGTGTGTGTGTGTGTGTGTGTGTGTGTGTGGTGTGTGTGTGTGTGTGTGTCTCACTGTGTGTGTGTGTGTGTGTGTGTGTGTGTGTGTGTGGTGTAATACTGATGCATATCTTTTGGATACAGTCTGTGCCCAAAGCACAAATTTATGCCTCCCCCCGCTCCCCCTTCGCCCTTTCCCTTCTGGTCTCTCCGCCTCTCTCTCCACCCCCACTCTCCGTCTCCCGACCCACACAGCCACCAGGGCCAGACGCGAAAGCTTCCACCGATACTCCAACCATTCGTTTACGCGCCTCCCTCTCTCTCTCTCTCTCTCTCTCTCTCTCTCTCTATTCTCTCTCTCTCTCTCTCTCTCTCTCTCTCTCTCTCTCTCTCTCTCTCTCTTTCTCATGTTCTTCTTTTTCTTCTTTTTTTCTTCTTCTTCCTTCTTTCCCGCTGCTATTGGGCCCATAGAGCATGCTATCCCCCAAAAGTGCAAGCATTCAGCTCCTGTCTGTCTGGACCCTATGGAAAAGCACGCCCAACGGCTGCCCCGATCCTTGTCCCCTCCCACCCATTTCCATGCAATCTGTTGTCCCGATCGATGTCAAGGTGAAGGTCAGACCGATGATAGGCACCAATTACCTCCCCCCCCCCCCCCCCCCCCCCCCCCCCCCCCCCCCCCCGCTTTCTCTCTCTACCCCCTCTTGCATTACCTTCACCCACACTCTTTCCCCTCTCTCTCTACACCCCCCCACCCCACCCTTTTTTTTCTCTTGTCCGCACTGACTTCCTCTTCTATCCACCCTTTCCCCTGTGTTAGAATCTTAAGTCCTTTATCCACAAGGCTGATGCCGACAAAGCCCCCCTGGCCCAGATAAGGAGATGAATTAGTAGTCACAGCACCGTGCTCAGCTAATCCTCGAGTCCCTTAAATTAAATGATACGTTTCATTGTTTGACGTAGCTATTGAGTTTGGATGTGTGTGGGGGGATGTTTTCTTTTCTTTTCTTTCTTTTTTTTTTGGGGGGGGGGGGGGGGTGGGGGGGGGCGGTGTGGGGGTATGGTGGGTTGGGGTGACGGAGGAGTGGGGAGGGCATTTGATGATTGAGCAAGGCAGTACTCGTGACTCCAACTGTTGATGGAATTATTGGGTTAGCCTCTTTTTTGTGAACAGGAATCTGTGCTATGGATACGGACATATATAAACGACTGATGCTGTCAAGCTGCAACACATCTGGAATTAAAAACTGTCTATTTTGGACATTAATTACATTAATAGCCAATCCGCCGAGCACCTCTCCAAGTCAAAAAGCAACAAAATGCGGTTCACTTACAATACAGAACACACTCCAGAGTTTATCATTAGTTGCTTCCACTTCAACCCGAAAGTGCGACAAGATCTTCCTATGTCAGCACCGAAAGTGCCCGAGGTGCTAGCTCCCATCTGAACACCTAAAAGAACCTGAGGGTGTTCAATTTTAACATTGAAACTGCTCTAAACTATTCCCGTTTCAAGCCAGAAAGTGTTCCTAGATTCCCCACTTCAACACTGAAAGAGCTCCATTTGGCACAGAAAGTGCTCCAAGATGTTGAAAGTGCTCCAAGATGTTCCCATTTAGCACAGAAAGAGCTCCAAGATGTTCCCATTTAGCACAGAAAGAGCTCCAAGATGTTCCCATTTAGCACAGAAAGAGCTCCAAGATGTTCCCATTTAGCACAGAAAGAGCTCCAAGGTGCTCTCATTTAGCATAGAAAAGCTCCAAGGTGCTCCCATTTAGCACAGAAAGAGCTCCAAGATGTTCCCATTTAGCACAGAAAGAGCTCCAAGGTGCTCCCATTTAGCACAGAAAGAGCTCCAAGATGTTCCCATTTAGCACAGAAAGAGCTCCAAAATGTTCCCATTTAGCACAGAAAGTGCTCCAAGATGTTCCCATTTAGCACAGAAAGAGCTCCAAGATGCTCCCATTTAGCACAGAAAGAGCTCCAAGATGTTCCCATTTAGCACAGAAAGTGCTCCAAGATGTTCCCATTTAGCACAGAAAGAGCTCCAAGGTGCTCCATTTTGGCACAGAAAGGGCTCCAAGGTGCTCCCATTTGGCACAGAAAGAGCTCCAAGGTGCTCCCATTTAGCACAGAAAGTGCTCCAAGATGTTCCCATTTAGCACAGAAAGAGCTCCAAGGTGCTCCCATTTTGGCACAGAAAGTGCTCCAAGATGTTCCCATTTAGCACAGAAAGTGCTCCAAGATGTTCCCATTTAGCACAGAAAGTGCTCCAAGATGTTCCCATTTAGCACAGAAAGAGCTCCAAGGTGCTCCCATTTGGGCACAGAAAGTGCTCCAAGATGTTCCCATTTAGCACAGAAAATGCTCCAAGATGTTCCCATTTAGCACAGAAAGAGCTGGTGCTCCCATTTTGGCACAGAAAGAGCTCCAAGATGCTCCCATTTTAGCACAGAAAGCGCTCCAAGATGTTCCCATTTTGGCACAGAGAGAGTTCCAAGATGTTGAAAGAGCTCCAAGGTGCTCCCAATTTAGCACAGAAAGAGCTCCAAGATGTTCCCAATTTAGCACAGAAAGAGCTCCAAGATGTTCCCAATTTATCACAGAAAGAGCTCCAAGGTGCTCCCAATTTAGTGCAGAAAGAGCTCCAAGATGTTCCCAATTTAGCACAGAAAGAGCTCCAAGGTGCTCCCAATTTAGTGCAGAAAGAGCTCCAAGGTGCTCCCATTTAGCACAGAAAGAGCTCCAAGGTGCTCTCATTTAGCACAGAAAGAACTCCAAGGTGCTCCCAATTTAGCACAGAAAGAGCTTCAAGATGTTCCCATTTTAGCACAGAAAGAGCTTCAAGATGTTCCCATTTTAGCACAGAAAGAGCTTCAAGATGTTCCCATTTTAGCACAGAAAGAGCTTCAAGATGTTCCCATTTTAGCACAGAAAGAGCCCCAAGGTGCTCCCAATTTAGCACAGAAAGAGCTCCATGATGTTCCCATTTTAACACAGAAATCGCTCAAAGTGTTCCTACATTAGGACAAAAAGAGCTTTAAAGCGTTCCCATTTTAGCGCAGAAAGAGCCCCAAAGTGCTTTTGGCACACAAAGTGCTCCAAAGTACTCCCATTTTAGCACAGAAAGAGCTCCAAAGTGTTCCCATTTTAGCACAGGAAGAGCTCCAAGATTTTCCCATCCTGGCACAGAAAAGTTCCAAGCCCAGAAAGAGCTCCAAAGCGTTCCTATTTCAACACCGAAAGTGATCCCGTTTCAATACCGAAAGTGCTCGAAAGTGTTCTCATTTCAACATAGAAAGTGCTCCAAGCTGTTCCAATTTCAACACCGGAAGTGCTCCAAGGTGTTACGATCTTAACACAGAAAGTGCTCAACGGTGTTCTCATTTCAGCCTAGAAAGTGCTCCAAGGTGCTCTCATTTTAACGTCGAAAGTGCTCGAAAATCTCATTTCAGCATAGAAAATGCTCCAAGCCGTTCTTGTTTTGAACTCCAAAAGTGCTGAAAGAAGTTACCATTTTAACACAGAGAATACTCCACGACTTTCCTATTTCTACAACTCAAGAAATGTTCCAAGAAGTTCCCATTTCAGAACAGAAAGAGCTCCCAGATATTCCCATCGAGATACAGAACATGTTTCAAGATGTTCCCATTTTTACACAGAAAGGGCTCCAATATGTTTCCATTATAACACAAAAAGTGGTCAAAGATGTTCCCCGTTCAGCAAATGAAGAGTTTTATGATGTTCCCATTTCAATATACAAAGGGCTCCGGGAAGTTTCTACTTCCTCACAGAAAGTGCTCCAAGGTTTTCCCATTTCAACACTCAAAGTGTTACAAAATATTTTCTATTCAATACAGCAAGCTCGAGCCCACACAAGAGAGAGGGAGAGAGAGAGAGAGAGAGAGAGAGAGAGAGAGAGAGAGAGAGAGAGAGAGAGAGACAGAGACAGAGACAGAGAGAGAGAGACAGACAGACAGACAGACAGACAGACAGACAGAGACAGCGAGACAGAGAGAATGAGGATGATTTGACAATTCTTGAGCGAAGATTCGATTTCTAGGCAAACTATTGTCATGCACAAAAATAGTTGTGTTTTTTTTTTTTTTTAATAATTGGGACAAATCAACATAAAACAAGAAAAGAAGGGAGAAAAAAATAAAATGAAAATTACAAATGATAAAAAAATGACAAAGCCGGGTCAGATTACGAGTTTTCTTCTCACAGCAACTCAGCAAACGTATGAGGCACGCAGTTTTTATACAGTAGTTGATGGATGACACAGCCCACACATAGAGAGGCATGCAGAGACAGACAGACAGACAGACAGACGGTGGGAGTGGGGAGTATATAGAGGAGGTGGGGGAAGAGACAGAAAGACACAGAGCGCCCCATATCAACCTCCTCACCTTACCTTTCGCAATGTGGCCTACTTCCCAAAATAGAAAAACATGTTTGACAATTTGCAGAAATACGCTGATCCCCTCGTCCGTGTGTGTGTGTGTGTGGTGTGTGTGTGTGTGTGTGTGTTGGTGTGTGTTGTGTGTGTGGTGTGTGTGTGTGTGTGTGTGTGTGTGTGTGTGTGTGTGTTGTACTCTGTGTGTGTGTGCGTGTGTGTGCGAGGCGTGTGAGTGAATGAGTAATACACAGACACGCGCGCGCGCACGCAGGCACGCACACACACGCACGCACGTACGCATGCACGCGCACACACACACACACACACACACACACACACACACACACACATTTCTCACCGCTCAATATATTTTAGGTGAATACTTCAGTTGCTTATCGTGAATAAACTTTACCTCTATCTCCACCTTTCCCCTGCTCCACCCCCCCCCCCCCTTTTTTTTTTAAATTTATTCTACCCTTCTCCACACCCCACTCCTTCTAAACACCTGTCAAACTGACGAGAATACGTCATTCAGTGGTAAACCCAATCTCCACACGAAAACAAATCCGCTCCCGGGTAACAATGTCGCATAGCGAGACGGTAAAATCTCAGTTATCACGGTACACCCGCAACGACACGCGATCAGCAACTGCCAGAGAACAGCAACAACTAAAAGGTAGACTACTCACCGTCACACACGCTTAGCAACTGATGAATGAAGAAGACCTGGATCACTACCAATCAAAAGAAAGGTCACACAATCCCGTGAATCGCGCAGCCCGGCCACAAAGTAACAGGCAGATGAACAACATGGACAAGAGTTTACACAACCTACAATCTGATTCGTGCAGCTTCTTTCCGTGGAAGAATCACTTCATCTTCAATAAAACAGGATAACGTTGTCGTTTATAAAGAGGGAAACGTCAGACGGGTTTTTTTCTTCTAGTAAATGCTTTTTCCAACACCGTAAATAGAAACGTTCTTAGACAGGGGAGGTTTTGTGATGGGAACTGTCGCTCTGTAATGTATGCCAAGAAAAAAAAAACAAAAAAAACACTCGATCAAACAGAACCAGAGAAAAAAAAAAAAAAAAAACAAACCCATAAACATGCCAACAGTCTGATAAGGTGAAGCCAAGAGGGATCAAGCTGCTTGGAGCTCCTGGGTCGGCACGAACACAAGGGAAACAATTTCAGCTGCATTTTCCTTTTATCCTTAAACTCTCCTCTCCTCCCCTCCTTCCCTCTCGTATTATTTCCGAAGCTACTGAAGAATTTCCGATCGCGTTGTCGAGTGTGTGTGTGTGTGTGTGTGTGTGTGTGTGTGTGTGTGTGTGTGTGTGTGGTGTGTGTGTGTGTGTGTGTTGTGTGGTGTGTGTGTGTGTGTGTGTGTGTGTGTGTGAGAGAGAGAGAGAGAGAGAGAGAGAGAGAGAGAGAGAGAGAGAGAGAATGTTTGCCTAGCGTCTTACTTGTTTTTCAAAACTCAGTCTCTGTCCCGCCCCTTCTCACCCCCCCCCCCCCCACCACCCTTTAGAAGAAGAAGAAAAAAAAACGTTTTCAAAGATTCAAACTTTCAATTCAAACGTAACCTCCTTTCTTTCAGTGTGTAGATATATCAGTATCCACAGATGGAAAAGTGACCTAGCGAATAGAACACTCGGTTAGGAAGATGCACCGCCAAAAAACGTAGACAAAGAATCACAAGACAAAACACGACGCGTTTCGACCTGTTAGGTCATCTTCAGGCAAGAGGCACAACACTCCGGACAAGAAAATGTACGAGCAATCACTTCTCTTCATCCACTTCGGCGCAAGGTAGGCGTTGATTACCTAGTCACAACCTTGTGAAATGCCATGAGAAGGTCTTCAGGATGTACACGTTACAAATATCTTACATCATTATCGTCATTCAAATATAGGATCAAAATAGGCCACATACAGAGATATACATGCCACGAAATATGGTAATCAAGACAAAATAAGTTTATCATAGACGATGAAACAAGCATTTAAAGCCAAATTAAAGCAGGAAATACAACATTCTTATTTGTTTGAACATTATCATAACTTAATTTTTTTTTATTCTACAGAATACAAAACAAATCCATATAAAGTAGGATACAATCACGTGGAAATCCGAAATGGATACCTCAAATAAAATAAGACAAAGTTCGGTGGCGACGAACATTTGGAATGTGTCAGCAGTATAGTAACGCAGGAGCTTTCAGCAAAGGACACCAAAGAAAGAAAGGCGAACATGTACGCAGATGGGCATTGGAGTGGGTGGGTAGGAAGCGGTGTGGGGTGGGGATGCATGGGGGAGGGTAGGAAAGGAGGAAGAATGTGTGTCAGTGGTGTGTCATGTGAATGGACGAGGAGGGAAGAAGAGGTGGGAGAGGGGCTGGGGGAGAAAGGAGGCGGGGAACACGAAAGACGAAAAGAAGAACTGGATTTGATCATCCTGCTGCAGGTGTTCGTTGCACAATAGTCATAGCGAGCAGAGGTGGAGGAGATCAGGACACTGTGGCTGTCTTTGCCAGTCGAAGCAAGCTATGGGCTATAGCGCATAAAACACTGAGGGGAAAGGGGCCAGGGCACTCGGAGAGCGCGGAGATGTGGAGAGAGGTGGAGAGGAAGCAGAAGATGCGCATAAGTGATTGAAAAGGCTGGGCAGATGGGCAGAATAGGAGAGAACTGGTGAATGACCATTCCCATCAGTGAGTTTGCTATGATGCTGTGCTGACTGCCACACATTCTAAACAGGTCACGTGCACTGTGTTGTGTATATCGCTTCGGGGGCC
>CM031606.1:34989189-34996689 GCA_018398815.1 Conus ventricosus
GTACACGGTGCTCACAGGGGTATCGAGGAGGACTGATCTGGGAAAACCATCAAAGTTCGCAACGTCATTATCACTTTGATGCCCCCAAACAAGATCGCATGACTCGACCACGTCAGGGCCCTTCTTCTTTGCCTTTAGCCGTATTGTGACAAAATCTGAGTCATAACGACCACTGTCTGTGTTTTCCTCCGTCTAATTTTTCATCCATGTTTGTTTGTTTTCGTTTGTTTTTTTTTGCTTGGACGGTGTGGCTCATTCCCCTGTTGTTGTCCTTGTGTTCTGCAGCCGTCGGCCCACGACGTCGTGAACTTCCACACCGTGGAAAGACATCGCTGTCTTTTTTCCAAAAATATCATCATTTTTGTTCACATAATCTATGTCGCTATCTCGTTAGAGTCGAGCTCTAACACTTTCGGACAGAAAACCCACGCTTCGTTGGGCGACGAGCGCCACGGGGAACCCGACTGAACAGCGGGGCTGCTGGCGGATTCAATGTTTTCCGGTCATTTTCGAAGATCATAACTCCAATTTCATCATTCTTTGGGTGTATGCTATGTGTTACGTATCATCCACTCCACGGCAGACTGACTCTTTGAAAGTCCGGGGGTGGGGATTTAACGTGAGGCAAATTACGTGCGTCCACACACTGACCTCCGTTTTGTCTCATTCAAAGGGACTTTTGATAGGAACCAAACCCCAATGTTGCCCACTCAGGGAAATCCCCAACGAAACACCCACAGAGATTCGAACTCGCACTCGGATTTCGGTCGAACCCAACAGCCTTGTATACCCCTATGTTTAATCTTTTTTTCTTAAACCGGGTGTTTTATTTCAATCTGTGGCCGAACAAAAAGGGGGGGGGTTTGAGCCTCTGCTTGTTTTGTGAAGTCAAGGCTTTATTGGTTAGGATTTGTATACATTGTCAGTGTTTACATATAGGTTGTCATTTTTTGGGAAGCTGATTTTTTTGAGACCATACCTTTTTTTCTGCTTTTGACTTTTGGCCTTTTGAAGGCCCTTGTGGTCGGCTGGACTAAAATGAAATTGTAACTGAAAACGTGAGAGTGAGAGAGAGAGAGAAGAGAGAGAGAGAAGGGGAGAGAGAGATATGAGCTTTAAAAAAGAGAGAGAGAAGAGGAAGAGGGAGAAGAAAGAAGAGAAGAAAGAGAGAGATGAGAAGGAGAAGCAGACAGATGGAGGAAAGGGATGGAGAAGAGACGAGTGAGAGAAGTTGTAAAAGGAGCAAAGAGTCTGTGCTGGTGACAGAGACGGAGACAGAGAGAGAAGATTTGGAAAAAACAGAGAGGAGAGGAGAGAGAGGGGAGAGGAGGATGAGAGAGAGAGAGAGAGAGGAAGAGGTGTGTGAGAGAGAAGGGTGTGTGTGTGTGGTTGTGTGTGTGCGTGCGTGGTGCGTGCGTGCGTGCGTGTGGTGTGTGGTGTGTGGGTGTGTGGGTGTGGTGGGGTGTGTGTATGAGAGAGAGAGAGAGAGAGGGAGAAACAGGAATTATTAAACTCACCTTTTGGCGGACACGGACGAAAAGCTTTGTCGTCATCGACCCCGGCACCCTTATAGCGCAAATTAAAAGTAAGGGTGAAAAAAGGAAAAGGGTTAAAAGTGATGGGGGATGGGGAGGTTTACTCCGGGCTATTCACGCGGGCCATGGGTCTTTTTTGGAGTGGACGGCCACTGGGTTTAAAGGTTTCAAAAACACGAACTGTTGTGTGTGTGGTGTGTGTGGGTGTGTGGATGCATGCGTGTGTGTGGTGTGTGTGTGTGTGGTTGTTTTGTGGTTGTGGTGTGTGTTGGTTTCTGCAGATATGTATGTGCCCGTATTTAGTGGTGTGTGTGTGGTGTGGTGTGTGGGTGTGTATGCACGGGCCGCGCACGTACGTAATTTGTTGTTAAATCATATATATGTCGAGAAGCTTTTAAGCCAAATTTTTGGAGATTAAAAATTTAAATGAAATTTTTTATTTCCCTGTTTGTGTATTAAAATTTTTTATATTATATTATTTATTATTATTATTATAGTGTGGTGTTGTGGTGTGGGGGTGTGTGTTTGTTGTTTTGGCGCGCGCGGCTGCGTGCGTTGGTGCAGTGCGTGTGCTGATTGTGCGTGTGTGGGTGTGTGTTGCGCGTGTGTTGGTGGCGGGCGGCATTAGAGGATGCAGACGTGACCAGATGTGGGCTTTGCAAGAAGGCCTGGCAAGGCCGCATTGCAATCATAGTTCCTAAACTGTCGCTGAACGTTGAAACTTCACAAGCCTCTGTCGGCAACAGACATGACTTTCGTCTGTTTATGTACGTCATGAGTTCCCACCCTCTCTCCCTTCTTCTCACTCTAACTTCTCCTCCCTCTTCCCCTTTACCATCCCTTCCCCTCCTCTATCCCCCTATCCCCTCCCCCCACCCACCCCCCCCTTTCCCCGCACCGTCATTGCCCCTTTTGCGTCACGTAAATGTCTCACCGGGGTATGTCTACCGCCCTTTCGGTCATGCCCCATCGGTGCAGTTTGTTGTTGTTGTTGTTTTTGGGTGTTAGTTCGTGTTCTTTACTCACTGCCATCTTGCCGACCCGTCTTGCCTCTTCCTACCTCCCAATCCCACACACCCCACCCTTTCCCCCGTCTTCCCTTTTCTCCCTTTCCCTCTCCCTCCCCGTGGGGACGCTATGGGAATTTTCGTAAACTCGGTTGATTTCTGGCGAGCATCGGTTAATTTTGGGTTGATTTAGGTTAAACAACAAAAATAAAAATTTCCAATTGTTTTAAAATTTGTATAGGGCGTTGAAATATTGTTGCTTTTTGATTAAGATGAGGCATCACTGGTAAAGAAATGCGTGGGAATAGTGTGCTTATACATCTATTTTAGGTGTATATCTATGTTGATTGTGGTACATGTGTTAACATCTATGTTTAGGCGTATATCTATGTTGATTGTGGCATTGTCCATTATCAGGGTTGATTAAATGATTTGTTCTACCGTGCTGTATTTTCCGCAGATGTGTCTGTATATGTGTTCCTTTCACCCCACGGGTCTTAGAGTTAAATCTGAACTGATTAAAAAAAAAAAAAAAAAAAAAGACAGGGGGGGAGGGAGGGGGAGGAGTGGGGGGGGGGGGGGGCGGAGTTTTGCTATCAAAAAAGTATCTTCAAGTTTTCCATATTTTTAAGCCCAAGTAATGTATGTGCGTGTGAAAGGCCATGGACGTTAGTCGTCAACATTTAATGTGTCACTGCTTTGTGCCCTGCCATCAGTGCCTTTTGGAAGGGATTTCAACGGAAACGAAACAATTAGGCAATTTGGCCACGTTTGCCTCCAGATAACATCTTCATAAATTGTATTGACGAGTGTTTCTCTCCGCCCTTTTCCACTCCCATTCTTTTCCCATAATCGTCTCCGATCATAATTAGGGATCTGATGGCTGGTTCACCTGTATTGCAGTGTTGTTGTTGCTGTTGTTGTTGTTGCACAGTTTTAACTACTTTGTACGAACATTATGACTGGTTGTCGACTGTTCTTTCCGTACAGAAATATCACTTGTTGTTTTTTGAGGAAAAAATTTCATGGAAATCTTTGTACACTAGACATCATCCAGAAGCATTCCTTTCACCATGAGTGTTCATACATGCATCTTTCTGACTTGCCTTGACGTTTATGTCCTGGTGTATCTGTTTTTTGGTTGAATGTGTGTGTGTGTGTGTTGTGTGGGGTGTGTGTGTTGCGTGTGTGTGTGTGTGTGGTGTGTGTGTGTGTGTGTGTGTGTGTGTGTGTGTGTGTGTGTGTGTGCGTGCGAGCGAGCGTCATTTCTATTTGGGTTTCCCCCTGTGTTTTATTCACCCGTTTCGTCTTTCCTCCTCTTGTGCACCTTAACCTTCTTCTTCCCCCATGTACTTCTGTTTCTCTTCCTTAACCCTTCTCTTCCGCTTGTTTCTCTTTCTGTCTCTAACTTCCTCTTGTTTTAACCTCCTTCTTCTCCTCCTTTTCCTCCTTTTTCTTACCTAAAAGTTCCCTTATCCCTTTTCTTTCCCTTTTCTTTCTCTTCCCTCTCTTTCTCTTCCTTCCGTCTTGCTCTTGTTCCTTTTCCTCTTGTTCCACCCCCCTCTTGCTCGTTCCCCTGTCGGTCTTCTCTTTCCTTTCCTTTCACCCCCTCCCCTTTCTTTTTTCCTTCTCCCTTCACTCCCATCATCCTCATTCTCCTTCTTCTCTCTTTTCTTCTCTCGTCCCACCTTTCCTTGTTCTCATTTCTTTTCCTCACTCCCTTACCTTTCATAGTCTTCTTTCTACCCCCTTTCTTCTATCCCATCCCCATCTCCAGCCTCTTCCTTCTTCAATCTTCTCCTTGTTTTGTTCATTCTACCCTTTTATTTGGGCAAAACTTGTCAAAAAAAAGAAAAATAGGTTTTTTTCCCGCTTCGTCCTTCTTCTTTTTGGGTTTTGTTCACCTTCTTCCTCCTCCCCTACTCTTGTCCTTTTCTCTCCCTCCGTCTTTGTCTACCTCACGCTTCTTCATCTTTCTCTTTGTCCGCTTCTCTTTCCTTGACTACTTCCCCCTCCTCCCTTTTTTCTTTTTCTTTTTTCCACCTTCTTTTCCTTTTTCCTTCTCCATCCCTTTGTCTGCTTCGTCGGGCGTTCTTTTTGTCCTCCTTCTGCTTCTTCTTCCCTCTCCTCTTTTGTCAACACTTCCTTCTCCTTTTGTCCACAGTGTTTTATCCACCTTTCACTCCTTCTTCCTTTTCCTCTTCTTCTTTTGCCCACTCTTCCTCTCCCTTGTCTACCGCCTTCTCTTCTCCTTCCTTCTTGTCCACCTCTTTTACTTATGTTCCCACCTCTTCTTCCCTTTTTTGTCCAGTCCTCCTTCTTCTCTTTTCCGCCCTTCCTTCTTCTACTTATTCCACTCTCCTTTTTTCCCTTCCCCTTCTTTTGGTTCACCTCCTCTTCATTCTTTTTTCTCCTTTTGCGCATTTTATTCTTGTTCTCCTTTTGCGCACTTTTTCATTCTTTTCTCTCCTTTTGCGCACTTCTTCATTCTTTCTTTCCCTTTTTCGCACTTCTTCATTCTTTTCTCTCCTTTTTCCACTTCTTCATTCTTTTCTCTCCTTTTGCGCACTTCTTCATTCTTTTCTCTCCTTTTGCGCACTTCTTCATTCTTTTCTCTCCTTTTGCGCACTTCTTCATTCTTTTCTCTCCTTTTGCGCACTTCTTCATTCTTTTCTCTCCTTTTGCGCACTTCTTCATTCTTTTCTCTCCTTTTGCGCACTTCTTCATTCTTTCTCTCCTTTTGCTCCAATCTTTTTCCTTCTCTTTCTTTTGTCTTCTTCCTCCTCCTTCTTGCTTCTTCTTTTGTCCACTCCTCATCAGTTCTCTCTTCTCGTTCTCTTCCTTCTCCTCCTTCTTCTATTCACTTCGCCATCCTTCTTCCTTCTCTGTCTTCTCCTCCACATCCCAGCCTCCTTTTTGTCCACCCCTCCTTCTTCCTCCCCCTTTTCCTCCTCATCTGTATGTTAAACTCTTTATCCCTCCTCCTCCTCCCTTTCTCCATTCTCCACATCCTTCTCCCCTCTCTTCTGCATCTCCATTGAGAATAACTGAACTGGCAACAACGTTCCCTTTTCTTTCTTTTTTTTTTTTTTAAAGTTTAGCTTTGTTTACTGACATAAATTCGTCTCACTCTGTTTGTTTGGTGCTACATTTCTGAATTCCCCGAGTCTCAAGCGATGGCCTTGTCACTGGAATGGGGGTGTCATAGATTGCGGGAGACGCGCAAAGTGCCCGTCCCACGTCAGTTCCTTCACTTCATCGCAAGTGTCGTGGAAAAATAACAGAGTTCCACCCTCTACAACCATTCCCCCCCCCCCCCCCCACTCCCATTTCGCGCCATTCAGCCACCGTTTACTCCCCAACTCCCCTTCTCCCTCTGCGGGGCCCCTCCTTCTTACAACCCACTAAGCCTGCCCCTGGCTTTCCACGACATAAACGCATCAGTCAGCCGGCAGGCAAAACCCTTTTAAGGTGTTTTTATGACACCATCCCACAATCTGTCACCACTAACCCAGTTGATGAGAACCTCCCACAGTCTGTCACCACTAGCCCAGTTGGTGAGAACCTCCCACAGTCTGTCACCACTAACCCAGTTGGTGAGAACCTCCCACAGTCTGTCACCACTAGCCCAGTTGGTGAGAATCTCCCACAGTCTGTCACCACTAACCCAGTTGGTGAGAACCTCCCACAGTCTGTCACCACTAGCCCAGTTGGTGAGAACCTCCCACAGTCTGTCACCACTAGCCCCGTTGGTGAGAACCTCCCACAGTCTGTCACCACTAACCCAGTTGGTGAGAACTCCCACAGTCTGTCCCACTAACCCAGTTGGTGAGAACCTCCCACAGTCTGTCACCACTAACCCAGTGGATGAGGACCTCCCACAGTCTGTCACCACTAACCCAGTGGGTGAGAACCTCCCACAGTCTGTCACCACTACCCAGTTGGTGAAACCTCCCACAGTCTGTCACCACTAGCCCAGTTGGTGAAAACCTCCCACAGTCTGTCACCGCTAGCCCAGTTGGTGAGAACCTCCCACAGTCTGTCACCACTAACCCAGTGGATGAGAACCTCCCACAGTCTGTCACCACTAACCCAGTGAATGAGAACCTCCCACAGTCTGTCACCACTAGCCCAGTTGAGGAGAACCCTCAGAGACTGTCACCACTAATCCAGTTGATGAGAACCTCCCAGTCTGTCACCACTAGCCCCAGTTGGTGAGAACCTCCCACAGTTGTACTAACACACACACAAACACAAACACACGCGCACACACACACACACACACACACACACACACACACACACACACACACACACACACACAAAACACGCACGCACGCACCGCACGCACGCACGCACGCACGCACACACACACACACACACACACACACACACACACACACACACACACACACAAATACACATAGAAATACACAGACGAGAACGTTCATATAGAGAGAGACGCACGCACACTAGAAACACAAAAACACCAACACAGATACTGACATGGACCACACAGACACACAGACACAGACAGACAGACACACTAGCCCTAGTTGGTGTGAACCTCCACAGTCTGTCACCACTAACCAGTGGGTGAGAACCTCCCACAGTCTGTCACCACTAGCCCAGTTGGTGAGAACCTCCCACAGTCTGTCACCACTAACCAGTGGGTGAGAAACCTCCCACAGTCTGTCACCACTAGCCCAGTTGGTGAGAACCTCCACAGTCTGTCACCACTAGCCCAGTTGGTGAGAACCTCCCACAGTCTGTCACCGCTAGCCCAGTTGGTGAGAACCTCCCACAGTCTGTCACCACTAACCCAGTGAATGAGAACCTCCCACGTCTGTCACCACTAACCCAGTGAATGAGAACCTCCCACAGTCTGTCACCACTAGCCCAGTTGGTGAGAACCTCCCACAGTCTGTCACCACTAGCCCAGTTGGGTGAAAACCCTC
>CM031606.1:35004189-35011689 GCA_018398815.1 Conus ventricosus
ATATTGCCTGATTTCAGGCTTGGGTTTCATGTATTGTGATAGTAAGTGTGGTATTGTTTTAAGTGAAGGATTTTGCCATTGGAGAATCAGTTTGACAAACAATAGTGTTTTTGCTGTGCCTTAATAGCAAATGCCACTTTATCATGGTGTCATTTTATCAATTGGAACAGCAGGAGAGGGTAAGTGGAACGTGTTCATATACCGCACAGGGGTTCCGACTGCGGAAGGACAAAATCAAAGTTATTTTCGTGCCAACTCATCAGCCAGCTAGATTAGATCTAGCCCTCAGAAAGCTTGGGTTTGATCGGGGCGCCCGCAGGTTCCAGAGGGGAATGGTGGGGGGGGGGGGGGGGGGGGGGGGACTTACGACAACGGGGGTTGTGAGGGGGGGGGGGGGGATATTGGATAAAATCAGTAGTGGGGCTAAATCCTTGAATTATAGGTGTCTGGATCTGACCCTGTCCAGGGCGGATCCAGCTACATAGTTGAAGCTGAATTTGAATATTGACAGGGAAAGGACAGCTATGGCAAGCGGGAGGAGAAGGAAGGAGCTAAATAGGAGGTTTAGGGCACCTTTGTGGACACAAACTCTGTTTATATTTAATGCAATTGTATTTTCATTGTCTTCAGAGGCAGTTGGTCTACCCATAAATCTGGGGGAGGCAATGGGGGCAGTTCGCTGCGGGAACTGGGCTGAGAGAGGCGGGAAGATGCTATGGCTTTCCTGGTGACAACACTGAAGAGGCGCCTGGAGGGGGGGAACAAGATTGCCGTTGACTGTGTCAAGCAAGATGGCAGACCACCGGTCATTCCTCCGAGTCTGGAGGATGAACTGGCGCAACACATTCTGGATATGGAGAAAATGTTTTTCGGATTCACAAGAAAAATGTGAAAAACTAGCGTTCCAGTTGGCGGAAAGAAATTCCATTCCCCATGATTTTAAAATTTGAGTACGGGAATGGCAGGAAAGGACTGGCTAAGCCGTTTCTTGAAACGCCACCCCCAAATAAGTGTTCGAGAACCTCAGCAAACCAGCATCGACAGGGCAAAGGGATTTAACCCCGAACAAGTCTCAAGATTTTTTGACATTTAGAGGAGTTGTATGACTCGAACGGCTTTGACGGAACAAGAGTTTTCAACATGGATGAGTCAGGCTTTTCCACCGTACAACACAACACTACCAAGATTCTTGGCAAGAAGAGAAAGAAGCAAATTGGCTGTTTAAGCAGTGCTGAGAGGGGTACAAACACAACCATTGCATGTTGCTTCAGTGCCTCCGGACATTTATGTGCCACCTTTTATCTTGTTTAAAGGCGCAAGATTCCCAAACGCGACCTACAAGACGGGGCACCCCAAGGAAGTGTTGTTCTCTGCAATGAAAGTGGTTGGATGACCCAAGACACATTCCTCCTATGGCTCAAACACTTCATTGCGACCGTCAATCCAACCCCTGAGTGGAAAGTCCTCTTGGTGTTAGATGGACATACATCTCACACCACAAGCCTTGAAGTTATAAAACCTGGCCCGTGAGAAGGGTTGTGGTGCTGTTGTCCTTGCCCCCACACTGCTCTCATAAAATGCAACCCCTGGATGTGTGTTTCTTTCGGCCTCTAAAGACTTATTTCGCCCAAGAGCAAGATGGTTGGATGCGAAACCACTTCGGAATGAAAATCACCAGAACCAGCTGCCAGGCCTCTTCAATGCCGCCTACACTAAAGCTGCCTCAATGGGGAATGCAGTGAACGCCTTTGCAAAAACTGGAATCTTCCCTTGCAACAGGGATGTCTTTACGCAAGATGATTTTGTACCAAGCATGAGGAGGACCGACGTAATTTCGCCAACCCAGCTTGAGAGTAGGCCTACCCCTGAACAACCACCTGAGTCTGCCAACTCCACTCAACGTGCTCACGCGTCTGCCAGCTCCAGTCAAAGTGCTCCCGAGTCTGCCAGCTACACTCAACGTAGGCCTACTCCCGCGTCTGCCAGCTCCACTCAAAGTGCTCCCCAATTTGCCAGCACTGCTGAAAGCAAATTCCGTTGAATTAGTTTTTAACACAGTAGAAACAAATCCTGACGGACGTTGTTTTTTCCGCAGTGTCGTTACAAGCCTCAGTTCTAAATTTCAAGAAGGTGCCCGAGATACTAATCACCTCCTCATCGACCCTATTTTGAGAGCCCAGGAACAAAGCCAATCAGACTGCCCTTACAGCAAGGGTACTAGGGTCCACCTAGGTTCTAGCTAGCTCCAGCTTGGCAAGCTGAATCTAGCCAGAACCTAGGTGGGCCCTAGGTGGGTCCTAGGACCCTTGCTGTCTGGGGGCTTGCGGGCAGATGTTATAAACTACATGTGTGAACACTACAATGAATTTGACGACAATCCAAGCAGCCGCGAACAGTGATATGCCAAGTGGAGCAGGTTGTCAAATCAATTCCATTCAAGACAGGATTTTTGCTATGGCCGACCCACGTGCCTCTGTTGGCGAACTGGAAATTACTTGCACTGCAGAAGTTATCAAACAACCCATTCACATTTCTCAGGATAGGCCTACAAGCAGCACATTTGTAAAGTACAAAGAAAACTTTGATGCCGTTCCAGTATTCCTTCTTTATACGGCATTTGGGGATAATGCAGGGCATTATGACTGCCTTATTCCATGGGGCCGTTTAAATGATGCCACAGAACAATCCATTCCTGTTCCAGCAGTTCTGATGCATCAGTTCATGAATCTGGTGATTCACTGGCAGGTGTGAGGCATTCCACCATGCAGCAGTCAACACCTCAACAAAGCGATTGAACATATGTACATGTTGTTGACATATCACCCATCCCAACCTTTCGACAAAGCCAGAGTCGGAGAGGGGGAAAAAGAAGAAAGCTGAGGTTTTGACCTCATCCCCGTACAAAAGAGGATTACTGGACTGCGCCTCTAAAAGACTGCTACAAAGCAAAACAGAAAGGGAAATCAGCAGAAGAAGAATCCCAGAAAAAACAATTCGACAGAAAGCTCATGGTTCTGTTTTATGTGTGCTGAAGATGTGCAGGAAGATATGGTCGATGTATGAAGTGCTTAAGATGGGTACATGAGGCATGTGCAGGTGTGGTTGGACGAGCACAGACCTACACATGCGAAATGTGCTAAACGTGACTTGATGTCTTTGTTATTTTTCACTTTATTAGACAGGAACAAATTTAAAGAAAGTTTTCTTCAGATTTGTATCTCAAATGATTAGAGGTTAATTTGGAACACATGGAGTGGGTAAGTTGGAACACCGTTCCAACTTATCCTCCACCCTGTTTCAACTTTGCCGACAGGGTTGGAAAGTTGGAACAAATAAATGTTTTTTTCAAATGGATATAGCCATTTCAATGTTAAAGTGTTCAAGGGTTTTTGTTCATTAAAGTTGTGTCAGATTTAGTTGCAATAAAAAGAACCAAGTTTTTGTTACGTTTGGTTTGTTGTGTTTGAATAATGTGCAGTTTTCATTAAGTTGTTCCAAATTACCCTACTTTCCCCTACATGTATGTCACACAAACCTTTACCACTCTCCGCGAAATCTGTTCAGCCTCACCGCGTTTATGTGGGGAGGTGGAAGTGGGGGTGTGGCTTTATGACAAGTTCATCCAGTAAAAGTCGACCCCTGTCACTGCTATTAAACCTGATACACACGCGTGGAGAGAGAGAGAGAGAAGAGAGAGAGAAGAGGAGAGAGAGAGAGAGAAGGCTATGTGGAGTACATAACACACACACACATAGATCTGTATGTATAGGCCTGGCAATACGCATATACAAATACATAATCATGGAAATCAACACAGACAAGCAGATTTATAAAAAAAAAATAATAAAAAAAAAGCAGGGGGCGGGTAGGAAAGGGAGACGAGGCGGAGGAATGGGGAAGGGCACAATAAGAATGTTGGCTGGTGCTCTTCAAATACACACGCACGCGATAGCGCGGGCGCGCGCGCACACACACACACACACACACACACACACACACACACACACACACACGCATGCACGCACGCACGCACACCAACACACACACGCACGCACGCACACACACACACATGCACGCACGCACGCACACACACGCACGCACGCGCGCGCGCACACACACACACACACACACACACACACACACTTACATACATACATACATACTTACATACATACATACATACATGCATGCATACATGCATACATACATACATACATACATACATACATACATACATACATACATGCATTCATATATACATACATACCACACACACACACACACACACACACACACACACACACACACACACACACACACGTAAACATTTGACAACACACTCACGTAAACATTTGGCAACACACACACACACACACACACACACACACACACACACACACACACACACACACACACACACACATACACACATTATTTGAAAAAGATCAGATCAGAGGTTATTATGCGATGAGGTTTGTGATTGTTGGTGATCAGGTCGAGGATACGATGATGATGGTTAAGCAATAAATAAAGCCATACTGTAAGAGAAGCAATTCTATCCACTAGATAAGACAGCGATTAATGTAACTTATTTTCACCATTAATGAGGCAATAACGACCACATTTCTTATTGCTGGTAATTCCAATAGTGACTTCTGCGGGGTACTTCTATGAAAGTCATCCATGCCAAAGAATCTGTGGGTTGGTTTCGAAAGTCTTTTTTTAAAATAGATAGTGAAGGGCATTATTTATGTTTGAGGTAAGAGAGATCACACGGGGTACTGAAAATGCAAAATAGTATTGAACATGTCTGTTTCAGTTCGAGTATCATTTGTAAGAGCCATATTAGCATCAGGCTTGTTTGTACATTTTTAGATATTGTGGAGCCAGATCATTGTGTACTTGTAAGCACCGCTTTGTTGAAATTTATTATTCCCCCCCCCCCCCCCCCCCCCTCTGCTGCCCCTCTCTCCCCTTCTCTCTCTCTCCCTCTCTCTCTCTCTCTCTCTCTCTCTCTCTCTCTCTCTCTCTCTCTCTCGTTCTCTCTCTCTCTCTTCTCTCTCTTCTCTCTCTCTCTCTCTCTCTCTCTCTCTCTCTCTCTCTCTCTCTCTCTCTCTCTCTCTCTCCTTCAGCTTCACTTTTCTTTCTCCTAACACATCTGATTTCTACTTGGCCCTGCAGCCACTTACTTGACTTTGCTTCTACATGATCTGTGTTCACCTTTCCCTCTTTTAAATTTCTGATTTCTCAGAGTTTTTTACCTTTGAGAAAGGGTTTAAGGCCCGAAATGTTTGGACACTCTTTTCCCTTATATTACCTTTTCCACCCTGTTTTTGTGATTTTTTTTTCAAGTCTATTTGCGTTTGCAATGGCAGTATGTTTAATGCAGCCTGCATATCTAAGGTTGATGAGTAAGGGCCCGGCAGAATTATTTTCGCCGCTCGTTGACTACTTTCCTGTGATAGGACAACCAAGACTGTAGCTGTATAATTGATACGTGAGGCAGTCAGCTTCGCTTGAAAGAACATTTTCGGGCGTCTGTGTCTATGCTAGGCTTTGAATTGTTGATACACGCAGAGAATGCCAGCCAGTTTGTAAACAAGTGTTTCAGCGTGAGATTGCCACTGAAGTTCCTCGTCCACTGTCGCTACTGGGACTGGGTTCTCATATACTTGATTCTATGCTGCCGCGTCTCTTTGGTGGTTTTGTGTACACGTTATTGTCATACTTTTGTCTTATTAGGATGAAACATCATACATTTATACTGACACCAGGCCGATACGGAGAGAGAGAGTGAGAGAGAGAGAGAGAGAGAGAGGGAGAGAGAGGAGAGAGAGAGAGAGAGGAGAAGAGGAGAGAGAGAGAGAGAGAGAGAGAAAACTCGAAACTCGAAACTCGAAATCTTTAATGAGGGTGTAATAGATAAGCTGGAAGCTTTTTTACACTATGCCTCAAAATAACAATAAACAATAAAGAACAATTACATCAAGTTGACAAAATTAAACACAATAAGAAAAACATTTTTTTTAAAATATATATAGAAAATAGTAAGCAGTCTCCTTTTAACGTATTTCACACCACACACTCACACACAAACAAACACACACACACACACACACACACAACACACACACACACACACACACACACACACACACACACACAACTGGACATACGTAAGCATCACATAGGTATATATAACATTTTGTACGTCAATCATGTCATGTTACTTATAGCCCAGCCGACTGCGAAGGCCTTTCTCCGGGCTTGCAACAACTTGTTTGTGTCAAAAGGAACATCAACTTAGGAGAATATACAGTTAAGTGAAACTGATTTACAAATGGTCTATGAGGTATTTGAAATATGCTTTTTTAAACGATGTTAAACTATTTATCTGTTTTAAATGTGTAGGGATTTCATTCCATAATTTACTCCCAGAGTAAGTAAGGGATGACTTGAAAAGATCAGTTCGTGGTCGAGGGGTGTATAGGATTATTTTTGCTCGAATTTTGATTAATGGAAATTTGTCATGAAGATAAGGTGGAGCATATTATTAATGATTTTATACATAAAGACAGCTTTATTAAAGCAGCATTTTAGATCGAATGGAAGAATGTTAAGATCTTTATAATCACTAGCTTGTAGAGAAGATTTCAAGAGTATCAGCTTAATAGCGCGTCTGTATATGCTTTCTAGTGGTTTTAAGCAATTTTTACTGGCTAAATCCCAGCATGTAGAGGCATAGTTAATGTCTGGCTGTACATATGCATAGAAATATAATTTTCTAGTATGTTGATCAAGGAAATTCTTGATTCGGTTCAACAAGAATAATTTTTTAGATAACCTTTTAGACAAATCAGATATATGATTAGACCATGAAAGATTATTATCAACTGTAAGACCTAATAATTTGTGTGATTTAACTTCTTCTACGACTTTATTTTGTATACGTATTTTAAACAAATCGGCTTTCATATTTTGACGTTTCTGTCTGGTTGTAGTCATCATAAATTTAGACTTTTGAGGATGGAGGGCCATATGGTTCAAATTAGTCCACTTTGCAAGTTTATTGAGATCATTCTGTAATTTGATACATACTGAGTCGGCATCTTTGTCATTATTATGGAGAGTAGTGTCATCAGCAAAAAGCTCACAGGGAGAAGACATATGTAAAGGAAGATCATTTATATAAACTGAGAATAAGATAGGCCCCAGGACTGACCCTTGGGGAACGCCATAATTTACTGGCATAAGAGAGGAAGTAGCGGAATTTTTTAAGACTACTTGTCGCCTACAGTTGAGAAATGAGGAAATGAGTTTAAGAGCTTCAGGGGATAAACCATTGTCATGACCCCAGTGTAGGCCATGGTTTGGTTATTGTAATGTTTTTTTTGTTGTTGTGATTGTTTGCCTATAAAGATGAAATGAAATGGCCATTTTTAGAGTTTTGGGTAGACAGTGAGTGGGATTCACTGAAAGTGAATACGGTCCCTGGGTGTA
>CM031606.1:35034189-35051689 GCA_018398815.1 Conus ventricosus
GATGTCTTTCTGATATCATTTCATCCACAACAGTTTGAAGATGAGAATGGCATTTTGCCTGACAACCATTTCACCTATAATAGTTTGAAGCTGAGATGTCTTTTCTGACAACCGTTTCTCTTCTTTGGAACAGTTTTTGAGTTCACAAAGCTGGCTGAGCAATTTTTCTCACAAGCATTTCACCTATAAAAGCTTAAGCTGAGACAGATTTCAGTTTTTTACAAAGCATTTTACCTACAACAACTTGAAGGTGAGACTGACGTCATTCCTGATAACTATTTCACTTATTACCGCTTGAAGCGAAGGCCGATCTAACATTTCTTACCTTAATTTAAAACTAAGTCGGTCTTCCTGTCTACATTTCCAGCTTACTCGCTAGTCAATATGTCCTAGGTCTAACTGCTTCTCTACCAACCCTTGAAGCCTAAAGCCAATTCCTAACCTCACCTAATCCTAAACCTAAACCTATCTACCTAACCCATCTAATCCTACAACCTAAGCTTACAAGCCCCAACCTACCTAATCCTTAACCCAACCAAACCTCAACTAGGAAAACCCATTCTAGAACTAGAACCTAGGAACAATAGGAATGACCACCTGAAAAACCTTAAAACTGAAAGTGTGTCTTTGCTGAAACCATTCCCTTCCTGTTGGAAGCTCAGAATGAACGTTTTGAGCAAAAGTTTTTCCCAACGCTTGAAGCATTTGGAAATGAACAATTGTATGAGAACCAAATTCACTTGAAAACCATTAAGCTGGGAAGCTTATCATGAACCATTTCGGCGTAGAAACAGAGTGTGGAAGCCCGCAGTTCTGGAAAACTTAAAAAAAGTTCAAAGCGAGAAAACTCATTCCTCAACCCCGATTGATTACAATGAAGTTAAAGACTGAGGAGATACATTGTAACGAGTGAAGTGTGAGCTGGGAGGGGGGCGCGGTCTTGGGAAACGCTGTCCCTCAATGAACCTTCAAGATGTCAAGGCGCATGCCTTAGGAAGACTCACATGCTAAATGTGTCAAGCTCAGAAACCTCTTCCGAAGACATTTCACTGGGACAGGATGAACACAGTCGTTGTGGTGTCCAACTAAGGCTGCTGAATGGACCACGTCGCCGTCGGTACGACAGAGATGTTCAAGCGATTCTCAGAATCTCATCCCACTCCCGATGTATTGACTAAGTTCCCGTGGACTAATGTCGTCTCTTCTCTCGCTGGGTTTCGCTTCTGGGGCGGGGGGCTGTGGGGCATCTCTCCATCACCTGCTCTCCCAGTTTTGCTTCATCTTCTTCAAGGCCACGACCTTGAACACGAACCCATGCTTAGCTGTCCAGCCAAACCTTTCTGCGAGACATGTTGAGGTCTTGGCACAGGGAGAAGTCAAGACAGGTGTTAGGTGTCCCCCCCCCCCCCCCTCTAACTCCTGTTCCGCCTCCTGCCCTGTCTCGTACGCACAGGGTGCGTGTTTCAAATCATATCTCCGAGAATCTCATCCCAGCTCCCATTCTATCTGCTCTGTTATTACCCGTGTGATTATTATGATTCTCTCTCTCTCTCTCTCTCTCTTCTCTCTCTCTCTCTCTCTTTTCTCTTCTCTCTCTCTCTCTCCTTCTCTCTCACAAAACCACACACACACACACACACACACACACACACACACACACACACACACACACACACACTCGTTACTTGATGTGTTTCCATTCTCACGTGCAGTTCAGCATTCAACGACCTGTTGTTTCCCATCTGTGAGACAAAAGCAACAGTAAATATATAAATAACAGAAAAAGAGAGAGAGAGAGGAGAGGAGAGAGAGAGAGAGAGAGAGAGAGAGAGACAGACAGACAGACAGAAGAGGGGTGGGGGAAACATGGAAGGAAAGGAGAAATAGCTGTAGAGAGGCGGAGGTGGAGGAGAGGGGGACGAAGGGCTGAGGGAGGGGGTGGGGTAGAAGAGTACAGAGCACTTTAAGCTTCAGCATATTCATCGTTTTACACTGCTTTTCCAATCACGTAACAGCTTTCCCTGAATGAAAGTATGTCAAAAGATCTCGGCGCCCTATGGTGAACGAGGCTTCTCTATCAAATCAAACGAATCTATAACATTACTTTCGCTCGGCAACTCACGGTGGGAAAACCAGCGTTGCGATAGATCCTATTCAGCGAAACCCCGAGTCCGAGTCACTACGCAATAACCAAGTCGCTTCAGATTAACCCTTTTGGGCTCCAGTCTGATTTCAGCTTGAAAAATATGGTAAAGAGACTACCTCGGATACGTGTCATTTTGTGGAATAACTGCTCTATGCGACATTTAACGTAGACGTGATGTACAACTATGCTGAAAGTTACAGTACATGAAATGGTGTGTATTGTTTGTATGTAACGGAAGTAACCAATATCCGAACGTCTGTGTGTTGGTGATGATTTAAGAAACGGAAACGCAAAAGCTGTTGTGGGGTCTAGTTCTTTTATGAGCATCACTCTCTATTTCTTATATCATTAATGCGTTATTTTTCACGTCATTTCCATGGAAACGAGATTCAAAATACAGCCTTGAATCTCAACGTTCGAGCTGGTAAAGGGAGTTTGCAGCGTTCGCCGAAAACCAGCTAACGAAACATAATAACAAAACAAAACAAACAAACAAACAAAAAACAGCTAACTCGATGCGTGTTTTTTACAAGCCGTTAGTTCTTGGAACAGGTCAAAACATTTGCTCAGATCCCAAGATTGAGCTGTTTGCCATTAGAGGATTTTCTTTAAATGGGTGAAGGATGGAGGTGATCTTGTCTGCTTGTCCTGTACTTTGTTTGTCTATGTCCTTGGCGGTAACTAACTCCCCTCTCCTTCTAAATTTTGCTTCATTTTCCGCTCTCAGTCACTCCGTTTTAAAAATTGTCTGCTTGGTTTTTGTTTGCGAACGTCACAATGTTCTGAGACTTTGAACGGGCCTCTGCTTCCTGTATGTGAGTATGTCTTCAACTTATGATTTTCCAGAGCAAACCAAATATTTGAAGTACAAAATGCAGCTTTGAAGCAGGGTTCGTTCAACTAAATTTCACTTCTTATGACTTAAGTCAACACATCGACATGAACGAGCGGCGGAACTGAATGATGTTATGTCATGACGTCCTCACAAATAAAATTGTTGACTTAAAGACTGACATGACCTCCCACAAAAAGACTGATATGATGTCCCACCACAAAGACTGACATGACATTACACACTAAGACTGACATGACTTCACACACGAAGACTGATATAAACATCCCACACAAAGACTGACATGAATTCACACACAACGACTGATATGACGTCCTACACACAAACCTGCCATGACTTCACACACAAAGACTGACATAACCGTCCCACACAAAGACTGTCGTGACTTTACACACAAAGACTGGTATGACCTCCAACACAAAGACTGACATGACTTCACACACAACGACTGATATGACGTCCCACACAAGACTGACACAGCTTCACACACAAAGACTGACATGACGTCCCACACAAAGACTGTCATGACTTATGTCATGACTTCACACACAAAGACTGACATTACTCCCAAAAACAAGATTGATATGATGTCCCACACAAAGCCTGACATTACTCCCAACACAAAGCTGTCATGACGTCCCTATCAAAGATTGTCAAAACGACCGTCACAAAGGCTGTCCTAACGACCGTCCCAAAGTCTGTATTGACGACCGTCACAAGGCTGTCCTAACGACCGTCCCAAAGTCTGTATTGACGACCGTCACAAAGGCTTTCCTAACGACCGTCACAAAGGCTGTCATGACGTCAAGAACAGATCCTGTCAAGACGTCTCCCACAAAGACTATCATGACGTACACTCCAAAGACTTCTTGCCGTTCATATCACTGACTGTTATGACGTCCACACAAAGATTTCAGCAGTGCCCTGCTTTCATGGTGACCTCAGTTTTGATTGCCTCTCCATGTGTATGGCCTTGGTTTGATTCTGTCGGAGTCACAGGTAACGGCAAATTCATGGACACTGCCGTTGGAGGACGACCCCAGAAGGACAGTCGTCACGCCGCTTCGCGACTAAGCAATTATTGTCGTCAGTATAGGGCTTGTGTCCTGCACATGCTGGATCTGAATAGATACCACTGAACACCACCAGAGTGACTCGGCAGCAGTGCAGTGTTTCCTGTGGTGGGTTTCCTTATAACGATTTGGCACTGACTGCTCCCTGTGGATTGCCAATGCAGGGACAATGGCGGATCGGACTTGCTGTGGCTGTGACAAGGAGTCAGAATGAGCGGCGTGGAGGCAATGCACTGAGGTGGCGCAGAAAATGGGACGTCAGCAAAGACTGTCATTAGACCAACACAAAAGTGTCATCATGATCACTCAACGACTATCATGATGTCGTTACGAAGACTGTCGTGATGTCCCCAAAAAGACTATCATAATGTGCACACAAACAAGTCGTAACGTCCCACACATAAAACTGTCATAATGTGCACACAAACGAGTCGTAACGTCCCACACAAAAACTGTCATAATGTGCACACAAACAAGTCGTAACGTCCCACACATAAACTGTCACAATGTGCACACAAACAAGTCATAACGTCCCACATATAAACTGTCATAATGTGCACACAAACAAGTCGTAACGTCCCACACATAAACTGTCATGATGTCTACACAAATAAGTAACGTCCCACACAATAACTGTCATAATGCACACAAACAAGTCGTAACGCCCCATACAAAAACTGTCATAATATGCACACAAACAGGTCGGAAGGTCCCACACAAAAACTGTCATGATGTCCACACAAACACTACCAATACGTCAACACAAATACTATTGTTTGTTGGCTGATTGAGTTCAAAGATTCTATATCTCGTATTTCATGAATTTCATGTTTAGTTCCAAAACCCTCTCTTGTTTTCGTTTATGTACGTCTTCTGTGTCTTCTCTGATTTTTTTTTAACGTTTTGCTGCTGCTGCTGCTGCTGCTGCTGCTATTGTTGGTGGTTGTGTCTGGGGGTGTAAACTATGATTTTTAAACGGTGCGCTTCATGAATCAATCAACACCAGAAAGCAGGAATAGGTCGAAGTCTGCTATCTTTTTTTTTTTTTTTTTTTTACTCCTTCTCAACCTCTTCCTCTTCCTTCCCTCCTCGTTTTCTTCCCCATCTCTATCGTGGATCGCTCGCTGGCTTAAGTTATCTTCTTTGTTGACAAGCTATGCACCTTAGCGGAGGAAATCAAACTCAAATTCATTCGAAAAGAACATTACAGTAAAAAGATGAATCACATGGTTTCAGTAGAACCTCTTCAAAAAGTAGTCTTCCTGTTTCTATTCTTCTTTCTTTCTTTCCTTCCTTCCTTCCTCCCTTCCTTCCTTCCTTCCTTCCTTCATTCATTCATTCATTCATTCATTCTTCCTTCCTTCCTTCCTTCCTCCCTTCCTTCTTTCCTTCCTTCCTTCCTTCCTTCTTCCTTCCTTCATTCATTCATTCATTCATTCTTCCTTCCTTCCTTCCTTTCGTTTTCTGATTTTAATTCTTTTTCCTTTTTTTTCTTACTCTTCTCCTTCTTTCTTCCTCTTTTTGATAACTTTGTTGCCTCCTACTTGTCAAGTTTGACTCGCTCCGTTCGGCACCATACCCCTCTTAATCTGAAAAGTCCTTTTTGAAGTGGACACGGTCCGTTAAGCACGGACCGAGAATAAGAGAACATACTGTCAGTGCCACCTGGTACGCTCACTCATCCGTGCCCACGTGTACGTCTGTTCGTGCTCTATTCAAAAGACGATTCACGGTTGTTGGGGCGTCTTTGATCTGCCCAGGCTTTATTGACCGAGGGTATTTGTTATGTGTCGTGTTGTTGCTCCTCTTCTTCTCTACTAATTCTTCGATTTCCTATCTTGTTATTGTCTTCTTCCTCTCTTGCTTCTTCTTCTTCTTCTTTATTCATATCTCCTTCTTCTTTTCTGCTCTGTCTTCTGCTTCTTCTCTTTTCGTCGTCTCCTTCTTCTTCTTCTTCTAAAATCCAATTACGTTTCCTTCTAACTTTTTCCTCGGACTTCTTTTGTCTTCATCTTCTCTTAGAATTTTCTCTTCCAGATTCTCTTTCAAACTTTCTCTTACTTCTGCCTTTTCTAGCTTGTTCTCGCTAACGTGTTCTTCTATCATCTTTTCTTCATCGAATGTCTACTGATCCCTTTTGTACCATTTATCTTTCATGTAAACGTCCTTTTTTTTTTTTAGCTTATTCTCTTCTTGACCCCCACCCCCACCCCCATTCCCCATTCACCACCATCACCCCTTCCATCCCCTTTTCTTGTTCTTCATAGCTTTCTTTCTTTTTTTTATATTTTCATTTTTTGTTTTTTCTTTGTTTCACTTGTTTTTTGTTTTTTGGGTTTTTTTTCTCTGTTTATCTTTAGAGGGTATCTGGAACACTGTGAAGAGAGAGAACTCAAACTCAAATAGCTTAATAATAATATAATATAATTGCAAACGCCTCCGACCTGTCTGCAATGAGGCCAAAAACAAAAGTAGAACACACATGCGCTCGAATATTATGAAAGAAAATATTTACAAAACAAAATGTTCTTCCTGAAATTACTCTCTGGCATTTATGTGTTAACTGAGAGAAGATCTTCTTTTCGTTTTAGTGCTTTGAAGAGGAGAGAGAGAGAGAGAGAGAGAGAGAGAGAGAGAGAGAGAGAGAGAGAGAGAGAGAGAGAGAGAGAGAGAGAGAGAGACGCTAATCATCTTTTGTCAATTTTCGATCGCAATTCATGTGTATGTAACCCACACCTCATTGGTGTTACTGGTCATCTTAGTCTTGCTGTCATCACTGGCGGTGGGGATGGGGGTGGCTCTTGTTGCAGCTTCTACATTCTTAAATTCAAAATAAAAAATTCTTTCGCCCGTTTCTCTAAGTATTTCCAATGACTCGCCGCCATTGCATTGACTGAGAGTTTTATCCGCCAAAGCGACTGTGACAGATTCCCGTTCCAAGAGCTTCGCCGGCTTTGAAAACAGGTTGTACAAGTATCGTTATAAAACAAGGATTCCGAAATGGTTCTGTACAAGGTCAGAATGACTGGTATGAGAAACAAGAACATACTATGTGTAACGTTATTTCAAGTCATCTTGTTTATACACCAGTTGTACGCCAGAAGACTTTTCAGGGCTGCAATGTAGCGTTAAAACACGGGAAACTGAAATGTTGCCGTAAGACAAAACTTGCCGAATGTGATAAAACGAGGGTGCCCCAATAAGGCAATGAATACACAAAACATTGCTCACATATTACATCATTAATGTCCCACAATATTTCGCGAGAAATAAAGATTTTTTTTTTATCAACTAACAAGAGTCTAGCCCAGGCGTCAGCCGCGCAGTGTCTCCTCTGGTGGGTTGCCTCATGACGACCTGACAATGACCGTTTCATAAGGACTGCCGGTACCGGCACTGTCACGGGACGTGTCACACAACGACTGACACAGCTTCACACACAAAGACTGACATGACGTCCCACACAAAGACTGTCATGACTTATGTCATGACTTCACACACAAAGACTGACATTACTCCCAAAACAAAGATTGATATGATGTCCCACACAAAGCCTGACATTACTCCCAACACAAAGCCTGTCATGACGTCCCTATCAAAGATTGTCATAACGACCGTCACAAAGGCTGTCCTAACGACCGTCCCAAAGTCTGTATTGACGACCGTCACAAAGGCTGTCCTAACGACCGTCCCAAAGTCTGTATTGACGACCGTCACAAAGGCTTTCCTAACGACCGTCACAAAGGCTGTCATGACGTCAAGAACAGATCCTGTCAAGACGTCTCCCACAAAGACTATCATGACGTACACTCCAAAGACTTCTTGCCGTTCATATCACTGACTGTTATGACGTCCACACAAAGATTTCAGCAGTGCCCTGCTTTCATGGTGACCTCAGTTTTGATTGCCTCTCCATGTGTATGGCCTTGGTTTGATTCTGTCGGAGTCACAGGTAACGGCAAATTCATGGACACTGCCGTTGGAGGACGACCTCCAGAAGGACAGCTCGTCACGCCGGCTTCGCGACTAAGCAATTATTGTCGTCAGTATAGGGCTTGTGTCCTGCACATGCTGGATCTGAATAGATACCACTGAACACCACCAGAGTGACTCGGCAGCAGTGCAGTGTTTCCTGTGGTGGGTTTCCTTATAACGATTTGGCACTGACTGCTCCCTGTGGATTGCCAATGCAGGGACAATGGCGGATCGGACTTGCTGTGGCTGTGGACGAGGAGTCAGAATGAGCGGCGTGGAGGCAATGCACTGAGGTGGCGCAGAAAATGGGACGTCAGCAAAGACTGTCATTAGACCAACACAAAAAGTGTCATCATGATCACTCAACGACTATCATGATGTCGTTACGAAGACTGTCGTGATGTCCCCAAAAAGACTATCATAATGTGCACACAAACAAGTCGTAACGTCCCACACATAAAACTGTCATAATGTGCACACAAACGAGTCGTAACGTCCCACACAAAAACTGTCATAATGTGCACACAAACAAGTCGTAACGTCCCACACATAAACTGTCACAATGTGCACACAAACAAGTCATAACGTCCCACATATAAACTGTCATAATGTGCACACAAACAAGTCGTAACGTCCCACACATAAAACTGTCATGATGTCTACACAAATAAGTAACGTCCCACACAATAACTGTCATAATGCACACAAACAAGTCGTAACGCCCCATACAAAAACTGTCATAATATGCACACAAACAGGTCGGAAGGTCCCACACAAAAACTGTCATCGATGTCCACACAAACACTACCAATACGTCAACACAAATACTATTGTTTGTTGGCTGATTGAGTTCAAAGATTCTATATCTCGTATTTCATGAATTTCATGTTTAGTTCCAAAACCCTCTCTTGTTTTCGTTTATTACGTCTTCTGTGTCTTCTCTGATTTTTTTTTAACGTTTTGCTGCTGCTGCTGCTGCTGCTGCTGCTATTGTTGGTGGTTGTGTCTGGGGGTGTAAACTATGATTTTTAAACGGTGCTCTTCATGAATCAATCAACACCAGAAAGCAGGAATAGGTCGAAGTCTGCTATCTTTTTTTTTTTTTTTTTTTTTACTCCTTCTCAACCTCTTCCTCTTCCTTCCCTCCTCGTTTTCTTCCCCCATCTCTATCGTGGATCGCTCGCTGGCTTAAGTTATCTTCTTTGTTGACAAGCTATGCACCTTAGCGGAGGAAATCAAACTCAAATTCATTCGAAAAGAACATTACAGTAAAAAGATGAATCACATGGTTTCAGTAGAACCTCTTCAAAAAGTAGTCTTCCTGTTTCTATTCTTCTTTCTTTCTTTCCTTCCTTCCTTCCTCCCTTCCTTCCTTCCTTCCTTCCTTCCTTCATTCATTCATTCATTCATTCTTCCTTCCTTCCTTCCTTCCTCCCTTCCTTCTTTCCTTCCTTCCTTCCTTCCTTCCTTCATTCATTCATTCATTCATTCTTCCTTCCTTCCTTCCTTTCGTTTTCTGATTTTAATTCTTTTTCCTTTTTTTCTTACTCTTCTCCTTCTTTCTTCCTCTTTTTGATAACTTTGTTGCCTCCTACTTGTCAAGTTTGACTCGCTCCGTTCGGCACCATACCCCTCTTAATCTGAAAAGTCCTTTTTGAAGTGGACACGGCCGTTAAGCACGGACCCGAGAATAAGAGAACATACTGTCAGTGCCACCTGGTACGCTCACTCATCCGTGCCCACGTGTACGTCTGTTCGTGCTCTATTCAAAAGACGATTCACGGTTGTTGGGGCGTCTTTGATCTGCCCAGGCTTTATTGACCGAGGGTATTTGTTATGTGTCGTGTTGTTGCTCCTCTTCTTCTCTACTAATTCTTCGATTTCCTATCTTGTTATTGTCTTCTTCCTCTCTTGCTTCTTCTTCTTCTTCTTTATTCATATCTCCTTCTTCTTTTCTGCTCTGTCTTCTGCTTCTTCTCTTTTTCGATGCTTCTTCTTCTTCGTCGTCTCCTTCTTCTCTTCTTCTAAAATCCAATTACGTTTCCTTCTAACTTTTTCCTCGGACTTCTTTTGTCTTCATCTTCTCTTAGAATTTTCTTCTTCCAGATTCTCTTTCAAACTTTCTCTTACTTCTGCCTTTTCTAGCTTGTTCTCGCTAACGTGTTCTTCTATCATCTTTTCTTCATCGAATGTCTACTGATCCCTTTTGTACCATTTATCTTTCATGTAAACGTCCTTTTTTTTTTTTTTTAGCTTATTCTCTTCTTGCCCCCACCCCCACCCCATTCCCATTCAACCACCATCACCCCTTCCTCCCTTTTTCTTGTTCTTCATAGCTTTCTTTCTTTTTTTATATTTTCATTTTTTGTTTTTTCTTTTTACTTGTTTTTTTTTTTTGTTTTTTTCTTCTTGTTTATCTTTAGAGGGTATCTGGAACACTGTGAAGAGAGAGAACTCAAACTCAAGAATAATATATAATATAATTGCAAACGCCTCCGACCTGTCTGCAATGAGGCCAAAAACAAAAGTAGAACACACATGCGCTCGAATATTATGAAAGAAAATATTTACAAAACAAAATGTTCTTCTGAAATTACTCTGGCATTTATGTGTTAACTGAGAGAGATCTTCTTTTCGTTTTAGTGCTTTGGAGAGAGAGAGAGAGAGGAGAGAGAGAGAAGAGAGAGAGAGAGAGAGAGAGAGAGAGAGAGAGAGCGCTAATCATCTTTTGTCAATTTTCGATCGCAATTCATGTTTATGTAACCCCACCTCATTGGTGTTACTGATCATCTTAGTCTTGCTGTCATCACTGGCGGTGGGGGGGTGGGGGTGGCTCTTGTTGCAGCTTCTACATTCTTAAATTCAAAATAAAAAATTCTTTCGCCCTTTCTCTAAGTATTTCCAATGACTCGCCGCCATTGCATTGACTGAGAGTTTATCCGCCAAAGCGCTGTGACAGATTCCCGTTCCAAGAGCTTCGCCGGCTTTGAAAACAGGTTGTACAAGATCGTTATAAAACAAGGATTCCGAAATGGTTCTGTACAAGGTCAGAATGACTGGTATGAAAAACAAGAACATACTATGTGTAACGTTATTTCAAGTCATCTTGTTTATACACCAGTTGTACGCCAGAAGACTTTTCAGGGCTGCAATGTAGCGTTAAAACACGGGAAACTGAAATGTTGCCGTAAGACAAAACTTGCCGAATGTGATAAAACGAGGGCGCCCCAAATAAGGCAATGAATACAAAAACATTGCTCACATTTTACATCATTAATGTCCCACAATATTTCGCGAGAAATAAAAATTTTTTTTTTTATCAACTAACAAGAGTCTAGCCCAGGCGTCAGCCGCGCAGTGTCTCCTCTGGTGGGTTGCCTCATTACGACCTGACAATGACCGTTCCATAAGGACTGCCGGTACCGGCACTGTCACGGGACAAGTCAGGCTGTGGCTGAGGACGAGGGAGGACCCAGCTGAATGGGTGTAATGATACTGAGGACTTAACTGAGTGGGTGTAATGATACTGACGACCCAGCTGAGTGGGTGTAATGATACTGAGGACTTAACTGAGTGGCTGTAATGATACTGACGACCCAGCTGAATGGCTGTAATAATACTGAGGACCTAGCTGAGTGGCTGTAATGATACTGAGGACCTAGCTGAGTGGCTGTAATGATACTGAGGACCTAGCTGAGTGGCTGTAATGATACTGAGGACCTAGCTGAGTGGCTATAATGATACTGCGGTGACATGACAGATAAGACAGAAAGAAACGTGACCCCAGGGAATGGAGGAGGGAGGGCGGGGGCTCTAGCACCAAAAGAAACGGTTGCAAAGACACAGGAGAGACGCACTGTCACATCATACACATATAACAATGCAAGCGCGTGTCAGAACTCCAAAAATAGTAACGTCCTCTGATTGGTTGGAGAAGCTGTCGCAATTCTTACTCTGCAAACGGGTCCCTCAAACACTGTGTCACTGGTCAAAGCATATTCTTCACGGCCCAACCGACCACGGGGCAACATGAGGGCTGAGGGGCACTGCATCTTCTGCGGCGCCCTGCATTGTGTCTTCCACCTCGCAAAAGTAAGCCCGTGGGTCACGCTTTCACCAGAAGAGAGCAAAAGAGGCCCTCGGTGTTCGCCGTTCTAGCCTCACGAAGGGCCGACTTGTTTTCTAGGGCAATTAGGGCCGACTTGCTTTCTAGGGCAATTAGGGCCGACTTGTTTTCTAGGGCAATTAGGCCGACTTGTTTTCTAGGGCAATTAGCGCCGACTTGTTTTCTAGGGCAATTTAAAGTGTGTGGTAAACTGCTGGGCAACGTTAAGTCTTCGCCCCTTCCCACTTCGTCCCCCCTCAGTCAGCTTCCAAAAGTTTTTAGTGATTATTTTACATCAAAGATCTCTGATATTCGTTCCAAACTTGATCATCTAAGCGGCTCCTTCTCCATAGGCTCCTGTAATTCTGATTCTGTGGTGGTTTCTAACTTTGACATGTTTAATTCTGTATCACAGAGTGATCTCAGAAAAATCATTTTAAAGGCAAAACCTACCAGTTGCTCTCTTGACCCTATCCCAACTCCTTTGCTGGTTGAATGTCTTGACGAATTACTCCCAACCCTTACCCACATTGTAAATGAAAGTCTATTGTCAGGCTGTTTCCCATCATTACTGAAGGCCGCTGTAGTCAAACCCCAATTGAAAAAGTCATCCCTAGATCAAAATATTTTAAATAACTATCGTCCAGTATCAAACCTGTCATTCTTGTCAAAAGTTATGAGAAAGTTGTTCTTGATCAGCTCTTTGACTATTTAAACACACACTCTTTGCTCAGCCCTAACCAGTCTGCTTACCGACCCTCGCACAGCACTGAGACGGCACTGATCAAGATCACCAATGATATTCTGTCTGCCCTGGATTGTGGCGATGTATCTTTGTTGACTTTGCTTGACTTAAGTGCAGCTTTTGACACTATTGATCACTCTCTCCTTGTTCACACTCTCCATTGTCATTATGGCATTTCTGGAACAGCCTTGTCTTGGTTTCAGAGCTACTTAACAAACCGCACACAGTCTGTCATCATAAATGACTCCTTATCTGAGGCAGAACCATTATCTTTTGGCGTTCCCCAGGGCTCAGTACTGGGTCCTGTCCTATTTATTATGTATACAAAACCTCTCCATGCTCTTATCGAACGACAGTCCATCTCTAACTTGTCATATGCAGATGACACCCAACTTTACAGCTCTTGTCAGCCAGTGGAAATAGATAAAAATATACAGAATATGCAAAATTGTATTAGTCAGGTAAAATCTTGGATGACTGAACATAAATTGAAGTTAAATGATGATAAAACTGAGGCACTTCTCATTCACTCGAAAGAAATCCTTCTTACACTGTCCTAAACCATCCAATATTCATATTGGAAACTTTGATATTGCGCTCTCCCCTTTTGCACGCAACCTAGGATTCATTATATCTGATGACTTATCACTTGACAGGCACACATCGCACATTTGCAAATCAGCTTATGCAGCTCTACGCCAGATTAGTTCTATTCGTCACTACCTCACAATAGCAGCAACAAAAACATTAGTCTGTGCCTTTGTCCTCTCTAGACTTGATTATTGCAACGCCCTTTTAGCGGGATGCCCTAAAAGATCTATAGATAAGCTACAAAAGGTGCAAAATTCAGCTGCAAGACTAGTATTTAAGGTTAAAAAAAGAGATCATGTTACACCTTTGTTGCAAACCCTACACTGGTTGCCAATTGAAGCACGCATTCAGTATAAGCTATCCCTCCTTTGCCACGATTTCTTCTCAAAGTCTTCTCCAGCTTATTTTTCCGATCTGCTATGCATTTACTCGCCATCCCGACCACTCCGTTCGTCTACAGATCATCTGACTTTGTGCATTCCGAGGACTCGCACAAAGACTTTTGGTGAACGTTCTTTTTCATTTGCTGCCCCAAGACAATGGAATTCACTGCCCAAATCTATCCGCTATGTTCAGCCAAAATCATCTTTTAAAAAGGCATTAAAAACATATTTATTTAAACTGCATTATGATTCAAAATAAACACCCATCTTTATTAATGTCCTTGTTTTTAAAACAAAACATTAGGTAATCAGTCATTTTATATCTTGTCATATTGCTGTGTGTGTGTGTGTGTGTGTGTGTGTGTGTGTGGGGTGTGTGTGTGTGTGTGTGTGTGTGTGTGTGTGTGTGTGCGTGCGTGCGTGCGTAAGTGCGTGCGTGCGTGCGTGTGTGCGTGTGTGTGTCGAACGGGTTGTCCTTGTTGACATATCGTTTTACTAAGGAGCTATAAATCTTATATGTGTGAATTTTATTGTTCTAATTTGCTTGTTCATTTAAATGCTTTTACGTTATTGTTCATGGTGACAAAAGCTTATATATTTTGTGTATGTTGTACCTTTTTATGTCTTCATGTAAAGCGCGGTGAGCGCGGTCGTAGACCGCGAAACCGCGCTATAGAAGTCCGCACATTACATTACATTACATTACAATTAGCGCCGACTTGTTTTCTAGGGCAATTGGGGCCGACTTGTTTTCTAGGGCGTGCGCATTGTCGGGTTTTTTCTTCACCTCCTTTCCACGCGATTAGTCTGAGTATTAATCATTCGGGTGAGAAATCAACCTAGGTCCCATGTCCATCATGGGGTTACTGCACATTAAAGAACCTACGACAAGGGAGTTGTTACTGACAAAATTCTGTGTGAAAAAATTGTTTTGGATAGAGAAGCAAAGCCATACCCATGCAGAGTTCAGAAAATTGTGATGGAAAAACTGTGTGGAGCTGTCATATGACGATGTGTTTTTCCAAAAGAGATCGTAGTCACAAAGCTCACACCGACTTATCTTTGGTGACGATAAGTAATACAACAAACACAGTACAATACCTTATCATCACTGTGCTGTTCTCTGGTCCATAGGAAATCGCTGACAATACAGCTCAACCCAGCACAGCACTGCACACCGTTCCGTTCACAAGGCAGCCACAGTAATCCAACAATTAACACCCTCACTCTACATTAAAAACAGCAACAACAAAAAACAGCCGAACTCTCACGTTGAAACGAATTCATTCAATACAAACTGAAAACGCATTTAAACGTTTTCTGATCGAAAATCGATTTTCACGGCTCTTTCCACGATTGCGGATACGCTTGATCTCCCTTTCTGATAGCATGAGTGGCTGTTGGTGATCTGTGAGTGAAAGATCGATTTATGTCTGAACTGATAGTCCAGTTTGAAGGTATGGTTCGGTTTGTTTTGGTGCCTTTTTTTGTCATAGACCTAACGTACCGCCCTTTTCTCTACTCTGCATGCAAGCCTAAACCTCACTGTCCACCAGGCAAGCAAATCATTTCCTGGGAAACAGACAGCCAATGGTTGTCCCGTCCCCTTCAAAGTCGACGACCGACCAGCCGACCGACCTTTCATTTTGTATTCAACGGCGGCTTCCATTGAATAACGGGCAGAAAATGCGAGCGTTCATATGTGTTAGTTTTTTTCCGCCGTGGGTATAGTTGGTTTCCGTGTCATGGAAATGTGTTTTTTTTAAACTCCTTTCGCACCAAGGAGCAACTACCTCCTCTTTTTTTTAATTTGTTTATTTATTTTCTATACACCATTATCCCGAAAAGAAAATTATATACATCGCACGTGAAAAACAATCAAATAAAAACTCCAGATAAAACTGAAAAAAATCCTTTTCTTCAGCTTTTGCAACAGTACCTAATTTTTTTTCTAATAGAAGGTAAGAGAATAAACATTCTGATTGTTTTCAATGTATTACAAGTGTTCATATCCTAAATTTCACAAAAGAAAGAGAAGGCAGGGTAGTTTGTTTGTTTTTTCGTTGACGTCTACTGCTTCATCGGCCGTGGTTTTTCAGTTTGCTGTCTCCACGTTGCGCAACAACATCCCGACCCTTCCTCCACCCCTCTACTCCATCTTCAAACACGCACGCGCGCGTGCACGTGCACATATACACAGCCACACTCATGTTCCTTTTGTCTTAAGCCCGGTGCCAGGGAAATTATGATATTTGTACGTAAAATTATTATATTTGTACTGTCTTGGTGCAATTCATCATAGGAGACACTGCTTTGCTACTCAGTCATTCCTGTGGTCTTCGGTATCGCTGACTCTGATTTAACATACTTAGGACGATTCTCTCCCGTTCCTGCCCGTCCTCTGACAGCATCTGAGCGTTCCCTGTCTGAGTTTCCCCTTTCTGGAGCGTATGTAGTCGTCATGTCCCTCCCTAAACTAGTCATTAAAGATCTGCCGACTCCCGGACATTAAGATGACCTGAAAACAGGCACGAAGGAAGATGAAGGATTGGGGGAACATGACGCGGGAGGGAGGACAGAAGCTATGGACACATCAGAGCAAGGCGTGAAGCGCCTCAGAGTTGGAGGCAATTTTTCATTTTATCTTTAAAGTGATGCTAATGCCATGAAGTTCCTTGTTTGGAGTCCATCTCTATGAGGGCAGGTGTGTGTGTGTGTGTGTGTGTGGTGTGTGTGTGTGTGTGTGTGTGTGTGTGTGTGTGTGTGTGTGTGTGTGTGTGTGTGTGTGCGTGTGTGTTTGTGTGTGAGTGGGGAGGGGGGGAACTATAATGCATCGGTAAACAAGGCCCAAGACGAACAAACACCTGCCTGCTGGTCTGGAGGTTTGAGCCACGCGATCACAGAACCATCTATGAGTGCAGAAGACTTGCTACTCTTTCCATTTGAGCTTCTCGCAATTTGAGTTCACGAATCGTTGCCAGAAGGTTCCCTTAATACGCTGCAGATGGGATTCTAACCAGCAAACTCCTAGTTGTCAAGTCCTGACAAAGGACCTCGGCGTCCTGATTCATGTAAGCTGCTCGGGTGTCAAAGTTATTTTAGAGCCAATATCTGATTACTAAGACTAATAACTTCAACCGTGTAACGTAATCACATCTTAGGAATAGACGCATTTATTTTCACTTGCTGCTAAAACTTTTTTTTTCCAATGATTTATCATCTATACTAAGATTGTTCAAATTTGTTGCACGTATATTTTGATTGCTGTTTCATTACATTTGTTTACAACATAGGGGATGCAGTGTCATTGAAAGCATTGTTATTTTGTTAAGGGTATCTCGGCATTAATTAATACTAGGAATCATGTCTTCAGAAAACTTTATTATTGCCTCATGAAAATCTACGCTCTTCGTGCTCGTGCGGTGATAAAACTGTTTTTGGATTTTGGTTTTCTTTTACTCGTAATCGCAAAGTATCATCCACACACACACACACACACACACACACACACACACACACACACACACACACACACACACACACTAAATACACAGATAGATAAATAGATAGATTGTGTGTGTGTGTGTGTGTGTGTGTGTGTGTGTGTGTGTGTGTGTGTGTGTGTGTGT
>CM031606.1:35061689-35066675 GCA_018398815.1 Conus ventricosus
TGTGTGTGGTGTGTGTGTGAGGTGTGTGTTGTGTCTATCTCTGACCAGCCTGCCTCCCCGTTCTTTTTGTCTGCCTCTCTCTCTCTCCTCTCCTCTCTCTCATCTCTCTCTCTCCTCTCTCTTCTCTCCTCTCTCTCCTCACTCTCTCTCTCTCCCTCTCTCTCCCTGTCCTTCCGTCCCGTACTTCATCTGCTCTCTCTCTCACTCTCCCTCTCTCTTTTCTTTTTTACTCATTTTACCTCTCTCTACCATTATCAATTTATTTGCCTGTCTTTAACTCACTGTCTGTCTCTGTCCTCTGTCCTCTCTGTCTCTGTCTCTCCCCCCCCCTTCGTCTCTCTCTCTCTCTCTCTCTCTCGCTCTCTCTCTCTCTCACTCTCTCAGACTTTGTACAAATGTGGATTGGATCTGTCACAACAATTTCAAATATACTACTGTTAGGACTTCATATTGATATGTTAAAACAACAACCAGCTTGGACAAGTACACATCACTTGCATCACTCCATCAGTTAGTACAAACCCCAACGAAATAACTAAAACAACTGCGACACTTATTGATCATGTATACACAACAACAAATCCCGCAATACTAGATGTTTTAAGTGTACATTCTGGTAGTAGTGATCACTGTCCAGTCTTCTGCACGTGTCCTTAAAAGCTCCCAACACCACCACCCAAAGGTCACAACCACCATCCAATACCGCTCTTTCAAAAAGTTTAATGAAGCATTAAACGTTGTCCCCCATTTCACTTAACTTAGAATTAACCCAACGTCGATGATGCACTGTCCTTCTGGTACAAAACATTCCTCATACCATCCATAAAATAAACACGCGGGGCGGCCGTTTACAAATAAAAAAGAGTTAACATCCGCAATAACCCGTGGTTTAACTCCAGATTTGCTGCAGAAATGGTACTACGTGACCAACTCAAAAAGGCCCCAGCAAATTGTATGACGAATACAATGAGCAGAAACTTTGTTCAAACAAAGTTGAAAAAGCCAAGACGAGGACTACTTCAATCAAAGATAACGAATGCAAAATCCACACGCCAATGTGGAGGGCAATAAACACTAATGTAAACGCAACAAGCGTAAAATTCACAAACGTCAAGCCCACCAACATCCACCGGACAAATTTAATACCCACTTATCTGTCATTAATCATTCCCTTACTCCAAGCCCCCCTTCAACCCCCAGACTATAAGAGCACCAAATGCATATACAAGCCCCCGAACTTCCCTAATATCATTTTGCAAACAAAAACTTGATCCAGTAACGCAATGAAATCCCCTTCTTAGCGGTACATGAAGTAGGTATGCACATAAGCGCAATAAAGAATAAAAAATCCATGGGTCCCCTGAAAACATAACCCACATTTCTTCTCAACTCGCTCTACCTTACATTTTGATCTCTTACATAACATAAAATAATCGTATCCATTGAAACTAATGTTTTCCCTCAAGGCGTTCATAAACGCCAAAGTAATCCCACCTTTGCCAAATCAAATAGATTTGTCGGATCAAATAATTTCAGACCTATATCCCTTACTATCGATTCTATCCAAACCCCTTGAAAGACACATAACAACACACACGGAAATCTCAGTTGCATGGAGAAAACAACTAATTACACCCACTCCAATCTGGATTCCGATCTAATCACTCCTGCCAAACAGCATTATCACGAATGTTGTGACTCATGCTTACAAATATGAACCAATCACAAATGACAGGGGTTGGCTGGCCAGATCGGCAAAAGGCGTTTTGATCGTGTTGAACATTCCATTCTTCTACTGATTTGCAATCTCAACACAAGACATATCTAGTCTACCTTGAACCATTAAGCCCCGACAAAATAGTCGCATTAAGTCCACAAATTCACACCGGACGATAGGACTTCAGTATGTTGGCGCTTAATGGGAAAACCCCACTTCAGACGTTGTCAAACATGGAGTCCCACAGTGGCTCTGTACTAGGCCCGACTATTCTGCATCTTCATCAAATGATTTACCATTGACCCGTATCAGATGAAAAGGTCACGACAGATTTATTTGCTGATGACTCTCGTCGTCCAAACGAATGTATGATCTACAGAACAATAAGAAACTTTCACTCCTAAAGTCTAAACATGGTCAGACTGTGTCATTCAAACTCAATGTCATACACCCAGCCAAAACCAAATCTATGATTATAGCTACCCGCCAAAAACACCAGTTGACTCCTCTTGCCTAAAAACTCAGTTGAATTGCACTTCTATCGAGGCAGGTAGATGAGCATCGTGTTTTTAGGTTTAAACGAAAGATAAGAATTGCAATGGCAATCTCAATCTAAATAACTATGCCAGTATCTCAAAACACCTTTTCTGTTATATAATTAAAGCGCTAACGTCAACAGTAATGTGCTTACCACTTTTCTTCAAGCCACACATAATGTCACGTATAAATTACGGCCTCAACAGTGTGGACGGGGCAGTAGTACGTCCACACAAAAAGGCTGAATCTCTCCCATAGACGTGCAGCAAAGCTACTCTACCATCCACTGTATCTCTAACAACAGACAAAAACTAAAAGCCTAACATACTTCCTCAGAATAGGCAAATTTGGAATTCAACATAAGCATCATTTTAATTTTACAATCTGACAGATACTATGCCATGTTATATCAATCCTTATTTACAAGAACGAACAGCTTTTCTGGCTCGACGAAATTCCTTCTTCCCTACCCTCGCATTGATCTATACAAAACAAGTCTAGCTTACGCTGGACCATATGTCTGAACTCCACTTCCACTGCATCTACAACACAAGAATACTTTAAAACCTTTCAAGGAACATTTGCATAAACATTTTATGTCCTCATTAGTTAGAAATTATTCCCGATTACAAAGATTAGCGTCCATTCGCTAAGTCATCTGTGAACCATACTTATGGATAAACGTCTCAACATAAACCTACTCCGTTAAAATCGCTCATTCCCCACTCCCACTCTGTCTACCATCACCCTTTTCTCCTCCCCCTACCTACCCCTCTCTCTTCCCGCCCACCCTGACCTCCTCTCTCTGTAGTTTTTGTTTGTTTGTTTGCTTGTAAGTTTCCTTTTTTTTTTTAACCATCCCCCATCGCATTATGCTTTATGAGTCAGTTTGCTTATCATAGTAGAATTAGATTTTCATGGTTGCTATGTTGAATTGTCTGTATGATAAGAATATGGCCTGAAATAAAATGTATGCAGACACAAGGACCAGATTGTAAACATGCTTTGGCCTAAAATCTTCATCCTTGGGTATTAAAGATCAATCAATCAATCAATCAATCTCTCTCGTCTCTCTCTCGTCTCTCTCTCTCACTCTCTCTCTCTCCCTCTCTCTCTCCTCTCTCTCCTCTTCACATTTTTTTAACAAATTAACTGGAAAGTAAGTTATGAATAATGTCCATTGTTTAGAAATGCCAGATGGACCGTGTTTGTATAGTGGCACCCCTTCGTTAAGGGCAATGGCTTTAAACATGATTAAAGGTTCTGTGTTCCGTCTCTCCTCTCTCTCTCTCTCTCTCTCTCTCTCTTCTCCCATCTGTCTCCTCTCTCCTCGCTCTCTCCTCTCTCACTCACTCACTCTCCTCTCTCTCTCCTCCTTCCTTCTCTCTCTCTCTCTCTCTCTCTTCTCTCTCTCTCTCTCTCTCTCTCTCATCTCTCTCTCACTCCTGGGAATTTAGAGAGAATCAATGATGTAACTGTGTTAAGGGAGTGCCGCAGTAAAGCGCATTGCATAATGTGCTGTGCGGAAGCGTGCCTTAGTGTGTGTGTGTTGTGTGTGTGTGGGTGTTGTGTGGTGTTGTGTGTGTGTGTGTGTGTGTGTGTGTGTGTGCGCCGTCTGTCTGTCTGTCGTCGGTCTGTCGTCTGTCTGTCTGTCCTGGGCGTGCGTGCGTGCGTGCTCTGTGTTTGTGTGTTTTGGTGTGCGTGTGTGTGTGTGTGTGTGTGTGTGTGTGTGTGGTGCGTGCGTTGCGTGCGTGCGTGCGTGCGTGCGTGGGTGTGTGTGTGTGGTCGTGTGTGTGTGTGTGTGTGTTGGTGTGTGTGTGTGTGTGTGCGTGTGTGTGTTGGTGTGGTGCGGGGTGTGTGCGTGCGTGTGTGAGAGAAAGACAGAGACGGAGAGAGGCGTGTCTGTCCCCTCTATCTGTCAGTAAGTCCTTTCTGTGTCTGTGTGTATTTTGTGCGTGTGTGTGGATATATGCCTGTGCTGAGTGCTTACTGCGATTTATATCCCTGCACTTGTGTGTGTATATGTGTGCGTGGGTTGTGTGTGTGTGTGTATTGTGTGTTGTGTGTTGTGTGTGTGTGTGTGTTGTGTGGCTGTGTTGCGTGTGTGTGTGTGTGGTGTGTTTGGCGTACTGTGTGTGCGTGCGATCGTGCAATGTATGTGTGCGTCTGTGTGGGGTTGTGTGTGTGTGTGTGTGCGCGCTTCGCGCGCGCGACAAGCCGTGTGTGTGTGCCGGTTTGTGTGTGTGTTGTTGCAAATGAAGTGACAGACAGACTGACACACAGACACACACGCACAAAGACGGATAAAAAGACATACACACGTACGCGCACGACATGCCGCGCGCGCGCGCACACACACACACACACCAAGTCATCACACCACACATACACACCCACACACACCACACACACACACACACCACACCACGCACGCACGCATGCACGCATCACGCAACACACCAAAGAAGAGAGAGAAGAGAGAGAAGAGGAGACAGAGAAATGAGACAGGCAGACACAACAGACAAACACAGACCACACAGACAAAACAGACAGACAACAACAGACAAACAACAGACCAAAACAACAGACACCAGCCAGCCACACAACAGACAAGACAGAGTCCAAGACAGAGATACTGACTGAGACAAGACAGAGATACTGACAGAGACAGACAACATAGGGCAGATGAGAGAGGAAGAAAGAGAGGAGATAAAGAGGGGGTGGGCAGAACG
>CM031606.1:35066775-35106775 GCA_018398815.1 Conus ventricosus
CACTCCAAAGTCGTCATAATCAATCAATAACAACGTCTTTTTGTGCTTGGACACATAAACTAAAGTATAAACACCCTTCGATTTTGTTACGTGACTGTTTAGAACAGAGTTTTATGTCCTCGTTTACATTTTTTAAACATCCTTTTTATCTGCTCGTGTCTGGCTGTTTGAGAAAAACTTGTGCCCTGCCTTTTTTTTGATCGATCCAAACTTTTTGTCCTTTATCGTCAATCAAAATCACTTGTAAATGACTAAATTCTTACATCGTGATTTTGAGTCAACTAGCACTTTATTTATGTGTCAGTTTGAACGAAACTAAGTTTAGCTGTTATTAGTTGAACCAGAGCTGTGTGCTTTTGGAATTTGTTTTAATTTTTGCTAGCAGCACATACGGCTAATGAGACACACACCGAGGGAGCTAAAGACAACCCTCCTAGCGGTAAAGCTGCGGTGCGCCTACGACTGTTGCTAAGAGCCCACACTAGGTTCCTGCTGATATGAGAGTAGAGCACTTAGAGAGTTGATGCTCCAGTATTACCATATGTAACAGCATTACAGGCAGCAGAATACCTTCTTTGGTTTTTGCTGTATTTTGAAAGGTCCTGCTCAAGTTTTTATGTTGCATATGTGTAATGTTTGGTTAATCTGAAAGGTTTATTATGTCGGGGTTTCTACTACCCTTTCTGTTGGCGACTCTGCGCTGTAGGAGCTTTTGGATAAACGGAACAGACATGCTTTTTTAAATTAAATTAATTTAGTATGTGTATATCATTTATCTGTTAACGGTAGAATTATTCAGCTGCGCAACATATAATAAAAAACAAATACACTTACGTGGTTTATTCGGCCTCTTTTCTTATCAATTTGAATTATATATGTCTCTAACAGTTCTCCCCGCCTTGCCATGTAACTGAATATCTCCGTTGCCCTTAGGTCAATCCATAAACCGTATTTCGTGTTACATAATGATCAATCTACCACTGTGAAGATGTAGAACTTTAGACACAAGGTCAACTGTTGAGATTTCTTACACCTCCCGCCCCCAAACAGTTTTCTTATTTCATCAAAATGCTGATAAGTTTAAGCCCGCTAGCGTAGATTTGGTTCGGACTGCCCTCAATTGTACATTGGCACTTTCGTTATTTTGGGATTAACAAAATTTCAGTTTGTCCTTTTGAATGGTTTCTTCATTTTTTCCCACAAGCAATAAATACCTTTAAGGATCCCCCCCCTTTGCTGGCAGTCACTAAAACTAAAATCCATATAGTGTCAGCCCTGCTTTTACAAGATATTAAGAATGAAAAATCACTCTTTCGTAATATTTTGCTAATTTTTGACTGATAATGTTGCTCAATCAGCCTTGCCAAAATTAATGGGTTGTCGTACAACGTCAAACTCTAACCTCGCGATGTCAGAAATGCTGTACTTTGTCCGGTGTCTTCAGAAATAATAACATATATTGTAGTCATAAAATTAGTTCATATGACAATCTGTCATATAAATGCTCCTTGAAAGTATGGAGCATGCGCTTTAAACAACTCAAAATCTAGGGGTATGAAAAAGCGATTCCCAAACTCATAACTTACGGCAACAAACCTTTTGGTCCGTCTTTAGCATCTGTCGGCGCCTATTCTTCTATGTTTAGTGCTTCTTCCATTTTCGATTGCTTGAAAAAACGCAAGATCGCCCATTCATTCCCGGTTAGCCCATAGATCAAGATTAGGTTAAAATATGTCTGCATTATGTAAAAGAAAATATTTCCTGTCCCCTCAAGTTTTAATAGAAATTTCTTACGATTGTCCCGCCCCTAATTCTGTACAACTGTCCTGGCTGTGTCTGTAGCCTGATTCGAATCTATTTGATAAGTAAGTTCGCGTCAGAGACCAGGCATTCAATCACATCATCCGCTCCTAGATCTGGAAAATTTGACGAGTAAGAATTTGATCTGTCATCAAATAAGCCTAGTCGATGGATTATTGGGAACTAATAAATTTCCGTTTAATTCCCTTCACGCACGCCAAAGGCTCTTTCAGTCGTCTTCTATGCGGTCAAGAATCGAGCCATATGTTTGTGACATTTTTTAATAAAACAAAATAAAAAGTTTATTATTCAAAGAAACATGGCAGGCAAAGAAAGGTGAATGAAGATTATGATGTTTTTGATCCCTGAGACACATGAGGTGAACGGCTCCTTTGATACAGCATCGCTCAACGCTCATCCAATCTGCGTAATTAACAGATAGTACGGTCGGAGCATTTACAAAAGTTTAGGCTTAAAACCCCCCGAATTTATGAACCCAAATGTGATTTTGAAGTAAAAGATGATGGCATTTGTATGGAAAAACGATCAAGGAGAACCTGTCAGCATACAGCTAAACGAAAACCCATCAAAGTTTTGATTGCCATAAGAACAATTAGGCCAAAGACTCCCTATGAAGCTTCACAAAAACCGCCTTGGCATTGCTAAACCAAATTAGATAGGGAGGCAGTTGCTAAACTTCAAAAACATACAACAAAAACTCCCGTCAGATAACCAACATATGCAAAACATAGAACTTAAAGATATACGTCAAACAGCAGACGAAATAATAGAAGCCTAACCAGTTATCAGAAAAACAGCATTAAAAACATATACGACCCCCCAATACCAACCCAGCGAGAATAGAGCCCATGTCATTCAAGTGAGATCTTACCTAGAGACAATCAAAAATGTATAGCAAAAGTGGATGAACTATATGAGCGTATAAAAAAAGAAGAAGAAAAAACTCGTTGAGGCTGATGACGCCAACCTAGGGCGTGATGTTAAAGAAGAAATGACCCAAAGACTAAAAGAACTTAAAATACAAAGATCAGCAATAACTAAAAGTGTTTTTCCTAATTACGAGATCAAATAACGAACTCAAGCGACCAAATAAGAGAAAACTATCGCAAAAAATTTTAATATGAAGACACAACAACCCCACCCTAAAAAAATCAGAACAGATACGAACGTTGTGTAGAGAGCAAGGAAGTCATAACATTATTAAGCGTTATAAAACGGCCCAGTAGGTTTTGCAATAAGTACACTGGTGATGGCTATTACAGGCGGCGTGGTCCCGTGACAGTGCACCACCCCCATCGCCTCCATCACCTGCCTGATAAATCAGGGTAAAAAAAAACAGCTTGATCATCTTGCGGATTATTCAAAAAATTAGCCGAGTAAAAGCTATAGACTCTTTACCAAGTAACTTTAGGGTGTTGTTAGGCTGGCCCTTATGTCTACCTGCAAGCAAAGTGTTGGGCTTTTATTGCCGAGCACTTATGGACATTGGTTTTCTCTAATCGTATGGGTTAATATTTAGTAAAATAAAGACTAAGTAATCCCCATAATAGGAGGTCGCATTAATTTAATCCAAGAACAAGTGCTGTCTTTATCCATATACAGGTCATTATTTGTTTTGACTTCGTGGACTTACAACGGACTTTAGGCTTTGGGCTGCGGGAATTGGATGACTTTACTTGGAGGTCATCTTGTTGTTTACTGCTTGTAATGATTACTGGTCTCAGAATTTATTTCGTTTTTCCGACTTTCTGTTCCGTGCCTGCCACAAAGGGATTTCATTAGTGTATTTATTATTGTACCTATCAGGAGCCTGAGGTCAGAAGGCAGCATGTATAAACCAGTGCCAACAGCAAAGTCTAACTTTCGATCTTGCAAATTGTAAAACATTTTGGTACCTTTTTATACTTGAAGGTAAATCAACTGTAGAATTAATGGCGTCCTCTAAATTTGCTAAGTATTGTTTTTGTGCATCAAAGCCAGTAGAAAGGATCAGTTATGCTCGATCTCGTTTGTGCTTGCGAACCTAGCAAACACCAAACGTAAGTACGAACAGAGTCGTTTATTCGTTCTATTCCTGCTTTAGTTAGGCCCTTAGAAGTGTCTAATATAAATGTTGTCCATGCTGTTTATGCTCTTGCTCTATGGACCCGAGGTGAACAGTTGTGCCTGAAGAGAAAGATGTGTAAGGAGGATTCCAGTCATATTATACTTTCTGTGCACACCCCAAAAATAAGGGGTGCCTAAACCATGATTAAGATCCGACTTTTGTCTAAAGTCTGTCTTGGCCTTAATATTGAATTCGTTACAGATCCTTTCAAAAGCCTTCATGTCTATTCTGTTGCTAATGGATTAAACGGTTTGTCATTTGGCAATGGCGCTTGCAGTTCAGTCAAAATACGTCTGAAGGTGTAATAAAAATGAAATCTGTACACTGACCTCACCAAAGGATCAGGATGATTTAAATGATCAGCATACGACACTCCACACCCAGTTGATGCGCAAAACACAGCAAAGTTTAACTGGTTCTGATAAAACTGCAATGGATGACTAAACCACACTTTTGGGATGCGGTCGTTTTTAATAGGGGGGTTAAGATATCTGTTTAATGAGTACTAACCTTTACTTGAAAGGCGTCAGACTGAGTCACAGAAATGTCGAGAGTATCGGTTGTTATATTTTTAAGATTGTAGTGCGGCCCAACAGAATATTTTGCATCAGTATATTTGAATGCACTCATTTTTATTTCGTTTAAAAAATGTTTGTAACAATAACAACTCAAGACCGTCCTTCGTTTTAGAACATGCTATGATAACAATTGCGGAGCCAAAATGGTTGCACTTCATGAAATATTTTAGAAAGTTGTATGGTTTAATATAAGCGAATCCAAGAATAATAATAAGGTTCTAAAAATTAACAAATCAGGGACCAAAGTTAGCCAGTTAACAATACCTGATGGTTTATTATGGTTTTGCTCACTAAAAGAAGCAATGAGTAACTTCGACATTACTCTCAAACTTAACAATGCAAATCTAAAAACAATGTTAACATTCAAGCCTGAAGAAGTAGCTTACTATTTTGATGGAGAGCTAGCTAAAATGTTAGGCTTTACACTGCCAATCTACCCACTCATAGTTTTAGTGTTGCGCCAGACGAAACTACTTTTGAGGGGGAAAATCCGCTCGTCTGCATTACATTCATTACTCTATGTTCATTTGGATGAGCTGAAGCACTGATGAAAACTTATATGATGGAGGCCCTCAACTGTTTTAAGAGCTCTTCCATCGGGGAAAGCTGCATATTGCGATTATGAAATTAAAACAATTCCCTAATTTACAGTTTAAAGATTTGTTTTGGGAGGGTCGGATCATTTAATATAAAAATCAAAGACAAAACGGGGAAAGTTTTTGAAATTTATAACCTACACATTGTTTTAGAAATAAAATAATTAGTTTTTTTCTAAAAAATGTCGCGCGGGCCAGAAGAATCAGGAGTTTTCATTAGCGCCTGGAGGTGTATTACTTTAGAATTAAAGACCTTGCAGACGTTGCGGACTTTGAACAGAATGGTTTAGATAGGCGCTTTGTATGGGTTTGAGTACACTAAAGATGGTGATTATAAACGCAAAGAGGTTGGCGACAACAAAAGGTTTCCTAAACTAGAACAACTGCGCAATGTAGAAGCAATAATGCTGGCCTGTATGAATATAAAATAGTTCGAAAACCTGACAGCAAATGGCATTTAGAACCATATTTAGAATGGGACATAAAATTTGAATTCATAAGCCCATTTACATTTTTTAGCCGCCAAAAAAGTTTCAGAAAAGCACATCAACTCTGGCCCTTTACATGTAAGTCTTATGCCAGAGGACAATAGTCGAAAAGAGATTGAAATAACGCCGTATGGGAAAAAACAGTACATCCTCCACAGAAAAGAAACGGTTTGAAGGAAGCTTCTACAAATTACAGTTCTTTCCAAGCAGAAAATTAGGAGACACGTTCACAATGATATTTGAAATTTCTGTCTTAAAAGATGTGGAAAGGGATGGGGTTGTGGGCGTTAGTGACGTCCTTTTAAAAGGAATTAATATTAGCTGGCAAAACTTAGACGTTAAACGTCTTAAAGTTACCATCGTCGTTCTTCACAATGGTGAGGATATTAAGGTCATAACAACAAGCAACAAAATCAATGTTGACTTAAATAGAAACAATCTTACAGAACTGAATTGGATTAATCTTACACATTAGGCCTTATAGGTTTTATTACACTGAACAAGTTCTGACAGAGAGTATGATAAATATAATAACTGGATTAGATTAAATTCTGTTATAAAACTATGGAGCATTTAAACGTTATGACAAAAACTCCTCATTGTTTCATAATTTGTGGGCAGACTGGTTGTGGAAAAACAATATTTGTCCTAGACTTATTACAAACAGTTTATCGCTATAATTTTGATCATATTGTGATTTTCTGTCCAACACTTAAATGGAACAAAGATATTCATGATAGAAGGTTTATATGGACAGATGATGACATATATTTAGTTGATCCTAGCAATAAACTGAGTGAGTGTTTTAGAACAGTTTTATAGACTGTTTGAAGGAACGCAGACACTATTTATTATAGATGACTGTTCGGCAGAAAGAGACATAGTTAAAAAAAGAAACACTTTGTCAAAACTAGCTTCAGTGGAAGACATGCTGGGATAAGTGTGTGGATTTTATGTCAAAAATATAATTCAGTTTTAAAAGACTTAGAGAACAGCTAAAGACTGTAGTTTTATTTCACATGAAGACAGAGACTCATTTGATGAATGTTTGCGTGAAAATGATGTTATTGAAAATGATCAGGAAAAACATAGGATTAAGCAAAAACTAAAATCTAAAAAATTTAGTAAATTAGTATTGAAAAACGGATAATCCTACACAGTATGTTTGTTTGTAGGGTCGTTATTTTTGTTATTGAAGTCTTACTTGTCAAGAACAGAAAAACACCGATTCTTGAGTCACCCGGTCGAAACGGTTGAGACCGGGTGAGCCAGAATCGGTGTTTTTCTGTTCTCTACTGATAATAAATGATGTTGCGCGGTAACGGCAGTATTAGAGTGAGCAACAGCAGTGCAGCAGCAGCAATAGTTATAAGCAGATGAGGGGTCTGCAGCAGCAGATAGAGTAGTAACAGTGTATAGTGACACTGAAAAGTTGCAGCTGCAGCAGTAGGGCAACTAGTAATCGTAGTGACGATGAGGCAATATATGTCGTCGATTATCTTTTCTGTGATCTGGTTTAGCAAGAGTTGTGAACACGGATGGAGAAGTGTCGTTCGTTCGAGAATTGGTCACACATTGTGTGTGTGTGTGTGTGTGTGTGTGTTGTGTGTTCTTAAAAGTCAGGCAACCATGGGTTTAATCTGACAATAATTGGTTTCAGTGTACGCATGCGTGCAATCTTCCTGCCACTGACCAACTTTACTTCACGGCACAGCGTAATATGATGAGGTACTACTTGTACTAACAATTCCTTCCAGCCAAATCCGCTAAGTTCCCACTGATAGTCCGACGAGTCAGACGGAAGCCAGGGGCGACCTTCAGGCGATGGCTGAGAGTCAAGTTATTTACAGAGCCACGCTGTTCAGCGGGGGCGTCTGCTGATTGCCCTGATCGCAGTATTTACAGAGCAGCCCCTCGTCCGATTAAGTACTCCAACCCGCTGGGGCCTGCGCGGCTGCTTTACGGATAACAATCAGTTTCCCTCGCTGACATGAGCATAACTCGCGGGTGTTATTGATCCACCTAGTGAATAGGGACGGCTACAAGAATAATAACTACCACTGCTGCTATAACAAAGACAACTATGACTACCACAACTACGACTACTACTACGACCACTACTACTACCACTATTACTACTACCACACCAGTACTTACTACTACAACTACTACCACCACCCTATCACCACTACTACTTTCACTGCTACTACTACTATTGCTATCTGTAGCTGTACCAAATGTAGTTATATTTGTTGCTATGTTGCACAGTACATACAGCTTCATTTTCTCCATGTTCTCTACTAAAGCTATCTAGTAACTTTAATCTCTCTCTCTCTCTCTCTCTCTCTCTCTCTCTCTCTCTCTCTCTCTGGCGTTGCGTGTGTGGTGTGTGTGTGTGTGCGTGTGCGCGCGCGCGCGTGTGTGTGCGTGCGTGCGTGCGTGTGTGTGTTGTGTTGTGTGTGTGTGTGTGTGTGCGCGCGCGCGTGCGTGTGTGTGTGTGTGTGTGTGTGGTGCGTGCGTGCGTGCGTGCGTGCGTGCGTGCGTGCGTGCGTGTGTGTGTGTGTGTGTGTGTTTTGTGTGTGTGTGTGTGTGTGTGTGTGTGTGCGCGCGTTCCCGTCAATGAACTGTGCATTGATGATCTCACTGAAGTGGAATTTTTGTTAGCAACATGCAGCTTCCCTTTTATCATACAGATCAATGTGATTTACCTCTTAGACATACATCTGATCAATGCCGGATAATATCTAGCGTTTACTTCAGTTTATGTTCTGTGTGTCCGTCTTCTTTCCGTTTTTCAGTGTCTTTCTCTGTGTGTTATCTCCGGGGTGTCGTTCAGCCCCAACAGCCAGTTTTCCACCTTCCCGGCAGAAATGGTGTGCTAGTAACTTCCTCTTTTTTTTTTTACTCTTTAACTCGGCTTTTTTTTTTAACTCTTTAACTCGGCTTTTTCTTTAACTCTCTTTAACTCGGCTTTTTTTTTTTTAAACTCTTCAACTATTTTTTTTTAACTCTTTAACTCGGCATTATTTTTACTCTCCAAATTTTGTCTTTCTTCACTTTCGTTTAGTGTGTGTGGAGGAGATATGTTTTGTGTGGTGGGTGTGTGTGTGTGTGTTGTGTGTGTTGTGTGTGTGAGAGAGAGAGAGAGAAAAGAAAAGAGAGAGAGAGGGGAAGAAGAGAGAGAGAAGATTTTCCCTGCCTTTGTGAACTATTGCCGGGCCCTGCGTTTTTTTTGAAACCTTACAGTTTTTTTTTCCTTCCCAATTTAGGGTTCCCCCAGGTTTTTTTTTATTTTTTTCTTTTTTTCTTTTTGTAACTTCAAAAAGGGGAAAGTAAAAATTTACACGACTCACAGGGTGAACATTTAGCACCCCTTTCCCTGAAGAGTCTTTTTGTCCACAGGGTTTTTTTTATGCGTTTTTTTTTGGGGCATTTGTTTATTATTTATTTCAAACTTTGTTTTCAATCGGGGTTTTTGATAAACCTAACGAAAGGGCGGGCCCCCCACGCTCTCTGGTTTTCCCGGGCTTAAATTAAAGACGTCAATGGTTTTAAGTTTCCCCTTTTGGGTAAATTGTTTGTAGGATGAAACCTTTCTCAGGATCGGGATTTTTTCCCCGGCGGGATTTTCCCCCCCCCCCATCCCCCCCCCCCCCCCCCCCCCCCCCGCCCCTCTCCCCGTGGGGAGCCACAACCTTAAAAAGGGTCTTGTGGGCCCCTTGACTAAAAAAAATTTAATAGTAACAATAAAAAAAGTTTCAAAATTCACCTAAATCTAAACTCTCCTTGTCTCCCCGTTATCTGTCTGCCTGTCTGTCTGTCTGCCTTTTTTGTGTCTCATTCTTTCTTTTCCCGTCTGTTTTCCACGATTTTGTCACGGGGCCTACGACTTTCAAAACCCCACCTAGGGGCGGAATTACTTATTTGTTTATTGTCGTTCTTTTTCCCGTTACCCGCCCTTTTGGGTGGCTTTTTGGTGCAGTTGCACCTTGGTGGGGTTTCAGTTTCAACTTCGGTTTGCTTTCTCTCTCTTTTCTCTCTAATTCCCCCCGCCCGTTTTTAAAACCGAAAATTCACGGGGGGCCGGTCCCTTTCTCTCGAATTTTCTGTCAAGGGCCTCTCGCCTTTTTTTTACCTGTCGCACTGTTTCGTTTTTTTTTTTATTTTGAAGTATGCTCACTCTGGCCCGCACATGGCTTTTTTTTGGCCGCCATTCTGGGGGAGGTTAGCCCTTCACTCGAGGGGAAGATTTCCTGGGGGCGCCTCTCCAGTCCGGGTTCTTTCCCTTTATCGTCGAGAGTAAAATCATCCCTTTAAATTTTCCTGCAGTGGGCCTGTAGAGGGGGACATCATTTTTTCTTTTTTTCCGCATCTTCCCCTTTCTGTCCTCTCGACGGGACAGATTTAGGAGATCCTTTGACCCCCTCTTCGGGTCCCCACGGTAGCGGAAAGCATCATTTCGGGGGTTTTTTTGGTTTGGGTTTTTTGTTAGCCGGTTTAAGTTTTCGCTTTTGCGCAATTTTTTTTTTGTTTTCGAAATTGTAAGAGAAATATCGTGTGAACCTTTTCTCGGGTTAATTCCATTTTAAGGGGGCCAAAATTAATTTTTTCCCAAAATTCTTTCCCTTTTATGTATCGGTAAAGCGGAAAAGCCTGGGGAAGGGAGAGAACCGGGTGATTAAAGGGTTTTGGAACTTTGCTTGGTCCGTTTGGGCCCCCCTTCACTTTCCCGCCGATTTTTAATCCTTGGGCCACCGTCTGTTTGTTGTTGCAAGGAGAACGATTTTTTTGTTCACGAGCGGCTACGCAGATTTGCCCGTTGGGATGCGTTTTTGGAAATTTGTGTTTTTTTGAGTTGGTTTTTTAATAAAATGTAAAACAGTAGTGCCATTAAAATTTATTTGAAAATTTGGGGGCAGTTATTAAGCGAGGGTCGCTGGGGTTGTTTTTTTTCCAAAGGGAAAGGGAAAACCCTTAACGCGAGTGGAAAAGGGGTAAGAAAATTTTCCATTTTTGTTTTTAAAACCCTTTTGTTTTTAATGCAGTTTTTTAAACCTCATCGTGTGAGAAGACTTGACAATGGGTTTTCTGTTGCTTAAATACATTTCCCCCCTCGCCCACCCATGCAGTGGCAAAGATTACACAAGGGTCAATGGTACTGACGGCAGGGTTCCAGTCCCCTTTCTTCCTTCCCCCTTTCCTTCTTCTTTTCCTTCCCGACTCTCCCCCACTACGTCCTCCCCCCCCCCGGGGGGCTTCACCGGGACCCGATCGGGAGGGTCCCACGAACCCGAGGCCACTTTCCCGGGCTGGCCCAAAGGAGGGGATGGTGCCACACGCTGATCGAGGCCACCCCCTTGGTCGGGACCGAGGGCTTTTAGAAAACGCCCCCGTCTTGACGGGCCGGGCCTGGACCCCCGTCCGGGACCTCCAGTAACAGCTACCCCCCCCCCCCCCCCCGGGAAAAACCCCTTTTCACCCCCGTTTGGAAGTCGAGGGTGTCGCTTTGAGCGACTCCCTGCGAGAACCACCCGCTCGGAGCCCCTATTTGCGACGGGGTTTGCTCCCAGCAGACCGACAGGGGGGGGGGTGTGAAACGCACCCCAGGGTGTTAAAAAGGGGGTCAATGCGGGAAAATATTTCCTTATAATTTTTGTATTTGTCAAAAAGTGCTGGAAGCGAAAATGGATCAGTGGGGTCGAAAGGCGAAATACTTATTTATAATGGGTCCTTTTTGTGGGTGGGGGATGTTTTGATTGTAAATTGGCATGTTGTTCTTTGGATGTTTTGAGGGGGATTGTGCAGGGTTGTGTGCTTGGGGAGTCTTAAAAGGGGATTTCATTTTGGGGGCGTTGGGGGCTTTTTGGGTAATCGTGCATGGTCGTGTGTTAATGTTTATTTTGCTGGGGGAATTTAAAGGGGGTGTTGTTTCGAAATTTTTTTAAAATTTTTGGGGGTCTTTTGCGGAGCGTGTGGGGCCCATCACCCCCTTTCACCCCACCTAACCGATCCTGTCAGGGCAAAAACCCCTCCAGGGTCGGTCGGACAATTGGGGGGTTTCGCCCGGGATGTAAAGGGGCTCTGGCTCTCTCTCTCGTTTCCCCGGTACCGTTTTAGTTTGTCTTTTTGTATTGTTTGTCATTTGTCGTTTTTTGGCTGGGGGTTTGGGCCGGGGTGACCCCTAGTTAAAGGGGGTCTTTTGGGGGCCGGGGGAACACCCGGGCTGACTCGGGGGCCGAGGTGAAACCAAAGGAGCCCGCCCCGTTTCCAAAACCCCTTTTTCCCCCCCCCCGGGGGGGGGTACCTCACGCAGGTAGGGCCCGTAAGCCCTTTTTGCCCTTCTGTTGCCGCTCAGTCTTCCATTCCTTTTTTTGTATTTAGCCCAATTCTTTTTTTTTTTCTCTACCGGTTTTAGTACAGGGGGGTCATGGGACGCTATGTTTTTTTTTTTCTCTCCTTTCCCCGCCCGCTGGGTTTTTTTGTTTTTTTTTGGGGCCACCCCCCGCACTTTTGCTCGTGCGTAGAGCGCGGGGGTTGGGCCAAAGGGGGGGCACCGGGCCATATTTTTTGTTTTTTTTTTTTTTCGGTGAACCCCCGGACGGTTGCTGGGGGCTTTAAAGCGCGGTTTCCCAAAGGGGGAGCACCCGGGAACTTGTCCCAAACACCACACACCCCAACAACACACAAATACACACGCCCCTAAATATTTGTTTTTTTTTTTTATGGAATTTTTTTTCCCCTTTTTTGGGAAAAACTGTGGGAATTTTTGTTTCATGGCGACTTTCCCGGCTGGGGGTTTATGGCACGGGGGCCCGTCGAAGAAAAAGGGGTATTCAAAATGTTACGAAATCCCACTATTAGTACCATACTTCGACTACGTAACTTCCTATTCCAGGGGGCTTGTAGCGGGTTTTAAGGGCCCTTTTTGATGCCCTTTACTACCTCTTTCGCGGGGGGGTCCCCCTGTCGAGACCCCGACTGGCACTTCCGCTCGAAGCGTCAGATTTATAGCGAAGCAACTTGGGCTTCTGTTTAGCCCGAAAGGCCCGAAACCTTCTCCTCCCCAAAGGTTTTCCCCCGAAAGGGGCCCATGCGACAAAAGACTTTTCCTTAGGGGAAAGTAAAAACCCAAGGGACGGTCAGAGGGATAAACCCCCCGGGGTCGGGATTTGGTGAACCCCGCTCAGGAATCACCCTGTCCTTCTTTTTCCCGGGAAAGCGGCGCTTTAGTGAAGAGGCGGGCTAGGCAAACTTTTCGGGGGAAAGGGGCTGCTAGGCGGGAAGCTCTGCGTGGGGAAGAGGTTGCTAGGCAGGAAGCTCTTCGTAGGGAAGAGGCAAAGCCCCGGGCGGGAAAATTGGGGAAAAAGCGTAGAAAAGGGCCGTAGACAGGGCTCTGCGAAAAAGAGGAGACTGACAGACGGGAAAGATTATGCATAGGAGGGGCCTAAGCCCCGAAAGGAGAAGAGGCTCCCTCCGTAGGAAAAAACAAGACGGGATGGGGGCTCTGCGTAGGGGGGAGATGGAAAAAACTTCTTTCGCGGTCCCCCCCCGCATCTGTAAGTCGGGGGGGGGGGTTTTAAATCACCAGGCAGGCGATAGGTTAGAGCCCAAATTAAAGCTTCCGATTTCAACCTAGTGGGGACTTTGATATGTTCTTAGAGCATTTCGCCCAAGGGTTCTTGTTCATACCAATTGTCTGAGGAGAAAAAGGCATGAAATTTTTTTTTCGGGATTATCGGGGTGCTGAAAAGGGAAAGTGGGGTGCTCATTTCTAAATGAAGGTGCGTCTTATGCAGACATGCATTTGGTTTCTGCGTAAGCTTTTCCCCCTTACCCCAGAGACCTACAGGAGGAACTTTGGGCCCCAAAAAAGAAGAAAAATGAATGAACCTTCGGCATTTTGGGGTTGATAGGCGCCAAGACGTTAGGTACTGGCGTCAGTTAGTTTAAGTTGGATTTGAGGATCTGATCCCATTGAACAGCTCACCAAAAAGGGTGTCCCCAGATTGAGGACCCGGGATAGCGAACAAAACCCGGATTTCGCGCTGCGATTTACACAGCGAGGTTTTGGGTGAAGCTCGCAAAGGTTATGGCAACGCCCAGATAAAGGAGAGGAACCCTCCACAGGAAATTTTGTGGCGTAAAGGCCCCCGACCAACTGCAAACGGGGTGAACAAGGCAGGGATCCATCGGGGGCCCCCAGCCCTCGATTTTTTTCTTTGTGGGCGTCCTGGCCCCCATCAGGAAAAATTGCCCTAGAGCCGCGTAAACATGGGGGTGGGTTCTTTCCAGCATCCCGGCCCGGCTAACTGGGTTCCTTCCACTTCTGGGGAAAACGGGTGCCCCGTGTTTCTCTCTGTTGTTGGTTTCTTCCCTTGGGCGACACCATCAGGGGTTCCCGGGGGCATCAACGCTCTTTGTTTGAAAAGGGTTTAGTTTCCCCCCAAGGCCCGGCGGGGCCAGTTTAAAGATGGTGCGGGTTGGGGCGGTTTTACCTCCACCCTCCCCCCCGAAATTTTTTCCCAACTCCCCCCCCCTACTTCTTGGCGAAGTATGGCCTCGCGGGGGAGCGACCTCTGTATTCCCCCTTTTCGTAGGGAATACTAAACACCCTTTGCAGACGGGCGCAGTCCCGTCCGTGTGAAAGGAACGCCCGTAAAAAGGCTTTTGTGGGGGTCACCACACGCGCCCAAAGCTAAAACAGGGACAGGAAAATTTCGTCCCGTTCTTCAGCCGATCCCCTTAAAGAGGTTCTGGCAAGGGGCCCCCCCTCCTGCTAGCTTTTTCCGTCTTCCCCAGGACTTTATTCCAACCCTACCACAACTTTGTGATCGTCCCGCTCAGCCCCCCGAAAAACGCCAATTAGTTAAATAAAGGGGGTCCCCTTTTTGGTTTTCCACTCAGGCAGATCGTGTGGCCCCAAAAACTTGTTGTTTTTTCCCCCAAAACTTTAGAGAGTCTGTTTTTTCCCCGGGAGGCCCCCGATTTCCCCCCCTGGCCCGGGGCCATATTTGGGTCCAAGCGGGCTTTTCCCCAGGGAGTCGACAGGGCTTTTTTTGGGCCCGGGATGAAAAATCGGGGGGTGGCAGTACGCCGCAGTTTCGATGTCTCCAACGGACAACGGGCCCAAGGTCGCTTGAAGCGTGTTCCCCTAGGTCATTTCCACGGGGTTGGGGGGCCCTTCAGCAAGGTTGGGGGCGACCTGGGGAAACCCATTAATCCTCCCCTCCCGGGCGCGGTCACCGCTACACTTCGGGAGTGGTAGAACGCGAGTGATACCCAGAGGGTGTCCGCTTAGGGCTACGATCCCCTACGTTGCGAATCTCTCAGGCAGATTTGGACGCGCACAGGGGTGCCCAAAAAAAGGGCCCAAGTTTTTTACTGGGGAACGACCATCATCCTCTCCAGTGCCGGACCGACCCCCCAGTCCCTCATCGACCCCATTAGTTAGGCAGTGAACGCAAAATCCCGTTCACTTTCCCCCCATATCAAGGGGGTTCCGTAAAAACGGGTGCAGACTATCTTAGCCGAGCCCGAATCCCGCACGTTGGAAAAAAAAAATCATTTAAGGGACAAATCCCCCCCAACCCGGGTTTTATCCCTTTTGTCTCTGTATCAGGTGTTTGTGACAGTTTTTCACTTCCCGTGAGGTTAACCGGGAGTGAAACCCCCAAAGGGTTTGTATTGTTTCTTTCTGGTTGGGAAGGGGGGCTTTGGGGTTTGGGGAAAAGTAATTATGAAATTCCCGGGGTGATTCTATCGGGAATGTTTTTTATTGGGTTTTTCGTACTCTGTCGATCACAGAGAGTTGGTTCGGTTCCCCTTGGTTTTTGAATTGCACATGCGACAAGGTTCAAAGGAGCACTGTATCTCAAGAAACAGATCTTTTTTGAAGGGGGGTTTTCCATTTTTTCACGAGGGCCCACACGTTCGAAACCCCCTAGGGGGGCGGAAAATTTCTTATTGTTTTTTGTCGTTGCTGTTTTCGTGTAACCGTCCCTTAGGGGGGCTTTTGGGGCATTGCACTTTGGTGTGGGTTTTTAGCTCAACTTCGTTTTTCTTTTCCCCCCCTAATTCCACCGCCCTTTCTATTCATCCTCAAGTTCACGGGGGGCCGGTACCCCTTTTTCCAACTTTTTGCCCCCCGGCCCTCGCCTGTCTTTTTACCTGCGCACGTGCTTCGTTTTTTTTAGTTTTTAAGTAGCTTTCCCCTGTGACGCAGCAGGGCTTTGGCCGCCATTGCTGAGGGAGGTTACTTTTTCATTTGAGCGGAAAATGTCCCCTGGGGGGCCTGCTCCATTCCCCTTTTTTTAACCTTTTCGTCGAAGTAAAGTCATATTTTTAAATTTCCCGCAGTTTGGGCCTGTAGGAAGGGGCTCATTTTTTCTGTTTCCCCCATCCCCTTTGCCTCTTCCCCCTCGACTGGGCGAGGGGAGGAGAGAGTCCTTTGACCCCCTCTTCGGGTCACCCACGGGGGAAAAGGGGAAGCATCATTTCGTGTCTGTTTGTTTTGGTTTTTTTTTGTTAAACCGCTTAGTCCCTTTGCTTTTTTTTTCGCAATTTTCTTTTGTTTTCGAAATGTAAGAGAAATTTCGTGTGAGACCTTTTCTCTGGTTAATTCCATTAACCTTTCCATTCTAAATTTTTTCCAAAATTCTTTCTCCTGTTTATGTTCTGGTGAGGGGGTAGTCGGTGGGAAGGGAGAGAACCTGGGGATTTTAAGGGTTTGGAAAATTCTTGGGCTCGCTCGTCCCCCCTGTCACAGTTTGCCGGGCTTTATCCTTCGGCCAACCCTCTGGTTTTTGTGTGCAAGGGGAAAAGATTTTTTGTTCACGAGGTGCGTAAACCCTGATTTTTTCGTTCGGGTGCGTGGGTTTGGGAAATTTTTTTGTTAATTTTTAGATGTTTTATAAAAAAGTTTACAGTAGTCCCCTTGAATTTTATTGCAAAAGTGGGGGCATTATTAACCCATGGTCGCTGTGTTGTTTATTTCCCAAGGAAGGAAAAAAAGTTTTAAACGCGAGTGAAGAAGGTGAAAAAATTTTATTTTGGTTTTTTAAAAACCCGTTTTATTTAATGCAGTCTTTTACCTCATCGTGTGAGAAGACTTATTCAATGGGTTTTTTGTGGGGCGTTGAATACACTTCCCCCCGCCCTCATGCGAGTGGCCCAAACTTGAAAGCAATGGTCAGATGGGAAATGACGGGAGGGTTCCAGTACCCTTTTTCCTTTTCCCCCTTCCCTTTTTCTTTTCCCCTCACCACTCTCCTCCCAGCTACGTCCTCCCCCCTCCCGGGGGTTCACCTGGACACGATCTGGAGGTGCCCCCGTACTGGGCGAGGCCCCCGTTCTGGCTGAGACCACGGACGGGGGTGGTGCCCCCACCTGATCGAGGGCCCCCCCTTGGGCGGACCGAGGGCGGTAGAGACGCCCGCCGTCTTGACCCGGCCGGGCCCGGACCCCCGTCCAGGGCCCCCCCATAACAGCTACGTCCCCCCCCCCCCCCCCCCCCCCCCCCCCGGGGCAAAGCTCTTCACTGCCCCTTGGGAAATCGAGGGGGTCCCGGTTTGAAACGAACCCCCGCCCAGAAAACCCCCCCCCCCGGGGCACCAGTTCGACAGGGTGGGTCCCCAGAAAATCGACAGGGGGAGGGGTTTCACCACTCCCCCTGGTTTTTAAGAAGGGTCAATGCTGGGAAAAATTTCCTTATAATTGTGTATTTTTTCATTTGCTGAATGCTGTAAGTTGATCATGTGCGTCTTTTGGCGAAATATTATTTTAATCCTGCAAAGTTTTTGGGGGCGGGAGTGGGTTGATGTGATTGGCCCTGTTTGTGCGTTGGATGCTTGATCGTGAATTTTGCATGTTGTGTGCTTGGAGTCTTTATCGTGATTGTGCATTTGTGTGCGTTTTGGGGTGGGTTTATTGTGATCGGCAGGGGCGGGGTTTTTGGAATGTTTTTTTTTGGGGGGTGGGGTGAATAAATGGGGTTGTATCGTAATCTTTTTTGTGTGGGCTCTTGGGGGAGCGTGGAGGGCCCCTCACTCCCCTTTACTCCCAAACCCAACCGATCCTGTCAGGGCAACCTCCAAGGGGCTCGTGACAGCCCGTCGTCTCTTTCTCTCTTCTCTTTCCCCGTTTTTCCCCCCTGTTTTGGGTTTTTTTTGGGGGGGGGGGGGTTTTTTTTTGGGGGGGGGGGGGGGTTTGGGGGGGGGGGGGGGGGGGGGTTATTCTTTTTCCCCGCCCCCTTTTTCCCGTTCTTTCTTCTCCTCTTCCCTTTTTCCCCGGGGCTCTTTTTCCCCCCTGTCCCGTTTTTTTTCCTTGTTTTCCCCGTCTGTCCTTTTTTCTGTTTCTTTTACTCTGTGTGTGTGGGCTCTCCTAAATTTGCTGATGTTCCCCTGCCGTGCTTACTCAAGTCTTTATCGCCACATAAAGAAGCTCCAGCAACGACATTCCACGGCAGGAGGCCACAAAGCATCGCCTGGAACAGCTATAACGTCAATGTATGGAACCGGTATTACTGGATGGAGCGGAAGACAGCACACCTTCCAGGCGGGAAAACCACCATCCAGAGATTATCAGGAAGAGTGAGTGGTATGAGACCAGATATTGTACCCCCAGTCGGGTTCATCAAAAAAAAAAAAAAAAAAATGAATCTAATTGAACTCACCACGCATATGAATGCAGAATGGAGGAAGATCATGTCTACAAGACTGAACAGTCTGCCAGTCTAGTCAGAAGCTTGAGGGAACCTGGTTTCCAAGACAGGCCTCGCAACAGAAGTTGGCGCACGGTGGATTGTAAACTCCTCGGCCAACGACTTTATGAATTAGCTCAGAAGTCTGGTGAGCAGACTACTAAAATTCTAAAGGCAATGGCAGAGGCAGCAGAAAGGAGTTTCCAGCTGGATCTGGTCGAGGAGGAACAAAAGTGAATTTCGTAAGGGTGAAATTTCCCAGCATGCAACACATGTCCGATAGTGATGCGGGATAGAATCCGTCTGAAAAGGCAACTCCTTGAGACGCCCACCTTTCCTAACAGTTCTGGTTTGAATCCCTGCACCACCAGGGACAGTATTGAGGAATTATGATGCGCCCGGCCCCTTGCAGTGTTAGGAGTTCAAGGCTGAAACACGCGTGTGAAGCGGGATTCCCTTTTCTGAAGACCTGCTATCAAGTTCTCCCTAGGTTTTCTTCCTAATTACATTAATTTAGAATGTCTATTCTCATCAGAATCAGAATTGTAGACAGAATCGTCATGCTGATTTGTCAGTAATGAATTAATGTGTATTGAAATAATGTTGCATGACAACGACAGATTTTAAAACTTGATCACGGCCTAAGATCTTAATCCTTGTGTCCTACAAATTAATGAATGTGTGTGTGTGTGTGTGTGTGTGTGTGTGTGTGTGTGTGTGTGTGTGTGTGTGTGTGATATAGTATGTTCGGCTCTTTATGTTTTCATCAGCTGGAATATGCATACATTTTGCGTAAAGGTTAAAAAGTTTTTAAAAATCGTTGAGAAAAAAGAGAAGCCGACAAAAAATAAAGAAAGCAAGAAAAGACGATGGAAAGGAGGAGAAGTTGAGTGCCGTCGCAGTGAGATTATGAAAGGGATGAAGGAAGACAAAAAAAAAAAGGGTAGGAGAAAGGAGGGGGATGGGGGGGGAGGCAGTAAGACAGATGGAAAGGAAAAGCAAGGTGTTGCACTGCCATTCATGCACACACAATCTAATTTTATTATCTCCTTCATCCTCCCTCATTTCTCTCTCTCCCCCCCCCCCTCTCCCTCTCTCTCTCTCTCTCTCTCTCTCTCTCTCTCTCTCTCTCTCTCTCTCTCTCTGTGGCCGGCCGGCCGTCTGTCTCTCTCTCTATGTGCACGAAACCTCGTCCAAATATTTGTCTACTGTTTGTTTTCAGAACATGCAGGCAACACCGGCATGTGCTTGGTAATTTTTTTTAGTGTACCACGGGTAGACGAGAGAGAGAGAGAGAGGAACGCACGTGGGGATGCAAAGCCCGACCGCCCTGCAGGTGCCGGGGCTGCGGCGGGGCCGACCGGGCTGTGGCTGTGGACGGGGTGTCGGAATGAGCGGCGTGGGGCACTGCCTCCGAGGTGGCGTAGAGGTTGGGACAGCAAAAAAAGGGGAAAAAAAAAAAAAAAAGCCCGACGGCCCAATTGCACAACACACACACACACATACCACCACCATCACCACCGCCACCACCACCCAGGTCATACAGGCTAATGCCCCCGTCTCTATATGCCCCCGTCCCTATATGCCCCCGTCTCTATATGCCCCCGTCTCTATATGCCCCCGTCCCTATATGCCCCCGTCTCTATATGCCCCCCGACCGTTGTGCCCCGTCTCTATAAGCCTGTCCAGGACGGGGGAAATCGTGATGGTATTGCTTAAGTGCACTAAGTTGATGTATTATAAGTCAGGCTTAACACACCAAGGTTATCTTTGCACTCATACACGCATATGCACACTCATGCGCACACCAAAACATTCACCTCTCCTGGGAATGGGATGTCACGCATTCGTTTCTCTCCTAACACGACTGAGCACAAGAAATACAATCTCTATGCTACTTATAATCAAACATGAAAAATATCCAATTACACAGATGCACAAATCAACACATAAAAGATCAATACTTCCTAATCCCGGGTTATAATAAAATGACTTCTTACCTGGCCAGGTTTTCACACACACAACCACGCTTTCACACCACACCACAGTTCTTGAAAAAAAGTCTCTTCACGTCTTCTTCAGCACTGCTTGATGGTGATGCCCTTGGTTGACTGGCTCCAGGCTTCAGGACTGGGTCTTCGTGGTCGTCTCTGGGATCTCGACGTCGAACTCTTCTTCTTCGTCTTCTTCACCCACCTCTGGGTTCAAATTCAGTTTGTCTGTCTTCACCCACCTCTGGGCTTCAAACTTAGTTTCCTTCTCTTCCAGCTTGTCTTTAACTCTAAGACCTTGCTGTCTCTTCTATCTCCCAGACCACGTTTCTCTCGACCCTTTCTCTGTCCTGCTCACTCCTCTCCTCTCTCTCTCTCTCCTCTACCTTCTCTCTCTCTCTCCTGGTGTTGTTCTCCCTCACGTTGTTCTCCCTCAGTTTATATAGGGAGGGAAACAAAGGATTCCCCTTCGGGCCATGCCTTTGTCCACGCTGCTTCTCAAACCCCTAGTTTACAAGTACCCTGAATTCTCCATTCGCTACATTCTCCCACACATCAGCATTTACACACACCTCCTACCTAATTGATTAGCAAACAACCATTTAGCACCAGATGGACATCGAAATTCCCGCCGACTTTGGTGGTTACTTAACACAGTAATTATCTTAAAGAGGGCTACTACAACCTCCACACGCATTCAGCCAGCCTGACAATAGAACCAACACAGTGACCCACGGCAATACCATCCGAATGAATCCAAGACTCCTGCTCTTCACTTGACTGTTTACACAAGAACATCAGCTGACTGAGCATTTAGCGCTCACTTGGATCGCCGAGGTGGTAGTGGTTACATCCCTCCCCCCTTTCGCCACCGGGCAGGTCCGAACTCTCTCCTAGGTGTCATCTGTCATCTGGCCATTTCGGCCTCCTTCACACAGTTCGGCCGTGTGTGTTGGGTAAGGTACCCTGGTTAATTGGCCTATTACCTATTTGAAAACTACGTACAACGTCCCTTTTGCCTCCAAGCGTCCAATACCTTTTGTGAGAGGTTTCACGCTCCTTGACAAAGCCTCTGTCTATGTCCCCGTCTCTGTACCCCCACCATAGTTTCTACGAGCACTGATGTGCTCATTATATCACAGTAGCTATGAAATTTGTGCACAGGGCGCCCCATAACCATTAGCGTAGCTAAAATTAACAACAACCAAAAAAATTGTTCTCAGTGCAGTATCTTGCGGAAAAAGACTTTGGACATGGAAGCTGCTCCCTTTGAAAGAATTCATTCTTCCCTAAGTCAGAGAAAAGTGAACACCCGATGACACAGCTTTAAAGCTGCGGTGCTCAAACTTGCTACATTCTACCACTCCCTCACATTGGCTGCGGCGGCATATTCCTTTGAACTGATTCAGTTAGAACGTGGGTATCACGTGCAGACCCCACACACACACACACACTTCCGGTATCAAGCAAGATGGCGTTTTTACAGAGGGGCGATCGTGGAGGGATGGTTGTTGTTCATGATGGATTCAGGTATACCTACCATAAGGAGCTCGCCACTGGCCACTTTGTTTGGCGGTGTTGGCGTCGTGGAGCCTGCACAGGAAGAATGACAACGACGCGCATAAACAGAACGGGACAGGGCGTTCTGAACCAGAACATTCACGTTATCACGCCAGCCATGGATAATGACCATAATCATCCCCGGGATACAGAGGTCATCGAAAACGCAAGGCTCCGACAACACCTGGTGCAGGTGGCAACAGACGACCCGACGCTTCCTGCACGCAGGATTTAACATGTGGCGGCTGCACAATAGAGACGAGGTGGCCAAGGAGGAGGTGACGTCGAGGTGGCGCCATTCCAGTCTGTTAGATCTACTATTGAGAGAGCTAGACAGCAGCACCTACCATCCATTCCGCAAACGCCAGCGAACGTCAGAATTGAGAACACCTGGGCGGAGACTTGGAACCAGGCAAGATTCCTTCTGGAGCTAGATCAACAAAATGAAATCGCAATATTCGCGACTGATGAAAACTTGAACGTTTTGAGAGATTGCACCACTATCTATATGGATGGCACGTTCCGTGCATGCCCACGCCGTATTCCCAGGTGTTTACTATAGTCGGAAACCTGCACGGATTTGTGATACCTCTTGTGCACGTCCTCATGGGCGACAGGAGAGCAAGAAGCTACCGGATTGTCTTGCGCCTGTTGAAGAGGGCCGTGCACAGAATCACCCACCATCACTGGCGACCTCGCCAGGTTGTCTGTGATTTCGAGTTCGCCCTTTGGGCGGCAGTCCAGTTCGAGCTGCCTGCTGCTCGCCTAGGCGGATGCTACTTCCACTGGACGCAGAGTCTCTGGCCAAAGGTGCAGGAGGTGGGGCTGGCAAGGGCATACGCCACCAACAGGCAGGTGCGGAGAATCATTCGGAATGTCTTTGCTTTGGGGTACTTGCCGCTGCCGGTGGTCAGGCTGTCCTTCCAGCAACTGTTACAAGCAGGCAGCACCCAGAGAGTGATGAACGCCCTTCCTCCCCTTCGAGAGTTTCTCGAGCCCTACCTTCGTGACCGCTATGTTCGAGCCAACGCAACCTTCCCTCCAGCGGACTGGAACGTGTACAACAGAGACATCGATCAACGAACGAATAATCACGTTGAAGGTGAGTCCTTTAATGTCTCTGTAATGTATGTCGCCTGTAACCGGAGCCCCCTGTAACCATGTGTGACCAATGTATTTTGTTTACAAATTATGCAGTAAATGGTCAAAGCAGACCCCAACAATTAAATTCGCACATAGTAGATAGGTAACATAATGACATACAGCATCTTTTCATGGGGGGGGGGGGGGGGGGGGGAGGTTGAGCTATTGTCAGCTGATGTTTTACTACGACAAAGCGTCAACGTGTTACAGCATACGCCCTCTACAGGGAAGTTGCTCCCATTTTCCGAATCTCTTTCCCATGAACTGGTGCGAGAGATCAATCTTTGGAAATGAATGAACTTTGAACGCGATACAAATTTCAGGTGCAAACACGAAAGAAACAGTTGCATTATTCGCATCGCTACGTAAAACAAGAGGCAAAAGCCATCCAGACTCACGCAGCAGGTCTAGACGGGTAGATCTAATTTAGATCTAATTTTTTTAAATAATAAATACATTTAAAAACAAGAGACAAAGCCACAAAGGCTCATGTGTGACACAAAATCTCACAATGTTCTGGAAAATATTTCAATGCATCAACATTTGGAGGAAAAAATTCCAACAAAGGCAGGCAATTCAAAAGGAAAGGCTTAAATGTTTATCTTTGTGCCAAATTGTGTGTCTGTAGACGCAACAGTTCCAGAGAAAATGGCAATGTTAAAGTTTACCACGGACACACACACACACACACACACACACACACCACACACACACACATACACACAGACAACCGAAACAGTGTGATTACATAGACTCACATTGCGCGAGTCAAAAAACGCTAAAAAAAAGTGGAAAGAAATAATTTTCCGCGTATTGTTTTGTTCTCTTTATTTCAGCTTACCACAGAACGTTGAATCAACTGGTTGGGACTCGTCATCCAAATATCTGGCACTTTATCCGCACTCTCAAAGACTGCCAGACGGAAGCTGAGACAAAGGTGACATCTGCTGAACAAGGAGACGCTCCAAGACGTCGTCGGAGGAAATGGAGGATTGTGGAGGAACGCATTCGCCGCCTCAAGAATCAGTACGCCAATGGAGCCAGAAACCTGCACTCATACTGGAGTGCTGTCTGTCACGCCATGTGGAGCCCTTAAGAAGTTATAATTCCTGGAAGTTGAAGGCCACTGATTTTGCTGACTCAAGTTGTATAAATGACCAGTGCACTAAAAATGATGTGCCTTGTGAGCAGAATGTCAGCTTCACATTCTGATTTGACACTACAAACGAGAATCAGTAATTTTCTTTTTTCTTAGTCTTTTTCTTCGTTTTTACATTCTCAATCCCTAAAGAGGCATAATAGTGCCTCAATAGCTATTTTTTTCCCAGTGAAATGGATCATTCTGATTAAAAATGGCCAACCATAAGAGCAAAGGTCTACTTGAGTACAAAGTAGACAGTCGTTTGATATGGTGGCGTATGTTTGAGTGATTGCTTTTTTGGGGGGTGGAGGGGGGGGGGGGGGGGCGTTTTCCGGATTATGATTTGATTTCAATAAAATCATTTTTCATTGTCTGCGTCTTCTTCATCTTCTTCTTCTTGTTCTGAGAGAGACAGAGACAGAGAGAGAAAACGGAGAGAGAAACAGAGACAGAGAGAGACAGAGAGAGAGAGAGAGAGAAACAGAGATAGAGAGAGACAGAGAGAGAGAGAGAGAGAGAGGGAGAGAGAGAGAGAGAGAATTTGAGGGCCTATCTTGCAAGTACGGCTGAGTATAACAAGCTGTTTCTGAGACGCATCTAGACATGCAAACTTGAAATGTGGCAATGAAGAACACAGTCAGAGACCGGGTAAAAAGTAACCTTCAGTAATCTGATAGAGGACATATCTATCTAGTAGTGACAGGGGCATATAGAGACGGGGGCATAACGGTCGGGGGGCATATAGAGACGGGGGCATAACGGTCGGGGGGCATATAGAGACGGGGGCATAACGGTCGGGGGGCATATAGAGACGGGGGCATAACGGTCGGGGGGCATATAGACACGGGGGCATAACGGTCGGGGGGCATATAGAGACGGGGGCATAACGGTCGGGGGGCATATAGACACGGGGGCATATAGGGACGGGGGCATATAGAGGTGTCCCCGCAACGACCAGATACCCATGCCATATTTAGGTTTGTGTCTGACGAATATCTATGTCCGTGAGACAGAGTAAAGTGACAGTCTTTAACAAGCACGTAGATGTATAAGTACGTAAGCAGACAGATAAGCAGACAAGCAGACAAACGAACAGGAAGACACACTGACCGATGCATAGAAATTCAAACAAGTTACACGGTCAGGCGGAAGAACGGGCAAGTGGACACATACACAGGTTTGTTTTTAAGTAAAGCGAGAGAGATGAGAAATATAGACGGAAGTTTAAACAGTGAATCTAATCTGGCTTTTCTTCATTTAAAAGCCACTCCACCTTCAATATGAACAAGATAAACTTTGTCGTAAAAGACGAGGGTGTCAAAAAGAAATCTTACCAAGGATATTTTGTTTTTCTTTCTTTCCTTCTTTCTTCCCCCCCTCGCTCCAAAAAATCGCAACATACTCTGATTCATAGACGAAGACCTCGGCGTTATCATATTCTCATGACGTGGCACCTCCAAGAGAAGATAATATACTGAAAAGAAAAGGCTCAAGATTTATTACCAAATGAATGAATGAATGAACGAGCTAATAATAAATTAATAAATAAACAAAGCCTCTTAGCGTCAGTAGATCTATCTTTTCTTGGACGTGTTCCTTCGTTATGGGAAAATCGGTTTCATTCGCCCGTTTTTGCACGTGACTCTCGTCTTCATGACAAAAACAAGTGCAGAACAGTCAACTGGAAAGCTGACCAGCATGTCTGAGAGGCAGCTGACAGTGGGAGCAGAAGTGACCGAGACCAGATAGCAGTTACACTGTAGAACTCTCCAAAGTGTTCTGATGAGTTCGAGATGTGACGGCTTAGTGGAGACAGTTTCAACAAGTTTTAGAAGCGAAAATCTATAACAGTGAATACAAGGTTATCGATCTATCTATCTATCTGTGTGTGTGTGTGTGTGTGTGTGTGTGTGTGTGGTGTGTGTGTGTGTGTGTGTGCGTGCGCGCGCGCGCGAAAATCTATAACAATGAATATAAGGTTATCAATCTATCTATCTATCTATCTGTGTGTGTGTGTGTGTGTGTGTGTGTGTGTGTGTGTGTGTGTGTGTGTGTGTGTTGTGCGTGTGTGTGGTGTGTGTGTGTGTGTGTGTGTGTGTGTGTGTGTGTGTGTGTTGTGCGTTTGTGTGTGTGTGGGGTGGGGTGGGGTGGGGGGGGGGCGATAAAACGGGAAAATGTTCTGTTCATATCCCTTTTTCAGCTTCCTCTCCTTTTGTCCGTAACAAGGGGTTCTCTTTGAATTAGTAAAATTGATAATTGCAATGTCACGGCGCTCTGTTCCCTTGACATTTTAAAGGATTCTCTCTCTCTCTCTCTCTCTCTCTCTCTCTCTCTCTCTCTCTCTCTCTCTCTGTTTTAAATCATTTGTATATTTCATTCCAGGTAATACACAGAAATACATACACAGAAATACTTAAGTAGGTATAAAGACGAAAATCTAGTCTTAGTCACAACACAAATGTATACTGTATACAAATATATCAAAATCATAAACATCATGAGAGAGAAGAGAGAGAGAGAGAGAGAGAGAGAGAGAGAGAGAGAGAGACAGAGACAGAGAGAGAGAGAGAGAGAGAGAGAGAGAGAGAGAAGAGACAGAGACAGACAGACAAGATGAAATTACTTACAAGGATATTAGATAAGCACTGGTATGCTTTTTCTGTCCTCGCTCTGAACAGGATCAACAATGCGAAATAAGATAAGGCAATAAATGTAGAAGCATACAAAATCAGGTTCCTTTTTTTAATGAGAGAGAAAGAGAGATGCGGGGTTGGAGTGCAGGGAAGGGCACATCGCTATGTACATTTTGAACACAAAGCAAACTCTAAAGAATAAAAGAAGCAAGAAATTGTTCGACAATTTTAAAAGCACGTATAACAAAAAGATAAAGTAAGAGGGAAAACATGATAGTCCAGTCACCACACACACACACACACACACACACACACACACACACACACACACACACACAAATCACATCACATCACATCACACCGCATCATACCACACCACACCACACCGCTCACATAACACTCAACAAACATAACACACATACAAACAACACACAGGCGCCTGCACCAGCACACACAACACAAAACACACGGCGATACAACAGGGCACAAAGCCAATCCACAGGGCAGTACTTTCCCAGCTGACAATCCGGACTTTCCCCTCAGGGCGACGGAAGGCCATTAAGTCAAATGTCCAGTGACGTGGGCTCGGCGTTTGCCCGGCGGTTTAAATTCCCAGCGGCACACACAGGCATAGCGTGAACACAAAATGGAATGCAGATTGGAACACAGTGTGTAAGAACTACCCCTACCCCCCAGGGGAGCAGGATACATCAAGACCACTTCTCCTGAAAAGAGGCAGTAATAAAACGCAACGAGAGGCTGATCTAGAATAATACTCGCGGCAGGAGGAAGGGGTAAGGGGTGGGGGGAGGGGGGGGTGGAGGAGAGATGTGGCATATGCCAGAACTACTCCCACCTCCAAAAGGAATACTTAAATAGGAGCATGTGGCAAGTGTGGGCGCCGTACGCTCACAGCGGAGGCATATCCTCACAGAAGTCCCAAATAGAGCACTTGCGATTAAGCACAAACATCTGTATCATGATTAATGCACTGAGTACGGAATCCACCGCAAAGAAAGGATATGTAGAAGAAAAAAAAGATGTTTGTTATTAAACACAGCAATGTGCTCTCCCTTTATCGATGAATCAATGCATACCATAGTATCATCTGCCTTTCGCGCGTTTAGCGCCTCAGTCCGCTCTATCACAGGTCAAGTCCATTATCGCATAATGGGGGCTGCACGTTTGTTGTTGTTGTCCTTCTGTGCTGCTGTTCACGGGTTGCCAGTGGAGGAGAACGGAAAGGAGACTGTTGGGGGTAAGAACACTCAAATCGTCTTTTACACTGATAAAGGATAAGATGCTACATGCCGGTATGTACGGTTATCAGCGTCTTTCTATGCATGGGAATTTTGCTGAAAGCGAGTGCCAGCTGAAACTGGCCCTGTGATGGACAACACGTGCCATGCGCGCGGCGGTGGGAATGAAGTAGGTTGCAACTGACAGGGAGTGTGCATTGCTGTCAGCTTACGGCCAACTGTGAGCGTGAGGCGCGTGCTCTCAGTTACACTGTCATACTAGTGTTACCAAAGTATTGTAAAGTTATACTTGTGTTACCGAAGTATTGTAAAGTTATAATAGTGTTATCAAAGTATTGTAAAGTTATACTAGTGTTATTGAAGTATTGTAAAGTTATACTAGTGTTATCAAAGTATTGTAAAGTTATACTAGCGTTATCAAAGTGTTGTAAAGTTATACTAGTGTTACCAAAGTGTTGTAAAGTTATACTAGTGTTATCAAAGTATTGTACAGTTATCAAAGTATTGTAAAGTTATACTAGTGTTATCAAAGTATTGTAAAGTTATACTAGTGTTATCAAAGTATTGCAAAGTTATACTAGAGTTACAAAGTATTGTACAGTAGTACTATCAAAGTATTGTAAAGTTATGCTAGTGTTATCAAAGTATTGTAACGATATACTAGAGTTAGAAAGTATTGTACAGTAGTGTTGTCAAAGTATTGTAAATTTATACTTGTGTGTTATCAAAGTATTGTAAAGTACCGAGAGTTAATGGCCTGAGGAACATGACGAAATAATGAGAACGAGGTGGCGGGTATTATATCCATAAACACCTCCAGAAGTTAATTTAAATTGACCCCAGGGGGGGTTGATCTGACATATGCAGAATTTCCCCCTTCCATACACACAGTTGGCAATTTTCCGTAGGACCCAGTTCTCAACCACAGTAAAAAAAAAAATTAAAAAAAAGAAGAAGAAGAATTAGAAAAAAAAGAAGAAAAGAAAACCTTGAGTAGGCAAGGTACCGCAAAGTGTAACATTCATGTTAAACAGTCGGACCAGTGGAGACGGCGCGGGGTCAGTCCTGATCATGCCAGAACTACCCCCTCCGACACACAGCACACAATGTTTTAACGGGGGTCACTTCTTAACCATAGCCTAAGTTAATCTAGATTAGTGTTAACACCACGGAAGGGGGGAAGGAGATGGGGTAGGTAGGGGTGGGGGTAGATCGACATAAACAGGCTTCCATCGATGAATTTATCACGTCGTCCTTTCAGATATCCGGTTTAATCATTTGCGTGTTTTCAAAATGTTTTTGTTTGTATTTGAACTTAAAACAGTTCACTTTTTTTTCCCACCGAGAACATAAGTTAACAACTTTCGGCGTTCCGGGCATTTCTTTATGACTTACACATCTAAGCGCCTGGCCTGGATTTCGTAGCTTGACGCCGGTTTAAAAACAAACTGAAAATTTTCCGTAAAAAAGGACGTGTCGGCCTCTTGTATTTCCCACTATATTTAGATTGGTTAGTGTATGAGAGCAGAACACACAGAGCATGCTGCTGCAATGGACAAGCTATGGTCAGCATCAACGACCGTGATGGAGCCGGAATAGCTCAGTTGGTAGAGCTCCGGACTCGTAATCTTGGTGATCCTGGGGTTGCGGGTTCGAACCTCCGCCGGGGCGTTTCGGTACAGGGGGATTTTTCCCTCGGAGTTAACATTGGTTCTGACTCCATTTACCATACAGTCCTTCGAATGAGACTATAAACCGAGGTTCCGTGTGTGAACGCACGCATAACATCTTGCACACACGTAAAATCCCATCACCAACTTTCGGAAGAGTAGGCCAGTTTGGCCGTTGGTATGGATGACACGTTACACATAGCATGCACCCTGCGTGAGGAATGGAAAGAATGAAGGAAGTAAGGAAAATGAGTGATCGATATTGAACGATACTGACTGGATGACACGGGAAACGACTGAATGAAGCGCCAGCTGGCAGCTCTTCAGTCGGCACTACCCAGGTAGGCAGCCCGTTGTGTAACGAGTGTTGATTGTAAAGCGCTTAGAAGTTGGCCTCTAGCCGATAATAGGCGCTATATAAGTATTCATTATCATTATTATTATCTGAGGTGGGTAGCAGCTGTAGTGGACATCTGACGAGGCTGACGTTAGTCTTTTTACCGCAGTCCGTTGCCTTTTTGGCGAAATAGCAGCCTTTTAAGCGATGCAAACATAGCCTTTTTGTGAGGCAGCTGTTGCCCTTTTCATTTCAAAAAGAAAGTACTCCATTTTCCGGGGCTGGATTTATTTTAACTTGTCAGACACAGATAGATTAACAGGTATCCAAATTCATGAAATACACATCTGACAATTTGTGTCCACAAAAGTGTGTGTATGCTTCTCTGTCACAAATCCCGTCAACATAGCCTGTGTTTCTGTAGAAGTGTTGATTTTCTTTCAAAATCTACGTTCTTGGCAGCTCTAGACCTACTATTACTATCTCTTTTTTTATTATTGACAAAATTGTAGTTCTTTTTCACTCTCCTAAACAGGCCCAGATGATCCGTCGCTAAAAAAAACTACAATTCATTTTCAAAATGTCGAGACATTGCTCAAGAAAAGGAATAATGTCTGACCTACATCTCCAATCCTACCACCCCCACCCTACTATATCCAACGTTCGCATCTTTTTCTAACTCGTTCAGTCCATCAGGACGACTCTCGTCTAATTACGATTGTTGATCTGATAATGTGGATTTCATCATGGCGACAGGACTGAAGATCTGACGCAGCCAAAAATTAAACGACCGCAGAAGAAGAAGAAGAAGAAAAGAAGAAGAAGAAGAAGAAGAACTGATAATGATCTGTTTGACATATGGCTGCTGCCTCAGTCTTATCAACGCTATTGTTGTTGTTGGCTTGGCCTTATCATTGCTGACATTTTGTTGCTTCCCTGGCTTCCTCGACGTTGGCTTTTGCTGTTGTTGTTGACGTGGTTTCATCAAGACATTATCATGTTGTTGCTGACCAGGTCGCATCAACGTTAACGCCATGTTCTCAACACTGTTGATGTTTGTTGTTGCCCTGATCTTGTCAACGTTGACGTTTGTTGTTGGCCTGGTCTCATGATCGTTGACATTTTATTGTGGACCTGATCTGTTCAATATTGACGTTTTCACTGTTGACCTAGCCTTATCCATATTGGCGTTTGTTGTTGACCTGGTGTCATCACTGTTGATGCTTTGTCGTTGACCTGGTCCTCATCCACGTTGATGTTTTGAATACTGTAGCGTTTTAAGCCCCCCCCCCCCCCCCCCCCCCTTTTCCCTCCTCCCCATCTCTCATCAAAATCGCTGGAATATCCTTGTCAACTAGACTGGACGCCACTTAACCTAATTGACGTGAGCGTCCTTTAATTCCGTAAAGCAAAAACAACGAGTGGTCAGACCGGGGTAGGGGTAATGTAAAAAGGAGGGGGGGAGGGGGGGGGCTGACATCTGAGACGTGACCGGGGTGAGAATTAGCGTAAATCCACGTCAGGATCCTGTGTCTTAGCGCAGCATGGCGTTAGGAAGGAGCAGGGGTTGTGGACCGCTGCCCACTCTATATGGAAATGAACCGTGTCAGATGCAGGGAATGTCGGGCTCCGGTCGTATGTCTTCTGGAATCGCCCATGGGATTACAGGTCTGTTTAGCATTCTGTTCTGACGTAGGGGAGGGAGAGAGAGAGAGAGAGAAGGGGGGGGGGGGGATGGTGGAGGGGAAGGGGGTGGAAGGAGGATGGGAGTGGAGAAATGAGAGGGGAAGAATGGAGGGAGAGGGGTGGAGGGAGCAGAGCGAAGAGAGGCAGGGAGGAAATCGAGAGCAAGAAATCAATAGTTCTTTAACCAGGGTAAGCAGAAAATCACAACTATGCAAATTGTTTCACCCAGTCCTGACTTAAAGAGAGAGAGAGAGAGAGAGAGAGAGAGAGAGAGAGAGAGAGAGAGAGAGAGAGAGAGAAGACAGACAGACAGACAGACAGAGAGGGAGACAGACAGACAGTGACAGAGACAGAGAGGGACAGAGAACAAGAGAGAAAGAGAAATGGGGAGGATGGAGGGAGAACAGACGTGGAGAAAGAAGGGTTGAAGAATAGAGGGGAGGGGAGGGGAGAGAGAGGGGGGAGGGGGGAGAGAGAGAGGAGATGGAGAGAAAGCAATTGTCATTTAACCAAGATGATTTGAAAATCATAAACATCTAAATCACTTCTCGCAGCCGTGAGAGAGAGTGAGAGAGAGACAGCGAGAGAACGAGAGAGAGAGAGAGAGAGAGAGAGAGAGAGAGAGAGAGAGAGAGAGAGAGAGAGAGAGAGACGTTTGACACATTTTATTGTGATTACCAAAAGAGGTCTTTTGACAAGGGGGAGAGGGTAACAGAACAATAACATTTCCCTCTTCCTCTCCTGCAAACAAATAGTACATATTCATTCCCAGTGTGTATCAAATCAAAGGTTAACAAAAACAAAATTGTAACATTTCCTTATGTCCTCACGCACAGGGGTAATGCATTAAGGTTAAAAAGAAGAGAGAGAGAGAGAGAGAGAGAGAGAGAGAGAGAGAGAGAGAGAGAGAGAGAGAGAGAGAGAGAGAGTTGTACACCGATCTTTTTTTCCCCAGTTCTTTAATACGTTTCTTCACTCTCTTTGACTGGGTCGTCTTTTACGGAATCGAGGCCGTCAATACTGAGACAGGATAAATGACCATTGTCAGGATGACATCTTCGATCACGCCATTCCAGTGAATTGGCCGATCATTTCTTTTCATCATCATCATCATCATCATCATCATCATCATCATCATCACCACCACCATGATCATCATCATTATCATTGTATTCTTCTTCTTCTTCTTCTTCTTCTTCTTTCGTCGTCGTCGTCGTCGTTGTCGTCGTCGACGTTTCCTTCTTCTGTCGCTCCTTTCTTTTTCTCTATCTTTCACATTGTTTAACTTTTATCGTACTTTTTATCTTCTTTGTCGTTTTCTCCGTGTTCTTTCCTTTCTTCTTATCCTTCTCGTCGTCGTCATTGTCGTCGTCGTCATCATCATCATGATCATCAGTCAATCAATTAATCAATATCAATCATCAATCGATCATTATTGATCATCATCAGTCTTTTCTTCTTCTTCTGCGTCTTCTACGTCTTCTTCTTCTTGGCGCCTTTCTTTTTCCTCCACCTTCCATATTCTTTACCTTTCATCCTCCTCCTCCTTATCCTATTTCTCGTTTCCTTCGTGTTCCTTTATCCATTCTTACCCTTCCAATTCTCCATTTTCTCTAACATCTCCTCCTCCTCCTCCCCTCTTCATGCTTCTGCTCCCTTTTCTTTTCTTTTTTTTCCTTCTTATTCTGTCATTCGGTTCTCTTCTGTTCCTCCCACTCTCAGCCCCAAACTCGCAGAGTATTCCCATTCGGCGGGCATTCAGGCTTGGAAGACAGAGACGGAGCGACAGATGATGACCACGAGGACGCGTTCTCTCTCGGTACTCTAGCGGCGGGCCCCTTGGGCCGTAACAAGAGTCTTGGCCTTTCTGGAGTGTGGCGCGAGAACGGACGTCTTGCGTGATGTTTCGTGGGAGGACGAAGGAGAGCTGAGGGTAAAACACTGGCCATTGAAGGCTGGAGCAGTGGTAGCGGTAGGAGGTCGGGAGAGGGGCTCTGAAAATTTGTAGGGAGAGTGGAGATGTGGTAATTGACGAGGCGGAGCACGCGCGCGCGCGCACGCGCGCACACACACACACACACACATACACACACACACACACATATACCACACCACACTTCACACACATAGGCAGGCACGCACGCACGTAATCACGCACGCACGCACGTACACACGCATGCACACACACACGCACGCGCGCGCGCACGCACGCACACACACATACATACATACACAGAGAGAGAGAGAGAGAGAGAGGAGAGAGAGAGAGAAAGAGAGAGAGAGAGAGAGAGAGAGAGAGAGAGAGAGAGAGAGAGAGAGAGACAGACAGACAGACAGACAGACAGACAGGCAAGGCAGACAGACTTTAAACGCCTGTTCTGTCCGTCTGGTTCGCTCTGAGTACATGTATTGTTTCTCGTGTTTTGATCGCCTCTATCCTCCCCCGGGTATGTCCCTCCCGTCCTTTCCCCAACGCCTCCTGCTTGCTTACATCTCCTCAGTTTTCCTCCTCTTACCCCGTGGTCGTGCTTAACATACAATAGGCGATACTCATCTCGGTCTGTCTGTCTATCTGTCTGTCTCTGTCTCTCTCTCCTGTCTCCTCCCCCAATCTCTTTCCTACTCTCCCACATCTCTCTCTCTCTCTCTCTCTCTCTCTCTCTCTCTCTCTCTCTCTCTCTCTCTCTCTGTCTCTCCGAAAGAAAGAGAGAGAAAAAGAAAAAAGAGGGAAAAGAAAAAAGGAAAAAAAAAGGAAAAAAGAAAAAAAAACATCCGAATCTCTCTCTCTCTCTCTCTCTCTCTCTCTCTCTCCTCTCTCTCTCTCTCTCTCTCTCTCTCTCATCTTCCTTCCAAAAAAAAATCGAATTCAGTAACGTCTTCAAGGCATAATTCAGGCTATTCATTTCGGTGTCACGCATCCCCCATCCATCCCTAAATACCATCTTCTCCTACACGAGAATAGCATGTTTCTTGTTGGATACATTCGCGTCAGTGGGAGTACTTCAATAGTTTTATTTTCTAGTGTACAGTTTCATCCATCCCCCCCCCCCCCCCCCCCCCCCCCCCCTCCCCGCTACCTTTCTCTCTCCCTCACTCCTTTTATCCCCATCAGATGGCTGAACATAGATTGCCTCATAAAGCGTATAAAATGCTGTTAGAACTAGATAATAGAGGCAAGATGAACTGGGTGTCGCATGTTAGAATGAAATTATACGAATATGGTTTTGGGTATGTGTGGCTTAACCAAGGTGTCGGAGATGTGAACAACTTTGTCCGTACGTCTAAAGAAAGACTTATTGATTGTAGATGGCAAGACTGGAATTTCCATGTTCAAAATAGTAACAGGTTTAGTTTTTATAGAACATTTAATGATCTGCATTCTCTCCCAATGTACATGTCAATGCGTATGGACAGGCACCTGAAGTTTATAATGACTAAGTTTAGAACTGGAGTGTCTGATATTTTTGTTCATCATTATCGTTATAAACAAATCAATAACTCTGATCTGCTATGTCCATTATGTCGACAGTCAAGAGAAGATGAAGTGCATTTTGCATTAACCTGTCCAGAATTACAAGATTTAAGAGAAAAATTCATTCCACGGAAATTTTACACAAGAGCTTGCCTGTTCAGGCTTGTCTTGTTAATGACATCTAAGAATGAAAGCATTGTAATTACAACAGTTTGCTGTTTATCTGTATAAAGCTTTCAAAAGGCGAAGCGTTTTTGTAATGTAATTATCATATTGAATCTGGTGATGCTGCTTTATTGTGTCTCATGTAGATCCCCCTTCTGAGGGGCCAAGGCCTATAAGAATAAAACATCTGAATCTGAATCCTTTTATCCCCGCTTCCCATCTATGCAAACACATACGCAGACACGGACACATATACATAGATACACAGGGACGTAGACACGAGTACGCAGACACACACGCGCGCAAACACACACGCAAACACACACACACACACACACACACACACACACACACACACACACACACACACACACACACACACACACACACACACACACCAAAGCCCCAGCAGTCTGGGAACAATCTACATTTCATTCTCAGACACTGCACTCTGGTTTTTTCCCTTCATTAAAGTTTCAACTCTAAACCATTATTTCAAAAGAATATGATCATCTCAGTGCCACTGGCGCTTCCGTGAAATGTGAATGCTTGTGTTGGATGAATGTACACAGTGCGTGCGTGCGTGCGTGCGCGCGCGTGCGCGCGCGCGCGTGGTGTGTGTATTGCTATGTGATATTAGAAGAGTTTTGTATTTTGGACCTCATTTTACCTGCCTGCATTTTTGTATTGTTGAATAACTGTCTCCATATTTTCGTTTTTCATTTTTATAGATAAGTTTTGATCATTTAAATTTATCTTACTTTTGTAAACACTATGAGCAGAATGCATTGATGATGAGATGATGATGATATGATGATGATGATGATGATGATGGTGTTGATGATGATGATGATGATGACGATGATGATGATGATGATGACGATGATGATGATTATGATGATGATGATTATCATCATCATCATCATCGTCATAATTATTAATGTGGGTACGTGCTCATACTGGAGAGAGCGACTCGAATGTAACACAGTGGAACCTGTGGTGACCAGAAAATGTAGCCCTACACAGTGCATTGCTACACAATGCAATATTACACACACAACACACACCACACACACACACACACACACACACACACACACACACACACACACACACACACAAAGTACACAGTACTGCTCGGTATGATTCACTCAATACCACTTTACAATTCGATGTGAAGCAGTATATTACTCTGCACCACAATGGAATGCAACACAGTGCAGTACTGTTCAACCCAATACCATGTAGTGGTAACCGGTAAAGTGTCCAATATTATACTGTACTACACGCTACTACTCGATATAATTCCCATTTCAACACAATGCAATATGGCACATTACCACTATTTAACTAAACATTGCCACACGATGTAGTTGAATGCTATATTACACATTGCGATATAATAGATGACTACAACATAAAAGGCAATCCGAAACAGTGCTAAACACAAGATCAAGCGATACAATTCAGTACAATGCGTTGCAGTAGTTTGCAGTGCAATGGGCAGAAGCGGATTGTAGTACAAGCAACTGTACATCATACAATGATACACGATGCAATACAATGAAGCAACACAGTACAATACAACACAACACAGTACAAGACAGTATAATACAGTATAATCCAACACAACACAATGCAAGACAATACAACACAGTACAGTAGGCCTACAATCCAACACAATACATCACAACATACTATACTGTCACACAACGCAGTGCAACAGAAAGCACCACAACAAGACACAACATGTGCATCACAGCACATGACGAAACAAGTCTCGTGCCGTCAGAATGACGTCTCCATTCATTTCATCACCTGGGCCCCGTGCACTCTGCAAAAACAATCACTGGGAATACAATACAACATCGGGGAACCTGCATCTTGCCACTTTGATGTCTCCTGTCTGACAGGTCTGTGTTGGCCTGTTGTGTGTGCGCGCGCGCGCGCGCACGCACGCACGCACGCACGCACGCACGCACGCATGCACGCACGCACGCACGCACACCCACACATACACACAAACACACATACTCAGACACAGACACAAGCACACACACAGACTCTCTCTGTCTCTGTCTCTCTTACTCTCTCTCTTCTTTTTTCAAATTTCATTGCGGAACCAAACAACATAAGAAACAAAAGAATACCATCTGATCGACACTAATTAAGAAAACCAGGCACTGTCAACCAAGGAATGAATTAACAATAACTGGAAATTGATTGGGGTGAAAAAAGCAAAACCTGGGAAGATAAACCGAATTGCGAGAAATCTACATTAGTGATGAACGTACAAATTTGAAAATGATTATAGATGGATGGTAGGGTTTGGCATTTATCATCGCTTTTCGTGTGTGAGTGCATCCATGGATGTTAAATGTTACCCCCAAAATGGTTTATGGTATACATAGTTATTTGAGTGTGTGTGTGCGTGTGTGTGTGTGTGTGTTCACGAAACTATTTTATGGAGTTATAATTCCTGATTTTCCACTCGTTGTTAGGTTGTGAATTGTCTGTTTTGGCACTAGGGCTGTAAAAAGCTTATGCCAATAAAAACAATGTCTGTTTTGGCACTGGGCTGTAAAAAGCTTATACCAATAAAAACAATGTCTGTTTTGGCACTAGGGCTGTAAAAAGCTTATACCAATAAAAACAATGTCTGTTTTGGCACTAGGGCTGTAAAAAGTTTATGCCAATAAAAACAATGTCAGTGTCAGTGTCTCTCTCTCTCTCTCTCGCACTGTTTACGCACATGACACAAGCATCAAGTTTCAGGGAACATGAGAAGGTTGATCAAATTCTTTTAAAGTTGGTTGAATTAGAATATCTGAAAATGAATGGATTTTTTCCAGACTGCTGGGGGTCTGTTGTAGAAGGTTTTTCACTGCAGATTTTTTTTCCTTTTTTTCATGTTTTTGAAAGAGGGAATTTTCAAGTCTTGTGTCGGAGGTAAAGGTGAGTTGACGAGGAGCATAGATGTTGAAAAGTTCAAAAAGGTAGTCAGATACTGTTTCAGAGATGGTAGGCAAAGTCAAAGTTGAAAGTTTATCATTATTTACAGTCAACGTTGAAAGTTTACCATCTATTCTGTCAAATATGGAGCCAGCAGAGAAAGTGAAGTAGTTGAGACACCTGTTCGAACTGCCAACGACTGAAAATGATATGAGCAGCATTGTTGTGCTTTTTCTAAGGCCTGTAAAGTAGATTCTTTCGGATACCAGTAAAAAGGGGATTACGATAATCTGTTCTGGGAATGATTTAGGCGCACACCAGAGTCTTAGGTGCTTCAGCAGAGAAAAGGTAGTGAAAATAAATATTGCTGCGTAGTCAATGGTAGACTGCACTGCGGATATTGTAAAGGTGGTTTTTGGACGTTAAGCATGTGTCCAAAGTGACCTCAAGTGAGCGAACAGACGATGAAAAGAGGAACTATTTATCGCAACTGCTCTGTGAAGGATTCATGTAGGTAAAGGACAGGCAAAGTAATAGTTCAGTTTTGTCGCCTTAAGCTATCGTCTGGTTTGAGTCATTCCCCTTATAAGAGGTCAGAGATGCGCTTCTGTGTCTAACATACCAGTCCCTTGATTTCTGTGACAATAGCTGGCTTCTAAAGTGGAACTCTAATGCCGCGGATACAAAGTCGAACTCAGGGGTAGCGAATAACACAAATAGAACGGGTCTTATGAAAGAGCCCTAGGGAAAACCATATGACAGAGATGACCTAGAATCTGATCCATTTACGCAGAGAGTCTGGGAATGGTCAGTCAGATAGGAAGAAGGCAAGCACATAGTTGTGCCAGAAATACCAAAGTCTTTGTGGACGGACAGAACGTCACTCGCATCAAATGCTGCTGAATGGTCGAGTACAGACAGGATGGAGATTTTTATTGTCGTCCAATCCAGTCAGCAAATCATCTATAATAGGTATGATTGGTAAGGACTGAGAAGAATGTTTTGTTCAAGGTGTACTAGCAGCTGTGAAAGAATGATTTTTTTTTCTTCAGTTACCTTGGGCGAAAAGACGAGCTGGAGATAGGTCAGTAGTTTGTCAGACAATTTGGGTCAAGTTAGGGTTTCCATATGGTTTCATCATTGAAGCTTTGAAAACATGAAGAAAAGAGCCAGAAGAAAAGTATTCATTCATGACATGAGGTTTGAGGGCGGTGAAGAGTCAAGATGGTAGTAGAGGAACCAGTTCAGACGTTCAAGGAGAAACACAAGGGACAAATTTTGATGAACTTCTCAGAAATGGGGTGAAAACGTAGAGCTGGCTCCGCGTAAGTTCGGTCAGTGATAGGAAATGGTGGGGCAACAGCCAAGCATTGATTACATTTTGTTTGAGAAATAGTACGCGAACATTTGAGGAAGCTCTTCTCTCTCTGTGTGACTTCCTACGGTGACTGTCACCCCTTTCTCTCTCTCTTCTCTTACATCCTACTGTGACTTTCATCCTTCCTCTCTGTCTCTCACTCTCTCTTCTCTTACATCCTACTGTGACTTTCATCCTTTCTCTCTGTCTCTCTCACTCTCTCTCTCTCTCTCTCTCTCTTCTCTTACATCCTACTGTGACTTTCATCCCTCTCTCTCTCTTCTCTGGCTTCCTACGGCGACTTCAATCCCCTTCTGTCTGTGCGTGCGTGCGTGCGTGCGTGCGTG
>CM031606.1:35109275-35113019 GCA_018398815.1 Conus ventricosus
TCGTTCCTGTACCCCCCCCCCCCCCTCCAAAAAAACAAACCCCCCCCCCCCCCAAGCTAATCTTGACCTTTTGTGAGAGAATATTCAAATATTTAGTATTGTATAAGCGGGAATATTAAATGTTCAAAGGCAAGAGAACAGAGCTACATATCTGTGTTTCATTCTCAGTGGGCACTTTGTCATAGCGGTCAGTTCTTGGCAGTGCCACTACACCTGTCACATTTGCAAGAATGCACAGCGAAGTCACAGGGGCCTTGAGCTGAATGGCCATAGCGTCTGCCCTTGAAGCTGACGGTCGTGAGTTCGAACCACCGACGGAGTCCCCGCTACAGCTGTTAACCCAGCACTAATGGGTGTTTGATTTAACTCAGCAATAATGGGTGTTTGATTTAACTCAGCAATAATGGGTGTTTGATTTAACTCAGCAATAATGGGTTCTGATTTAACACAGCACTAATAGGTGTTTGATTTAACCCAGCACTCATGGGTATCCGATTTAACCCAACAATAATGGGTAATTGATTTAACCCAGCACTTATGGGTATTTGAATTAACCCAGCAATAATGGGATTTGATTTAACCCAGCAATAATGGGTATTTGATTTAACCCAGCACTGATGGGTGTTTGATTTAACCCAGCAATAACGGGTATTTCATTAAACCAGCACTAATGGGTGTTTGATTTAACCCAGCAATAATGGGTATTTGATTTAACCAGCACTAGTAGGTATTTGATTTAACCCAGCACTAATGGGTATTTGGTTTAACCCAGCACTAATGGGTATTTGATTTAATCCAACACTAATGGGTATTTGGTTTAACCCAGCAATAATACATATTTGATTCAGTTCAGGGAAGGTTAAGGCCGCGGTAGGACTGAAAGAGACGGGTTCCGTCTTCTACAATACTGTGATGTGCGGTTCCTTGCCCCCTCAGGCCATTGGCTATGAACCTTTAACCTTTGTTCGACAGATAAGTCAGATACATATCAAAACGAACTCAAGATGTGCTGTATTCATACATATACTTATAACTCTATATCAATATATAACATATATACATATGCATCTCGCTCTCTGTCTCTCTCTCTCTCTAACAAGTGTTCGTAAGAGAGAGAGAGAGAGAGAGAGGAGAGAGAGAGAGAGAGGGGAGAGAGAGAAGAGAGAGAGAGAGAGAGAGAGAGAGAGAGATATGCTCGTAAGGGTGTACGCACTACAAATTTGAACATATGCGTCTGTACGAACAAAGAAATGGACAGAAAGAAAGAGACCCCCCCCCCCCTCTCTCTCTCTCTCCCTCAAAAAAGAGATACAGAAAGAAAAATCCACAATTTTATGAGGACCATCATTCTCTCTCCCTGTCTTAATCTCTTTGTATAACCAACCATTCGCTACAACAACAGAGCAGGGGAAAAAACACCTCTAGCCGCTCTCATAATTCGCTGTTTTCAGCCCCCCTCCCTTAGCAGCACCAGCATCCCACATGCGGCGGAAGCGCGCGATCAGCGAGCTCAATGAAGCAGACAAATTAATACACCAACGTCAAGCCACGAGGATACAGTAACGCCAAGAGACACAGGAATCGACCTACCTCTCCGGAAGGTCTGTAATTAGTACGTTGGGGTCTGGAATGGGTGGTGGGGGAAGAAGTGGGGGGGGGGGGGGGTGATGGGGGGGGGGGGAGGGGGAAGGGGGGGGGGAGGGAAGGACGAGGATGGGGGGAGGTTCTGGAAGGAAATGTTTTATCCTCTAAGGGCAACCTCTTCATATTTGGATCGCCAGAAAGAGCGTCGTTTTCTCGGTCGACATCGATCCAATCGGAAATGTCTGTTGATGTCATCATTCAATTACTGGAACTCCCCCCTCCCCAGCCCCGTGTCTCCTCCCTCTCGCCGCTATTCCTCAACCCCACCCCATCCGTCATGAGTTAGAGTCTCTGATGAGATAAGATCGGCAACCATGTTGGTCGATCGACCGAATTTTGAAAAAAAAATCTAATTGTACGCTTTATTTACACAACGCTAAGGGGGGGGGGGGGGGGGGGGGGGGGGAGAAGAAAGGGGTATGTGTTAAAATAGGAAATTCAGTGAGTTCCAGAAACTGTTAAAGTATTGGGGGGGGGGGGGGGGGGAGGGAGAGGAGAGAGAGAGAGAGAGAGAGGAGGAGAGGAGAGGGGGGGGGGGGGTTCTGCCTGTAAGGGGGAAAACGACCAGTCTAAAGGATGGCCACGCTCATGGCACCCCTTAAGATTGGCCACCTACTCTTTACAGCCTATGATTTCTGCATTGATATAAGAGTCTCAAGGTATGTATTGTGCACTGACTGATGGACATGCTGACTGATACACGGACTGCAAAAGATTAGAATGTGAATCACTTAGATACTCACGGTTCGTGAATGTTTTCCTTTGATGAAAACAAACAGATTTTATCCTCCATTCCCATTGAAGACACTGACGCCACTTTACACACAATGTGCGTAGTGACGTCATCCAGAAGCCGACGTTACTTTGTTGAAATGAATTCGCTGACGGTCTCTTGATGTCTGTCATGGGGTAAAACGAACAGAAGACAAGTAGATAGGGGGTATACGAAACCTTAACCAGCGAATGTGGACACAGCCCAGGTAAAATTGAATACTCTGCTACGAATGGCCACAAATCTGTATTGCATAATTCGTCTATCTCACATATATAACGAAAGACAATAAAGTTACTCTGTACGGGCCATTAATAATTCATAGTTCAAGCACCTTGGCAGAGCCAGATGAATGCAAGACAAGTTACAATCCCCACGACGTTAAAAGCTGAAAAATGAAATGCTCCTCAATGACCCGTGTGCACGTGCAACACCCATCGGCAGACGGATACACTCTGTAAAAGCTGTGATTTCCTTTCTTGCTGATTACTTGAGTAATAGATTAGATTCCACCCTTACACCTTGAACTGAGACGAACACGCACATGCGTTGGTTGTTTAGTTGGGGTTATCTTTGATAGGATCTTACTAGATATTGAATAATAATCTGTGGTGGCCGCGTTTAAACAACACAATACAATAAGTCACAGAGTATGACAGGTTTTAGCGGATCATGGCTCGACATTGATTTATTTCAGCTTGGCGTTTTGCTGGAACTGGCTTTAAAAAAATATCAAAATGAAGTTTTATATAAAGGGAAAACGCTGTTGCATTTTCACGTAGTCAGCATTTTTAAACAGAGAGATTACCCGGTTCAAGAAATATCATCGACAAAGTTTCTGAACGAAGGCGATTCGGTTGTTGCAAATCCGTTACGTTAAAAGACATCGCATAACGTTTTACTTTTACTCATTTCAGTGCAACTCGAAGTTGTTAGTAGCTGATTTCACAGAGGTGATTCAGAGGAGAACTAGAAACAGCTACTGGGTCATTCTCCGAGGTGGAATGTATGCAAGGAATGGGACCGGACGCAAGTATAAGCACTCACCCCAGCTGTTCGAGTAATCTCAGCTTCCGCAGAATCGTCCCGTTCCCTGCCGGGCAGACTCCGCTGCTCTTTAAACCTCAGACAACACTCGTTGGCACCGCGGCACCAACGTGCAGGATTGAACCAAACTACGCCCATATTCAGGGACTCAGCTCCCAATCTGCAACTTGGGGCGTTCAGGAAGAGGGTAGGCAAGCACCACACGTTTCACAGCAATTCAATTAAGACGGAACATCAGCCAGCAGGCCACTCACGTGGGGAGGGGCCAAACCGCATCATAG
>CM031606.1:35113119-35149298 GCA_018398815.1 Conus ventricosus
GATCAACTTGCGATAATTTATGCACGCATCTTTAGAACGAATGCTCATGAGCTAAGCGCGAGTATACACAATGTTGTCACCACAAACCTGCACACAACGGGCTGAGGATCAGCGGGTGAATATTAAAGGAGGGGGGGGGGGGGGGGTGCAGAGAAGGCCAGGTGCCCCTGTGTCGAGTGAGAGAGAAGGGGGGAGGGGGGGTGAAGAGAGGGGCAACATGCAATGGGCGGTAAACTTTCTGCTGTGTCACGCCCTACACTAAAGCGTGATGGGGAAAGGGGAGGGTAGTAAGGGAGGAAGGTGGATTGAGAATGGCGATGCGTTCGCGTGCATGGTGACGCAATTTTCTTTTCCATGCGATACTTTCGCTACATCAAGGGGGGGGGGGGGGGGGGGGGGGGGGGGGCGGGGAATTTGGGCATAGATTTGAAATAATTTGTTTTTTGGGGATTGTCATGTTACAAAAGGGGCTTGGGCCTGAACGGGGATTGTAAAGCGTTTCGTCAAAAAGATAAGGGGGCAAATGTGTAACTTGACCCAACCATTTTCCCCAAGAGAATATAAATACCAATCCAAAACTCACTTTCCCCCAAAACAATTTTTCGGGCAAAGTGCCCGGGATTGGTATTTATATTTCTCTGACAAGAAATTTCAAAAACCAAAAAAAAATACGTTTTTTTTTAAAAAAAAACTACTGTGTGGGGTTACCCGTTTTTAAAAACTAATTTACTAAATTTTTCAGATTTTTAAATTTTTGTTTAATCCTGATCATTTTTAACATCGTCTCAAATGCTCTCTGTAAACGACAACAAAATAGATGGGAAATCCCACCTAATTGCTTTTGGTGACATTTTCGGGGTCTGATTCATGATAATTCGGGGTTTCGAAAATTGTGCAGGGCGTATCGGTGGACAGCGGTCCGCGGCTTGAAAATCCTTTAATTATCTGCCTGCCCCCACCTAAGGGGGGCTGGCAACGCGACCAGGCCGGTTAACTTGAAACTTATGGGGAAAAGAAAAAAAACTTTCTCAAAACGCGAAGGCTACACAGCTAGCCAGGGTTTCCCAAAATGGGCGGAGGGCTTTTCACGGGAACAACTTCTTGCTATGCCCAAATGTGTTAAAACAACTGTTGGGGATTTTTTAAAAAAAAAAAAATCAGGCGAGCCCCCTAACTAAGAGAATATTCTTTTTTGGAAGGTGGGAAAAAAAAAAAAAACGAAAACCCTCTACTGATAAACTACACAACCCTTTGAAAGCTTTTTGATTCAAGACAAATTTTTGCTGATATATTTGAAAAGATGTTGAAAACTTTGTAGCTTTTGCCTTTTGAAAAAAATTTTTCATTTCTAAAAAATGGCGCTTTTTTTATTCAAAAAGCTAAGTTCGTGACGGGTTTACTACCTGGCAATAAAGCCGCCAAAAACGCAAACTCCGCCAATGCTGGTTCTAAGCCGGTGAAAAAGAGGAGAGTTAAACCTTTGTGAAACTCTTTTTGAAAAGGGGGGCCCTAGCACTGTTCCTAGTAACTTGTTTCAAACTGCACTTTTAACGAGGTAAAACCCAAACCTGCTCTGGAAAAATGTTTGGATCTGAACGGTATCTAAAAATAGTTTAAAATTACAGTGGGGCTCTCCCCCTGGAGAGGTTAAAGGCCACTGGAAGACTTTTTTTTCCAGCGCACGGTCAAAGGTTATCAGCAGAAAAAAGGGAGAGGGCACCCGTGTTTTGGTGCGAAGGGCGACCATAGATCCCAAATCATCGGTTCTATTTCACCTTGGGGGAAGAACTGGCGCCCACCTGTCGCCCCAAAAAGTGTCTGTATTTCCCCTTTTTTTGGCAACCTTCCATTTTAAAACATTTGAGCCTTCACCCCAAGTCACCCCAAGTCACCCTCACCCAAGTCCTTAATTAATTCTTGATAAGACCCCAAGTTTTTAAATTAAAATTTTAAAATCAAGTCACCCCAATTTTCTTAATTAAGTTTTAAATTTAAGTTTTTAAATTAAGCCCTCAAGTTTTAATAAGTTCTTGTCAAGTCACCTCAATTCTTACCAAGTCACTCAAGACTGTAATTATTATCCTTTAAGTAAAACCAAGTTCTTATTAAAGTTATTTTTAAAAATTATAAAAAAAACAATACAATCTTTTTTTTGTCTTAAATGTAGTGCCTAATATAGTACCCCCCGCCCAAAAACGGCACGCTGGGGATTTTTTGCTCAGCGCCTTGCGCAAGATGGGGTCAGCTAACTTAATGAAGTTCTTAATCCTAACAACCGATTGTTTTACAATTCTGGTTTGGAAATGTTTTTTATAGCCCCATGTCTTTATTTATTGACCCCATCATTTTAAAAAAAAATAATCCGTTTTTGATCTTTTTTTTATAAAAAATTTTAAAAATAAGTTTTAAAAATTATTGCATTTGAAATGGATAAATGATCTTTTGTTTTTGGTGGTTTCTGGATGCTTTGTCTTCTGTATTTGTGGTTCAATTTTTTTACGCTTTTGTTTTCCCCAGCGTTGTTTATATTTTTTAACTTTAATAACCCCCCCAGCACGCAAGGGCGCTAAAATGACAACATTTTAAATTTTCAACCCATGAAATTTGGTGCTGTGGGCCCTTTGAATAAAATTTGTTCTTGTTCGGGAGTTTTTTCATTGAATAAATTTTTTGGCTTTGGCGGTTTTTTATTTTTTTCATGATGAGTTATATTCTGGTTGTAACTTTAATTTTTTTGTCTTTCCCCACTTGCAATTTTTTTCCTGCTTAACCCCCCGGGATGAGGATTCTTTTCACTGGTACTTCTCCACTGTTTCGTGTTTTCTGATTCTGCTGTTTTTTGGTTTGGGTCATTTTAAAGGGGGAAAAAAAATTATATGTTAAAAGTAAAAAAACCCATGTTACGGCGAAAACAAATTTTCCGAATCTGTAAAAATAGATCACAGCTTAGAGACTCTAATGACTTTGTTAAAACTGGATCCTGTGTTAAATCATACAAAAAGCTTTTCAGAATCAATGGAAGCAAATCTCTAATATTTAATGTAAAAACTAAGAACCGTTCCCCAAACTTTTTCCCTTTCGACCTAGTTGCGCTTATACCTGTTTTATACTTTAAATGCGTGGGGAATCTTTAAAATTTTGGTTCATGTGAACACCGAGGAACTGTTTTGTTTTTCCACATGCTGCCAAAAATCAGCCTTTTTTTTGGGAAATAGCTTGGCATCAATTGATCATTTGTAACAAAAGTTCGGGAAAGGGTTTGGGGAATCATGGGTTTTTCATGTTTTTTTTTAATTATAATTTTTTTTTTTTAAATGGCACAAAAAAAAACTGTCCCCAACCCCTTGTATCCATTCGCTGTTTTTGGGGGCCCTAAGGTGGATACAAAAAGCTTGGAAAAACCCTTTAAAAATAAACCAGCAGATCTTGGAATAACTTTGGGGGATTTGGCAAAGCGATTGCATTATTACGCTTCGTTTGCTACGAAAGATTTTTTATTTTAAGAAGGAATTTTTCCCCAGAAAATATAAATATTAAAATAAAAAACATTTTAAAAAGGTTTTCATCTTTAATAAAAAGGGGCGGCGTTTGGGGTGAATGCGCTTGCTTTTACAAAAGTAATTCGCTTTTTAGTAAATACTTTTATACGGGGGGGAAACAAGAATAACAAAGCTGTGGAGCAACTACTGCAGCACAAGATCATATAAAGAGAGAATTGAGCAGAAATTTTCTTTAACACAAACGAAAAAACGGGGACACAGCTTAAAATTTAAAGAGTTGATAAGCGAAAAAAGAATATTATCTTGTAAGGGGGAAGCCAATTGAGACATTGCCCCCCAAAATTAAAGGATTTTTATCATCCATCAAAAAAACAAAAGGCAAGAAATGGTTTATTGTCTTTGGGTGACCGTCAGTTTTTTTAAATTGCGCTAATTTTGGGTGAATAAAAAATAACAAATCTATTTTTCCCCAAAAGGATTTTGGAAGGAAAAAACGCAATCAAAAACAAAGCCAAGCAGCGGGAGTGTGAAAAAAAGCAAAGGAATGGTTATCTAACAACGTTTTGGCAAAATTTATTTATGCACCAAAACGAATACGAGACCACCTTTGGAATAAAAAACAAAACGACCCCCATCAAAGGGACCTTCTAATTTCCCCTGATACGATTAGACGAAAAGATTTAAGTACCACTCACAGTTTTGACATACTTAAGATACAAAGTCAAACCATTAACACAAAAAGGTGCTTCTGCTGTTGCGTTTGCCAAAACAACTGATATACCAAGACCCGCAAACTTATCTGCATGTTTAGTCGATATGGAAAAAAATTTAAAAGGCCCCATGAATCAATTTTGTTAAACAAGAGTTACCATTAAAAAGGATTCGGGGTTCACAGATCACAGGCTTTGGGTTTAAAACTTTAACAAAAATAGGAAAGCTTTTTCCCACCTTCACAGAGAGGATTTCCAATTTCTCGCCAACACAGAATGGGTTAGAAGAATTCCCCGGGTTTTTAGTGCATGAATAAAGAAGAATTTAAATTTAAAGGGGCTAAAGCCAGCAAGCAAAAAAAACAAACAAAAAATGTTGTTGAAGACTCCAGTACACCCCGCAAACAATTTCCATTTTGGGTTGAAAATAAGGACCTTTTTTGCCGGGAGAAGCAGAAGGGGACACTCGCTTCAGGGGCAACCGATCCGTTTGGATGTTGATCCCTATGAAATAAAAAAAATTGTAAAGATGAATCCCCCCGTGTATTTTTTAGAGAAACGACACAACAAAACAACCGCTCCTCAAAAAATCTTTTGGAAGGAGGAAAAGCAGATAAACCCAAGCACAGTTCCCCTTTAATTAATTTTTGTAAAAATATTTGGTTTTTTAAATGGAAGCTCAAAGGAAAACGCAGAAATGATACAAAGAATGATAAAAGAAAAGCCTTGGAATTGATGCGGGAATCATATGTTTGAGCTGCTATTTGTGCAACTTTTTCGGGACTCATCACACAGGGGACTGCATCCAACGCCCACAACCCAAAATCCTAAATTTTTACTATCAAAAAAGGGAAAAAAATATCTTGAATAAAAAAAAAAATTCGAGCGCATCAAGCAAACATGAGAAAAATTTTGAAAGAATTGGAGGTTTATATGATTGTTTTATGATAAAGTTGATGAAAAAAATGGGGCCCGAAAATAAAACCAAAGAAGATTTTAATTATGCCTTTCAATGCCCGATTGCATATGAAAACTCTGGATTAAAAATACTGTTTTGTTTTTTTTGTTCTATTAATGACTTTTGTTTACAACGTTGTGTTGATTTATTAGATTTGATCGTAGTTTTTTCGTTTTAGTGAAAAGTAGTTTTTTGAACATGGTTCTTTGTTTGTCATGCGATATGCTCGACTGCACCAAAACTTGAGTATTCCCTTTGCTTTTTTGATAGTTTTCTCCCTTTGGGTCGAAAATTTTACTTTTTTTCCTTTAAACCCCCAAATCCTTTTCACCTTCCCGATAATTATCTTTATCTTTCCTAAACCTTCTTGTTAGTAATTGAATGCAAAAAAGGGGATCTTTGGTAATCAATGGTTTATTTCCCCCCCGTATGCCCTTTTGTATTCTAATTCCTTCTTTAAGTATTTCAGTAGGGATATCTATAAAAAAAATTTTTGTATCTTGTAAAGATCTGGATCTGGGTCGGGGTTTTTAAATAGTCAAAAAGAAAATTTTAAAATCAAAACTTTGATAATTCTAAAACGTAAACCCAATTTAAACAGGGGTTGTCCAATTTGACTTTTTTTTTTTTCATTATTTTGCCCAAAAGGGTATGAAAACTTCTAAAGTCCTGAAATTTGGTTTTGAAAATTAGCTTAATTGCCCCGTTCCTCTGGTGACCAATCTGCTCTTACGTTGTGCGGATTCTCCTTCTTTCCCAAACAGTGTTTTTTTCATCAGCTTGAAAAAAGTCTTTTTCTGAAGCATTGTGGGTTTAGTTTTGGATCGGGTTTTCATGATGCACTTTTTGATCAAAACAATTATCGAGAACAGCTGCCAACTTCAAACCTGTCTTAAATAAAATTGTAAAGTCTGTAAGACAGACTAATTTTTTTTTTCTCGAAAATTTGGGGACAAGTTTAGGCGGTCGTTTTTGCCATCTTTGGGGTTTCTGTGCCAATATATCATTATGCAGGGCAGAGTTCCCGAGGATATTCTAAATCAACTTTCCCGATGTATCCACGCGTTATCTGGGGGTCAAAGCTCAACCACTTTTTTGCCTTTTGAATATTTTTTTCGGATGTCTTCTTTTACATTTTAAAGTTACGAATGGAAGCGATTGCGCCATTGATCCATACAGATTGTTTTCATTTAAAAAACAAAAAATTTTTAGACCTTTTACTTTTGGGTCTAGTCGTCCAAGTATTTTTTGTTTTTACAGTAATGTGCGACGCCATACTAATTCCCCCGCAATCCGTTTTCAAACATCAATCATTGGCAATCAGACAATAAATCAATCTGTACTCCAGTAAATTTAAGAAAGCTCCCCGCTCATCCTGGGCGAAATGTTGCGCGGGATCCAGGCTAAATGTTTCATGCAGGTCTTTTTATAATTTTCAAAAACGTCCCCCCAAAAAACATACATGACCTCAAGATGCATCATTAGTCTCCCCCGTTTTACACTACTTTTTGCCACCATCTTGGCATGCGGGAATCGGGTCGCTGATTTCCCTTTCCTCTAAGGTAAAAAGAACGCGCCTTTTGGGGAAGGTTCTTTTATAAACCTTTGCCAACTGTTCATGTATTCATAAAGGGTGAACCCCCTTTTTAACAAGTGTTTTGGGGCAAAATATTCTTCTGTTTTTGGGGGGGACTTTTAAGGGGCATGCCAGTGCTTAATGAGCCCCTCATTCGCATAGAGTCATAAAAAAAAACTGTTTTTTAAAAATGAAACCATTACTTTTTTTTGATGCTGTGCAAGCAAAGACACCCCAAAGGGTCGGTTTCTGCTTGCATTATAAGGTGAGAGTCAACTCGCAATGTGAAAGAAATAGGCAGCTTCCAGTTTTTTGGTTCAAACTTTGTTGAAGATTGCATTACTGTGTGCTCCTCTGAACTTTTTCCCCTAATGTGACATGGGCTTTACTGTCGGATTGGGGTTTTTCATTTAGACATTAGTTCAAAAAACAAACCAACAAAGTGTGGCTGATTTTTTAAATGTTTTTGGGCTTCGGGCTCATTATGATTTCGATAAGTTTAGATTATTAAAAAAATCATTAGCACTTTTTTCTGCGTTCTAAGAATATTCTGCGCCCGGGCCTTATTTAATTCTGGTGCTGAATGGACGCCATCCGACCTGACAACAATGAAGGCAAATGAACAATTTTTATGATACTCATTAAGACTGTTTTTTTGAAGTTTTTGTGGCGTGGGCCCCTTTATAAGGAACAATGAGCGACCGAAATCTGCGTAAACAACATATGGAGAATTTTGCATCCGTTCCGTTCTTAAAATAACTTTTGACTGGGGGGGGCGTAAATTAGTTCTTTTACGGGCAACTAATAATACAGTGTTTCTTATGTTCACTCGCCCCTTTAACAAGGGGGAATTTTTGAAACATTTTCTACGAATTCTTTTTTGTCCCATCTTTTTAAGTATGCTGCATTAGTTTTCCCCATTTTCTATCAAAGTGTAAGCGGTACCCTGTGGTGAAAAATCAAAGTAAGCAAAATGATTTTTGTTGGATCGCCCAAACGTTGGGGTGTTTTAACACTTTAATGGGCTGTAATTTGTTTCCTTCCCATGTTAAAATTAACAGTTATTGGTTTGTTTTGTTCTTAACTGACAATTTTTATCTACACTAAAAGAAAGGGGAATTCCACAAAATTAGATCATTATGAGGGGATATTGATACCCTTTTTCGTTTTTGCAGACGCGAGAACACACACATGAAACATTTGTTGTTGTATTCTTTATGTTTAGAACTGTTTTTTTTTCAACTAATGCTGGAGGCAGCGGAATGTAAGCCTTGCCTACAATCGGTGTATACTTAGCCTGTTTTAATCTGATCTCTAGGACTTCGCCCTCTGACCAGCCAGAGCCTCTCATTTTGGCTTCTTCAGCGGCCGCATCAAACTGTGTAAGCAGTTGGTCTGCCCAACCGGGGGTTAAGTCATTATGAGAAAGAATAGTCTGTTGTTTAGTTGAGACCCAGATTTCTAGATTTTCTTCATTTATTGTTATATAGTCGATTAAAACAGCTAACATTACTTTAACTGGCGGTTCTATTGTTAGTTTACTTGGAACTTGAGAAATAGCATGAACAACACTTGCCCGTACGCTTGCTGAATCAATAACATCTAGAACTGATATCATTTAAAGCTTTTGTTAAATCTTCTTCCTTTACGCATTGCTTCAAACAATTCGTCTGGACCTTCATATATCTTATCCATGCTGAGTTTCTTTTCTAACTCAAAATATTTATTTAAATTTAAAAAAAAATTAATCAATATCGACGGTCTTTTTGTGCTTGGACTCATAAACTAAAGTGTAAACACCCTTTAGCGTTGTTAATGTGAGCTGTTTAGAGCAGAGTTTAATGTATCGTTTACTTTTTTTAAACATTCCTTTTTTATCTGCTCGGGGTCTGGCTGTTGAGAAAAACTTGCCCTTGCCTTTCTTTGAAGATCAAACTTTTGTCTTTTGTAGTCATCAAAATCGGCCTGTAAACGATTAAATTCTTCATCCGTGATGTTTGAGTCAGCCAGTGCTTTATTTTATAATCAGCTTAAAGGAACTAAGTTTAGCTGTTATTAGTTGAACTATAGCTGTGTGCTTTTGGAGTTTAGTTTTTAATTTTTTGCTAGCAGCACCTACGGCTAATGAACACAGGCCAAGAGTTAAAGACAAACCGCCTAGAGGTGAAGCCGCCGGTGCACCAACACCTGTTGCTAAGAGACCTACACTCGTTCCTGCTGATAGAGCACTTATAGTCGATGCCCCAGTATTAACATAAGTAACAGCATTAAAGGCAGCAGAATACCTTCGTTTGGTTTTGCTGTATTTTGAAAGGGTCCTGCTCTAGTTTTTGTTGCATTTGTGAAAATATTGACTAATCTGAAGGTTTTTTTTCCCAGGGTTTTCAAACTATCCCTTCTTTTGACGACTCTGGTAATTGTAGACGCTTTTGGATAAATATGAACAGACATGCTTTTTTAAAATAAAAAAAAATTTTTAGTATACTACTTCTTTTAAATCTGTTTCTTCAATGTTCAGCTGCGCATCATATAATAAAAACAAATGTACATTAACTGGTTTATCAACATCTTTTTCTTTATCAATTTGAATGTTTATTACGTCTCTAACAGTTCTCCCGCTTCCATGTAACTGATTATCCTCTGTTGACCTTAGGTCAATCCATAAACCGTATTTTGTCGTTAAATAATCATCAAGTCTAACACTGTGAAGATGCAGATCTTTTGACACAAGGTCTGCTTTTGGGACTTCTACACCTCCCACCCCCAAACAATTTTCTTATTTCGTCAAAATGCTGATAAGGTCTAAGCCCGCTAGCATAAATTTGGTTAGGGCTACCCTCAATCGAACATTGTACTTTCGTTAATTTTGGATTAAAAAACTTTTCACTTGCTCTTGCGAATGGTTCTTCATCTTCACACAGCAATAAAATACCTTTGAGCGATCTTGGCTTGGCCATTAAGATTAAAATTCCATATAGCGTCTGCTTTGCTTTTGGGATATGTTGAATGATGATGCACTCTTTCGTAATATATTGCTAATTTTGACTGATATTGTTGCTCAATCAGCCTTGCTAAATTAGGGTTGCTAACAACGTCAAACTCTAACGAGATGTCAGAAATGCTGTACTTTGCTTCGGTGTCTTCAGATAGAATAACACGTTTGTATTCATTAAAAGTTAGCTCATATGACAATCGGTCTTTTAATGCTCCTTGAAATTATGGGGCATGCGCTTTTAACAAACTCAAAATCTAAAGGAATGGAAAAGCGATTTCCAAACGCATAACTTACTGCTTCATGCTTTTTGCCGTCTTTAGCATCTTCAGCGCCTATTCTATGTTTTAGTGCTTCTTTATTTTCGATTCCTTGAATCGCAAGATCAGCCCTTTCATTCGCGGTTAGCCATAGATCAGAATAGGTTAAAAATATGTCTGCATTATGTAAAGAAAATATTTCTTGCCCCTCAAGTTTTATAGAAATTTTCTTAACGATTGCCCGCCCCAGATTCTGTACAACTGTCCTGTTTGGGTCTGTTGTTGAAGCGAGTTCTATTTTGAAAGTAAGTCGTGCAGAGCCTGGCACAATCACTTCAATCCGCTCCTAGGTCTGGAAATTTAACAGTAAGAATTTGATCCGCATCAATAGTAGACGATTATTTGGAACAGTAATATTCCGCTTATTTCCCTTCACACCAAAGGGTTCTTTCAGCCTTCTATGCGGGTCAAGAATCGAGCCATATTGTTGTGACATTTTTTTTTATAAAACAAAATAAAAAAGTTAATTATTTAAAAATATGGCAGGCATTGAAGATGAAGAAAATTATGATTTTGATCCTGGAGACAACATGAGTGAAATGACTCCTTTGATACAGCATCGCTCGGGGCTCTCAGTGCATGATGAATTAGAAGGGGTGCAAAGGCGTGAATTAACAGAAAGTAAGGTCAGATCATTATACCAAAGTTTAGGACTAGAACCTCCCGAAACTATATACCCTGATGATTTTGTACTAAAGATAACCATTTGTATGTAAAAAACGACAAAGGAGAACGTGTTCCGCTTACGCATAAACGAGACCCATCAAGGTTTGTAAGCGTGGATACAATTAGACAAAGGCTCAGTGCAAGCGAGCGAAATCGCCTTAGCTTTACTAAACCAAAATTTAAATAGGGAGGACGTTGCTAAACGTCAAAACATACAACAAGAACTCCCAACAGATAACCAAATGCAAAACATGGAACTTCAAGATTTAAGTCCAACAGCAAATAAAATAATAAATGTAATAGAAGCAAAAACCAGTCTTTCAGAAGAAACAGCATTAAAAACAATTAATGATTCCCCGATACCCACGCAAGAATAGATGCCCTTGGTCGTGCTGTAAGAAACATTAGAGGTGAATTAACAGACAATTTAGCAAGACTGGGTGAAATAGATAAGGAGATAAAAAGAAAAAAGAAAAACTCGTTGAGGCTGATGACGCCAACTTAGGGCTTGGAGTTAAAAAAAAATTTAACCCCAAAGGGGACAAAAGCTCTTGAAAAAAAAGAGCGCAAGACTAAAAGCGGCGTTACTAACCAAGAACAATTTCGAACTCAATGATCAGAATAAGAAAATACCCAAAAAATTTTATAATGAAAACAAAACTAGCAGAAAAAATAAAAACACTTTTTAGAGAGCAAGGATCCATTAGCAAGCGTTATAAGGGCCTTAGGATTTCAATTACACGGGTGTGGCTATTACAGGCGGGGTGGAGGTCAAATCCCAGTGCCCCCCCTCCATCGCCTCCTCGCCCCTGAAAAATCATGGGAAAAAAAAACTTGACACTTGCGGTTTATTAAAAAATTAGCCAGAAAAGCAGGGGACGCTTTGCCGGGTTATGGGGGGGTTTTGTTAGCTGGCTTTTGTCTACTGCAAGCAAAGTGTTGGCTTTATGGCCGAACTTATGGAAAATAGTTCTTTAATAATTGGGTTACTATTTAGTAAGTAAAAGACCAAGTAATCCTGGGGCATTTAAAACCAACAACTAGTCCGGTTTTTTCTATTCATGGTCATTAATTTTTTTGACTTCAACAGTCTTTGGGCTTTTTGGACCTCGGGGGTTTTTATGACTTTAAACTTGGGGGGGCACTTTTTTTTATTGTTGTAATATTTTGGTTCAAATTTACGTCGTTTTTTTTTTTTCCCACCTTTCTGTTCATTCCTGCCCAAGGTTCATTTTGTATTTTTTATTGTACCATCTGGGGTCTGAGGTCAGAAGGCAGCTGTATAAACCATTTTCCCAAAAGCAAGTCTCTTTCGATCTTTCAATTGTAAAACATTTTTGGGGACCTTTTTTTACTTTAAGGCAAATCAACTGTAGAATTAATGGCGTCCCCCCCAAAAATTTTCTAAGTACTGTTTTTGCGCTTTAAAGCCAGTAGAAGGATCTGTTATGCTCGATCTCGTTTGTGCTTGCAAAACCTAGCAAACACCAAACGTAAGTACGAACAGAGTCGTTTATTTGTTCTTTTCCCTGCTTTAGTTAGGCCCTTAGAAGTGTCTAAGATAAATGTTGTCCATGCTGTTTTTATGCTTTTGCTCTATGGACCCGAGGTGAACACCTGTGCCTGAAGAGAAAGATGTGTAAGGAGGATGCCAGTCATAATTATACTTTTTTGTGCACCCCCCCAAAAAATAAGGGGGGCCTAAGCCATGATTAAGGTCCAAAACTTTTGTCTAAGTCTTCCTTAACTTTTAATATTGAATTCGTTACAGATCCTTTCAAAAGCCTTCATGTCTATTCTTTTGCTGAATGGTTTTAAAAACGGTTTGTCATTTGGTAATGGCGCTTGCATTTTCAGTCAAATGTCTGAAGGTGTAATAAAAATGAAATCTGTACACAGACCTCCCCAAAAAGGATCAGGATGATTTAGATGATCGGCATACGACACTCCACACCCAGTTGTTGCACAAAACACAGCAAAGTTTAACTGGTTCTGTAAAACTGCATGGATGACTAAACCACGCTTTTGCGATGTAGTTCTTTTTTAATAGGGGGTTAGATATTTTGTCCAATGGAGTATCTCACCTTTACTTGAAAGACGTCAGACTGATCACAGAAATGTCGAGGGTGTCAGTTGCTATATTTTTAAAAATTGTAGTGCAGCCCAACAGAATATTTTGCACCAGTATATTTAAACGCACTCATTTTTAATTTGTTTTAAAAAATGTTTGTAACAATAACAACCCAAGGACCGTCCTTCGTTTTTAGAACATGCGGGTTAAGAACGATTGCGGAACCAAAAATGGTCGCACTCCATGAAATTTTTTACAAAGTCGTATTGTTTAATATAACTGAATCCAAAACAATAATAGATTCAAAAGTTGACAAAACAGGGACCAAAGTTAGCCAGTTAACAATAACCTGATGGTTATTATGGGTTTTGCTCACTAAAAGAAGCAATGAGTAACTTCGACATTTACTCCAAACTTAACAATGCAAATCTAAAAAACAATGTTAACATTCAAGCCTGAAGAAGAAGCAGGTTACTATTTTGATAAAGAGCTAGCTAAAATGTTTAGGCCTTTTTCAGCTGACAATCATAGATTTAGAGTTACAAACCCGACAAAACTACTTATGAGGGGGAAAGTCCGCTCGATCTTGCATGACATTCATTACTCTATGTTCATTTAGATGAGCTGAGCACTGATGAAACTTATATGATGGAAGGCCCTCAACTGTTTAAGAGCTCTTCCGTCAGGGAAAGCTGCATATTGCGATTATGAAATTATACAATTCCCTAATTTACAGTTTAAAAAATTAGCTTGTGGGAGGGTCAGATCATTTTATATAAAGATCACAGACAAAACAGGGAAAGTCGAAATGTGATAACCTGCACATTGTTTTGGAAATAAAATAATAAACTGTTTCTAAAAAAATAATGTCGCGGGGACCAGAAGGAACCGGGAGTTACATTAGCGCTGTTTAAGGGTTTTAACCTTAGAATTAAAAAAACCTTGCAGACGTTTCGGACTTTGAACAGAACTGTGATAGGCGTTTTTTTATGGTTTTGAGTACACTAAAGATGGTGATTATAAACGCAAAGAGGTTGGCGACAACAAAAAAGTTTTCCTAAACTAGAGCAACTGCGCAATTGTAGAAGCAAATAAGCTGGCCAGTAAAGAATATAAAATAGTTCAAAACTGACAGCAAATGGCACTTAGAACCATATTAGAATGGGATATAAAATTTGAATTCATAAGCCCCTTTACAATTTTTTTTTGCCGTCAAAAAAGTTTTCAGAAAAGCATTCAACTCTGGCCCTTTACATGTAAGTCTTATGCCAGAGGACAATAGTCGGAAAAGAGATTGAAAAAACGCCGTAGGGAAAAAACGTACATCCTCCACAGAAAAGAAACGGTTTTGAAAGATGCTTCACAAAATTACAGTTCATTCCCCAAATGAAATTAGGAGACACGTTTACAATGATATTTGAAATTTCTGTCTTAAAAGATGAGGGGAGGGATGGGGTTGTGGGCGTTAGTGACGTCCTTCTAAAAGGAATTCTAATTAGCTGGCAAAACTTAGACGTTGAAAAACTTAAAGTTACTGTCGTCGTTCTTAACAACGGTGAGGATATAAGCTCATAACACAAGCAACAAAATCAATATTGGCTTAAATAGAAACAATCTTACAGAACTAAATTGGATTAATCTTACCCATTTAGATCTTATAGGATTTTATTATACTGAACAAGTTTTGACAGAGAGCATGATAAAAACAATAACTGGATTAGATTAAATTCTGTTATAAAAAACTATGGAGCAGTTTAAACTTTATGACAAAAGAGCCTCATTGTTCATTGATTTGTGGACAAACTGGCTGTGGAAAAAACAATATTTGTCCTAGACCTATTACAAACAGTTTATCGCTATAATTTTAATTATATTGTAATTTTCTGCCCAACACTTAAATGGAACAAAGCATATCATGATAGAAGGTTTATATGGGCGGATGATGACATATATTTGTTGATCCTAGCAATAAATTGAGTGAGTGTTTAGAATACTTTTATAAACTGTTTGAGGGAACGCAGACGCTATTTATTATAGATGACTGTTCAGCAGAAAGAGACATAGTTAAAAAAAGAAAAACTTTGTCGAAACTAGCCTTCAGTGGAAGACATGCTGGAATAAGTGTGTGGATTTATGTCAGAAATATAACTCAGTTTTAAAAAGACTTTAGAGAACAGTTAAAGACTGTAGTTTATATTTTACATGAAAGACAGAGACGCATTTGATGAATGTATGCGTGAAAAAGATGTTATGAAAACGATCAAGAAAAGCGCAGGATTAAACAAAAACTGAAATCTGAAAAGTTTAGTAAATTAGTATTGAAAACGGATAATCCTACACAGTATGTTTGTTTGTAAAAATCGTTATTTTTTTGGTTATTAAAGTCTTACTTGTCAGAGAACTATAAATACCAATCCTAGGGTCACTTTGCCCGAAAACTTGTTTGAGGGCAAAGTGAGTTAGGATTGGTATTTTATAGTTCTCTTTTCACCTCCCTACCCCTCACAACCCTCCCTCACATCCTTAACGTGGTGGCGTGACACAGCGAAAAATTCACATGGTGTCGTAACACTGTCGCTTATCACTCCCCCCCCCCCCCCCACCCACTTGAGCCCCGTGCAGCCTTACTTCACACCATGATGGGCAAACCTCCCTCCTTCTTTAAACCCCACCCCCCTCCTTCCATATGCACAGTCGGCATGCATTGCTGCGGACACCTGGTCAATGACGACATTGTGTTTACTCGCGCTTAGCTCATTAGCATTCGTTGTAAAGATGCGTGCATAAACTATCGCACACTGATATCTGTGCGGCACAGATATATTCCCTAGTTTGCAATTGCCAATCCCCAATCAAAGAGGGCCAAAAGACAGACAAGTCTCCTCCCTTCTCATTGCCCCCATAGTGACGGTGACAGCCTGTTGCCAGGCAAAAATCTAGAATACCCAATTTAGCAGTCAAAACAGCCATACTGAGCCTTTCCTAATCACTTTTCCCGAAGGTCAGCTGTAGATCAGAACTAAGTAACAAGACATAGGCCAGAGGTACATCAAGAGAAAGGGCATGGTAATCTCCCTCTGATCTGAAAAACCCAGTCTGAAGTTACTGATTCATCCCAGAAAAATGTATTCCAAGTTAATATGACTTAATTCATAGGAAACATTGAAGAGTTATTTGACTGAAAGTGTTTAGCATTGTATTACGTCTCCTACCCTTTTGTAAGCTTAACCCAGCTTTTAAACAAAAGTGGAGATTGACAGTTATAGTAGAAACTCTACAATAAGCAAACATTTGCTGGCTGAGCTCTCACACCTCTTCTGAAAGATAAGAGTTGTAAATGTGTGAACTCGACAAGCCAGCCACTCAGCTACTTAACTACAGACCAGGTTCTCTCTATCGTGGTTATGCTACAAATTGTGGCTACACCGTACACTGTGGCTACGCTGGAAACCGGGGTTATGCCAGACACCATGGCTACACCTTAAACCAGGGCTCTGCTACAACCACTGGACAAGACAGGTTGTGAAGACACCACAGCCCAGCCATACAGCAACAGGTCTACACAGCAGGATCAGTCACCAGCCACGGGCAGACAGGTTGTGAAGACACCACAGCCAGCCATACAGCAATAGTCTACACAGCAGATCATCACCGCCACCGAAGATCAATTATCTCAACTAAGCTGAGTTATCATTATCCAAGTGGACTTCAACTCAGTTAAGATCAGTTCATTCAGAACTTACCCTCACTTTATGATGAAACAGTGAGAACATGTCTATGATTATCCCTTTGGCTACTGCACTGGGTGTACGCAAGCAAAGTGGATGTGTATAAGAATAGATACATTCAGAGTAACATCAACATGCCCATTGTATTCCAACTTAAGCTACTGCACTGAGTGTAAGTAAGTGAAGTAGGAGTGAGGAAGGGCACTTGATTTTTGTTGTTCAATGAAAACTAAAACTCAGCCTATAGAACAGACATGTATACTTACCCATGTGTAAGCGAGTAGAGTTGACGTGTGAAAGTGCACTTAACTTGTGTCAGTTCTCTGTTGTCCAATCAGTGTTGAATGTTTGAACTCCTCTCTTGAATTCTGTCTCTCGGAGCTACAAGTACTTTTAAGAGTACAGGCCTAAGGAAACTTATCTCAGAGCCACTATTGAGTGTTTTAACAGTACCCGGAATAAATATAAATTTCTTTCAATGACTATACCGGAAAGTTGCTTCTTCCACCACTAGTAAGGAGAGGGTGGAGGAGAAATGTTAATATAATTCTCATAGAGAAATTATTCAAAGTCTTTCCCTTAGAGAGACCCACCTACCACTCCCAGCTCTCGCCACACACGGACCGGGTGGGGTGGGGTGGGAAGTTGTCATTTACTAAAAGTAGCCAAGAGAGAGACAGAGACAGACAGATGGACAGACAGACAGACAACAGACAGACAGAGAGAGAGAGAGAGAGAGAGAGAGAGAGAGAGAGAGAGAGAGAGAGAGAGAGAGAATGTCTTAAGCTTACTTTAACACATTTTCAATAACTAGTCAAAACACGGTAAACAAACATACAAAAACTTCCCCCTCCCATTTCGTCCCTTAATTTTTGACCTCTCGTCCCTACTTGGTCACTTTGCAAACAATACAAACAGCATGAATGAGGGTCTTTTTAAATGGGAATATTATATATATATAATATAATATATATATATAATATATTATATATATATATTATATATATATATATATAATAATATATATATATATATATATATATATATTATGATAAATCAATATATATATAGCCCCTACACACACACACACACCACACATATATATAATATATATATATATTTATATATATATATATATATATATATATATATATATATATATATATATATATTTATATATATAGATCAATGTGATTAAAATACCTAAAATGATTTTAGAGTGCTCAACCCCTTGGGGAGCAACATTTGTTAATACCTTATTTTAATATATATAATATATATACACCATTTACATACATACAACATATATTATATATATACCATATACATATATAATATTCATAAAACTGATACGTGGGGATATATATATATACTAAATAACATATATATAATATTATAATATATATATATATATATATATATATATTATATATATGTATATATATAATGTGTGTGTGTGTGTGTGAAATCAGAGGCCTAATATAAGTTTACCCCATGCCCCCTCCCCCCCCCTCCAACTCACTCACTCCCCTTGATGGTGGAAGAATGCGTGCATGACAGAGCGCGCACGTGTGGTTGTGTGTTGTGGTGTGTGTGGGGGGGGGGGGGGGGGGGGGGGGCTTGATCTGTATTAACTTAGATACCCTGCAAGGTGGAGGTTCCATACAATGTCTTTACCAGACACCCTACAGGTTGTTTAACCTGTGCCATGTATTTTTTCAAATTCTCATCTCTCTCTCTCTCTCTCTCTCTCTCTCTCTCTCTCTCTTGTCTCTCTGTCTCTCTCTCCTCTCTCTCCTCTGGCAGAATAGCAGAAGCGCTGTGCAGCTCTCACCGCTCAGGCAGACATGCCTACACAGCACCCAGTAGAGCTGGAATGTGAGCCGCCCCCTTCAGAAGAAGCGGGATTGTTCTCCACCGTCTTCCACGCCCTGCAATTCTTCCAACGCCTGTGTTGTGTTCCCCATGTCCATCCCACACACCACGATCCCCCTTTCTCTACCTCCCCTCCATGACCGTCTAGTGATTCGCCCTACATCACCATCCATCCTTGTGACAGAAAGCGACATCAGCTCCACCCCTTTTCCCTTTCATGACATAACACCAGCAGCAGACAATACAAACATTAGAACCCCTTTCACTAGCACAACGGACAGTGTGACCCTAACAGATATAACATTGACAATCATTCTGAAGATAGCGTATCAACACCAAAGACTGACACTCGGGAAGACGACAACAAATCAGTGACAGATGATGACAACCACCCAGCAACTGACTCAGACAAGACACCAGAGGCTAATGACCCCTTGAGCAAAACCTGTGCGACACCCGACAACAAAACCACAGTGACTACGTCAAACGATACAGACGATTGTGACAGCTCAGTGAAAGGGTCTGACACCAACACTGTACAACAGTCCCACAAATTGTAGCTGTAGTCATGACGACTGTGTGTCTAAGGAAGAATTCCTTAGGATCACTCAGTCCCTCCGTGACGAAATCTCTACCCTCAGACCAACACTACATGGAAACCAGACAGACCTTCAAAATAGAAATCGACGCTCTATCTACACAACTCAGTCACATGTCTTCACCTGCCAATGACAAATCATCCTCTCGCAAAAACATAGCAACCAATAAAAAATCTAAATGTAAATCACATTCAAACTCATCCGCCACCCAACAAAAGCAACCTCTCCATCCACCCCAGACACAAAAACATACCCCCTTCTTTCACTGCACACTGCATACAGGATACCCCCCCCCCACCCTCCCCCATCAGCCCTACTAACACAACTCACAGGGACAAAATACAGGACAACTCATCCCCACAATGTGAGAAATCCTCTAACTCACATATCCAACCACTTCCCGTTTGTGAGAAGACACCCCTCCCTGAAAAATTATCTTCCCAATGTGTCCCTCCCCACCCTCTTCAAAACGTTTCCATTGATAGACAGACCACTACAATACTGCTGAGTGACTACACCCTGAGAGGTATTGACATCCCTAGGGCCAGCGCTCAGTTGGAGTGTGCCGACAATCTGACGGTCCCCAGCCTGACTCGATGGCTTGCAAAGCAGACACCAACCCACACGGTGATGCAGGCTACTTTCCATGTGGGGGCTGGTGACTGCAGCGAGCTCTTAGCATCACAGCCAGCTGGTGCAATATCAACGCAGCAGTGGCGAGAGCTCATTGTGCAGTGCCACCGAGTCTTCCCCAAAGCCCAACTTCAGGCCTCTGCAATTATCCTGTCGAGAGGGCGGCACCCTCTGAACACCATCATCCGTCCCAGCAACGACCACCTTCAGGAGGCCTGTTCAGCAATGGGGTTAAATTCACCAGCCATTGGCACACCTTCACCACTCAGCGGGTTGCCCTGAGACTGGCGTTGTACTACAACTCTACACAACCCAGCAGGAAGGAAGTGGTACGTGTGACACAAAACCTCTTCCCCCCTAGACGACAGGCCCTCCTACCCACCCCTACACTCCACACGTCTCGTGTTACCAACAGCACACGACGTCCCAGATCCCCTCTCTCCTCCCTCCTCCATTCACCCTCTCAGAATTCCCAAAACTCCTGTCCGGCTCACGCACTTCTCATTCGTCTCCCCCTCCCCCATCCAGGAAGCCCCTCCAAGACCATCCAGCTCGCTTGTGCGTACACAGAGTGACCACAAGAACGTTCAGCCAGCCTCTCGCTCTGCTGCCCCAAATAACACCAAAACTATTGACACAGCATCCGTCCCTACTGCACCCTCCCCCCTCCAGCAAGCCCCTCCAAGACCCCGCCAGCCAGATGTGAAGAACAAGAACAAGAACAAGAACATATTTTATTGCCATATGAAAACCAGAGGTTTTGTGGGCACAGATGATCAAGTTCAGACATTCAGCTAAACTAAACTAATCCTAGCGTTGTCACATCTTGCAACATAACATCATTAGTAGCAGAAAGAAAAGCACAGTGTGTATCAGAGTCTGATTAAATTTTCTGTCTCCGAAGAGAAAAAACACAACAGGATATACTGGGCAAGTACAGGTTGGAAGCAGTCCAATAACATAAGCTCCGAGGGTTTTGTCATGTTAGTCTGTGGTGGAAAATCAGTTTTTATGATCCTCGTCATCAGGTCATAACGTTGTTGGTCAAATAATTTGCAGTCATCGAGAAAATGTAGTTCGTCTCAACGACGTGGCATGTCGTGCATAATCTGTTTTCTCTGTCAGTGTTGGTATAACGGCCCCTCTCAATTTGGAGGTCATGGACACTTATTCGTAATCTAGTTAGTGCTCGTCTGCAATCTGTGTCAGTGTGTTGCTCCAAATAAGCCGCCTGTTTGTATTCGGTAGTAACTGTGGCATAAAATTTGAGCTTGGATGTGCTTTCATTCTTTTGTTTCTTCCAAAACTCAATATAAAACGTTTCCAGCTTCGCATTGATCAGAAACTTCAGGCGAGTCACACTAAATGTACCCTGATTTTCCCAGACATGCTGTAATCCTATCGTTGACAAGGTTTGTCGTATAAACTTCGTCCATTTGCTTTCTTCGGTGCCTTGAGAGATCATTGACTGATAAATCTGTTGTTGGTAAGAGTCTTGGTCTGACTCTAATATGTGTATCCAGAATGCGATAGTCTGGGTTATCACTTTAAAAGTAATCGGGAATCTCCCCAGTTCGCCCAAGACGTGTGTACGGGCAGTGACAACAGCACTGGTCCAGTCACCCGTCTCCCAGCCAACCAAAGTGACCTGTCGGCTATGTGAGCGGCCAGGCGAGTGTACTCCCCCCCCCCCCCCCCCCGCCTCCCTGGTTCAATAGATCTGTTCTCCCCTCCCCCCCCCCCCCCCCCCCCCCTGCCTGTTCCTCCACCCTTCAGTTACCTTCCACGGACCCTGTCTCCTTCACATCATCCATGGTATTGGCCATTCTTCGTACCTCCCCAGCACTCCATGCTCCCCCCACTTCTGATTCCAGATTCCAGTTTGCGTGTGTGCGAGCGAGCATAAAAGTTTTAATAGTATATGCAATTATATGGCCACGGGTTAAATTTTTACGAATGGTAGCAGTTTGTGCTTGAGTGAGTGGGTGTTTGTAGGGGAGGGGGTGGGGAGTTAAGAGTTAAGTGTGTGTGTGTGTGTGTGGTGTGTGTGTGTGTGTGTGTGTGTGTTTATATGAGTGTGCTGGGTATGTGTGTGTATCTGTGTGTGCTTGAGTGCATGTGTCTGTATGTACGTGTGTGTGTGTGTGTGTGTGTGTGTGTGTGTGCGTGTGCGCGCGCGCGCGCGCGCGCGCGCGCGTGTGTGTGTTCTGTATGAGTGTGCTGTGTCTCTCAGGTCTCAGGTCTGCATGTGTATGTATGCAGATAAACCATTGATTTAACTTGTACCATTAGTTCTGATTCCGTTGAGCCAGAAATGAAACAAAAGCAACACCTCTGTGACAGAAGACTGTGTACCGCGAGGTGTAAACCGAAGTACTGTGGTGTACTGACCTCGCCTATTGTTTCAAATATGTCATATGCTTTTCTTCACATCCTAAACGATTTGTGTGTGTGTGTGGTGTGTGTGTGTGTGTGTGTGTGTGTGGTGTGTGTGTAACTTTCGCCCTGTGCCGGCAGTGCTGATTCTATGATAACTGAAGTGGACTTAAACAACGTATATAACAGAAGATTTCGTACAAGTGCAAGACTGTGTGCCTTACAGAAAAGAGACTGAACAAAGCCTCTGCAGCAGCTAACTTCTGCAAAAACTGTTTACTGCGAGCGAGGCAATAATTATTGTGCATTGCCAGCTCGTAGTTACAAGTGCGGCTACGTGACTTGTGTATTAGTGTGTGAGTGGCGTTTTTCCCCACTTGTTTTCATTTTGAGTTGTTGGTTTTTTGCTTTTTTTGTCTTGTTTCATTTTACTCCCCCCCCCCCCCTCATATTCTGTCCCCTTAACTGTAATTCTGCTTTAGAGTTGCATTCCTTTGTGAGGGAGTGTATATTTTAATTTCAGAAAGGTGTATCCATAAGTATGCCACCTGGCCGGGTGCCTACGGACATATACTGTGAAGATTTTTTTTTTGTTTGTTTTATTTTATTTTATTTATTTATTTATTTTTCTTCTTGTTTTTGTTGCTTCTCATACGCTTCTGGTTTATTAAAGTTGTTACGGTGTGTAAACCAGCCCCGTTTTCTCTCCCTTTTATGTAATTTTTTTTTTTATTGTGTTCCTTGATTATACAAATCTTAACGTCAATTAACGTGCAAAATCGTCGTCTCCTTTTATCATCACATCAGTACACAACTAGAAATGAGTAAGAACCAATCTGCATGGCCATGCAAAGGACTCCGAATCTGTCACCTTAATATCCAATATGCAGTTAACAAGACATCAGATATATCAACACTGATTTGGAATCATGGTAAACCTTTTCATGTTAGGACTCTCTGAATCCAGATTAGCTGCACACATTAGCGACAATGATGTAACTATTCCAGGATATAACACAATCCGGAAAGATCCTTCACTTGCGAAAGAGACGGATCTTCTTATCTGCATCAGCGAAACCCTTAGCTTCAAACGACTTCTACACATTGAAAGTAACGGTGTAGAATGTGTTTGGATAGAGAGAGAGAGAGAGAGAGAGAGAGAGAGAAGAGAGAGAGAGAGAGAGAGAGAGAGAGAGAGAGAGAGAGAGCGTCATCCTCATTTCCACGGGTCAATCATGCTTAAAAAATGATGGCGATTATCGTTAATGTTGTTAGTATTTGATTCAAGGAAAAAAATATACAATTTTTATCATCTTTCGAAAATATTTGATTCACGGGAAAAAAAAAATTACAATTTTTATCACCTTTCGAAAACAAGAAAAAGAAGAAGAAGGAGATTTCTGATTGTTGCTTCAGCTGCTCTCACCGTTTTGTGACATCAGCTGGGATCGGTGTGAGGACTGCAGGTTTGTATGGTTAACCTCAGGATTGGTGCGAGGAGATCATGAAATCGATATTCTTTTCGCCTGCTACCGCTTTCTGTTGTCTTCCGCTGCACAAAATTTTGCTCTGGTGTGTGTGTGTGTGTGTGTGTGTGTGTGTTGTGTGTGTGTGTGTGCGCGCGCGTGCGCGCGCGCGCGGTGCGTGCGTGCGTGCGTGCGTTGTGGTGTGTGTGTGGTGTGTGTGTGTGTGTGTGTGTGGTGTGTTGTGTGTGTGTGTGTGTGTGTGTGTGTGTGTGTGTGTGTGTGATCTACATTAAATAGCAGAGAATATTATGCTCTTTCAGAAGAATTTTACCGATTTCGGCGAAAATACAGATATTTCTCTTCGCTTTATAGATTTTCTTGTATGTGGTCTTATGACCACACCTGGATCAAGGGCTTGGCTTTGTCCTCACTCCACACGCAACCCCGATTTTCTCCATTCAGTTTTACTCTTATGTTCCCGTGCCCTTTAACCGCGCAGCCAGAATCTTCCGCATGCAGGGACCCCAACAGCGCAGGCAATCCCACCAAAGACGGGGGACGGGAAGGAGGTGAGCTGATTCCAGACGTTTCTGGAAATCGGATACGCGCCGAGCGCTGCCCAGCTGACATCGGCATCAGGGCTGGGCGCGACCGTTTTTCAGCGCGGATCTGTGCAGTGCACGAGTTCGCCCCGAGTCCGGACTCAGCCTGGAAAACATTGCAAACGTAAATGGCCTCCGTCGTCTTATCGGTTTATTACGCACAGTCCATGAACTGGTCGGATGTTTCGTTGCTGTTCATATCTGCATACGAGACAGTGTCGTGCAAGCAGTGGATGACGTAACTTCATGGGCTACACCAAAGGCCGAAAACCAGCGGATCTGAGAGACTGTCGTCTCTGATCCTAATGCATCCTTTCACACTGCACGTGTTGGAAGGCGACTGTCTCCTCTCAGATGATTAACACCCTCCCTTCCCCTTCCTTGATACTTTTGTTGGCTGTCATGTTCATTTGACGATCTGTCAGTGAGACAGGTTTCAAAGACATCAAAGTCATAATAGGTCCTTTCAAAGGGGAGATCAAGCCCCACAATTTCAATGATCCACCATAGGCCATAACATTGAAAACATTCGATTTTCAGTGTGTATAACTCAACACCAGCGTATGCCAGAGAGGGGAATGTTAATCTCTCCTACTCTTAGACGTTAGGTTAAGGTCCAATGATCATCCCAGAGGACATGTAAGCTGAAGCTAGTTTCTAAGACAACATGAAAAATGAGTACTTTGAAGTCCTTAAAAAAAAAAAAAAAAACACTCAAGCTTTCGGGCCTTAGACCCTTCATCATGAAACACTAAACAGTAAACACAAAGGAAAAACGTCAAAGTGACGAAAAAGAACATAAAAGAACAAATGACATCAAAACAAATTGATGTCACAACAGTATTGTGTAACACTTTTCCCCTGGTAGCGCTGCATAATGCAAACGTTTGCTACATGTGTTAGGGTCTAGTAGTTTTCTGCCAACGCCTCCCTGTGAATTCCTTTTCCACCAGCCCCCCCCCCCCCCCTCCCACACACCCATATGCTTCCCCCTTCTCCCTCCCCCAGCCCCCACCCACCCCCACCCTCACCCCACAACACACATACCCCACACATTCGCCCCCTTCCCCTCCCGCCCCGCCCCCGTCCTGAACGCCACCACATACACATACCCCACACACACCACCCCCACCCACCCCCTCGCCGCCCCCACCCCACCACCCACACACACACCCACACCCACAAACACCTCCCCACAAGCCCCCCCCCCCCCCCCCCCACACACACACACACTTCCCCTCCCCCATACAACTAAACATATCCCCCTCCCCGTTCCCCCCACTACATTCCCAGTTCTCTTCTCATACTATCCTAATATAAACAGTAATGTGAGGTTGAACCCTTTATGATGTTTTCACATTTATGCCCATTGTAGGCTAGACATATAACTGTTACAAAAAAGATCAACGAATCCAACACTCACCAATTCACATGAACACACACACACACACACGCACACACGCACGCACGCACGCACGCACGCATGCACTCACTCTCACACACTCTCACACACATACACACAAAGGCACGCGCGCGCGCACACACACACACACAAACACATACACACGCATACACACACGCACGCATACACGCACACACAAACGCAAGCGCGCGCACGCACACACAATATATCATTGACTTAGACTCTCAGGTTTTGAACATAACTACTGAGCCAATGTACCTTCAAGGAAGTGGTTATCTTATTCATTTGTGATATGCTTTTTACGAAATGTACTCGCTTCTGCGACATACTTCGCAAATTCTACGACAGATTTTTCGTTTACACTTGCTAAAATCGCTATTAAATCTCTTTTTGGAGCGACTGATTCAGTGAAAAGTGTACACCCTCTACGGATACTGGCGTATGCAGCACAATCAAACACAAAATGTACTTCATTCTCAACACTGTCTCTTTCTTTACACACAGGACAAGATTTATTATTTGATTTTTTGTGACAACTAAACTATGCCAAAACCATTCTCTGTCAATATTTTCTAAACATAGGAGACCCAGTTAAATGTTCCACTTTCATGTTGCAGCTTGAGCATTTCATATTTCTGACGGCAGAGTCTGTTTATTGGTAGGCTTGCTAATTTCAACCAGTATTTAATACATCTAACGTAAGTGGTAATAAAGAGAGGGTATCGTCCACTTTCGCCGTAAACCATTTTATTTGATGCGTGCAAGGGTACGTGGATGATACGCTTTATCGCATAGGTATGAACTTTTTAAATTTCAGTATTATCCAACATGCCCAAAGCTTCTGACGCATATATCAAAATAGGCTGTATCTGTGAATCGAATAATTCCCAAAATAGATTTACATTATTGGAGTTCAATTTCTTCATAGTTCTCAAAATATCCATGAAACTTCTCTTTCCTTTTCTGCACATCTCGAGCCAGCACTTACTTAAGCTTAATTTTGTTGTGAAGAACATCCCAAGGTATTTATAGCTACTTGTCACTTTAACTTCTACTCCACCATAAAACCATCTTTCATACTTTGATAAGTAACCGCCATTTCTAAAAACCATTACATTGTTTTTTTTTTTTGTTTTTTTTTTTGATTCACTGTTAATTTCAACATGATTCCCTTTTCAAAGTGTCTGATTGATTCTGCAAACTAATAGGCGTCTCTGCGAGGAAGATAATATCATCAGCGAAAAGCATTAGAAATAAGTCAGCAGCACCAGCATTTTGTATTCCATGTTTCCCCTCCCCCGATATTCTATCGCTAATTCATTTATGAAGAATGAAAACAACAGTGGGCTAAGCAGACACCCTTGTTTCACTCTCAGGGGAAAGCTGAAATAATCGGTATAAGCTCCTTTCTCTCGGACACATGCAAGAACAGACTCATACATTCCATTCACAGCTGTATACAACTTCCCATTTGCACCATTTTTCCTCAGAATATACCATAGAACATTTCTGTTGACTGAATCGACCATAGAACATTTCTGTTGACTGAATCGACCATAGAACATTTCTGTTGACTGAATCGACCATAGAACATTTCTGTTGACTGAATCGACCACAGAACATTTCTGTTGACTGAATCAACCATAGAACATTTCTGTTGACTGAATCGACCATGCAGAACACATTTCTGTGGACTGAATCGACCATAGAACATTTCTGTGGACTGAATCGACCATAGAACATTTCTGTGGACTGAATCGACCATAGAACATTTCTGTTGACTGAATCGACCATAGAACATTTCTGTGACTGAATCGACCATAGAACATTTCTGTTGACTGAATCGACCATAGAACATTTCTGTTGACTGAATCACCATAGAACATTTCTGTGACTGAATCAACCATAGAACATTTCTGTTGACTGAATCAACCATAGAACATTTCTGTTGACTGAATCGAAAGCTTTCTGGAAATGAAGAAATGCAACATACAATTTAGATTTTGTTATTGACTATTTTTGTACTAAGGCGTACAGAGTGAATAATTATGTGGTCTACTGTACTATATTTGGATCGAAATCCAGTCTGTTCTTCTATTATTTTCTCCTCTCTCTCTCTGCCCATACTCTTAATCTTTTGTTGAGTACATGCGTATACATTTTACTAATAACACTTGTCAATGCAACGTCTGTTGCGCCGTGTTTTTGTCGTCCCGAACCACTTGTATCACCTCACAAGTTTTGTCGTCCATTTCAACCATTTATGTCGCACCTTACGATGTTTGTCGTCACTTAACAACCATTTATGTCGCCACAACCACTTATGTCGTCCATTTTTCCGGGATAACCTCACGAGTTTTTGTCGTCTACATCAACCACTTTTGTCACCGGACGACAAAAGCAGTTAAGGGCGACAAAAATGGTTACCAAATTGGGAACAAAACTCGTGAGGTACGACAAAATTCGTGAGGCACGTCAAAAATGGTTAAAGACGACAAAAATGGGCGCTAGAAACGTCGCTATAGTTATCAGGGGATTGTTACTATCACCTTTCTTGTGAAGAGGAACTATTATCATGATCGAGCTCACGGTGCCATATGAGAACAGAATGGAGGCAGCTCAAATCTACAAGACTGAAAAGTATGCTGATCTGGCAAACAGCCTGAGAAGAGAAGGCTATCGGGTCAAAGTCCTCACTGCAGAAATTGGAGCTAGGGGGTTTGTAGGAACGTCTGCATACAGCCTCATGAAACAGCTCTCAGTTGCAGGGAGGGAAAAAACCAGAGCCCTGAAAGCAATGGCAGAAGCGGCAGAGAGGTGTTCAAGCTGGATCTGGTCAAGGAGGAACAAAAGTGAACTTCATAAAGCTTATCTTTCCTACAAATATCAGGTGTCCCAGTGGCTCAGTGGTTAGAGTTCGGGTCATTAAGTGGAAAATGAGCATGTCCGGGTCATGGGTTCGAATCCCAGCCATGGCTCGTCCCAAGATGGGAAAAAAGGGCAGCAGAGGGACATCCGGAGTCATGAACCGGGTGTGGCCCAACCCCACTAGAGTGTCAGGAGATAAGGGCCGAAACACTTCTTTGAAGGGGGCTTCTGTTCTAAAGACTCTCTGCCGCCACGCTCTCCACGAGTTTCTTTATACTACTATTGTTTTGCTTTGGCTACGTGCGCTGTCTTCTCGTCAGGTGGTTGGCAATTCTGATGCATCGTTTTTCCAGGTCGTGTCGTAGCTCGCGATGGCGTATTATTTTCATTTTATTTTGCTATCGCAGAAAACAGACTATCATTGTTCTTGTCTCACCTTGTTTTGCTTGACTCACCCTGTGTGCACGCACAACATGATCCTCTCTCCATAGTTTGGAACTGTCAACGCTGTTTAAGCTGTCAACACCACATCTAGCACAACTTTCGTAGTCTTCTTTACCTGTTGAATGGATACCAAAGAACCGTAGATTGTTCCGCCTTGAAAACCATCTAATATCTATTTCATCAGAGAGAGAGAGAGAGAGAGAGAGAGAGAGAGAGAGAGAGGGGGGGGGGAGAGAATCAGCGCACCTCTCCATCTTTACCCAAGCCAATTAATCGTGCACCCATCGATTCCAACTCTGATTAACAGAACAGTCCCTCGCTTTAAGATGAGAGAAAACGTGTTAGATACATTTAGACGGGTGCTGCATGTCTTTTTTTTTTAGATACCCAACAAGTGAATGTTCCATACAATGTCTTTGTTAGAGACCTTTTTTTGGTGGATATTCCATGACGTATCTTTGTTAGACACCCTACAGTTGGATGATCTCCGTTGTGTCTGTTTTTCTGTCTCATCTTCTGTGATATTTAGTGGCTTTACGCCCGTGCTGCTCCCTCTGGTTCCCCATCCACACCCACACCCCAGCTTGTCTTCAGTTTCTGTCGCCTCATCAGCGCCGTGTTTACCAGAAAAACAGCGGACGGAGAACGTGTGGATCAGTATGAACGCCTTTTCTCACGCGCGTGCGATTTTTCATGTCCGCACGACAGTCGTGAGTGGCAGTGTGAACGTAGCCTTACTGCAGCCCCAACAATCCACAGGGAGTGGCCTACGTCAAGCTGCTATAAGCAAATCCACTGAAGAGACACTGCGCTGCTGCTGAGGCACGTCTCGGTGGTGTTCAGTGATGCCTGCTCTGTTGCAACATACGCAGGATATCACCTACCAAGCTCCCTGCTGACGCCAGCATGTGCTAAGTCGCGGAGCCAGCGTGAATAAGCTCTCCCTCCGGAGGGTGCCACTACATCCATCCAGTGACGTCCTCATGAATCTACCGATACCAGTGACCCCGACAGAACCAAGTTCAGGGCATGGAGAGGTAATCGATACTGAAGTCACAATGACAGCATGACATGGACGGGCACAGAATATGAGGCCTCTTTTTTTCTGATCGATGATGATGTTGATGATGAAGATGATACTACGTATTTCCATTCTGGTCTGAGACTGCATTACAAGACTGTATGCTTATAATTTTTGGTAATACATCCCGGCGTCAGCCAGGCCATAGAGAAAGAGACACCTGCAGTGTTGGTCAGGAAATTAGAGCAACACTCAGGGACGCATCCATTTAGTGCATGAATCTCGACTGTGTGGTCCCAGTCTTCCCAAATAAGCCCATAACAAACCCAACTCTGGGTTGGAGACGGTTGGGGCACAAACCCCCCACAAATGATTGACTCTGATGGGAATCGAGCCCACGACCTCCCAACCGGCAGTCTGCAATGCTAACCACTTCGCCACGGCGGCTAGGGGTTAAAGATTTGTTTGTTTGATTGTTTCTCTATCCTGTTTGTGCTCTGTAAGTGTGCTTTCAACAGGTGCTAGACTCTGCCATCTTTCCCACATCAGATAGATGGTCACGAAGCTCTGTTGGAAACCACGTGAAACAAAGTTCATAGTACGATTAAAACAGAGGCTATCCATATCTGTGTCATGTTTGAAAAAAAAAAACACCCAAAACAACTGACGCTGCATCATAAATAGTGTGGTTATATCTATGTCCACGCTGACCTGTCGAAGAAATGTCACTGACCTGCAGCACACCACGTGGATTTTGGCTGCACATTTCATGCTATGATGACACGACCTTGATACGGACCGCACAACTGATGCTACAGAGAAGGGACTGACGTGAACAACATTAAACCAACCAAGTAAGACCGAGCTCCTCCTACCCTGTCTCTCCCTCCTCTCCCCCACCCCGACTGATCAATGGGAATGAGGATGATTAAGATGATGCTACAGATTTCCATTTCGGTCTGAGACTACATGACAGGGCTGTACTCTACGCTTCCTTTCTCCCCCACCCCACTCTCTCCCTCCTGTCCCCCACCCTGCTCTCTATCTCCTCTCCCCCATCCCGCTCCCCCTCTCTCCCCATCCCGCTCTCTCCCTCCTCTACCCCACCCCCGCTCTCTCCCTCCTCTGACCCCACGCCCCGCTCTCTCCCTCCTACCCCCCCCCCCCCCCCCCCCCCCCCCCCCCCCCCCCTCTCCCACCCCCCCCCACCCCCTCTCTCCCCCCTCCTCCCCCACCCCGTTCTCTCCCTCCTCTCCCCCATCCCGCTCTCTCCCTCCCTCGACCCCCCCCTCCCCCGCTCTCTCCCTCCTCTCCCCCCCCCCGCTCTCTCTCCTCTCCTCTCCCCCACCTTGCTCTCTCCCTCCTCTCCCCCACCCCGCCTCTCTTCCTCCTCTCCACCACCCTGCTCTATCCCTCCTCCCCCCACCCCGATCTCTCCTTCCTCTCCCCCCACCCCACCCTCTCTCTCCTGTCCCCCACCCCGCTCTCTCCCTACTGTCCCCCACCACGCTCTCTCCCTCCTCTCCCCACCACGCTCTCTCCCTCCTCTCCTCCACCCCGCTCTCCCATCTCCCCGATACTGTGTTACAGAAGTAGTTTGGCGCGCCAAGGGCTCATGTATTACACTGTTGACGATGATTTACTTTGAACGAAAATCTGCACGAGAAAGAGGTTTCATCGGGAACGCTCGTGTTTTGATAACGACCGTTGTTGACAGTGGAGAAGATCCAGAAGTTTCCCACGCAACCGGACAAGAGAAAAGATCGATATTTTCACCCCATCCCCTTCCCAGCCTAACCCTCAAAGGATAGGCTTAGGACTGGGTGGAGTTTTCCCAACATGCTCCTACCCCCCACCACCCACCCCAACCACCCTTAGTGGCATGCTTTACCCCACACCAATCCCCATCCCCTGTACCCGTTTCCTCTCCAACAAACGCCTTCTCCTCTCCCCTCCCCCTTCCCCTCGCCGTAGCTTCTGTTTCAACCATATCTCTCTCTCTCTCTCTCCTCTCTCTCTCTCTCTCTCTCTCTCTCTCGTGTTCAGTCATACTCTTCAGCATTCTTGCATTGTTGTTGATTTTGCGTCTGAGAGAGAGAGAGAGAGAGAGAGAGAGAGAGAGAGAGAGAGAGAGAAAGAGAGAGAGAGAGAGTGAGAGGGAGAGGAGAGGAGAGAGGAGAGAGGAGAGAAGAGCACATAGACAGACAGGCAGACAGACAGACAGAGAGACGCAATATCACGCGGGCAAACGCGCGCGCACACACACACACATACAACACGCACACGCACACACAAAAGACGCGCGCAACGCACGCACACAAACACACACATACCCGCGCACGCACACCTACTCACAAACACACACTCACGCAGAATGTAGTAAACACACAGGCACGAACACACAGACATATAGACACAAAGATATGCAAACACAGACCGAGACAGACTGATAGACAGAGAGACAGACAGACACACACAAACAAACGCACGCACATACACACACACACAACAACAACAACAACAATGTCAACCTCGGGGTATGTCAGTGGAGGAAGGACTAGCGCACAGCCCAAACACACTCACAGCTTGCTTACAATCTCATTCATATATCATGCATTCGTCACATCAAACCACTAGTAAAGTCTATAACTTTACTACACATAATCATAGAAAAACATCAATGCGCATGGAGTCAAACAAAATAAAACATTCTCTCTTTCCTTGAACTTCACAAAACCATTTATCTAAATCATCATAATTAACCCGGGTATAAATAGACTTTCTACTTTACCCGGCCAGGTGATCTTAAACTATTTACGAATCACTGTCTTTCCTTTTCTTCTTTTTTTTCTTTTCACTGTCACTTTCACAAACACCAGTCACGACACAACTGCTGGCACTGGTCAGGTTGGACCGCCGGCACTGGTCAGGTTGGACTGCTGGCACTGGTCAGGTTAGACCGCTGGCGCTGGTCAGGTTACTGGCGTTGGCCTGTGGTTCTGCTTGATGAAAGTGGCGCTGCCAGGTAAGAGGTCGAACCCCGGTTCAGATTGAACAGTGACTACCAGGCATCGATCTGTTCTCCTTTCTTCCTTCCTTCACTAACGCATTGCACTCTCTCTCTCTCCTCTAGTCTGCTCTATCAAATGGACATGTGTCATGACCCAGAGCTCGTTTCTGTATGACGTGGCATCAAAGATATAGAAGGAGGCGGTGGAAGGAGGGAGAAACGTGACACACCGGGAACATGTCGTATAGTGTGTTAGTTTGGCGTTTCACGGAGCCCTGTTGGTCGGTAAGGCAGAACTTCCGTGCGTTTAAACGCCGGGATTGAGCAAATGTTAAACCCAAAACCCTGTGCATCTTGTTTCGTCCCGTGCAGTGTGTGTTGTCTTGTGCACGTGAAGTCATGTTGGGTGAGTGTCCGTTTTCTACCTGCAGGAGCGCAGGGCGCGCTAAGTTCGTTTGTCTCTGGCTGGGGTGTCAAGCAGGACTTTGGCATTGGGTCTTTCGGACCTGAGGGGTGTGGTTTTCGGGAGGCTGTTCCTGGCCACCAAGTGGAGTCTTTGTTCTTTGTAGAAGTGGGTCACGTTTCAGATCAAGGTGTGATTCTGGTGACGCCACGTAAATGTATGTGTAGGGGTGAAAGTCAGTGTGTGGCGCCTCCTACGTTGTTGTTTTGTCCAAGGTTTCGGGTAAGTTTGAAGCAAGGTTTGGCTGTTTTCTAAGTGAAGTGATTGATCATTGAGCTAGAGTTGTAGACTTTTGTAAATAGGGTCCGGTCGTATGTGTTAGTAGTTGTTGCGTAAGAGGTTAATTGTGAAGAAGATAGATGTTTGTAGGCGTAGTCCATTATGGCAGTGGGTAGGCCTCCCTATCTGTGACCGAGTTGTATGTCAACTCAGTCTTCTCTTTATTATTGGAATCTGTCTAGGCTGGGAGGGGGGTGGTTAGTAGATTATTAGTGCTGTTGCTATAGTGATATTTAAAATTGTGTTTTGTTTGAAAGGAAAAATCGTTAGGGGGTTATTTGTTGTGGTTGTGCTATTGGTATATTATGGGTAAGGTTAGGGGGGAAGTGATAGTAGAGAGAAAGGGGGGGGGGGGGGTGATGACGTGTTGATAATGTGTTGGCAAAGTGGCAAGGTTGCCCAACTCATGGCTGTGGCGGCTGGCGGTAGCGCTGGTATTGTCACTGTTGTGTAGAGACATGGCTAAGGATACTGGTGCCATGGTTTTATTTTGAAAACGATTGGGATTCCCTGTGGCGCCGACTATTTTCAAATACTGCTACTTCCAATCATTGCGCAGACGCTGACTCGTTTCCGGCGCCCCCCCATTTTGTGTTCCGGTAGGCGGGGCCGTCTTCGGGCCAGTTGACGCACGTGCAATGAAAGATTTCGATTTGTAGACAGTGTGTGTCGTCTAAACGTGGCTCTGCGTAGTCGGCTGGATGTTAAGCACGTTAATAACAATAATAATAATATTTATTGATGGATTGCTAACAATGATAAGAAAGGAGTGTAGGGAGTGTCAATATTATTATCTCTTATTGCTGCTGCTGGGTTTAATATTGATGCAACTACCGATGTGTTTTCTAGTTTTTGTATTACATGTGACCATTACTAAGTGTGACTCCTACGTGCAGGTTGGGATGCGGAGATTCTGACTATGTTGTTACTGGTTTTGGTTGGTGTTGCTATTTAGGTCTTGTGTGGTAGTCGATTGTTATTGTTGATGCGCCCTTGGCGTTACCTGATGCCATTTGATGTTGTGTTATATGTTGGGTCACCTCTGCTGCTGCTGGCTAGTGTTATATCCCATGCCAGTGTAATTGTCAGTATGTCAGTATGGCGGGTGTCAGTTGTTTCATTGCTTGTTTTGAGACTGGTATCTAAATCTTATGGTGGTGTTGATGTGTTGACTGTGATGGTGCCTGAGATTTCTGTTTGCTTAGACCCGTGTTGGCACAGGGGTATAGGTGAGGGGTTTCTTTTGGTGACTGATGGAGCACTAGAATCGGTTGTGGTTGTTACGTTGAATGCCTTTTGTGTTCGTGACTATGGTGTTTGGGCCGTTAGATCAGTGACATTATGGGGTGGCGGAATATTGATCAGCCAGTCAATGAATGATTGAATATATGTTTTGTTGAGGGTTTCGTCCTTGGTGTGTTAGTATTGTCTGGCAGGAGTGCAGCTGTACGACGTGTGTTCTATTGGATGTGACTTGTGACAAGTGACAGTGTAGGAATGCGCAAATGTAGTGTGAATCCAGCCACTGATTTGGAGCATGCAGGTGTGTCGTTTCCGCTAGTGCCACCGTTTCCAGTGGGGATGGGCAGCAACCGGGTGTTGACCAGACGTCTGGCTGATGTGACGGCTGAGGGGGCCGGACCCAGGCGGAGCTGACCCAGGCCGACCCAGGCGGAGCTGACCCAGGTCGACCCAGGCTTGCAACCCTGCCGCAGTTGTGGGCGTGCTGGGAAGCGCGCGCCCATGGTTGGTGGTGGTGCAGACTCATCCTGACTCGTACAACCACATCTTTGGGCAGCTGATTCTATGGCGTTAATCGTCTGGTGTCTTAGGCTGTGATTGCGGGTTTCTACAGCATAACCTTCGAATACTTATTTTTTTTATTTATTTATTTATTTATTTATTTATTTATTTATTTTTTTTTTTACTCTCTAACCATAGGCGTGTTCATCGTCTTCTGCATCGTCGTCGTCGTCGCTTCTGTTCCACGTTATCCGTCATCAACGGTGTGGTGGCGAAGACAGATTAACTGATCTAAATTGTGCGTCCCACAAGCTACAGTGTGCCCCGTTTTTCCCTGGACATGCATCTGAGACAATAATTTGATGGGCTCGTATGGTTTGTGGGGGTCGTTTGGTGGAAGTTTTATGCATCATAACAAATTTTAGTGGCCATTATTGTGTTCTAAGTGTTGTGCGACTGTTGGTCACCAGTGGGTGGTTGCTTGGCAGCCTGGATTTGATGCATGCTTGTGCTTGTTGGTTAGATATTTGTGTTGTGTGTACTGTTGATGTTGGGAGGATTTAGTGTGCAGGATGGCAGTGTGTGCATGAGCGATAGCGTGTTGTATTGAATAAATATATTTGTTTGGTTGTTAACGTTGTGTGGGTGTGTTGTATGAGAGGGGGGTGTTAGTATAGGTGTTTTCCCTTCAGACCTTAGCGTGTCTGACAACTTGGTGGAGATGCGGGGTAACTTTTGTGTTGGTTAGGTAGAGTAGGGGGGGGGGGGGTAGTTAGTGGGTGGTTGGAGGGTGCGTGCTAGTAAGGGTGGAGGCGCAAAGAGATCCAATGGCGTTGTTTGTGGGTGATGTGCTCAG
>CM031606.1:35149398-35164404 GCA_018398815.1 Conus ventricosus
TCACAATATTTTTTTGGGGTAGGCATTTGTCTGGATCCGTCTCAGACGGTTCAAGCAAAGACATCAGTCCTGCAAAAATGTTTGTGCAGTTGCCACGTTCTCAGTGAAACTACCTAGCAGTTGTGTGATCACAACACCTTCAGTATCACTGTAGTACCTAACCAGTACATTCACAACTTTGTTGTTGGCGTTGTTAGTTGCTTCGTCAATGTTCAAGGAAAAGTGTGTTGTCTTCAACTTTTCAAATAAGCTCTCCTGAAAGCAGCAGCAACTCCATGTGTCATGGTATATGTAGCGGTTTTCCGGCTCATGGCAAGATTGTCCAAACACTGTGTGTCAGTCGCAAGTTTTTTGCAGAAGGAGATCAAATCTGGGGCCAGAGAGAGTGGTAAACAATGTTCGGCCAAGAACGCACACGTGCGAATTTTCGCATCAATCAAAGAGTCAACTTTGACAATGGAGCAACACTGGGTGCTGATGGAAGAGTTGACTGTGCTTGATTGCACCAAGCCTTTCCTCATGTTGCTGTCGGTAGAATGCTTGTCAATAGACTTCTTGCCATTCGACTTGTACACTAATTTCTTACTACACAGTGTAACCACACGGCACCAGTTCAGTTGTTTCCGAAGCCACAGACGAAAAGGACGGTCGAGTCGTCTTTTTCATCTAGCCAACTCGTTTTCCCATTGTTTTGTCGTGAAAACTCGTCAATTTGGCGACTTTTACACTTTCAGAACGTCAAGCGCTCCATTCTCCTTGTGAACTAACTTACTCATTGAACCGAAAACAAAGATGGCGTCCACTGGTTGCCAGAAATCGAAACTGACGGAAGTTGCGATGTCGTTAAGTCGTAAAAAAAAAAAAAAGAATTTTGCGGTACGGAATTCCGTCTGGTACGAAGGTCTTCCCACCATGGGAGCGTTAAAGGACACCTAGGAGTAATAAATGACACATAGCTATGACAGGGATGAAAGTGGGAAGGGCATAGGATGGCACACGAATCAAATGGGATCTAGTAAAGGGGGCCCTATCACAGTTTCAGTGTTAGATTTAAATATCTACCTATAGCAGTTTGTTTGCTTCTAAGAACTTACCAGACATGATGGACACACAAATGGAACCTGATATCGAAAAAATCCTTGGAGTACTAATTCTGATGTGTGTGTGTTATGCTACATGTGCAGTGTACTGTTTAAAGCAAGTGAAGTCCATTCTATAGTGAATGATTATGCTTGTGTTCTCATTGTGTTTAGGTAGGCCCCGCTTTCTAACTTCAGAGAGGAAATTTGAATGAGGGTTATGTCAGGAGCTTATTTAGGGTTTCTGCTTCCAATATTATCTCCCTTCAAAAATCTTTTTGTCTTCCTCGTTTCCCCAAGTAAAAAGCTGCAAGCAAAATTTTTTTGATAAGGACAGGGAAATTTTCCTTTTTAATTCACTTTTTTCATTCTCTTGCATTTGGTACCTCTAAGGTTTTTTGGTTATACACGTCATTTCCTTCATACTGGGTCAAAACAGAAGATAAACTGTTTAAAGGGGTTAAGGTGGAAACTTTTAAATGGACCCACTATGTTTTTTTTGGGGATGTTTTTTTTTCCATCAGGAAAAATTCAAATTTTCTCCAACGGAAATACCGGTAACCCTTGGTACAGGCAAACTTTTAGGGTGGGTTTAGGAATTCTGGGGAGAAACATCCGTGTTCCCCTTCCCTCATGCTTTTTGTTCCACCCAAAATTTCCCTGAACATTTCCAAATCAGAAAAAAAATCGTGGGGTTCCCGTGGGCCTGGGAAAACACAGTGTGTAAGTGTTGTTTTTGTGTTGGGGTGTGTTGTGTGTTACTATTTTTAAAAAAGTATTTTAAAAGGATTTTGTAAGACTTCTTCCCTAGTGTAGCAATGTACCCCCTTTTGCTTTCTTTTTTGTTGTGTTTGTGTTGTTGTGTGGGGTTTTGTGTGGGGGTGTGTGTTTGTGTGTGTTTTTTTTTTGTTTTTTTTTTTCTTTTTTTTTTTTTTTTTTTTTTTTTTTTTTCTCGTTTCGTCAAATTTTTACCCCAAATTTTCTTTTCTCTGGGAAAAAATTTAAGTTGCCCCACTCATGAAGAAAAATGATTGGGGGTGGGTTTTATTCTGTCTGCCCAAACAAATTAAAAGAAAAACATTGTCAACAGAATAGAAATGGGTTTTTCCCCCCCCCGCTCCCCACCCCCTCCCCTTTCCCGTTTGTCCTCTTTAAGAAAATTTTTTGATATAAAAAAAAAAAATTTGGGGATTGGAAAAAAAAAAAGAATAGAACCTAAAGTGTTCCCCACTCCAAAAAGTTTGCATCTTGGGGCTATGATTTGTTGAAAATTTTCCTGAATTTAAAATTTTTTTTACCAAATCTAATTTTCCCAAAGAAATTTTCAGCCTTGCATGCAAGCGCTGCACCTTTTTAAGGGATTTTTTTCAGAAAGGATACTTTTTGTATTTGGTGGGAGGGAAAAAGGGGAGGTTTTCCCCGTTTCTTTTTTCCCCCTTTTTTGGGGTGTGTTTGTAAAAAGTAAAAAAAAAAATTCAGGGACTCTTGGGAAAGGAACCGTAAGGCACTTCATTTTATTCTATTTGGCCCCAAGAGATAACTGAGGATCCAAAAATAAATGTTTTACAAAAACCGGAAAAACCAAAACTTTTTGGGCCCGGTTCATTCGGTTTTTTTTGAATCCCCCTTAAATCCAGTACTTGCCTGTAAGTAGCCTTTCCTGTGGTTTTTTTGGGGTGGGCAATTTTTGTGCTGTTAAAGGGGGTTTTTGGTTTTTCTCCCCCAAATTTTAAAGGGAACCCTCAGTGCAGATGGGCTCTCTAAAAACTTTTTAAAGAGGTGGGGGAAGCCGCTTTGGGAAAATAACCCGTAAGGGGTTTTGAATTTTTTGTAAAATAAAAAAGTATACAATTTTTTTAAAAATTGGGCCGTTCTTTTGAAATTTTCCAGACAAAAAGAAAAGGGAACAATTTTATCCATCCATCTACCCTACCACCCTTTTTCCCCCGGGCCCCCCCCCCCCCCCCCCCCCCCCCCCCCTCCCCTCCCCCCCTCCCCCCCCCCCCCAAAACCCCCCCCCCCCCGGGGGGGGGGGGGGGGGGGGGGGGGGGGGCCCACCCCGTTCCCCCCCCAAAAAAAAAACCCCCCCCCCCCCCCCCCCCCCCCCCCCCCCCCCCCAACAAAGAACACAAAAGAATAAAAAAAAAATTTTCCGGGGAAATTTTTGGTTTGGGTTTTAAACCTTTCCAAAAATCCCTTGCTTATCAAACTAAAATAATAATAATGTTTTTTCAAAAAAAAAACACAAAGAAAAATTAAAAAAAAAATTATTTGTAGGTTTAAAAAACTTTACCCTTGGGTTGGCCAGACTTAGCCTGCGTTTCTGGTTTTATTTTGGGGGAAAAAAAGGTTTTTCCATTTTAACCCCCTCCCCTTTTTTAAAAAATAACCACTCCTATCCAAAAATTTTTTTTTTCAAGGCAGAGGAAAGGGTTGAAAAATTTAAAGCAACCCCCAAAATTTTTGGTTTTTGGTTTAAAAACCCCTTTATAAATTCCCCCTTTTAAAGTGTTTTCCCCCCCCTTCCCTTGGGGAGGGCCCTTTTTTCAAACCCCCCCCCCCCCCCCCCCAAACCACCCCCCCTCCCCCCAAAAAAAAAAAAAAAAAAAGGCCCCCCCTTCTAAAAATTTGAAATCATACTGTACGGTGTAATGCCAGTTTTGGTAAACTATACACTTTAATTGGCCCGTTCTTGTGATTATCCAGCAGAAAGGAAAGGGAACAATGTATATCAGCATCCATCTACCTTCTACCACACTTTCCTCTGCCCCCCCCCCCCCCCCCCCACACACACAACACTCCCCCTCCACCACCTCCCACACCAAAGATGAAAACAGCAACTCGTCACTTGTAAAAAACAAGACAGACTAATTGTAGGCCATTTGACAGTAGTTTTAACCTTTGCCAAACATAGTCATAATGCTTGCGAGTGGATGGGAAAGACTAATAATGATAATAATGACTGTGTGTTTCTTAAGAATGCAAACCATCACAAACATGAAAATAATGCAGAAAAGAAAATTTGATAGAGAATTGAGATAAGACATTTGACATGTGAGTAATGTGCCACATAAATAGCATGATCTATAGATGACTACTGAAACTTGTAATATATATTGGGGAATGTGGTTTGGTCTACCTTCAACTCCCTGTGTCTTATCAAACCTCAACACACTCCATAGTCAGTAATGTTATTTTACAAGAACAGAGGAAGCACAAGAAAAATTAAAGCACCCACATCAGTATGTAGGCTTTATACTCACCATAGGTTGGATCAGACTTCAGCCTGCGTATGCTGTATTCCCCCTTCTTGGCCTTGGGAAAGTAGATGGCCATTTTCACACTGCCATCCTCCTCCTGAAGATATCCCCTCTCACAATTTTCATTGTAATGCATGGCAGCCAGGAACAGCCTGCAAAAATGTTCAACATGCTGGTTAAGCCATCATCAATATATATGAATATTGTGTGTAACCCCTTCATAAATTCATATGAATAATGTGTTTAACCCATTCTCTTCAGTGCCAGCGTGCATGCACAACCACCCCCCCCCCCCCCCCCCCCAAAAAAAAAAAAAAAAAGTGCCTCCGCCAGTGCTATAGAACTGCATCCACTCTACCTTGCCACCCCACCTTCACGCTACCCCTTGCCTCTCCCATGCTTGCCGCAAGCATCCCTTCCATGCGTGTTCATCTCTAATCCACACAGACCACAGGCCTGTTGTCTTGTGTTGTGTCAGTCACCATATACACACTGGTGATCCACACAGACCACAGGCCTGTTTGCCTTCTGTTGTCAGTCACCACATGTACACTGGTGATCCACACAGACCACAGGCCTGTTGTCTTCTGTTGTGTCAGTCACCACATGTACACTGGTGATCCACACAGACCACAGGCCTGTTGTCTTCTGTTGTCAGTCACCACATGTACACTGGTGATCCACACAGACCACAGGCCTGTTGTCTTGTGTTGTCAGTCACCACATGTACACTGGTGATCCTCCAGACCACAGGCCTGTTAGTCTTGTGTTGTTCGTCACCACATGTACATGGTGATCCACACAGACCACAGGCCTGTGTCTTGTGTTGTCCGTCACCAGGTATAACATTGGTGATCCCCACAGACCACAGGCTGTTGCTTGTGTTGTCAGTTACACCATCTACCCATGGTGATCCACACAGATCCACATGACCTGTTGTCAGTCACCAATGTACACTGGTGATCCAACAGACACAGGCCTGTTGTCTTGTTTTGTGTCAGTCACCTCATACAACAGGGATCCACACAGACACAGACCTGTTGTCAGTCCCACATGTTACATGGGCTACGGGTGATCCAAGAACCAGGCTGTTGTTTGTGTTGTCTGTCACCCACCATGTACATGGTGATCCCCACAGACCACAGGCCGTTGTCTTGTGTTGTCAGTCACCAATATACATGGTGATCCACACGACCACAGGACTGTTGTCCAGTCACCCACATGTACACTGGTGATCCACAAGGGACCAAGGCGGTTGTCTTGGTTGTGGTCAGTCACCTCATAACACCCAGGTGTTCCACCCGACCACCAGACTGTTGTCAGTTCAACCACATGTACCTGGTGATCGCCACGGCCTGTTGTCTTGTCTTGTCGTCAGTCACCTCTACACACTGGCTGGCTCACTTGTTTGGAAAATTTGTGAACAAAGTCCTCTCCTGGCCTACAGTTGGTTCACATTTTCAAAGGCGATGGCACTTCACACAATGTGGATTAGCGTTCAGCGAGTGGGGAAAATTCATTTAACTTTTGTGCAAAGCCAAAGTCCTTGGTAAAACCTCTGGGGTACACTAGCTTAAGAGGGTAGGCAAAACCAAAGAATTATTTGGTTGGTTGCCACCCAAAGCCACACTATGGATCCAAGGATTATTCAGTCAGTAGCACTTGAAGGGTTAATTGATGTTTGAATCACGCAAGCACATTTTTCCTTTTACATGTATAGTTCTTTTAAACTGGTTCTGCCAAGCTTATTGATAGTTCTGCTGGTTTGGGACTGTGGCTATCGATCAACGAATATAAATAGTTCTTATCAAGAGCAGTTTACAAGGTAAGTTGTACAAGGAAAATGCAACTTGTAACCAACCTGGTGTACTTCTAGCCAGATAATGGCTGTTTGCTTCGGACAGAATGACAACACCAGATGAAGAACATGTCCTCCCGCTGGAGGTTTGGTTTGAGGGGTGACTCAGCTTCTTGACATCATTGAGGAAGGTATTTATTTTCAATGATGTGAGGAGAGCAAGGTAATCCCTCAGAGTCTGTAACAATATATATAGGTAATGAAGGCTTTCATCTTTTATTGAAAATCAAAAATACATTATCCTCAAAAGAAAGAAAACAGGGCAAGGACATTTGACCTTTGTATGTGGGAACACTAACACAGAAAAATTGCACCACTATGGACAGTATTGAAGGCAACCAGTTTAAAATCAGTACATGCTCTCGAAAAAACGGTTGGAGACCAGTTCTGACAAAATGCAGCTTCAGACATAAGTTTCAACTGTAAAAAATAGAAACTCTGCAGTTGAACTGCTGATTGGTGTTCTACCAATTAGATGTGATCCGTCTTTATGAGGGGGCCTCTGCCAGTAAGAAACAATACCCAAACTCTAGTACCACAGTCAAAACTGAGTCGGTGCTATGCTATGACCATACAACTCACCCGGTGTGACCAGGCTTTGGTTATTTCATCGCCGCACTAACTGTCCATGTTGGCAAGGGGGGATGTCGCCTGAATCACCGTTGTGGTTGTCACAAGGAGACAAACTGTTCCACTTGGCCTTCATCACTTCCCATTTCTTCTGTTGGAGTGCCACAGTGAAGATGGTTGCCAATGGATTTCTCCAAACACCCCACTTTTCCATCCCAGCCTGTTTGCCACACTGGTTTCAGTTTTTTTTTGGTCAGACCTGTATCAACATAGGGCATAATCAACCTTGATTTTAGGCCCATTTGCATGTGCATGCATTCTGCTATTTTGACACGACAGCGACATGTACACAAGGACCTCTAATCATTCCAAATATTTTTACTTGTGCACAATCACTTTGCTTTATGGATGGGTGTTTTACATCACTATACAATGGTGAAATCATGCCACATAACAACACACACTCACACAGTGAGCAGGGTCCCCCAGTTCTTCCAGCTTGGCTTGACTTGCGACGGCTAGCAGCAGGAGCACACTTGAACAGGTCAAGGAGGGACGACTGGAAAACCAGAGGTATTCGTCCTCAAAAGCTGGCACAGATTGGATGGACTGGTCGAATGTCATCCCTTGGTTCTTCTGTCATCCGGGGGAAAACAATCTTCAACTGTGAGTGAGGAATGACACGACTGATATGCGAATAAAAAAGATGTGAAGTGTACAATTTCTGTTTAACGGGGGGGGGAAAAACATCCTAATGCCCAATGTGAATTGTTCCAACACCCACAGTGGTCTATGGTGGGAGTAAACAGAAGATTTCTTTGTAAAACGAGTATATCATAAAATTGCCCAACAGCAGCTGGGTATGATATTTGTACCTTCAGGTTACTTCGTATGAAATCAGCTCTTATTTTTATTTGAGGACACTACCTGTACTCTACTGACCTGACCTTATCTTTGAGGCATGGGACTCGTTCTGTGGGTCAAAGTCCAGGTCAGAACCAATATCGGAGTCACTGCCATACTCGATGGTGAATGTTCATCCACCATCTGGGACTGGCTGGGGTGCAGTAAAGCTGATTGTAGGACCTGGGCTGGAGCTTTGCCAGGGGGGCGGTTCTTGAAGTGAACACTGACAGTAACAGCTGAAAGAACTCTCAGTCTGGATGCTGTGACAAACATTGCTGCACCCATATCCCTGAAAACAAAAACATATGGGGCCTAAACACTCTGACATTTGGCAACCACATTTTTTTTAACTACCAATCACAATGAATGAGCGTACTTGGTTGTTCAGTTGCTATTGTCTGGACCCGCAAAATGTAACCATAGCACTCTCACTTTTGGCCACAGGAAAGAAAACATGTTGCTACAGGCCATATGATATCTATATATATTAATTTCATCAGTATCTACATCAGTTTACACATCCCGGTCTGAATTTAGCTGTGAGCGCACGTACTAAGTGATGCTGGCTGCAGGTTTCACATGACTCATGATCACCCAGTTTTATTGGAGCGTGTCAGCCTGTATCCCTGTAGTAGTCTAGCAATTGTGACAAGGGAGGTTATGATTGGTTAAGAACTAGTTGTCTGAACATGCTTCTGTAAGCCCATCTTCTCCCTCTGTCAGGTCGTCAACCTTCGCTATCTGCATAAAAAAAAAAATTTTCCATTGTGGGAAAACACACTTTGCCATTTTAACAGTATTCATCCTCCACCCCCCCCCCCCATCTCTAGCCATCTTCCTCCTTAACCCACAACACCCACACAACACACACACACACACACACACACACCACTGGTTATAAAAGCAGGTGCCCTGTTTTTATGAACAAACAAAACTCACCATTGCTGCGTTTTGTAAGTGTGTTCCTGTTGGCGTGAAAACACCTCGCGCGTGCGTGACATAGGTGGATGTTGTTGGGAGCTGACAGCCATTGTCAACTGTGCAGCAAGTGGAGGAGGTATGCAGGCCAACACTCCCATGTTTTTGCATCGTCTTTGTCTGGCCACATCCTCCAGTGCACTCGCGAAGGTCACCAGGCTCTTCCATCCTGCTGACTCTGCTCTTGTACAGCCTCTTTGACATTTCTGTCCCCCCGAGCTCTGACGTTAAAAGATGCGGAATTGCAAAATTAAATGCAAAGCTTTTCTTTTTAATCACTCTGGGTTTACGCTTTTCGCACACTTAGCTACACACATATAACTGGGAAACATAGAAATGCAAGTATATAAACTACAGAGAATAGACACAAAGCATAATCTACATACTTATTAATCACAAGCAAAAATCAAAACACACACACACACACACACACACACACACACACACACACATACACACACGACAAGTATCGTTCCATCTCTATCCCCACTACACCCCCACCCCACAGGTACAACTGAATATGATATTTAACTGTCCTATATAAATCATTCAAACGCAGGCAGCCCAAAATAAGTTACAACTAGTTGAAATAGTCAGTCTCCCTGTACATTGTTCTTTGTCGCTGTGATTCCACAAAACACAGTATCACTTCTGTAGAGGAAAACATCTTGAAGTCAAATTGTGTGCCCTCCCCATTTACAAATGATTATACTGGTCCAGTCTGTGTCTGGATTTTTAACAACGCATCAAAGTTTAGGTATTTGGTTGTACATTCTGTCTTATACATAAGGAGCAATAAACTTTGCTAGGCAAAGAATTTGGTCCAAATGAGCAGTCTGAACATCCGGTTTTATTCCAAAGATTTTTTTTTATAATGTATATGCTGTCATACCATTTGTTAAAAGAAAAATTGACAAAAATTATTCTCAACAACCCCATAATAGCTTTACAACTGCTCACCACATGTATTTTGTGCAACCAAAGGTGATAAAAAATATTTAATGCTCATGTTCAGGTCATTGCTTTTTTCCCCAACATTTGCCTTGTGGAATTTTTGTAAGAGTTTAAAACAAAAGTATCCAGATTCTAAGTGCCCCAAATATGCGTGTGTGTGTTGTGTGTGTGTGTGAGTGTGTGTGTGTGTGTTTACTATACTCTCCCACACACACCACACACACACACACACACACACCCCTAAACAATACAAATGTGAAGGACGATATGTGCGACTGACGTAAGTGCGGGCTTGTAAAGGTCGCCACGTCGATCAGAATGCAAAGATCGAAAGTTAGATTACCTTGCGTTTCAGCAGTGTGTGTATGTGTGTGCGTGTGTGTGTGTGTGTGTGTGTGCGCGCGTGTGTGTGTGCATCCGAGCGCACGTATATCTATATATGTATATATGTGTGTTTGTGTGTGTGTGTGTGTGTGTGTGTGTGTGTGTGTGTGTGTGTGTGTGTGTGTGTGTGTGTGTCTGTGCGTGCGCGCACGCGCACGCGCGCGCGCGCTTGCTTGTGTGTGTGTGTGTGTGTGAAAGAGAGAGAGGGAGAGAGAGAGAAGTGATAATTTGCTTTCACTAATGATTCACTTGGCCGATTAGAATGATTAATTAACCAGCAACAATGCATCATTAAACAGCAGTAAACACGAGAGAGTGAGAGAGAGAGAGAGAGAGAGAGAGGAGAGAGAGAGAGAGAGAGAGAGAGAGAGAGAGAGGAGAGAGTAGAAATCCTCCTTACGAAGACATGATTTTTTAACGCTTTGAGTACCCTCCCTCGCCCCCAACCCCTCCCCCCTTTTCCTCCTAACAAGAAATGCGTTGAAAAAGCCACTGCGATTTGGGAAAACAGGGGAGGCTTAAGGATAACTTCTTCTTCCTAAAATACTGGTTCACTCAAAAACGAGTAAGGTCTCTTTGACCGCGCTGCCACGATAATGACTTGCAGTTTCAAAAGGAAGGGGGGGGGGGGGGGGGGGGGGGGGGTCGGAAACAAAGTTCCGTGGCCTGGCGGTTTACTTCGGCGAAAAACTGTTTGCTAATAACGATCGCAGTTGACAACGGAAAAATCCCAAAACTTTTCCACGCGAAAGGGGCGGAAGACATCTCTGTCGGACACCCTTAACCGAAAACTTTTCCACGCGAAAGGGCCGAGAGATCTCTATCGGACACCCTTAGCGTTTCAGGGCTGGGTGAAGGTTTCAAGTATCCGTTCCCTCCACCCCTTCCACCCCTCTCTCCTTCTTCCTCTCACGTACCCCTGTGGGCCTCTCTAGCACCCCCCCCCCCCCCCGTCTTTTCCTGAATACGTATCTCCCCCTCCCATCCTCCTCAATCTCCCTTCCTTCCACCACACACACCCTCTCTACTTCGCCCATTCATTTTTAGTCTGTCTGTCAGGGGACAAAAAAAATGAAACAACCAAAATTTGGGGGGAAACAACTAACTTGGGGAGTCGCAGCCAATTTGTTCGGACCTAAGCCCAAACTCAAACATTCCAGGCTTTCAGAAAGACGGGCCCCATAGGTCGGGTCCGGCCAATTAAGCTTAGTGGAGAGGTTTCACCGAGACGGTCCGACCCCCCAGACGACTAAGCGGCTTGACCGACGCCTCGATGTCGCCCAGACGGCCCTCAGTCCTGGGCCAGCCTTATCCGGCCAATTGTGAACCAGCGTCATTGTTAGTTTAGACATCGTGGCGCCCCCAGGGTCAGCTAGCCACTTTAGAGTGACCAGTGTCACACGGCACCCGTTTAAATAGGAAAGGGGGGAAGGTAGTGTGTGGCGGGGGGTGAAATCTAGCTAATCAATTAAATGACCATTGACCCACCCGAGAGTAAGGCGTGTAGACGGGACTGTCGTGATGTGAATATCCAATGGAATTAGAGGGAGACAACTTCGGGGGTGTCAGGGGTAAAAATACTGACCAATGGTACTCGCCCCTTTTTGGAGGATCGGAACACCCATAAGAAGGATGTGAGAGTGAGAGAACGGTGGGAGAACGAGGGAAGAACGAACAGAGACAGAGAGAGGGAGAGGTTCTAGGTCTGCTTGAGAGAAAAGCAGAGAGATGAGGGGAGGAGAGAAGAGAACCAAGTGAGAGATTAGCATGAGATAGTTGCAGAGGAAGGACTGAGGGAGATGTGGAGAGAGAGAAAGAGTTGCTAATTTATGAAGAAAAAAAGAAAGAAAAGAAAAAAGAAAAGAAAAGCAACCATGTCCATTTGATAAGAGCAGACTAGAAGAGAGAGAGAGAGAGAGAGTGCAATGCGTTAATGCAGGAAGAAAGAAAGGAGAACAGATCGATGTTGATAGTCACTGTTCTACCCTAACCGGGGGTTCGACCTCATACCTGGCAGCGTCACTTCGCAAGCAGAACCACGACCAACGCCAATCAGTCTCACCTGACCAGGCGCATCCAGACCCATAACACCAGTGCGGCAGTTGTGTCGTGTTGTGAAAGTGAACCCAGTGAAAAGAGAAAAAAAAAATGAAGAAAGAAAAGACAAGTGATTCGTGAATAGTGTAGATCACTGGCAGTAAAGTTTGAAATGTTTATACCGGGTGTCAATGATGTTTTATTAAATTGATTTGTGCAAGTTCAGGGAAAGAGAGAATGTTTTATTTTGTTTGATTCTATATGCATGATGTTCTTTCTATGATCATGTATAGTAAAGTTATAGACTTTACTAGTGGTTTGATGTGACGAATGCATGATATATGAATGAGATTGTAAGCAAGCTGTGAGTGTGTTTGGGCTGTGCGCTAGTCCTTCCTCTACTGACATTACACCGAGGTTGACAATTTATTGGCGAGCTTGCCAGGATATTCTGGCCCATTTATTATAATTGTTCAACTTCTCAGAGAGGAAGCTGGGTGGGATTCAAGTATTGTAATCCTAAGACAAGGGGTTGTCTTATGTATGTTCCCAAGATAGTTAAATACTAGGCTTGGCATTGCTTCCAAGATAGTTAATACTAGGCTTGGCATTTCACCCAGAGTACTCATTTCCAGAGCCTACCTCCATTTCGCCTCACAGATTTGCTATAATTCGTCTTCTCATGTGTGGGTCGGGGTTCTGGGGTCTTATAAAAACTAATACGTTGTCCAAGACTATATTATATTCATAGGATTGTGCTATTACGTCCTCGTGTCGGTTAACACAGTTGCTGTGTTGTAGTAAATTCGTTCAAAAACAAAAAGATGAGATAAATGGCGGAGAAAGAACACCCTATGAACAACTTGTGGCGGTCGCTCGTGATCTAGGTTACTCAGGAGATGAGTTGGTGCATTCGTTGAAAAAAACAAAAGATGGAAAGAGATGAACGCGCGGAAAGCCGTCGCGCAGAGAGCGCAAACAGAAGAAAATAAGGTTAGGCTACAATGATAAAGAAACGCAGGAACAGAAAGATAAGCAGGAACGCAGGAAACAGAAAGACTGGAAGCGCAGGAAACGGAAGATTAAAGGTTCAATTAGAGTTAGAGAAAGTAAGAATACAGAGGGAGACCACGAGGATGGGAGTTCAGTTTCCAGTGACTCTGTGCGCAGCTATGCCCCCCGACCAAGTTGCCAAAATTCTCGGAAGGGACCGATTCGATTGAACGCATACATCAGTCGTTTCGAAACGTTTGCGACCAGTCAGGGTTGGCCTCCAGAAGAGTGGGCAGTCATTTTGTCGCGTTACTGACGGGTAAGCATTGCAGATTTTCACTGCGTTACCAGCAGAACAACAGTCCGATTTTGGTGCTGTGAAGGAGTCTTTAATGAGGGATTTGACCTCACGAGAAGGGTTCAGAAAGAAATTTCGTTCAGCTAGATTGCAAGCAGGGGAACGTACACTCAGTTTGGTGCACGTCTAGATCACTATTTTGAGAAATGTTAGAGTTGAGTGGTACGAAGAAGGAGTTCGTTGAATTGAAAGAGCTAGTTATGAAAGAACAGATTTTGTCAGGTTGCGGCCCTGAGTTAACTCATACATTTGAAAGAGAGACAGCCAGAGACAGCAGGGGAGTTGTTGAAGTTCGCAGAGGTGTATAGAGAGGCACGTTTGGGCACTAAGGTGCAGGAGAGAAACAGGTGCTAGGCACAGGTGAGAAGAGTGCAAGGAGACTAGGAGAGTTTTCTGCAAAGTCTGCAAAACCAGTGGTGGGGCAGAAGGAAGGGCAAAGGGAAATTAGGTGTTTCATTTGTCACAAGAAGGGACATGTGGCGAGGGATTGTCGCATGAGGTTCCAGAAGGCAGCAGCCTTGCAAGAGGTGGATTAAGGGTCGTCAAGGGAACGACTGCAGTGGAACCAAAAGGGATTTCAGTCTGAAGAGGGTGAAGTGCGCCTATGGCTAGCACTGGACAGCAGTCAGTGTCAGGGATGGAGGGCACTAGGCTGAGTGGTTCGTTACCAGTGGAAGAAGGGTGGATTGGCCAGCAGAGGGTGAAAGTGTTACGAGACACTGGTTGTTCATGCGGGGTAGTACGAACAACGCTGGTCGATAAAGGGGATTTGACAGGGCAAATCCAGACCTGTACTCTTAATCGATGGCACTGTGAGGGAGTTCCAGTTGCTAAGATAGAAGTACGTACCCCTTCTTCTCAGGCGAGTTGTCTGCGTTGGTGATGGAGAAACCCCTTCACGATTTGATCATTGGAAATATTCCAGGTGCGAGGGATCCAGGGGATCCTGAGTTGTTGACTGCCACAGGGGCAGCAGTTCAGACACGGAGCAAGAAGGAGGAAAGGTTGATAAACGTTAGTCGTTCCGGCAAGGAAGTCAGGCATAGATGTGTCGCTGATGAGTTTAGGGCAGCGCAGGAACAAGACCTTCGCTCGTGAAGTCTTGGGAGTTGGCAAGAGGTGGAGAGAAACAGGAGGTTAGAGGAGGTGAGACAGAATTTCTTGTGAAAGGCGGGCTGTTGTACGAGTGTTCACCAAGGGGAAGAAGGTAAGGTGACCACTCAGTTAGAGGTACCAGCAGGTTATCGTGACACTGTCATGTCAGTGGGTCACGAGTCGCTCATGGCGGGTCATCTCGGCACCAGCAAAACAGCTGACCGAGTCTTTGATAACTTTCATTGGCCAGGAGCAATGGCAGACATCAAGCGTTTCTGCATGTCATGTGACGTGTGTCAAAGGTCAGCACAAGAGGGGTGAAGTGGAAGGCGCCTCTTAAACATCCCCTTTAATTGACACACCATTCAGGAGGGTGGCTATTGATCTGATTGGCCAATCGCGCCTGTTCAAGGTGGGCACAGGTATGTGTTGACGCTGGTGGACTACGCGACAGATACCAGAAGCGGTTGCATTGAAGGGTAGATAAACGCAACAGGTTGTGCCACATGTGCGGTAGTTCACTCTGTGTGGGAC
>CM031606.1:35165404-35175404 GCA_018398815.1 Conus ventricosus
CAGTTATTTCATGAGCACTCTTGCATTGATAAAAGATAGAGATTACCCCGGTTAGCTAACCTGCGAGAGTATTGTTTAGTGATTGGAAGCTTGTAGAGACTGCTAACTTATCCAAACTGCCCAATGTTGGCAAGTCATAAAAGGTAAACTCAGTAAAATATTACTTTTCTGAGATGTGCAAGGGTACCCTCTTATATCAGATGTCATGTATGCATGATAAAATGAGATCGTAGCTCGTAAGTATGAAGAAGATAGGCAGTTCCATGTCTGGGTCAACCTTAATAGATTACACTTTTGTGTGCGGCCCTCTGAACTTTCCAGTAATGTGATCGTGGTCTCTCACTGTGTCGCCTAATAATTCTCTGTTACATATCCATCAGTGTGTAGATGAGTCATAGCGTTCTTGGTCTTCAGGAGTCATAACAATGTCTGAAAGATTTATTTGTTGGAGTAGTAATTACGAAGTTGTTTCATCTGTTCTAAAAATCTACTAGCTGCATTGGGACCTCTGTAAATCTCTGGGCGTGTGTGTGCCCCATCTGACCTAACAACAATAAACGCATAAGAACAGATCTGATGGTGGTTAATAAGGTTGTTTTTTGTTCTTGGTGCGGACCGTAGCACTGCGGCAAGAGCGATTCAAAGTCAGCATAAACTACGTATGGACTCATCTGCATTTTGTGTACATTCTTAAAACAACTTTAGACCCTGGTTTAGGTGTGAGAGTTTCGGTTTCACAGTCTACAAAACTTTTACAATGTTTCTTATGGCTGGCAGCTGCTTCTATAGTAGGGATTCTGACCAAACACCTTCTACAAAGCCTTTGTTTAGCATGATCCTTTGATGTAAAGCCATAAGTCTGCTTATTGTTTGATTAATACTTAATGACTCTTTGCACTATCTGCAAACAGGATTAAGTCTACATGTTTGTTAAGTGGTCGCCAAAAGTAGGAGCTTTGGGAAGAAATCCTTAGAGGCACTAGATTGTCTACTGCAGACCATGTGTATACGTTTACGTGATTGGGTTGTTTTGCTCTTCAAACTGAGATATACTTTCTATACATTACTGGGAAGGTTATGTTATCAAAGTTCAGCTCTTGTTTATATTGTTCATAATTAGATACTCTTTCTGCGTTCTTTTTAACATGGTGTAAATGTGCTAAAACCACCACATAAAACACATGCTGTCAGGATTTTTGTATGTTTAAGACTGGCTCGTTTTAAAACTAACTCTCTTGGAAGAGGAAGGTAAGAATTGCCAACTATAGGATAGAACTTTGTTTGTCTCAATCTAATTTGAAGGACCGTTCCTTCAGACCAGCCAGAACCCCTTAACTTTGCTTCTCACTTGCATGGTTAAACTGTGTAAGCATGTAATCACCATTCAGAATTAAAGTCGCGATAGCTAATAACTTCTTTCTGTTTAGTTGAAACCCAGACTTCTATGTTATACTGCCATCGGGTGTTACATAATCAATCAGAATGGCCAACAACACTTTTGCTGGCGGGTCGTTTTGAAGAGACTCTGGGATTTTAGAGATAGCATGTGTTACGCTTTCAAAACATTTGAGGGGTTAATAATGTCCATGTCTACTTCGCTAAACATATTGCTAATGTTTGTCACTACCTTTCACCAGTGCGCTGGCTGGCAGTTTTCAAACTCAGACGCGCTTGTGAGGTTCATTTTTAACTCAAATATTTACGTAAATTTTTTTAAAAAATGTAAATAAAAGTAAGTAAACGCGCATTTATTCTTCGCCCAAGTTTGCAACACTTCAAGACATGTTAACCTTACAATAACACCTGCTAATATTTTAGCTTTTTCTGAATCACTACAGTCAATGTTCATCACTTTGATTGCTTCGTTAAATAGTTCACTATGATCTTTTATTATATTGTTTACATCATTCTCAAACCCAAATTCACTAAAATCAATGTTTAATACTTTCATTATTTCGTCAAATATTTCCCATTACAATTCTTTAAATCAGATTCACTGAGCTCGGCAGTCATTTTTAAATCTAAAATAAATAAAAAAATAATTGTAAATTCAGCTATTATTCATTTGTCTTTTCTAATCGTAAAACCTGATCTTCATTAAAGTGAATAGCTACTCCTTCAGAGTCAGTAGAAACAGTCAGATTAACATCTTCAGGAGCCATATTATCAACTAAAATAGCAAACAACATTTATAGCCGGTTGGGGCCAAGAATCTGGTATTTTACTGATTGAGTGCTTTACGCTTTTTCGCATATTTATACGCTCAAAAAGATCAGTAATTAATTCTTCAAACCTGCTCTTTAACTGATCTTTATCGGCCTCCCCCTCCCAATCCAACTCGTAAAGTATATTAATAAGCTCTGTAGCTACTTCGGGCTTCATTTTAAACTCAAATAAAAACGGCAATTAAAAATAAGTAAGCCGCTGCATGGGCCTGTAACACACTGAAACGCCCCTCCGCCAAGCGATCAATAGGCTGCTGAGGCCTATTTTTGACCCCTAATTTTCCGCTCTCTGGCAGCAGTTTGTAGAGTATTGATTTCTACCTTCCTTGTTTACACACTGTCACGGACAAAAATAAAACAACCAAATTCGTGGTCAGTCCCCAGCTAGCTCAAATGAGCATAAGCTCAAACTCAAATATTCTGAGCGCCAGGTAGACGGCCTCATATGTCGGGCCGACGCCTTCAAGCATCGCCTCAGCCAATTTGGGCACAGCGAGGAGGCTAATCCTAATCCTCCACGGAGACGGTCTGTCCAGCCAGACAGACTAAGTAGCTGACCTACGCCTCGATGTCTGGTCAGACGAGTCTCGACGCCCGGATCAGACTCATCTGGCCAATTTGTAGGACCAGTGCCCACAATTAAGTCGACATCGCCGGAAAGGGGGAGGGGGAAGGTAGTGTGTAGTGGGGGTGAGATCTAGCTAATTAATTAAATGACCCAATGACCACTACAGAGAGTAAGGCGTGTAGGCGTGACTGTCATGATTTGAATATCCAATGGAATTAGAGGGAGGCAACCTCAGAATGAAGGCACGAAAAAAATTCTGACCAATGGTACTCGCCCTTTGACAGGTGAGAACACGATAAGAAAGGTCAAGAGAGATGGAAGGAAGGAACGAACAGACAGAGAGAGAGAGGAAGAGGTTCTGGGTGTAAGCTCTGCAGGAGAGAAGAGCGGAGAGATGAGGGGAGGAGAGAAGGGAACCAAGTGGAGGCATTAGCACCAGATAAAGTCTGCAGAGGGAGGACTAAGAAGAGATGTTGAGAGAGAGAGAGGGTTGCTAATCAATGAAGAAAAAAAAAAGAAAAGAAAAAGAAAAGAAAAGCAACCATGTCTATTTGATAGAGCAGACTAGAAGAGAGAGAGAGAGAGTGCAATGCGTTAATGCAGGAAGAAAGAGAGGAGAACAGATCGATGTCTAATAGTCACTGTTCCACCTGAACCCGGGGTTCGACCTCATACCTGGCAGCGCCACTTTCATCAGCAGTCCAACCTGACCAACGCCAGCGGTCTAACCTGACCAGTGCCAGCAGTCTAACCTGACCAGTGCCAGCAGTTGTGTTGTGCTTGTGAAAGTGACAGTGAAAAGAACAAAGAAAAAAAAAGAAAGAAAAGACAGTGATTCGAATAGTCTAAGATCACCTGGCCAGGTAAAGTAGAAATCTGTTTATACCCGGGTTAGTTAATGATGATTTAGATAAATGGTTTTGTGAAGTTAAAGGAAAGAGAGGATGTTTATTTTGTTTGATTCCATATGCATTGATGTTTGGTTCTATGATCATGTGTAGTAAAGTTACAGACTTTACTAGTGGTTTGATGTGACGAATGCATGATATGTGAATGAGATTGTAAGCAAGCTGTGAGTGTGTTTGGGCTGTGCGCTAGTCCTTCCTCCACTGACATACCCCGAGGTTGACACACACGCACAGAGAAATCATTAACAATCAAAATAAGCAAAACAATGATAATGAAAGTGATTTGTCTCCTTTAATTATGTATAAAATGTAATTACCTCCCCTGAATAAATTATCTATTTATAGATCAGTGAGAGAGAATTGATTATTAAAAGTTGTGTTTTTGTGTTTAATTTGCTAAAGCTTTTAATATGAATATTGTACAAAGTAGCTACTAAAAAGTACTTTAAAGCACAGTTGTTGTTTAACCTTTAAAATATTCTGCTTGAATAAAAACAATTTTAATAACAGTCACACTTATGCATAAACACCATAAAATTATAAAGCTTTCAGTTTGCACAGTATATATATTAATCCAAAAAGTGTAAAGTTGAGAATATGCCTGCAGTGGTTTTGTACTTGTTTGCGCGGTTTTGAAAGTCTAAATTTGGCCCTCTTCTCTGCCTCTAGTGACTCTTCCCATTTTCGTGTTTCGTTTGTCTGGGGCCACTGGCGCAGCTATAAACGCCTGCAAACCCTATGTGGTCACTGGCGTGGCTATAAACGCCCGTAAACCACAATGTGTTGTCTGGGTCACTGGCGTGGCATAAACGCCCGCAAACCCATGTGGTCACTGGCGCAGCTATAAACGCCCGTAAACCACAATGTGTGTGTGTGTGTGTGTGTTTGTGTGTCCTAGGAAGAGTCACTGAAAAGGGGGTGAGAGAATTGCCTCAAATTAGACAAACTGAAAGTAGGAAACCAAGTATAAGAAATAACCACTATTAGAGGCATATTCCCAAAACCCTTCACATCTTGGCCACATTATCCGTGATCCTCTGGATCTGACTTGGGGCCCTAGGGCGCCATAGGGTCTCAAGTTAGACCCAGGGTGATCAGTAATGTGGCCAGATGCGAAGAGTTTTGCACTTTTTTATAATGATTTTATGCCCTTGGAGAGAATGTAAATATCTTTGTTCACGATCACCAAATCCTATTTTGCACGGAAACCCCCCATTTTAAATTAACGATTACGTCGATTTTTGGCGGTTTTTGTGTGTTAATTTTGTTTAGAAACAGGTATTAATTTTGGCCAAAACTGACATGAGAAGGACGTGATTTGTATGTGAAAAGGGGGGTTTTCGTGCAAAATAAGATGGGTGAGCTTGAACTAAGATATTTACATTCTCTTCACCTCCTGACAGATGGCAAGAAGTATTTTGTCAATTCCAGTGACAAGCTTGTGGAGATGAGACAGGACGTTGGCCGGCCCAAAGACACTCTTTGTGATCTCTTAACAGGGGGAACAAACCTAAAGAGTGCACCGGTTTTGCTGTCACAGTGTAATGGGTATGACACAAAACTTGCACGTGCTAATCGGAAAAACGGTAGACCAGGTTCGCTGCGCCAGCGATTCAGCCACCGACCAAACTGAACGTGTGTACGTAAACACTGAGCATGTGCAGGTTGAATCTGTGTCAGTCGGCGTGTATGACGCATTTCATGACGGCACGTGAAAAGCTTTCCTCATGTTTGCTGACAGTAATAATCCAAATTGTTCCGTTGAAAATAAAAATTCTAAATCCTTTTCTTTTCTTCACTGGAATGTGAGTGGTTTACTGTCAAAATTACACGATAAATATTTTTGTCTCTTTTGTTTGTTATTTTGATTTTATGTTTTGATGAAACGTTCGAGGAAGATTTCCAGTCATCTGCATTTGTAGGTTACAAGAAGTTTTGCAAACCTGCCATGAAACTTACAGCCCGTGGAAGACGCTCTGGTGGTCTGTTATGTCTTGCTAAACACGAGCTCTGCTCATTCATTGAGTTATTACATATTAAGTCTGATAACTGCCTTACCTTCATTATTGATGAATTTTTGTTTTGTCCAAATAAAACATCCTGTATATATGTGCTTACGTACCATCGGTAGATTCACCTTACTATACACATTTTGACATTGAGAATGGAATAAGTATGCTCGAAGAATTTGTGAGTGACTGTGTACTTGCTCTTGAAGATGTTTATGTTTTGATAAGTGGTGATTTAAACAGTCGGACTGCAAACTTTTTCCATGATTTACAAGATGATGGATTGCCTTTTGATAATCAATATGTAAGTAGCCCTTTATGTACAAACAGGAATTCCGAAGATAATGTATTGAATAATTATGGGAAACTATTGATCAATATGTGCACCGTTTTGAATTTATTTGTTTTAAATGGTATGTGTCAGGGCGATTAAAACGGTCGCTACACATATATCTCTGAAAGAGGCAATAGTGTAAATGATTACTTTATAATGTCACGAGATATGTTTTTAAGGTTTTCGAATGATTGCAAATTGCAGGTATTAGAAAGGATCGAATCAGACCATGTGCCTCTGGTGATGAACTTCAGTATTCCAAATGAATGCATGAACAACGTAAGAAGGTATGTTTCTAATTGTATTATTGAAAAGTATGTTTAGAATCAGATACGTCCCAATGTGTTTAGTGATATAGTTTGCTCCCCTAAAGCTCAGCAGAGAGTGTAGTTGATGTGAATATAAATGAAGCTTTGCATGTATTTAACAGTTGCTTGAAAGATGCAGCTGAATGCATGAAAAAAAAACAGATTAGTATTAACACAAAACATGATCATGATGATGACTGGTATGATGTGGAGTGTCAATCTGGTAAAAGGAAGGTTCGTAATTTGTTAAGTAGATATCGTCGCACATTATCCCCATCAGATCATGTCTCTTACTCTATTGCCAGACGTGACTATACAGAACGTTTGAAAACAAAACGTAAATAGTTTAATCGTGAAATGTTGGAAAATTGGTATCCTCTGTAAAATAGACCAGAAGGGATTTTGGTATTCAATGCGCAGAATTCACAATAAAAGTAAACAACCTTCTAACATCATTAGTTCAGAAAACTGGTTTCAGCATTTTCAGAAACTGCTTGAAAAAGATGTAGATATCCATAGCATTATGGATGATGAAGGTGGAAGTTATAACAATGGCTACAATAATACTAATGAAAACAATAATACTAGTGACGATCATTAAATCTTCCAATTTCAAAAGACGTGATCCTGCTGGCTCTAAAGAAATTAAAGAATCGTAAAGTGGCCCTGATGGAATCATCGGTGAAATGTTAAAAATGCGTGTAAGTCTGATTTGTTGTTAGGTTTTGTCACAAAGTTTTGTAATGCTCTGTTTGACAGAGGTGTGTTTCCAGAACTGTGGACTGAATCTATGTTCTCCCTTTATACAAAAAGGTGATGTGATAATCCAAATAATTATAGAACTATTTCCATGTGTAACATTTGTAGTAAAACTATATGATACTGTTATCAACAGAAGGTTGCAGGACTGGGTAGAAGAGAAGAACCTCACTGGTGAATGCCAAGCTGGATTTATGTGTAACTATTCTACATGTTTACTCTAATGGCATTTGCGCAAAAAGTTTTGTTTTAATCGTAAATTGTATGTTGCATTTATTGATTTTGAAAAAGCCTTTGATTTTGTTAACAGGAGTATTTTATGGCATATTTTGTTCAAAAATAGAATAAGAAGAAAAGTATATAAATGTGTCATGAGCATGTATGACTCTGTAAAAGCTAGAGTGAGAAGTGGCGGGTCTTTGAGTGATTACATAAACGGCACGACTGGAGTTAAGCAAGGTGATGTATGTAGTCCTATATTGTTTTCCTTGCTTATCAATGAATTGACATCAGAGGTTATTAATTCTGGACGACATGGCGCAATATTTTCCTCGAGATTTTCATTCTTCTCTTAGCTGACGATGTTGCATTAATGTCTGAAACTATCACTGGTTTACAAACCTAGCTGAACAGTTTGGAAATTGCTTCTTCTGCATTGCACTTAAAGATGAACACGAATAAAAGTAGTATTATTGTGTTAGAAAGGGTGGTCATCTTGCCGCCAGAGAAAGGTGGATATATAAAGCCTATACGATGCTCGTAGAGTTGGATGCCAGAGGTAAGAAAAACTGCATTACGAATGTAAGGCTGAAACTGTATGAATACGGCTTTGGTTTTGTATGGGAGAATCAGGGTGTCGGTGATACAAATGCTTTCATTCGTGTTTTTCGGCAGACACTGATCAATTGCAGTTGGCAAAGATGGAACTCATATGTTGAAGATAGCAGTAGATTTGATATTTACAGAATGCTAAATCCTATGCATTGTGTACCGAAGTATTTGTCCATGGATATTGATAGACATTTGAAATACATGTATATCATGACCATGTTCAGATTTGGTATTTCGGATGTCTATGCACATTCTCAGCGTTATAGCATTTAAACGATTGTGTAAGTACTTGTCCATTTTGTCAGGAATCACTAGAAAATGAAGTTCATTTTGTCCTTTATTGTCCTGAATCAAGTGATCATAGACAACAGCGTATTTCAGCTAAATACTTTAGACATTCTTCATTCTTCAAATTGATTTTGTTAATGACGTCGACACAGTATAAAACAGTGAAGCAGCTGGCTGCGCATTTGTACAGAGGATTTAAAACGATGAAAATTCTGTAATATCTTTGTTTGTTTACCTTCCCGACTGGTATTAGATTATGCAAGACTATTTTTGGTAATGGAGTATGCAACGTTATTTTACGTGTATCCCCCTTCTAAGGGGCCAAGGCCTCTACGAATAAACATTTCTCTCTCTCTCTCTCTCTCTCTCTCTCTCTCTCTCTCTCTCTCTCTCTCTCTCTCTCTCTCTCTCTTCCTCTCTCTCTCTCTCTCAACTGCATTTGAAATTGATGTTCCAACAACAGTATATTAATATTTCATATGTGATAATATGAGTAATGTGCATGTCTGTATGGTTGAAGTTGTGTCCTTTGAAAATGTTTGTAATTTTCCTCGTTGTATGTTATATTTGTTTCTTTTTCTTTTTTTTATATTAGGGCAGGATGTAAAACAAAACAAAAAAAACTTCACAGCTTATTTTTCAACCCTCAATAAAGATAATTTTGACTTCAGATGACGTCACACACACACACACACACACACCACACACACACACACACACACACACACACACACACACACACAGCGCAGTAGCCGGCAAGGGGAGATAAAGGGACGTTAATCAGGATGTGAAAGAGTAGGTTTAAGAGAGGATTTGATAAAATTACAGATCATCGAAACTGGGGAGTGGGAGAGGAAGTTTGTTCCAGGATGGGGCCTGGGGAAAAAATGAATGTTGGCCAGCGAAAGCGAAGGATGCGGAGGATATGAGCATCAGGTAAGGCGTGAGACTGTCGTGATGAAGTGTAAAGTCAGAGTCTCATAATTACAAGCTGGACAGTTTGAAATCACTTGCTGGACCTTCTGTATCTGCTCGAGATTAGGGAGACAGGAGCGGTGAACCACATTTCACTCTGTCACGTTTCGCCCAGTCACGTTTTGCTCAGTTAAGTTTCGGGCAGTCACGTCTCACCCAATCATTTTTAGCCTTATCGCGTTTCACTGGTTCAATGCCTTTAAACCACGTTACTGAGTGTGTTATGTTGTACGTGCGTCCCGTGATCGGAGGACGAACTTGGTTGTGGACGTGAAGAGGAGAGGGGGAGGGGATGATCGTGTGTGTGTGTGTGTGGGGGGGGGGGGGGGATGATCGTGGAGGGAGGGAGGAGGCTTATCTTCCAGCCCCCCCCCCCCCCCCAACTTCCCCACCTCATCCCACCCTACCCAGCCCACCCACCTCTCTCTCTCTCTCTCTCTCTCTCTCTCTCTCTCTCTCTCTCTCTCTCTCTCTCTCTCGTTTTTCTTGTCTTTAGCTGAATCATGATTCGTGTTTGGGTGACACATTACCCTTGGGACCTGTCGAGGTCCCGCATGGGAACGCGGTCAATGACACTGAGAATTAAAGATCTGGCTAATCGTGATAGTGCAAAACGTGGTGTACTTCACATGACAGAAATGTTCCAAACGGGCTCTGGGGTACTTCACATGACAGAAATGTTCCAAACAGGCTCTGGAGGTTCTTCACAGGGCAAAAATGTTCCAAACGGACTCTGAGGGTCTTTCACATGGCAGAAATCTTCCAGACGGGCTCTGAGGGTCTTTCACATGGCAG
>CM031606.1:35180404-35187562 GCA_018398815.1 Conus ventricosus
TAGCTAAACATTCTTTTTCTCTCTTTATCTCCACAATGGCCGCAATTACAAACACTCGTTCGGATTCTCCAGCAAAAATATGAACATTTACAGATTTAGTAATAGTTAGTTGGAGAAGCAAACTAATCCAATGCTATACTGGTCGCCAACACTCGAGGAAGGAGATTCATTGATGCTCTGAAGACTTGTACGTCCCCAAACTTTTGGAACTTCGCCTGTCCAGAGGGCAGATGGCTTTACTGTCATCATCGAAAAGGCTAAATATAGTAGTGAGACAGGCTGGGCGCTCCTGAAGCTGTACTCAACAAATCTTTCCACGATCAATGATGTCGCGGTAGATCATCTCCAACAAGTGGATATCAACATTGTAACAGTGGCAACTTCGGAACAAAAACGAGGTAGAAACAAAACTCCATGGACCAAACAGGAAAACAGAAACGTTCCTTGAGCAAACGATCGAAATGGCTGAAAACTACATAGTCCAGTACCTGGCTATAAGTCCCGTGTACATTATGGTGATGGAGAGAATTTCTCACTTGATTTAGTCAAGGGCACCTAGACATGCAAAATCACGGAGGTGATCGAGCACAACATTGGTACATTTTGCGTAATGGCCGATTCAAATATGGCCGCCACCCGCCGCAGTGAAAATCCTAAACTATTGTGTTTTTGACAATAATACACTTGAAATACCTCTAATCCAACTGTTTTTTGATGTGCTGATTCATTTCTGGTATAATTTTGTCCATTTTGGGTCATTTTTGGGCCTTCAAATGCCATGGTCAAGGTAATTTTCTTTTTACTGATGCCCTTTTATCCGAAACCCTGTGATGATTTTTTTTAGCGATAATCACAGATGTAGTACATCTAAATTTAATTAATTCTAACGTGGGAGTCGTTTAAATGGGTTTTGGCTGCTGAAAATAAAACTGGCCTTTATATTGCCAAACATTGCCAAAAATTAAATTTGGCCATAAAATTTAAAGACGTCTTTACAGTGTTTCGGGGTTTCTGTGGAGTTCCGGAGTCTCTGAAGTGCTGAGCCAGAACACCCTGCCACACCTAACGCCACAAACATGAACTTATCACCCCCCATGCAGATGCTGTGATGTTCAATCCGAAGGCATGCATTATCTGTCAAGAAGACAACAAATTGCCTCTAATAGTGAGCAGGCAGGACGTACCAAAATGAAACGCGCTGCTGAAATACGAGTTGATGTTGTTGCAAAGCGAATAAAAAGTATTGCATGGGGAATGAAGAGGCTACTGATAGTAGCATGTTTGTTTGCCACAACACCAACAAATGCTACAAGCCCTACACACATTCTACACTGCTCAAACGTATCGAGAAAAAAAGTTGTGCATGTGTGGAAGACGCTGAACGGTGTGTGAGTCAGAAAACGAAGCTTCTACAAGTACAAGTGCTGGATCGAGGAAAACCCTGCGCAGAAGTGTTGTACCTCTGTGCGCCTCCAAGCTGTGACAGAGAATCCAAGAACACTGCCCTGTGTATATGTGGGAACTTAAAAACCAAAGGATGTCGTGCAAAGTACAGAATCTGCAGTATGGTAGTGCAAGAAACTCATTGAAGCTGCAAAGCATTACCAAGATGAAGTTTTCACACGAATTGCAGATCGACTAGGGGACAACGAAGGTGGCTGTGTGACATCAGTCATCTCTGCAGACTTGTATTGCCACCACCTTTGTCGTCAGAACTACATGCGTAAATATGACGTGTGTGAAACCTGAAGCACCAGAGAAAACCAGTCATCACCAACATGAAGTATGTTCTCTTCACTCGCGCCCTCCTTACATTGAAAAATATGTTGGAAAAGAGAGAGTGTTGCACTGTAAGTGACATTGTAGAGTTTGCAATCCGGCCTGTTGGAAGAAGGGAGGTGCTTTCAAACCCTTCCGAAACCGTGATAGAGACAGCTGATCAACTCCCATTACGGAGAGTCTGTAAACATTCTCTCCAAACGGGAGGTAAATTGAATCGACATTTTCTTTTCATCTGACATCAATGCTGCTGAGCTAGCTGTCAAGTTCAAGAACCAGGACATAATGAGAGAGGCTGGCCCCAAAGTTGAGAGAAGCGCTCGTGGACGTTGATTTTGGTCTTCAGGACAGTTCTGTGACAGCACTGACTTGAAGGCGTCATGGGAGAAAACAATAAATGCCGAGGCCTCTCCTCGGCTTCTTTGCTGCTTTTTCAAGGTCCAAGCAAAAGCTGTTCCGGAGCAGTGCGACAGAGCTAGACCAGCTCATCCAGCCCCTTGAGATCGAGGAAGACGAGCCAGTAAACAGTTTCCCAAACAGCAACAACAGCCCACACAGAACAACAGAGAACGGGTGAGAGATTCACAGAAGTACACAGCTGCACTGTCTGTTCCAAATTTTCTCTTTTTAAAAAACCTTCACAGTGGGATGAAGCGTACTCCAGCATATGATGCTTGGCCGTGCCCTCTACGCAAGAGATCGCAGCAAGAGCCTTCTCACAGCCTTCAACAGGATGGCGCCAGTGCTAGCTACCAGACAATCAGTTCTGCCCGCAGTCCCCAAGCTATTATGCAGTGAAATGCTCAGAAGACGGAGAAACACCCATACCCAGTACATTCACCAGGGAGGATTACGAAATGGGAGGCATGGACAACTCGGCCCTATGCAGACAAGTCATCACTCTCCGGAATGAGAGTTCACACATGCACTTTGGTGCTGTTCCAAGATGCCACAGTGAGCAAGTCCCACCAGAACCCTTTCAGTATCAAGTACAGGACTGAGCCGTGCTGAGCCAGTTCTGCAAAACAAAGCTGCCATGTCAAGAGGGGGCCCCCCATGCCAAACCAGCACTTCGACCTCCCCTGCCGCTACACACGCTATTGCATCCTGAAAACAAGGAAATGACACTGCTCGACATGCAGACTGCCCGAAATGTAGCAAACAAGAGGGAATTCGTGATCAGTTTGATCCGCCTGAGTGACCGGAAGGGGGAACCCCCCTCAAATCTGGGGCGCCGTGCACACACTTGTCCTTCTGCAGTAGTGCCAATGAGCGTGTTGGCTTCCTTCCCGTCGTACCCAAAACCCATTACTGAGCGTGCTACAGTCAGACACTGTCTCACAAACTTTCAAAGTTGACGCAGACAGCTGAACCAAGCATCAATGGCAGTTTGGTCGATTGAAGGTGTGTATGCTGTGGCCGCAGATGTTTACCTGCATGAGAAGAACAGTTCAAGGATCTGCTCCTCTGCTTGGGACCCCTTTCCCCTGGACTCGCATTCTGCTCAGGGTGCCCGGGCAAACTGCTTCGAGGTTCTGGCCTAGACGACGCACTGGTTGAATGTGGCGTGTTTGGACTGGCGTGATCGAGTCGGCCTGAATTGCAGCCATTATGTCCGAGCTTCTCACGGAATGCTGGGTTGTGGGGGGAACTGATCCGGTCACTCCAGTGGCAGATGTTCTGGCAAACACAAAGACAAAACTGCATATCCAGGGCTAGAGCAGGTGCAGGCTCTGCAAACTTCACTTGCTGCAAACACGCGTTGTCCAGAGGAGTCGAGACCCTGAGTGGAAAAAGTTGAGAAGTTGCATCGGGCTTTTTTGGAGTTTGAGAAGGAGTGCGAGGCCAAGTCTGAGCTCTGCAAAATTTTTTGGTGTTTGGCTGCGGATGGTTTCCCCCGTCATCAAAAACGTGTTGTCTCCGACAGAGAGGAAAACTGGGATCTATATGTAGCTACTGTTGAGGACTCTATGCCGATACTTTGCAGAATTGGACTGCATCAATTACCTGCGTTATGGCTCGCTGTATCTTAAGCAAATCAATTGCTAGAGTTCATACATCCTGAGCTCTATCGGCGTTTCTCATGGGCCAGTGGGTTGTTCAGGATCGTCCAGGCTGGTTCTGTGCTGTCGGAGGCGACATTTAAGGTTGAGCAGACCATCCATGAGTGTCCAAGGGCCCTGGAGGTCATATGTAGTGGAGCTACTCGAAATGCCGGTTCTGTGGCAGAATTTGAACTCTTGTCCACGAGATTGGGTGTATAACTAATCTCCTCAACCAGCTCCCACCAACCACCCCAGAACCACACAGAATGCCATCTTCGGCATGCACTGAGCTCTACTCGCCGTGTCACATTCAATCAAAATGTGGAGAAGCTGCTGGGCTTTGTGATGGAGCGACAGAATCCTTACTCGGGGGTGGTTCAAGAACCCGTGCCACTGCATCACCTGCTGACCAAGCTGGCTGTTGACCCACAAAATGGTTGAGCGTCCCGCTCAGGCTCGAGAATGGCGAGCGTGTCTACCATCATTTCAGGCAGGAGGTGCTGGTCATGAAGACCAAGAAAATGAGTGCAACCGTATCAAAGAGGAAGCCTGCCCCAGTTTTAACGAACAGCCACAGAAAACACCAGTAACCATTCTCAAGAAAAAGGATCTGTCATCCAAGGACGTTGCGGGAGGCACAGAGAACCATGGACATTGCAAAGGAGCGTGGCCATGGACATCAAGGGAGATACTTGCTCACGATCTGCTGCCAGTGACTCCACTGTTTGATGGTATCTTCCCGCTCACGTCAACAAGTCAACACTTGTTGGTGAAATTGAATCTGAACTGGACCTCACACAATGGAATCAGACGTCTCTTCTTCCCACTCATGTTGTGGTAGACTTCATGTCAAAGATGCGACAGATGCCGCTAGCAGAATTCTCTTACCCTCGGTGCTGTAGTCACTGCAGTCATCACATCAGCCACAAGCCTCTGTCATGAGTTGGACTACATTCACCTGGGGGTTAGATTCATACGTTGAACTTTCCCTGAAAGAAGGCGAGCGATGAGGGGAGCTGATGTGACGCCCATTGACATTATTGGCATGAACGCAGACACACCCATCCTCGACAGCTTGACAGTTCTGGGCATCTGAGAAGAAACAAACAGAATCTTCAGCTGCTGGTTCGAGAGATGGTGAGCAATCGAGCTGAAGGAAATCCGTCATCATCGCCAGCTTGTCGTCTCTGATGATGAGGTGGCTTCCCGCCAGAGCAGCTGGCGGTGAAGAAATCCCGGACCTGCACAGCTGGATTGAAGAGGCAGACGCCAACTGGTGGTACACGTGGAGTGGGCCGTTCGTGTCAACAGTGCAAGAGAGTTATAGTTGTTCCAAAGACACGGGGCACTTTCGCACTACTGCTTCACTACACCCCTCAGTTCCAAGCGCTGGGGTTGAAGGAAATCGGCAGCAGTTTGGGACAGGTGAGGAAGCGGCGGATGCTTCCACTGCCCAAGCAGTTTCTAGGCTTGGAGCACCGCTGGCAAGTCAGTGATCAAAGCACACATACTGACTGGAGATGACTGTATGAGTAAGGTAGGGACGAAGCACGCTGCTATGGGCCCCTGACCCTGTGCAGCATCTGACGAGCTTTGGAGGACAGACAGCTTGTCAGAGTAAGATGAAGCTCTGGCGGAAATGTCCTTGTACATGTCTGGGCGGTGTCAGATCAACAACAACTGCTGAAACATTCAACCCAAATCAGAGTGGAGAACTATAGCAGTGCTACAGCTGGAATTGACTCTTTCCCACCACAAGGCAGTGTCATCAGAGGCCACATCCACAGAGGAGCCTTTCTGGTGCACAAAGCATGCCATCTGCTTGGGGCGGCCAGTCAACAACGTGAGGACTACCTAGAACCACTAGAACATGGGTGTGAGCAACATTTTGGCACCCTGTTGCCATCTAAATGCATGAACCCTTGCCTCCCACTTTGCTCACAATATGCAAATGCGCAGGCAAGTGTGACACTCGACGGTGTGGGTGCTGTTCTGCTGGAGTTTGCTGCGTCACATTCTGCCATGGAAAAGCAGATAAGTTTCTATGTTCCAATCAGTGATGGAAAGAGACAATTGCAGTTACATCGAGCATGTTTGCTGCATACTTGAGAACTTTTTCTGTTTCTGTTGGGATGTGTCATTGACCACACAATACAGAGAAAAGTGAAAAAGTAGCTAAGACAGTTTTAGTTGAATAGGTAAAAATGGCGTTCACTTGTGAATTCAAGATCAGAATGACTTACATCTTTACCAGTGAATCATACAGTGAAAATGCAAAGTCAGAAGTAGTACATTATGTATAGGAGCCTTGCCGTTACTGCTAGAATATCACCAGGTTACGGTCAAGACCGTCGGTATAAGAAAATTACCTTGACCATGGCATTTGAAGGCCAATATGACCCAAAATGGACAAAATAATACCAGAACTGAACTCAGCACACCAAAATCAGTTGGATTAGACGTGTTACAAGTGTATATATTGTCAAAAACACAATAGTTAGGATTTTCATCGCGGCGGGTGGCGGCCATATTTGAATCGGCCATTACGCAAAATGTACCAGGGTGGTGCCCGATCACCTCCGTGATTTTTCATGTCTAGGTGCCCCTTGACTCAAATCAAGTGAGAAATTCTCTTAACACCAAAATGTACACGGGACTTATAGCCAGGTACAGGACTAACAACGCAAGGGCTGAAGCAATCGGTCACCAAAAAGCTGACTGAGCTAGCTGTTTTGCGTCCTCTGAGAGGAGGGTTAGCTTCCCCAAGAGCTGAAAATGCATCCATCACCCATTTGTACATAAAGGAAGGGGAGAGACAGGTTTGTGATAGGCACAGAGGAAACTCCTTTCCACTGCAGATAAGCTTCGTGAACAGTCCTGCTGAAGCGGCTGACATCACCCTGATCAAGGCCATTCTCACTGAGTGTGCAGTTTCAGAAGAAAAAAAAATCTATCGCAAACATGATTTTCACTGCTTATCAGTTCCTAAGAAATGACGTCAAAAGTAAACCTGCGACTAAACACAACTTTTTTTTCCCCTATCCTCCTCCATCCTCACCCGTAAGTATGAAAGTACAACGATTATCTGGCAAGGTAGGTGCGTTGTGCCACAAATGATCCGCATGTACAGTCTAACCTTAATAGACTGTTCGACACTTTTACCTTGCCCCACATTGTTGATTGAAAAGAATCTGACCCATAGCTGATGATGAATTTTGGGGGGGGCGAAAAAGAAAGACCAATGGAGATTCGTTTTGGCCGGGCGAGAGGGGGACCCAGACATTTGTGGGCCTGTGCTCACGCACATAGCCACGCAGGGAGGCGACGGGGAGAG
>CM031606.1:35193562-35231062 GCA_018398815.1 Conus ventricosus
CCCCCTTCTCTCTTTCCTTCAGTCCGTTCTTTCGTTCTTTTCTTTTTGACTTTTTCTGTGTTTTTCTTTTGTTTTTATTCCTTCGTTCCTCCTCTTCTTCTTTAGTTCCTCTTGTCGTTTGAACTGCTCCTTCTCCTCTGTCTCTCCCCATTGTGCTTCAGCCGTCTGCTTTCAACACAGACTGCACCTACTCAGGTTACAACGAGACAGCAGTTTACCAACGCCCTTGACCCTGAAAGGACTCGTTGAACGAAACCTTAGCTATGACTTGTCGGTATGAGACAGCATATTGTGGAACGGAAGTCACTAACCGCCTGGCAAAAACTGGGATCAGAGTTCGAATGCCACGTCAGCTATCACAGTAAGCCAGTGAGGGTAAAGGGTAATGTTGCATACAGCCCAGCCGACCACAAAGGGCCATATCAGGGCTGTCACCGCGTTGAAGTCAACTCACAAGTCATTAACAAACAAAAAAAAAAAAAAAAAAAACAACAACAACAAAAAAACACACCCACCTCATTCACACAAAGTTACACTTAGACCAGCTGCGTCGTAAAGTGTCTTCCAAATCATTGACGGCCTTCCCAACTCGAGCATTACGGAGAATTATATGCTGAAAATTAGAACGTTTTTGTTAGCTTACCTTGTTTGAAGTTCTGATGCTTTATTACCAGTATAACATACCGTAATCACTCCTCCCCCGTAGTAACTCCATCAGGTGAGACAAGGCACATGCCCACCCCCACCCCTACCGTGAGCAAATCCAGGCCAACGTCCACCATCGTTCCAAAACACTCCCTGTCTTCTGCTTTTTTTAAAGTGTCCTTAAACGCATTGCACCTGAATATGAAAGATGGTTGGGGGGGGGGGGGGGGGGGGGGGGGCGAGGGGGGGGGGGGGGGGCGTGATTCTGAACCTGAGTGTGACTTTAAAAACGCTTGTCAAGTCCACCTGATCGGTCCCACTCACCCATCTTGTACACACTTTTCAAACCCCCAAACAACAGAACAGATTTCAAATATATGCCACCCCCCCGACCCCACCCTCCCCTTGAGGTTGCGAAAGTATGGCACGAAATGAAATTGGGTCACTCCATGCGTGCCTCGCCAGTCTCTCCCCACCCTTCTTACCTACGACTCCCAGCCCCTTCACCCCCTACGGTAGCGGCGTGACACAGCGAAACATTTATCTCGCATCGCAACTGCGTTGCCTGTCGCTCACACAAAGACACTGAGCCTTTCCCACCCAATGACTACCGTGAAAGAAAAACATGTCCCTAAAAGCTTTCGCTATGAGGACGTAAAACTCAACGTCAAAAGGTACGTTACCTTTCCCACTCACTTTTCCTGAAGACCAGCTGTAGATCAGAACTAAGTAACAAGACGGACACCAGAGATGAATTAACGAGAGGGCATGGTAATCTCCCTCTGATTTGAAAAACAACAACAGCAAACAAACCAGTCTGAAGTTACTGATTCATCCCAGAAAAATGTAAGTTGAATCTATGTTTTACATTTCGAATCTAGGCATTGATTGTATGTATGCCATGTGGTTTAACAGTGTAAGTGTAACCTTGTACAAATACTTGGTGACCGGCATTGATTGTATGTATGCCATGTGGTTTAACAGTGTAAGTGTAACCTTGTACAAATACTTGGTGACATTTATCAAAATGATGAATGATTGTGCCATGTAGTAGTTTGCTTGCCACCATGTGGTAAAAGCTATCACCATGTGGTTAAGATTCTTTGTCAACAATCTGGCCACTATTCTTTGTGTTCAACCTGACTTTTGCCAGTATGCAATTCCATCTGTTAAAGATGATAACTGAATGATAAATTTAGATTAGAAAAAAACACAGTATGCCTGTACTAGGTGAAAACTGCAAAGTTGATAAATTTTATATATACTGGTGATTGTTGGAATGCTTTGTAGTATATGACTTTAAGTCTACACCACATGTGTACTTGGACTAAATGTATTCCATGTTAATCTGATTTAATTTACAAGAAACACTGAAGAGTTATTTGACTGAAACGGTTAGCATTGTATTACTGTCTCCTACCCCTTTGTAAGCTTAACTCAGCCTTTAAACAAAAGTGGAGATTGATAGTTATAGTAGAAACTGTACAATAGAACAAACATTTGCTGTCTGAGCTCTCACACCTCTTCTGAAAGGTAAGAGGGTAAATGTGTGAACTCGACAAGCCAGCCACCCAGCTACTTAACTACAGACCAGGTTCTCTCTATCACAGACCTGGACCATGGTTACGCTAAAAACTGTGGCTAAACCATACACCATGGCAATGCCAGAAACTGGGCTTATGCCAGACACCGTGGTTACACCTTAAACCAGGGCTACGCTACAACCACTGGGCAAGACAGGTTGTGAAGACACACCACAGCCCAGCCATACAGCAACAGGTCTACACAGCAGGATCAGTCACCAGCCACCGGAGAGATCAGCTGTCCTCTCCAACTTAATCTGAGTTATCATAATCCAAGTGGACCTCAACCCAATTAATACAGTTTATTCAGAACTTACCCTCACTTTATGATGAAACGGTGAGAACATGTCTGTGATTACCACTTTGGCTACTGAACTGGGTGTACGCAAGCAAAGTGGATGTGTAAAAGAATATACATTCAGAGTAACATTGACATGCCCACTGTATTCCAACTTAAGCTTCTGCACTGAGTGTAAGTAAGTAAAGTAAGAGTGAGGAAGGTTCAATGAGAACTAAAACTCAGCCTATAGAAGAGACATGTATATACTTACCCATGTGTAAGCAAGTAACGTTGACGTGTGAAATTGAACTTAACTTGTGTCAATTCTCTGTTGTCCAATCAGTGTTGAATGCTTGACTTTTCTCTTTAATTCTGTCTCTCAGAGCTACAAGTACTTTTAGGAGTACAGGCCTAAGGAAACTTACCTCAGAGCCACTATTGAGGAATTAACAGTCCAGAACAAATATAAATTACCCGAAAGTTGCTCCTGCCACCACTGGTTAGAGAGAGGGTGGTGGTGAAATATTAATATAATTCTCATAGAGAAAATATTCCTAGTCCTTCCCCTAGAGGACCCACCGACCACTCCAACTCTCGTTACACTGAGCCAGAACTACTCCCCACCTCTGTTGCTGAGCCATTTCTAAGCGAGTGCTTTTAGCCATGGTCCAGATACACCCCATGGGGTGAACATAGACACGGGCCTATATCCACCTCCCTGTCACATAGGGCCGATTACTTTGGACACGTGGCCTTTTCACTCTATGTATTGTGTCTGGATCACACAATGCCCCAAACCGCTCACAGGGAATAGGTTTGGTTGATGTGTTTTTGTCGCTTGGGACATTTTGAGAATTTTGAAGGGGGAAGGTTGGTGGGTGGGAGGGGAGCGGTGATTCTGGAACGAAAGGGGAGATCGGTCTGGATTTACCCCTGGGACGTAGGTTTGGGCATATGGCCTTTCTTTTGAGGCAGGGGAGTGAAGTCGGGGGTGGAGAGATTACGCATATGACGTCGTGGTAACCCTGAGAGTAAGATAGTTTGTGAAGACATCAAACGGACACGTTGTTCCATGCCACTGGGAAGTCATATTTTGAGTCCTAAAGTTTTTTGTTTGTTTTTTTTTGTTTATATTTTGAAACTGCCCAAACATTTCAATTGAGTTGAGGTCGGGGTAGTGTATTGGTGGATCACACACACTACACCCATGCGTTCTGGTGGCTACTTTTCGAGTTTAGCCTTCGGCCACACTGCAAACGGTACTGTGACCTGCGCTGTGGACTAGAGGTGAGCGAGTTTTAACGTGCGATTGATTGCATATGGAAATTGAAACGTAAAAGCGAAAGAGAATTACTGGGCCCAAACGATTGGCGCAAACAAACTACAACACAAACATAACGCGTTTTGACCTATCGATCTTCTTTAGGCAGGACATTCATAACATTCACAGCAATGAAAACGAAGGTCGAAAGTTACTGTTCACTTTGATCGCGGACAAAATACAGGGTATAGGATGAAAGAGCAAGCTGTGAGCTGTGTTAGTGGGTGGGTGGCGACGGCAAACGCAGTGACAGCCAGCGGTTCGCTAGCTGCACTTGCTGACTGCAAGCTTACTGACAGGTGAGGTGCAGTGGCCTAACAATGGCAGCTGCAGCTGGTTGGGAGCTTACTGACAGGTGAGGTGCAGTGGCCTAACAACAGGCAGCTGCAGCTGGTTGGGAGCTTACTGACAGGTGAGGTGCAGTGGCCTAACAATAGGCAGCTGCAGCTGGTTGGGAGCTTACTGACAGGTGAGGTGCAGTGGCCTAACAACAGGCAGCTGCAGCTGGTTGGGAGCTTACTGACAGGTGAGGTGCAATGGCCTAACACAGGGCAGCTGCAGCTGGTTGGGAGCTTACTGACAGGTGAGGTGCAGTGGCCTAACAACAGGCAGCTGCAGCTGGTTGGGACTTACTGACAGGTGAGGTGCAGTGGCCTAACAACAGGCAGCTGCAGCTGGTTGGGAGCTTACTGACAGGTGAGGTGCAGTGGCCTAACAACAGGCAGCTGCAGCTGGTTGGGATTTGCATGCCGCAGGCTATCGTTCACACTGTACTTTCGTTTCATTTACATCACTGATAGCATAAATGACATGTACATTGCAAACACACACACACACACACACACACACACCGAGGTTACCAATGCGTATGCGCATCATCATGCAAATTAGTACGTGTGTGTGCGGTGTGTGTGTGTGTGTGTGTGTGTGTGTGTGGTGTGTGTGTGTGTGTGTGCGCGCGCGGAGTGTGTGTGTACGTTTGTGCGTGAATGCACATCCGAAATTCTTTTCACATCTTCTATCCCCACTGTGGTTGTATTCACCCACCGCCATCATTTCCACAGTAATAGAGAGAGAGAGAGAGAGAGAGAGAGAGAGAGAGAAAATACATAGCGCCTCTACTCGTTTAGACACCGAGTTTTAAGTGCTTTACAGTGACGTTTTCTGAGCAGAGCCGACTAAAGAGATTCCCGCTGGCGCTACTTCAATCACTTCCCGTGTCATGCAGTTGAATATGTCTCTCAGATTTTTAACACTTTCCTTTCATTGTTTACAAAGGATGTGATCTATGTGTATACGTGTTATCCATATCAATGGGGAAGACAAAGAGAAAGAGAGGAAGACAGGATAAGAAAAAGAAAGATTAAAGAACAAAGCGGGAGAGAGAGAGAGAGAGAGAGAGAGAGAGAGAGAGAGAGAGAGAGAGAGAGAGAGAGAGAGAGAGGACGGGGGGGGGGGGAGGGAACGGGGAAGGGAGGGCGGTGGAGAGAAGAAAGAAAGATAAAGAAGGAAGAGAGAGAGAGAAGAGAGAGAGAGAGAGAGAGAGAGAGAGAGAGAGAGTTTGTATTTTTCCACCTAATGTACGGATGCCTTTCGGTACATTGGTCAGGGTGGGCCTGGGAAGAGAGCATACACAACGCTCACACTTTCCTAAACTTATAGATAGCGAACGTCAGAGATAACAAATCATTTTGAACCTTGAACGAATCTTTCTCTTCTTTTTTCCTCTTCCACTTCGTCCCTGGCCTCCCAAAGACGAAAAAAAAAAAAAAAAAAAAAAGAGAGAAGAAAAATAAGCTATAGAAAAAGAAGAAGGAAGATGAGGAGGAGGAGGAGGGAGAGGAGGAGGAGGAGGGGAAGAAGAAGAAGAAGAAATTTGAAGAAGAAAATGACGAAGATCAAGAAGAAGAAGAAGTAGGAGGTGGAAGGAGAGAAGGAGGAGGAGGGATAAGAAAAAGAGGAGGAGGAGGAGGAGAAGGTGAACGAACAAACAAATAAATAACAACAGCAAATTGAAGCAAGAGGAGGAGGAGGAGGAGGAGGAGAAAAGAAAGAAAAAACGACAACAACAAACGACACCCAACAAGGAGTGAAGAATGAGTAAGAAAAATGCTGAAAAATGTGAAGAGAGAGAGAGAGGAGGAGAAGAAGAAGGAAGACTGTATCGATTGTAAGGTAAGAAAGTTCGACGCAAGATTGTCTAAGCAAGTCTATTCGTCCAACTACCAATGTTGCGTGTCGGTCTCGATGATTAACTTATACGACACGTGCCAAGCCCGATATGAATGATTATTAGATACACCTAGTGGACCACGCAAATTTCAGTCTTACGTGTTGTTTTTATGTATACAGTAAAAAAAAAAGAATAGCAATTATACTTCATGAATTACAAAACAGTAATGAGCAACGAAAAAACCCACTTTGGACACAGTCACTAAAAATATGTAGAGATGTGCATGTTCAGTCCTTGTCATGTCCAGAGCTTTAACAAAATAATGCAAAAAATGATCAGATCTTAAATTAGGTGGCCGGTTCTCAAAAATATCATTCAAATGAACCTCGACAAGATATTCTTCAAGAAAAAAAAGTTTCATCTTTAGTGAGAAATGCAGTTACGTCGACGAGAAAGCTGAAACGAGAAAACTGTAGTAAGATTTGGTAACTTAAATTCTCATGACTCCAAGAAAGATATGTCTAAAAACAATCTTTATGTTCTCCACCTTCCTTGTGCTTATTTTTCAATCGTAAAATATGATACACTTAGTATCAAAAATCAGTATTCCCAAATGTCCATGGTATTGAAATGATTTTTCCATTATGATCACACACTTAAATAAGAATGAAAACTCTGATCTGTTAGCTGTTGAAACTCAAGAACATTATCTATTTTGCATCTAAGTTATCCCAATCATTTAAAGATTTAAACAGATGGGTTAATATTAGAATCAGGGGAACGTGATTCTGGATTTGTGATACCAGAGTTAAACATGAGACAAGCTTTGCATATTGGAAAGGGGTTTTCTATTTATACAGCAAAAAAATGTGCAATATTAATTGCTTTGATGTACATTCTTAACACATCAATGACCATCTTTTATATATTGTTATGTGTAGATTTGAAATCAGTTCTAGAATCATTGCAACAGTGGAACTGCAAAGCTAGAATATATCTGTTTCCTGAAATTAAATACGTTATTCACTATTTCAGAAATCGATGTATATGCATTTATTTTGCTGGGTACCATCACATTACAGTTTAAATAGCAGATAATCTGGCTAAACAGAGAGTTGTGGGAAATGTTCAACCTATTTCTGAATGCCCTTTGAAACCACCTATAAGTGAAATGTTTCATTTGTTGGAAAACAGTATACATAACAGAAATTTCACTAAGAAGTCACATAAATTGCCTTCCTGCTCAAGTTATATAGCACATAGAATCTTAGGTTAAACACAAGGAGCACAAAATTCTCTCCTGATGTTAGGTGTACATATGGGGGAAATATTTCTGCCCATCATATACTACTAGACTGTTCAGTTTTAACAGGGCGACACACATGAAAAGATATGAATACGGCATATTTCGAAAGCATTGACAATGGTTTATATGACACATGTGTTACGGACATCGCACACGTTATTGCCCAGTCAGAGTTGGGCAGACTGTTGTGATTTTTTTCTCTCTAAACTTTCAGAAAGATTCTTAGTTGAGTGTCTAGATTCTCATATGTGAATGACAGAGATGAGAGAAAATGACCAGACAGTAGATCTGACATTTTCTGTAATCTCTGCTTCCTTTATTATCGCCTTATATTATTGATGATGAACAGACTTAAATAAACACCGAACTGAGCTGAGCTGAGCTGAGCTGAACTGAACTGAACACACACACACACACACACACACACACACACACTTCCTCCCCGAACAGCAACAACGACGACAACACCATCACCAACAACAGAGAATATCCACGCAAACAAAAATAAACGAATCCAAGGAAACAAACAAACGAACAAACAATCACCTAAAAAAATCCCACCGAATAGCTAAAAACAAAACAAAACAAAACAAAACACGAACAATACAATAGTAGTGCCATCTATAGATTTTTATTTTCTGAAATTAAAAAGAGAATCGCAGAAACAGATGAAACTACTGCCTTTAGGAAGAGAAAGATCGTCATATATACACTTCTTTTTCATGGAAAAACAAAACGGAGAGAGAGGGAAATACCTTGTGTCATACCATTCAACTTGAACCAAGGAAAAGCACCAGAAGACATTCGGCAGACGCTCCAAACCCAGATTAACCACGCAGGCAAAGCAACAGCACTCCCTCCTCCCCTTTATGAGAGAGAAGTTAGCCAAGACCGTATTTGGACATGTCGGATTCACAAAACTATTCACAATAACTGTAACGGGGAAGAGGGGTAGGGCGGAGTGGGGAGCATTGGTGGGGGGAGGATGGGAGGGCCCGACCATACACAGGAGTTACATGGACCCCCCCCCCTCCCCTTGTGTTTTCTTCCCTACTCCCACCCCCATGGTCAACGTTTACCCCACTCATTATCTTGACTTTGACCTTTCTTGAAAAACAGTAAACAAGTGGGTTATGTTTCGCTCCCATAAGGAAACCTAACACAGAGTAACTTTTATTCAAGACTGGCACAGCCTTTTAAACTTGAATAAAGTCAGACAAATACACAGACGAACAATCTAATAATGGGGGAAAAACAAGCGCAGGTCAACAACTGAACTGTCTGGCAAACATTTGGACTTGAGGGGAGGGTAGATTGAAGATGGAGAAGCTGGGAAAATGAAATCTTTATATATAAAAAAAAAAAAAAAAAAATTACAGATATGAAAACTCTTCTCTAGCTGCATAAGGGAACCATCGCAATCCCTTTTGAAGGCAGATATATTTGTATTGCCTGCTCCGAGGCCTTTCGCCCGCTGGATCGGGACTCATCAGGGAGACACGGCTGTTTGTGTCTGCGCTCCCGGCGTCAAATAGAGACACACCACAGTCCATAATACTGTGGTGTTCTCACCACCATGGGTGCAAAAAAGAATCCAATAGCACCCCCAGAGCAGCCAGCGAAGAGTAGTAAATGCAACCAAACGAAAGTGTGGGGAGGAAAAAAAGTTGCTGTAAAACTAAAGACATTATGCAAATAAATAAAATGTAGGGACAGTCTTTGAGCCTACGCCTGAGGATCCACCCAAAGATGCAAGGGAGATCAAAAGACAAACACACAGACGGACAGAAACAAATACAAATAACCTCAATTTAATCAAAGCAAAATCGGAAATGAAATGAGGTAGGGACAGTAAACGATAAACAGTAAACAAGTGGGGTATGTTTTGCTCCCATAAGGAAACCTAACACAGAGTAACTTTTATTCAGACTGGCACAGCCTTTTAAACTTGAATAAAGTCAGACAAATACATAAACGAACAAACTAATAGTGGGGGAAAAACAAGCGCAGGTCAACAACTGAACTGTCTGGCAAAGATTTGGACTTGAGGGGAGGGGAGGGGGAGGGTAGAGGGGAGTTTGAAGATGGAGAAACTGGGAAAATGAAATCTTAAAAAAAAAAAAAAAAAAATGTTACAGATATGAAAACTCTTCTCTAGCTGCATAAGGGAACCATCGAAATCCCTTTTGAAGGCAGATATTGCCTGCTCCGAGGCCTTTCGCCCGCTGGATCGGACTCATCAGGGAGACACGGCTGGTTGTGTCTAGGCTCCCGGCGTCAAATAGAGACACACCATGGGTGCAAAAAGGAATCCAATAGCACCCCCAGAGCAGCAAAACACCCCACTTGTTTACTGTTTATCGTTTACTGTTCCCTACCTCATTTCATTCCGACTTTCTTGAAAAGAAAGCTATGAGATAACACCCCTAGGCGACACTGCTTAATCAACGATCCCCCCCCCTCCTTTCCGCTCGTACCCTCACCACCGTCCTTTCCTTCACGCCCCACAAGCTCTCTCTTAACCTCATTCTGATCCGTAGCTCTGGTATCAACTATATACTTCACAATTTTCCCGTCTCCTTCAGTGTGTGTGTGTGTGTGTGTGTGTGTGTGTGTGTGTGTGTGTGCGTGCGTGCGCGCGCGCGTGTGTGTGTGTGCATAGGAAACTGTTTTTTTTGTGTGTTTGTTTTTCGTTAACATGGTAAGGATACAAATTTATAAGGCGGGCTGAAGCTCGTTCGAGATGGCGGTTGAGTTGTTAACATTTGCTGGAAAGGAGCCAAATCGATTACAGATGAAAACAATCAACATGACGTGGTCATGGCGGGCTGTTGGCTTGGTAGAAAGGTGAAAGCATTTACTCAGAAGCTAAAATGTACAACTGTCTAACATTTTGTGTTTTCGTTTTACCTGGATTGAAATGTGTCGTGTATTTTTAATAGACGAAACTTTTTCAGCGTTTCGAATGATGCATGCTTTCGTGTGTGTGTGTGTGTGTGTGTGTGTGTGTGGTGTGTGTGTGTGTGTGTGTGTGTGTGTGTGTGTGTGTGCGTGCGTGCGTGCGTGCGTGCGTGGGTGCGTGCGTGCGTGCGTGCGTGCTTGCGTGTTGTGTGGTGTGTGTGTGTGTGTGTGTGTGTGTGTGTGTGAGGTGTGTGTGTGTGCGTGTGTGTGTGTGTGTGTGTGGTGTGTGTGTGTGTGTGTGTGGTGTTGTGTGTGTGTAATCCACGTCATCTGTGATAATTCCATATGATTAAAAAATTGTTCATTGTACTTTGAAACATCCTGCGCGCTAATTACTTCTCTTCTTATCCACATTAATTATGAAACAAAAACGACTGTGTTTGATTCTACATTGATTGTTAATAAAACGAGTTTAGCCTCAGGTTCTTTGTCGTTAGTTATATAACATGTGTGCATATATTTCCATCCGTATACATCCTCCTCGAATCAGTAGGCCTTATCTATTATGAATTTCATTGTTCCAGTATATTTCAGACTTTTTATTACCGGGCAAAGAACTGAGAATATTTTTTCCATTTGGAGTCATAGTCAATTTCAGTTTAATTCATATTGCTTACAACTCAGCCGACCGCGAAGAGCCACACCAGGGATGTGATCTCCTTTCAGTCAGCTCTCGAATAGCCTTTAGAAAACAATCACACACACACACAAACAATTCTTTAAATCAGATTTTCTAAAAACACGCCGGAATTCCGTTAAAATATTTCTACTATAAATCTCAATTATTTCAGACGCTTAAAAATTACATTAGGGTGACATCTCTGAGCAACATTTTGTAAAGAGTGTATATCTGGCATCATGTAAGGTACCAGCTGTCTTTAAGAACATGTTTTATAGGTACATAAACTGCTCCTTAACACCATACAACTTGTCAACCATGTCGGTTTCTGTTGAATTTTTGCGCATCGTTTGTTAGTCAAGAGTCCAAGGATTTTAGATTTGGGAACGGAGAAGAGGGTGAAATTTCATTCTTGTCTTTACCTGGCATACAACGCTAGATTTTTTAAGCCAACCACGCATTTGTTTTCTCTTCTGATTGAATTTTTTGTTTTCAAATCCTTATGGCGTCTTAATTTTCGTCAGATTGTATATCTCTGCTAACGGAAACGATGTGTCATCAGCAAATTAAATGTGATGTTTGTATCCTTCAGTTTCTTCATGGTTGTAATTTTACACGCTCATATTTCTGCCCACAACGCATCAAGTTGATTCGATAGTGTGTTATTGGATCGCCCGGCTAACATCCTGTATCTACAGGAAAACTTTGCCATATGTTTTCCATTCCGAACGATATGGTATTTGATATCATCATAAAAAGCATGTTTCTGTTCAAAAACTGAACATTTTAATAACTTTTTTTTTAGATACCAGTCCATCACTTCGAAAGGCAAATCAAAGTCACTGGAAACCAATAACCCTGGCATTTTTTTCCCATGTGGTACGTGATGCATCAAATTATGTGAAATACGTATATTATCTCTAATATATCCGTCTGCAGTTGAACCTGACGTGTCTTCGTAAATGAATGGCGTAAGGCTGTTGTGATCCTGTTTGCTTAGCATGCTGACCAATCTTATTACAACATGTAAAATGATGATCGGTGTCCAGTTTCTCAGATATTTCCTGGATTTACCTCCCATGGACAATTATATCATGACTTCTTTTTGCCAAAACTGACATTTACCCTGCTAAAAAACATTTTTAAAGACCGGAGAAGGAAAAAAAAAAAAAAAAAAAAGAAAAGAAAAAAAAAGGTAAATCGTCAGTTCTGGACTTTTGTAACTCTCTTTAATGTTTAAATATTTTTGTCGCCTCTTCTTTGTGCCATCGTTCCCTCAAATTCACTTTTATCTATATCGGGTAAATTTGTTAAGTATTTGAATTTTGTGTCTCGCAGTCTCTTCATACAGATACAATTTTCAAAGCCTTGGTCTTATCAAGCTTTTTCTCTCTTTCCGAGTGAATACGACCACCGTCCGTTATTATCTATAACCTTTATTTTCTAATCACACACACACGCATATACACGCGCGCGCGCGCACACACACACACACACACACAAACGCGCGCGTGCGCGCAAAGATACGTGTTTGCTTCATTATATCTGTTAAGTTATTATCACAGCGATTGATGAGGTGAGGTGTAATGACAGAACACGAGCGGTCCTCGAACAAGCTGTTGGCCAGCTCAATCAAATTCGCTCAGTGTAACGAACCAGAACACGCTGAGAGCCGCCGATTTGTCGCACACGCCGATTGTCGCACGTGCGACAAATCAGCGGAAAAAGGGGTGTGTTGAACCGCCGATTTGTCGCACAAGCCGATTTGTCGTACGTGCGACAAATCGGCGGTTCAGCCTCACGCTGCTTTGTCGCAATGTATAGGTGTGTGTGTGTGTGTGTGTGTGTGTGTGTGTGTGTGTGTGTGTGGTGAATGGGAGAGAGGAGAGAGAGAGAGAGAGAGAGAGAGAGAGAGAGAGAGAGAGAGAGAGAGAGAGAGAGAGAGATGAAATGAAAATGAAATGAAAAATGAAACGAAATGAAACGAATGAAATGAAAAATCTTTTAATTATTTTGCAAAAATAGCAAATATATAGCTTTCAGGAGACCGTGGGAACCTATAGTATATTGGTCGCCACGCATTCTCTCTCTCTTCTCTCTCTCTCCTCTCTCTCTCTCTCTCTCTCTCTCTCTCTCTCTCTCTCTTACACACACACACACACACACACACACACACACACACACACACACACACACACACACACACACACCTGTCTGTCTGTCTGTTTGTCTGTCTGCCTCTCTCTCTCTCTCTCTCCTCTCTCTCTCCTCTTTCTCTCTCTTTCTCTCTCTCTCTCTCTTTCTCTCCTCTCTCTCTTTTCTCTCTCTCGTGTCTTTTCCTCTCGCTCTCCCATTCACCACACACACACACACACACACACACACACACACACACACACACACACACACACACATCTATTCATGTGCGACAAAGCAGCGTGAGGCTGAACCGCCGATTTGTCGCACGTACGACAAATCGGCTTGTGCGACAAATCGGCGGTTCAGCAAGCCCCTTTTTCCGCTGATTTGTCGCACGTGCGACAAATCGGCGTGTGCGACAAATCGGCGGTTCAGCAAGCCCCTTTTTCCGCTGATTTGTCGCACGTGCGACAAATCGGCGTGTGCGACAAATCGGCGGTTCAGCAAGCCCCTTTTTCCGCTGATTTGTCGCACCTGCGACAAATCGGCGGTTCCCACACGTCTGTCATGCTTTATATGAATCACCTGTCCTGACCTGGGGCAATGTGTACTAAGAGCGGCTGGCACTCCCCTTTCTTTACTTTAATGTTGTTCTCGTTCTCTCCGCACCAGATAAGGACACTGCCACTGTAGGTTCGCACTCAGTTGTGCTACCCGTTTTAACACCTGTTCAAGACGATGAAAACAGTATTGCTGGCCAACTGATGAAAGATGTTAAGCAGAAAGCGGTGAAAAACTGACCAGCTGTGCAGCTGCATTAACCTTCAGTGACAGCACTAATTCATGCGGACAGCATCGAAGTAATGAACAGCACTACACTAACAACAGACAGTCTCGTGTTGTCAGCGCTGAAGCACGTGGCATTTTAACACATACTTGTTGGTGATAATGACGAACACAATCTAGTTTTCGTTTTAGATTACCAGCATATTTCCTGTCGAAGCAGCTCAGTTTTTCACCCATAGAATAACATTTAAACGACTGCAATGAAACCATCACCACCGCCACAACTGCTAGCTCCACCACGGCCACCGCTGCCGTCGCCTCGGACTCGTTTCTGCTGAATTTGCACATTCTTTCCCTCTCAAATTCAACTTTGAAATACGCTTTCGCCACTTCCTCTTCTCTTCTTCCACTATTTTCCCCCCAGTTTATATGGCCCTGGGTGTAAAAAGGCAATCTTTCTGTTTCGCAATCAGTTAACGCGCACTTGCTTTGTGTTTTCATGCTGATGTTCAGGAGACATGTAACAGCCTGTCAGTAACACCTGGCTCTAAACTTCTCCACCATAGTTTAACATGGATGAAATTTGGCAATTAATCCAGAGAATAGTTTGCGATAATTTTCCCTTAAAAGAATCATACACGCCCTGTTTGGCTTTTGTCAATGATATGTCACGCAGCGTATATGAAAATGCCAGCACAGTGGGTGAAAACACCACCCATTTATTTGTAGGATTCAACAATTTTGGGTTTTTCACCGTTATACAACCATTTTTCTTTTGAAGCAATGTTCAGCATTCAAAAATATGTAACAATTTTGGACTGTTGAAGGTTTAATGTAATGTCAAGTGCTTTTGCAGTGTTACTTCGTAAGTTTGACTGACACCAGAGACCAGTGACTGTAGTAGAGAGAAGAATCACATCATCTGTAAAGAGCATGATTCAAATTTGAATAGTATCTAGAGAAAGCATTATATTATGCTTAACATGATGCATGATTTTAATCAGTAAGTTCATTAACAAAGGGTGAAAACAAAAGAGGGCTGCAGTTGACATCTTGCTACAAACGTCGCAGGCACAAGTTCAGTTACATCATTGTTCACTCGCAAGAGAGAGAGAGAGAGAGAGAGAGGAGAGAGAGAGAGAGAGAGAGAGAGAGAGAGAGGAGAGAGAGAGAGAGAGGGTGTGGGGTGGGGTAGATGGAGTCGGGAGATTAGGTGATTAGGGGAGACTGTCGCTTTCACTTCGATCAAAGTAGTCATGATCACAGTAGGGGACACAGAAAAAATGAACTGACAGATGTGGAATGATCGATTTGTATCACACAACGTGTTCGGTAAAGTATATCAATAATCACTAAGATATGTACAAAATTCGATTAATCACATGCCCAACTCTTCTACCCTTCAAATTTGTCAAGGAGATTCTTTTTTAGAGCTCCACAATCAAGTATGAATACATTTTGATAATCTGCATGTGATAAAGACAGAGAGAAGGCTAACTGCGGACATTTTGACACACTAAGATACAGTTTTGAAGTGAAGTATGTGCATGCTTGTTAACAGCCCTCTTTATTTTCTTTCCAGGCACCTTAGATAGCGAGTCCTTTGACTGGTGGGCCTTATGTTCTCAAATCTCAGTCCTGTAAGGGTTTGAGTTTAATGAAGATGGGAATCAGATGAGGGTGGTTGTATGGGTCACTCTCTTAAAATATCTAAATGCTCCTTTCTCCCTCCACACTCTCGGTTATGTGTGTATGCGGCTTTTTCCCCCTGATATTTGAGACCTTTAGGAAAGACATTTTCCGTTTAAAAATCTAATTGTCTATCAGTTAAGGCCTCAAGGCTGCACGGTGGCTAAACTGAATGTGACCTGACTTTCCAGACATTTGAAGTCAGGACCATCCCCAGGATTTCTGTGCCAAAGAGCTGCTCCTTTGATATGTGAAAGACTATGAGGTACATAGCTGATGTGATCAGCAACAGGAATATCTTTCTTGGTAAAGATATTGTCTCTACGTTCCTTGAAACCTTCATTCATTGTATGGCAGAGGCTGCAGGATAGGGTATACCTACCATACCACGTTTGAAGTCTGGCACGTGAAACGGGATCTGATGTTAGATTTGGCACCCGGTGGACTCCCAAGTTTTGTGGCTGGTTTGATAAATGTGCAGGTTTTGCATTTGGACTTGTTGCTTTCAAGATTATATATCGGACGTGAGTGGGTGGGTAGGATGGGTCATCGTACCAAGTGTCTCCGGGTTTTTATGTCTTAGTAATACAGCCACCGTGGCTTTCTGGGCGTGTTCCCTGGTTCGGGGTCATTCCGAAAAATGTTAAAGTTTTCAACATAGAATATCTATAATTAGGAAGATTGTGTGGATGGTAAGCTAGGGTGAAGACGAACCTAGCGTCTTCGGGAACTACAACCTGGGATCTGGAAACAGAGTGTGCTCGTTCAAGGGCCAGGTAAATCAGAGCTGCTGGATTCCTCTGGCAGTAAAGAAGTGCTTATAAATGTTGCTTCTGTAGCAATGTCATTTTCATGCTGCAGAGTTGACAGAGCCGCAAGAACTGGGAGCAAGGTAATGCTTTTTTTCCCCCCGTGGCTGAGGGGTAGCTGGGAGAGTACAGCATGTAGGAATGAGTATCTGTGGGTTGTCATGAACCGAAGTATGACGGCACTGTGAATCTTGCTGCGAAGGGAACAAATGTCTAGCTGTCATATACTTTCAGTTTTGACTCGTGTAGGCCTACTCCACACACCGTTGGTAATTATCTTGGGGCACTAGTCTGCCTGGGTCTTTTTTGACCAGCTTTTGTCGGACGTCGAAGTTACAGAGTGACACGGAGCTTGCGGCCTCCAAACTACATCGGGAACAAATATTTCTGTGGTCTGTAGACTGTTCAAATGAGAATGATCTATGCCTGTATTTCGAAAGATCTGGATAGTGCTATTTGGAAACAGCGGCTAATACCAAATGGCTAACTGCCATGTATAAGCCTTGTCCTGATTTTGTGTGCAGGAGTGGCAATTTGCTCTCGAGTAACCAACTGTTCGAGAAAAGACAGATCGGAGAGCACACTTCATTTTTGGAATCGGATAAATCCGCTTGCGCGGTCAATATACAGAGTCTATTCCAATTGGCTAATGTTATGAACTGTAAAACTAGATTTCTTTAAAGGCAACACATTAGAATCAAAGAAGTTTTCATTTTTTTTTTATCCTTTCCTTTTTGTTTTTGGAACGTTATGAGAGACATGTGTTGAATTTTGTTTGTAGTGACGAAATGCAGTCAGTCATTTTGACGTCATTTCGTTTTACATATAACTCGCGTTTTAAGCAATATCAACTGACATGACGTAATCATTACATCAGATTTTGGTCTCCCTCCTCTCTGACATTGCTGTTGCCAGAAAAATGAAACAGAAACCCAATCGAGGAACCAAAACTTAGTGAGAGTGAAGTCTGTTCGCTGCCAGAGGAGGTTGATCTGTTCGATTAACTTGCGGACGCTTAAATCGAAACCTCCAAACTGCTCTTTGATCATCAGAACAGCCGAACGGATGTCTCGTAGGCTATTGTGCAACATTTCCTCCGAGTTGACGCCTTTCCATCAACTAGAGCGCCGCCATTTTAGGCTGTACACGGATGCGATTTGGCCGTAAGAGGTCAGGTAAATTTATCCGGATTTTGCTGAGCTGGATAGCCAATACGGCGTGTGTGTGTGTGTGTGTGTGTGTGTGTGACTCATCAGGATAGGGGTTGAATGCGAATAGAGCTTCCATTCAACCTTTCTACATGCCGCACCACGTCACCGAGCTGGTGTGACAGGGTGTCAACAGATGGGGACTGTCAAGTTTTAATAGGACCGAGTGAGGCAACCTAACCACGCACATCTTGCACACACGTGCGCCACAAGTAAACGGAGAGCCTGTTCACAGCTGCAATGTAAATGAGTGGTGTAGGTCCGTGAAAGCATCTGACTGTCTATTGTTTAGACTGAGAATGGCGAACACCTATCAGTCCATGAATAACATGGCGAGGCTCGTGCAGGATATGTGCGACTGATATGCTTCGATGTGGGGAAGAAATGGTGTGCATATTGAACCAAATTGATGTCATCACTCTACTGGGAGTGAGGAGAAGGGGGAGGGAGAGTGGTGACAGACGCAAACCAGTACCATAGACGTGAATACGTTATCGAAACTGAGGTCACTATGAGAAAAGGGCATGAAGGGCCATGGAATTTGAGACATTTTTGTATGCTGATTGATAAGGATGAGGATGAGGATGCTACTGATTTCCATTCTGGTCTAAGGCTGCATGACAGGACTGTACTCAACGCTACTTTCATAATAGATTCAGGAGTTAACCAGGTCCGAGAGATTCAGACACCTGCAGAGTTGATCGGGAAATTTGAGCAACACTATCAAAGATGCATCCATTAGGTCGACGAAACTCGACTGTGTGGTCTCAGTCTCCCCAACTAAGCCCATAACAAACTCAGCTGTGGGTAGGAGCCAGTCAGGGACACACACACACACACACACACACACACACACACACACACACACACACACACACACACACACACTAACACATACACACACACTAACACACACCTAACACACACACACACACACACACACACACACACACACACACACACACACACAACTAACACACACACACACACACACACACACACACACCACACACACACACACACACACACACACACACACACACACACGCACACACACACAAATGGCTCTGATTTCGCCAGGGTGGTTGGTGTGCCAAGAAACTTCCTGCATGCTTTGAAGGTTGTAGCTAAGTCCAAGAATGAAAAAGGGTGGAGTTGTGTAAACCATGACGGAGTAGTTACGTATCTAGCGGTGGTGAAAAGCAAGAAACAATGCAAGAATGCTGTTCTAAAAAAAAAAAAACCTCTTCAAAGATGAAACTACAAACAACAAGCCCAACGGGATAATCACCTTTTCTGCTACAACTGCTGCACATTAGGTCCGAGCTAGACTCCATGGTGCTGAAACAGTGAAGAAAGTCCTTCCCCAGTTGACGCCGATCGTCAGCCCAAAGATGTTCACATACTCTATGAGACCTCATCACCGAAGGTCAGTTGAGTAAAACAACGGTGAAAACCCAACAAATTTTCAACGCAGAGACTATGGTCCTGATGCTGTCGAACGTGTTATCGTATTTGCCACAGAATCACGTCTATAACGACTTGTCATATGGTGCATGAACGGAACGTTCTCTGCTGTACTTCAGCTGTTCCATCAGTTGTACGTGATTCATTGACAAGTTAATGATGTGCTTTTGCCGCATGCCCATGCTCTATTTCAGAATAAAACACAAACTGCGTATGAGATCATACTTCGTGTCTTTGAAGGAGTAGGCGTAATCCTTCAGTGGGGACTGTTGACTTTGAGAGGAGTGCACAGCGTGCTCTTCACTCAGTGGCTGGTGCCATTTGACCATTCAGTACTGTTCTTGTCCCTTTTTCTGTCGATGTGGCGAAAGGCTCAGTATGTAAATCTTACCAACCAACCAGCATGAAGTTAATGATGAATTTTGCCCGTTTTGTGGCCACTTCAATGCACTATTATTTCTTTTTGTGGATGGGGTCACAGACAGATGATCTACCCCTAGAAGACTGTTCCAGACGAAGCTGTTCTGCTCTTTGGTTACTTTGATGCTATACATGTATCCAATCAGTTTCGACAACATCTCCTTCAAGATGGGCCTAATGGTCAACAACTTTCGTCGCGTCTCTCCTTCTCGCCTGAATGTTGGAACATGCATACCATGTCATATCAGGAAATCATACACCTGCCGATAACGTGTGATACGAGTGAAACAGCAAGCTCAAAGCCCTTGATCGGTATTACCATCTAACAGTCTAGAAGTTTACTAGGTGCTTGCAGGTTTAATGTGGCTGTGTTTCTTTAATTCTTTTTCAAGGTGGTCGGGGCATCGACCAAAAAAATGTTTAAACAAGACAAAACAAAACAACAACAACAACAAAACAGTGTATGCTGAGCCCCAAAACAGGCTCCCATATCTGTGTGAGGTCTCCTGGAGGGAAGTCTGTTGCTAAATTCCTGGAGTGAGAGGGTGGTGTGGGATGTGGATGGGGTAGGGGTTTAGGCATAATCCGAGAGGGACACAATCAAACATTAAATAAAAACAAAATATTTTGCTATTGTATTGTGGACATCTGTTTTGTGCGTGGTGACAGCTCTGAAAGTGGCCTATGTGCTTGGATGAGCTAGAATAAAACACACTGAAATAAAGAATGTGCAGTGTGTTGTTTGGACCAAAGTGGCCACATCTGATGTGGACGAAAACCATGTTGAAGAAATTAAACAATAGTAATAACACGGGAACTAAATACATAAAACAGGAAATAAAGTTTTAACACAAATACTCTATCCCTGAAACTGAACGCACCGATTACATCGAAGACTCCTTCTTCTTTCTTCTTCTTCTTCTTCTTCTCTTCTTCTTCTTCTTCCTCCTCCTCCTCTTCTTCTTCTTTTCTCTTCTTCTTCTTCTTCTTTCCTCCTCCTCCTCTTCTGCCTCTGCTTATTCTACTTGTTGTTGTTGTTTGATGTTGTTGTTATTCTTCTTCTTCTTTTCTCTCACCCTCTGTGCTTGTGTGCGCGCGCTTTTGTTTGTTTGTTTGTTTTCTCCACGGAAATAGTGTACTTTGATAACCTACATCCTACTTACATCTTTACTCTTGAAACTGAGCACCCCAACATGGGGCGATGACCTCTCTGTTTGTCTGTCTGTCTCTCTTTATCTCTGTCTCTGTCTGTCTGTCTGTCTGTCTGTCTGTGTCTGTCTGTCTGTCTGTCTGTCTCTCTCTCTCTCTCTCTCTCTCTCTCTCTCTCTCTCTCTCTCTCTCTCTCTCTCTCCTCTCTCCGTGCGCCCGTGCCTGCGTGGCTATGTGCGTGAGCACAGGCCCACAAATGTCTGGGTGCCCCTCTCGTCCGGCCAAAACTGAATCTCCATTGGTCTTTCTTTTTCGACCCCTTCCAAAGATTCACCATCAGCTATGGGTCAGATTCTTTTCGATCAACAATGTGGGGCAAGGTAAAAGTGTCGAATAGTCCATTAAGGTTAGACTGTACATGCGGATCATTTGTGGCACAAAGCACCCACCTTGCCAGATAATCGTTGCACTTTCATACTTACGGGTGAGGATGGAGGAGGATGAGGGGGAAAAAGTGTGTTTAGTCGCAGGTTTACTTTTGACGTCATTTCTTAGGAACTGATAAGCAGCAAAAATCATGTTTGCAATAGATTTTTTTTTTCTGAAATTGCACACTCAGTGAGAATGGCCTTGATCAGGGTGATGTCAGCCGCTTCAGCAGGACTGTTCACGAAGCTTATCTGCAGTGGAAAGGAGTTTCCTCTGTGCCTATCACAAACCTGTCTCTCCCCTTCCTTTATGTACAAATGGGTGATAGATGCATTTTCAGCTCTTGGGGAAGCTAACCCTCCTCTCAGAGGATGCAAAACAGCTAGCTCAGTCAGCTTTTTGGTGACCGATTGCTTCAGCCCTTGCGTTGTAGTTTTCAGCCATTTCGACGTTTGCTCAAGGAACGTTCCTGTTTTCCTGTTGGTCCATGGAGTTTTGTTTCTACCTCGTTTTTGTTCCGAAGGGGCCACTGTTACAATGTTGATATCCACTTGTTGGAGATGATCTACCGCGACATCATTGATCGTGGAAAGATTTGTTGAGTACAGCTTCAGGAGCGCCCAGCCTGTCTCACTACTATATTTAGCCTTTTCGATGATGACAGTAAATCCATCTGCCCTCTGGACAGGCGAAGTTCCAAAGGTTTGGGACGTACAAGTCCTTCAGAGCATCAAGGAATCTCCTTCCTCGAGTGTTGGCGACCAGTATAGTATTGGATTAGTTTGCTTCTCCAACTAACTATTACTAAATCTGTAAATGTTCATATTTTTTGCTGGTAGAATCCGACGAGTGTTTGTAATTGCGGCCATTGTGGAGATGGAGAGAGAAAAAGATGTTTAGCTATGCTCTTTGCAGCACTCTTTTTTTTCTTGTTGTTCGTTCAAGATTGGGTTGATTTCTCTTCCATTTTCCAGGACACAGTCCTGGTTTTTCTTTGCTTCAACTTCTGCGCCAGTCTGTGTTTCAAAACTAACAGTCCAGAATGGAGCCAACTAAAATGTAACTGAAGGAACATCACGCCCAACGTGATTTCTGCGGTGTGCAAACTACCTCTTTTGATACCTGTTAGTGGTGGACTTTTTTGTTTTAGGTGATTAATATCTTATTCAATTAATCTTCTAAGCTTTCATATCAGGAAAGCAACGACTGCCTTGACATTAAGTGGTAGCTAGGGCGATCCCCCAGACGCATTGGTAATTATCACCAGAGAGGCTATGGTGAGACATAGTGTGCCAGGACACAATGTCGGATTCTCGTCGGGTTTTAAGTATAAAGTGAATGGGGTCCAGACAAGATCCCTGTTTAACTGATACAGGTTGTAATCCAGATTTCACCAATTCTTATTAGCTGAGTAGATATCAACATATGTGATCAGTCTGATCTTTTGTCAGAGAATTCGGACCATTGTTTGTCGATAAATATCTAAACAAAAATCCTGTCTTATGTCAAAGAAAGTAGAAATAATAGATAAATGCTGGATCTACCCTCTGATCCAGATCTGTACCACAGTTTACAGGGTTTGTGCTCGGGCCACAATCCGTCTTTCCACCAAGTTTCTTTAAAGTCGGTTCAGTACTCTAGCAGGCAGACAAACAAACAGATACGAGTTAATACATAGCCTCCCTGATAGAGACAAACACCGACACAAAATGGACTACACTGACCTCAACGTTCAAACATCGGACATGGTAGTTTAAAGCAAAGCACTTGTCTAGGCTCACGACTGTGTCTGATGTCTCGTGTCCCTGAACTCGTGCTGTGGAGGTCAAAGACGACTGCAACCACGTGTCTGTGATGCCACGTGGATCCCTGGGTCAAGGACGTTCGCCCCTGTTTTTCAGTCTTATCATTATGATTATGGTCCCCCAGATTTTGTTGCAGAACCAGACCCCTCACTCTCTCTTTCTCTCTCCTGTGTGTGTGTGTGTGTGTGTGTGTGTGTGTGTGTGTGTGTGTGTGTGTGTACGTGTGCACGCGTGCATGCGTGTGCGCGCGTGCGTGTGTGTGTGTGTGTGTGTGTGTGTGTGTGTGTGTGTGTGTGAGAGAGAGAGAGTGTGTGTGTGCGTGTGTATGTGTGTGTGTGTGTGTGTGCGTGCGTGCGCGCGTGCGTGCGTGCGTGCGTGTGTGTGCGCGCGCGCGCGTGTGTGTGTGTGTGTGTGTGTGTACGTGTGCACGCGTGCATGCGTGTGCGCGCGTGTGTGTGTGTGTGTGTGTGTGTGTGTGTGTGTGTGAGAGAGAGAGAGAGAGAGAGAGAGAGAGAGAGAGTGTGTATGTGTGTGTGTGTGCGTGCGTGCGTGTGTGTGTGTGTGTGTGTGTGTGTGTGTGTGTGTGTGTGTGTGTGTGTGTGTGTGTGTGTGTGTGTGTAAGATAATCCGGTACTGATAATGCACGATCGTTTATGCCTGGGAACGGTTCGCAATGCTGTCGACCCCCATAGGAGTGTTCATCGAGTAATGTGTCCTAGCATGGGTTTTGAAAGTACATTACTTTGTACAAGCTGAAGTGATGTTTGTGTCCATAATGGATGGTGTGAAAAGAAAAACAAACTTAAAATACTGAACGAACACAACAATACTGCAATCCTCAAACACGATGCTTTTATGGAATTGAAAAAAAAATCAGTTACTATCCTCACCCATCCTCACACACACACACACACACACACACACACACACACACACACACACACACACACACAGCGAGTCTTTATAATACTCTTTGATTCGTGTAAAAGAAAATGGTTGACATAGTGGAATATATATCAGCAAGAATGTTCTAGATAAATGGCTGGGCTGAAAAAAATAAAAGACAAAAACCCAACCACCAAAACCCACCCCGGCGACCCCCCCCAGCCGTTTCCCCCCCCTTTTTTTTCGCCCCCCCCCCCACCCCCCCCCCCTTTTTTTTTTTTTTTTTTTTTAAACCCCCCCCCCCCCCCCCCCCCCCAAAAAAACATTTTTTTCCCCCCCCCCCCCCCCCAGGGTTCCCCCCCCTTTTTTTTTTTTTTTTTTTTTTCCCGTCCCCCCCCCCCCCCCCCCCCAAAACAAAAAGGGCCCACCCCCCCCCCCCCAAAAAAAAAAAAAACCAACCCCAAAAAACCCCCCCCTTTTTAGTTCCCCCACCCCCCCCCACCCCCCCCCCCCCCCCCCCCCCCCCCCCCCTTTTTCCAAAGGGGGAAAAAAGGGAAAAAAAACCCCCCCGGGGGGCCCCCCCCCCCCCCCCCCCCCCCCCGGAAAAAAAACTTTCAACCCCTCTTTTTTTTTTTCCCCCCCCCAAAAACGGGAACCTTTTTTGGGGGGGGCCCCCCCCAATTTTCCCCCCCCCCCTAAAAACCGCCCCCCCCCGGGAACGGCCCGGCCCGGTTTGGGCCCTCTCGGACGCTCCATTTTGGTGAAAACCACCGCCGGGGGGTCCCGCTTCCCATTGGCTGTAAAAAACCCAAACCGGGGTAGGCCGTTCGGCAGAAGAATCCCACAAATAAATGCTCGGTGGGGAACCGAACCCCCGCCGGGGAACCGCGAGGGAAACCACTCCCCACGGGCTGGTTATTTTGAAGCTTATCGAGTATGCGCGCGCATTCCGTGCAGTACGCCCAGGGCAAAGAAAAAAACTAGCCACGTTTTTTTACTTAACCTTTTGATCACTGCCTCTCCCCCCCCACACACCACCCCTTTTCCCTCTCCCGATCTCCCAGTACTTTCCGCCCCCCGGGCACGCCCCCTTTCCCCCCCCACCCTTCCCCCTATCTTTGCTATCATTCAAATAGTAAAATCGCTTTTTTCATGTATTTTTTTCCATCTTTATTTTCATGTGAAATAAGTTCGGGGTTTCATGCTAATAGAAAAATTTTGGGGATCGTTGCATTTTTTATTTTTTTTTAGTTTCTTTGTATTTTTTTTTCTCGGGGAATGGATAAAGTGATGATTTTTTCTTCACCTAACACATTTTTTTTTCTTCTAGTTTTTTTTTCCTTACACGCATTTTTGTTCTTCCTTAAAATTTTTAAAACCTCCTCCCTCTCTCTCTCTCTCCCTCCTCTCTTCTCCTCTCTCTCTCTTCTCCCTCTCTCCATATTTCAACCATATTGTCATTTTCTATGGACTCAATTTTTTCCAAAATTTGGCACCGCTTTTTTTAAACCTGGAAAAAAATATCTATGTAACTAAAATGAGATAGTGTTTGATCCTTTAACATTTTACAATTGACATGTTATTTGGTGTTTTTTACTCCGTATTACAATGTTTTGATAGAGCTTTTCGAACGATTTTACAGGTCTTGCTGACCCCCTTTGGGGAATAAACGTATCATATGATCTGCCCTTTTTTTTATCTTACACTTCAAAAGCCCGGAAACAAACACCGCTCACCTACCCTCCCCCCCCTTACCCCCCCCCCCCTCCCCCCCCCACAACACTTCCCACTGGCAAAACCTTGACCCTTTGGGAACATTTTTCGCCTTGTGAAGGACCCCCAAAAGCCCTTTTGGGAACATGTCCGCCTTTGAAGACCCTTGAACCGTTTGGAACATTTCTACTGCACGAAGGACCCACCAGAGCCCTTTTTGGAAAAAATTTCTGCCATGTAAAGGACTCCCCAACCCGTTTGGAACATTTCTGCCGCGGAAGGACCCAAGAGCCCGTTTGGAACTTTTTCTGCTATGTAAAGGGACACCACAACCCTTTTGGGAACTTTCCACATGTAAGGACCCCCAGAACACTTTGGGGAACATTCTGCCCGTAAAGGGGACCCCCAAAACCCCATTGGAATTTTTTTCGCCTTGTGAAGGACCCCAAACCCCTTTTGAAACATTTCTGCCGCGAAAAGAACCCCCAGGCCCATGGGAAACATTTTCGCAAGGGGTGAAGGAACACCAAAACCCGTTTGGAACTTTTCCCCTTGTAAAGGCCCCCCCAAACCCCCCATTTGAAACATTTCTGCCGCTAAAAAACCCCCCAACCCAGGGAAACTTTTCCAAGGGAAGGAACCCCAAAACCCCTTTGGGACATTTCTGGTTTTGGAATGACCCAAAAACCCCTTTTGAACTTTTTTGCCACGTGAATACCCCAAAAGCCCTTTTGGGCATTTCCCCAAAGTAAAGGGCCCAAAAAAACCCTTTTTGGAAATTTTTTATGTGAAACCCCCAAAGGGGCCCGTTTGGAACATTTCTGCCATGTAAAGACCCTCAACCCTCGGGAAGTTTTCCCGCCATGTGAAAACCCTCGAGCCCGCCTGAAGATTTCTGCCAGGGAAGGGCCCCCCCAAAGCTCGTCTGGAAGATTTCCCCAAGTAAAGACCCTCGACCCCCTCTGAAAGTTTCCCCAGAGGAAAGACCCCGAGTCCTTTTGGAACATTTTGTCCTGTGAAGAACCCCAGACCCTTTTTGGAACATTTCTGTCATGGAATACCCCCAACCCTGTTTGGAACTTTTCTGTCATGTGAATACCCCCAACCCTGTTTGGAACATTTCTGTCATTAAAGGCCCCCCAACCCCTTTGGAATATTTCCCCCATGTAAAGGGCCCCCCCAGAGCCCGTTTGGAATATTCCGCCATGAAAAGGACCCCCAGAGCCCTTTGGAATATTTCTGCCATTTTAAGGGACCCCTAAAACCCGTCGGGAACAGTTCTGCCTTTTGGGGGGACCTCTGAAGCCCGTTGGCGACTTTTTCCGCCATGGGAAACCCCCAGACCCGGGTTTGAAGGGAATCCCCGCCCCCCCCCCCCCCCCCCCCCCCCTCAAATTTCCCCTTCCTTTTCGGCTGCAAGACTTCATGCCCCAATTTTTTGTGAATCACCAAAAAAAAAAATGACACTGAACATCCGATGAAAGAAAACATTAGTACCCCCCCCCTCCCCTTTGGCAACTTTTTGGGAAAATGTTTTCCCCTTCTTTAAAAACTGTGGAGAGAAGAGCCCTCCTCCCCTCCTAACCAACCCCCCCCACCTTGCAAAATTTTTGAAAAGGGGTGTGATCTCCAGCCCCCATCCCGCCTTTTCTCGCTTTAAAAAATTTTTTGAGAGGGGACCCCTCCCCCTCCTTCCCCATGGAATTCCCCCCTCCCCCCCACCTTTCAAGAAAATCATCCGGTCTGAAATAGACATCCCTTCAAGAACACAACAAAGCTCTCTTTTTTTTGTGGACCTTGATTTTTAAACATAGAATATTCATAACCCGCTCCTGCGCTGTTCTCTTCTTAGTTCCTCAAACGTGTACACCACGTTTTGCACTATCACGATTCCCAGATTTTTAAATTTCTCATGTCTTACCGCTTTTCCCTGGGGGACCTCGCGGGCCCCAAAGGGTAATGTTCACCAAACACTGAATCTATTCAGCAAAACAAGAAAAAAAAGAGAGAGAGAGAGAAAAAGGAGGGGGTGGGCGGGGTAGGGTGGGATGAGGTGGGAATTTGGGGGGGGGGGGGGGGGCGGAAGATAAGCCCCTCCCTCCTCCACGACATCTCCCCCCCCCCCCCCCCACCCACACCACACACGATCACCCCTCCCCCCCTTCTCTTCACCCAAAACCCCAGTTCGTCCTCCGATCAGGGACGCACGTACAACATAACAACCATAACGGGTTTAAAAAAGGCCCGGAACCGTAAACGCAAAGGGCAAAAATGAGGGGTGAACGTGACTGCCCAAACCTAACTGGGGCAAAAACGGACGGGGCAAACGTACAGATGAAATTGGTTAACCGCCCTTCCCCTAACTCGGCAGATAAAAAAGGTCCAGCAAGTGATTTAAAACTGTCCACTTGAATTATGAGACTCGACTTTTACACTTCATCACGACAGTCTCACATCTTCCCTGATCTCAACCCCCGCACCTTTCCTTTTCGCGGGCCCAAATTTTTTTTTTTTTTCCCAGGCCCCATCCTGGAAAAACTTCCTCCTCCCCTCCCCAGTTCGTATCTGAATTTTATCAAATCCACTTTTAAACCTACCTCTTCACATCCTGATTAACCCCCTTTATCTCCCCTTACCGGGCTACTGCGCTCTTGTGTGTGGGGGTTGGTGTGTGTGTTTTTGGTGTGGTTGGTGTGTGTGTGGTGTGGACGTCATCTAAAGTCAAATTATCTTTTTTGAGGGTTAAAAATAAGCTGTGAAGCTTTTTTGTTTTGTTTTACATCCTGCCCTAAAAAAAAGAGAAAAAAAAACAAATAAAACAAAAACGGGGAAAATTACAAACATTTTCAAAAGGACACAATTTAAACCCCTACAGAATGCCATTACTCATATATCACATATAAAAATTTTAAAAACTGTTTTGGGAACAAAATTTTAAATGCAGAGAGAGAGAGAGAAAAGAGAAGAGAAAGAGAGAGAGAGAGAGGAGAGAGAGAGAGAAGACAAAAATGTTTATTCGTAAAGGCCTTGGCCCCTTAAAAGGGGGGATACACGTAAAACAACGTTCAACTCCATTACCAAAAAAGTTTTGCATAACCCAATCCCACGGGAAGGTTAACAAACAAAAGATTACAGAATTTCATCTTTTAAATCCCTGTACAAATACCACAACTGCTTCACTGTTTTTCCTTTTCGACGTCATTAACAAAATCAATTTTGAAGAATAAGGAGTCTAAAGATTTACTGAAATACGCTGTTGTCTAAGATCACTTGATTCGACAAAAAAGGACAAAATAACTTCATTTTCTAGTGATTCCGGGACAAAATGGACAAGTCTTACACAATCGTTTAAACTCATAACGCTGAAATTGCATAGACACCGAAATACCAAATCTGAACATGGTCATGATATCATGTATTTCAAATGTCTACAATCCCCGGAAAATACTCATACACAATGCATAGATTTAGCATTCTGTAAATACAAATCTACTCTATCTTCAACATTTAAATTCCTCTTTTCCAACTGCAATTGATCAGTGTCTGCTGAAAAAAAACGAATGAAAGCATTTTATCAACCGACACCCGATTCTCCCATACAAAACCAAAGCCGTATTCATACAGTTTCAGCCTTAATTCGTAACCCAATTTTTTTTACCCTGGGGTCCCCTCTAGAACTATATAGGCTTTATAAGGCATCTGGTTGGGGTTTCCCTTGTGGTATCCTTTTCCATTAACGAATACATTTAACCATTTAAATAAAAAAAGGATATCTAAGTCTCTCCAAAACCAAATCATTCGGGGTTTTCATTGAAACGCCAAGAAATTTTTTTCAAAGCATACAAATAATTTTTTCAATACACAGCAGCAATTTAAAACCACGTAGCCAGCACCATATTGAACATTTTTGAATTTGGATATCAATAATTTTAAAAGCAAACACAGGATCCATTTTCTAGCATGTTTAGTTTCCCCAAATACACAAAAACGCTATTTACTCACTGCAAGATCTTTACCCGCAAAGGGAAACTTTTACGTGTAGAAAAATAAATGCCAAGATACTTATAAGCATCACCACAGGCATACTGATTCATTTTATACCACCTTTCTCTGGGGGCAAAAGACCACCCTTTTTAAAAAAAATAATATTACTTTTTTTCGTGTTCATCTTTAAGTGAATGCGAAGAAGCAATTTTCAAACTGTTCAGCGGTTTGTAAACCATATAGTTTCAACATTAATGCAACAACGCACTAGGAGAAGAATGAAAATCTTGAGAAAATTTGCGCCATGACGTCCAAAATTAATAACCTCTGAGTCAATTTATTGATAACAAGGAAAAAAATACAGGGCACAACATCACCTTGCTTAACTCCAGTCTGCCGTTTATTTATCAAAGACCCCCCCACTTCTCACTCTAGCTTTTACAGAGTCAACAGCTCAACACATTTATTACTTTTTTTCTTTTTCCATTTTTGAACAAAAAAACATAAAAAAACTCCGTTAACAAACAAATCAAAAGGGTTTCAAAAACAAAAATCAACAATAATTTTTATTAAAACAAAATTTTTTCGCAAAGCCATTTAAATAAACATTTTATCATTAGAAATTAGCATAAAACCAGCTTGGCATTCACCAGTGAGGTTCTTCTCTTCTACCCCGGCTTTTCAAAAACAATAAATCAACAATAAATTTACGATTAAAACAAAACTTTTGCGCAAAAGCCATTGAGTAAAAATGGGATCTAATGTAGAATATTTCGCAAAATCCAGCTTGGGATTCACCAGTGGTTCTTCTCTTCTACCCAGTCCTGCAACCCTTTTGTTGATAAAGTACCAATGTTTACTACAAAGTTACACATGGAAATACTTTATAATTATTTGGGTTTTCAACATCCCTTTCTTAAAAAAAAGGGGGAAAAATAGATTTATCCACAGTTTTTGGGAAAAACCCCTGTCCAACGAGCATACAAACTTTTGACAAAAAACCAACAATAAAACAGACTTGCACGGGATTTTTAACATTTCACCGTATTCCACAGGGGCCCCTACTTTACGATTCTTTAATTTCTTTAGAGCCAGCAGGATCACGCCCCTTGAAAATTGGACGATTTAAAGATCGTCACATATTGTTGTTAAAAAAATTTGCTTTTTGTAGCCATTGGGGAAACAACCACCTTTACATCCATAAAGCAGGATATCTACTCTTTTTTCAAGCAGTTTCTGAAAAAGCTGAAACCAGTTTTCTGAACTAATGATTTAAAGGGCGTTTACTTCCACTTGAATCTCCATGAGTACCCAAAAACCCTTCTGCATTTTTCGAGGAAACCCTTTTCCGACATTTTACGATTAAACTTTTACGTTTTTTTTTCAAAAGTTCGTAAGTCACGTCTGGGATTAGAGTAAAGACCCGACTGAGGGGGTAATGTGCGACGATATCACTAAAAAAAATTACGAACCTTCCTTTTTTCCGTTGACACTCCCCATCATACCAGTCATCTCATGATCAGTTTTTTTTTTTAATATTAATCTGTTTTTTTATACATACAGCAGCATCTTTTTAAGCAACTGTTAAAACATGCAAAACCTTTATTTTAAAACCATCAACTACACTGATCGCCATTTCAAATCTCTGCAGAATTTCACGGACAAACATATCACTAAACCATGGCACGTGTCTGATTCTAAACATATTTTCAAAAATACAGTTAAAACATACCTTTTTTTTGTTTCATGCATTCATTTTGGGTACTGAGTTCATCACCAGGCATATGGTCTGATTCGATCCTTTCTAATACTTCATGTCTGTTTCGATCCTTTCAATATTGCAATTTTCAATCTTCGAAACCTTAAAAACATATCTCGTGACAATATAAAGTAATCATTTACACTATTGCCTCTTTCAAGATATAATGCCCCCGTTTTTTAAACCCCTGACAGATTCCATTCAAAACCATAAAATTAAAACGTGCACATTTTGACAATATTTCCCATAATTATTCAATACATTTTCTTTGGAAATTTCCCGTTTTTACAAAAGGGCTACTTACATATTATTATCAAAAGGCAAAGCACATCTTGTAAAACATGCAAAAAGTTTGCAGTCCACGTTTAAATCATACTTATCAAATTAAACATTTTCAAGTGTAAGTAAACAGTCACGCAAAATTCTTCGGCATACCTTTTTCCATTTTTTAATTTAAAAAGTGTAGAGTAAAGTGAAACTACCGGGGGTACGTAAACACATACTACAGGATTTTTTTTTTTTTGCACAAAACAAAGACTTTCAATCATGAAGGGAAACAGTTTTTCAGACTTTAAGGGAAACATTACAGACTTAAAAACAATAACTCAAGAATAGCAGACTCGTGTTTAACAAAACATAACAGACCACCAAAACCTTCCGCGGGGTGTAAGTTTTATGGCAGTTTGCAAAAATCTTTTAAACCCACAAAAACGATGCTGAAAATCTTCCACGAACTTTTATCAAAACAAAAATCAAAAAACAAACAAAAGAGACCAAGTCTTTATCGTGTAATTTTTCATAAACCATTCACAGTCCATGGAGAAAAGAAAAAAGGGTTAGAATTTTATTTTTAAAAGGAAAAATTTGGATTATTACTGACTCAAACATGGGAAAGCTTTCACGTGCCGCCCTGAAAACCCCATCCCAGACTGACCAGTTCAAAAACCTGCACTTGCTCAGTGTTTTTTCGTACACATGTTTTAGTTCGTCGGGGGCGAAACGCTGGCGCAGCAACCTGGTCCCACCGTTTTCCCCATTACACTGCAAGTTTTTTGTCATACCCTTTTCACTGTGACAGCAAAAAACCCTGCACTCTTAGGTTTTTTCCCTCTGTTTAAAGATCACAAAAAGTGCTTTTGGGGCCGGCCAACATCCCTTTTCCCTCTCCCAAGCTTGTCATGGAAAATTTACAAAAATACTTCTTGCCATCGTAGGAGGGGATCGAATACCATTGTTTTTTCGTTTTCTTTTACTAGAGCTTTTTTTTTTTTTTTTTTTTTTTTTTTTAAGGTATGAAGTCAACCTTTTTCCCGATTTTTGCTGACACGACTAGAAGAGTCTTCACCAAAAATCCACTTCCCCGGGGCTTGCCCTTTCCCCTTTAACACTTTTATCTTTTTCTTGTAAACACTATCTGGCATCACGGGGAAACAGTTTAAACTTAACCGGTGAACCCTGCAAATTCCACATCACGGGACAGGCCCATTTATCAGTGAGAAGGTCCTTTACTATACCTTTACACCGTCGGGGTGGTGTGTGGTGTGTGTGTGTGTGTGTTTCATCAGTGGGGAAGGCTGTGTTGATTTAAAAGTCCACGGACTGATGGCAAACGTTGGTGTGGTGTGGTGTGTGTTGTGTGTGTGTGTGTGTGTTTGTGTTGTGTGTGTGTGTGTTTTGGAGAGTGTGTGTGTGTGTTGGAAGGAGTGTGTGTGTGGGGGTGTGGGGGTGTGTTGTGTTGTGTGTGTGTGTGTGTGGGGGCGCGTGGGGTTGGTGAGGGGGGAAATTGTCCTTTGTTTTTTGTATTGTGTGCGCGCACGCGTGTGCCGTGACGTAATTGCATTTGATGGTCTTGTTTTTGTTTTTGATCCTAAGTCATCTTCGACATTCACGCATGCGTCCTAACACACACACAACCACACAAAACACAAACACACCCCCAAACACAAAAACACGCACCGGCGCGCATGCACACAACACCGCACCACACACACACCACACACAACACCACACATACAAACGGTTGCGTACTTTGCTCGCTCCTACGCACACACATAATACATGCGGCCACACGCGGCCATATAACATAAACGCGCAAATGCAACACCACCCATGCGTACACCCCACATTCAAAGACAAACCCTATGCACAGATATAAGACACTAATATAGATACTGTGTGTTGCTCACACAAAACCACAAAATTTCACACACACACACCCCCACCACACACACACACCACACACACACACACACACACACACCACACACACAAACAGGGACACTCACTTTGCACACGCAACACACCGCACATACACACAAACACACGTGCGCGCGTACACACCATGCGGGGACACATACACAGCACGCACACACCATGCCGCATACACACACACACACAGCGCCCCGCAGACATAGGGCCCGCGCCCACACATCGAACACATGTGTACATTCCTACACAAATACAAAAAACAAACAAAACCAAAAACAAAAAAAACCACAAAAAAAAAAAAAAAAAAAAAAAAAAAAAGGCAGAAGGGGACTCAAGGTCGACCCCGCGCGTTGGCTAAAGCTAGGCCAGACATCTGCGAAACGTAGCCACGAGACCCTCTTTTCAATTTTCTCATCTTGGTTGTTAATTCATTTATCCATCAGCTTAAAAACATGCGTAGTGTGGTCTCAAAACTTAGCGATGTGGTGTAGCGTATATGGACTAGTCCGCACGCAGTGGACGCCTCCTTGATGAAACTGAAATTGAAACTCGGTCGTGTCTCGTTGTCCCTCCTCGGCAAGCCGTGGAAAATGAGACCATTCTGCTTGGACCGTCCCTCGAGGTCGTCCGTCTTCGTCTCCTGGTTAGTAACCCTCCGGCTGAGATCGCCGTTCCTCGACGACCTCCTCCCTCAGCGCCCTCAGCTCGTCCTCCATGGCCACGTAGTCCTCGTGCAGGATGCGGATCTCTGACTTCTCCAGTCTTGGTGTCCAGCCTCAAGCCCAAGGAGTTGAACATGCCTACAATGTCAGACAGAGTAGGCTGGTCTGCTGCTTCACTGGAAGTGCCACCTGAAGGGTTGTCCGTTCTGCCCAAGCTGACTGGTTGACCGTGTACTGGACAGTCGAGCCTGCCTCATGCTGTCCTTGTTCTGAGAGGAGTTGGGCCCTGCATTACTTTCAACGTCCCCGCAGCGAAGAAGTAAGCTCCCCCAGTACAAATACGAGAGGAGCAAACCCAGCATAACACCGTCTGCTCTTCGAGTCACCGTCAACATGGCGAAGTAGAGAGCTCTCTTCTGCCTCACTTGCTTTAACGTAAAGTCTTGAAAAGCTGGACTACAGCCGCAGACTGCTCTAAAAACTTGTGCAGCTGATGGCATGGGGTTTCACAAAACTTGCTGTCAAATTGCTAAGCAGAAGATGACCCGTAACGACAACAAATCCAGGTAATTGTCGGACATCAAAGGCAAGCATCCTATCATGAACATCGAATACTCACACCCCAGAGAGAGAGAGAGAGAGAGAGAGAGAGAGAGAGAGAGAGAGAGAGAGAGAGACAGACACAGACAGACAGACAGACAGACCTTTAATTATAGCATAGAGTTTCCATCAGATGTTTTTCTTTTAGTGCTTTAACAAAATGCTTGTTTCGAGGGACATGACTTAAAAGAGGAATGCAAATTGTGTGTGTGTGTGTGTGTGTGTGTGTGTGTGTGTGTGTGTGTGTGGATAAATGCTTGTTTGATGCTTTGATGTTTTTGTTGCTGTAAGCTCTTATGGTTTATTTAAGGTTAAACACCATATATGTTCATTTTTGTCATTTTTTTCTTCTTTTTATTAAGGGTATCAAAAATAAACTCGGAGTAAGTGCTTTAAAGCGCAAAACAGAGAAATAAAGGGGGTGGGGGTGTAATTTTCACTAATGACGCAAATGGGGTGGTGAGGAAAAAAAAAAATGCCCCCCCGCCCCCCTCCCCCTCTGTCTCCCATTGACTGCATGCATTACATGCACACAGAAATCTTGTGTTAAGTTCATGGTAGTTTGAGTTCGTGTATCTCCGCCACCATGGTGGCAGTAATTTGTTTTCAGCAAGCATCTGTTGGGTTCAGCAAGATCACAAAAACAACTGAACCGATTGTAATCAAGGTGGACATAACGGACTGTGGCCCAATAATAATAATAATAATAATAATAATGGTTTCTTATATAGCAGCAAATGAAAAAGAACGTTCACCAAAAGTCCTAGTGCGAGTCCTCGGAATGCACAAAGTCAGATGATCTGTAGACGAACGGAGTGGTCGGATGGTGAGTAAATGGACAGCAGATCTGAAAAATAAGCTGGAGAAGACAAAACAAAAACACTGTAGACATGAGTCGATCGAGGACATGAGAGAGAAGGGAAGGATCGTGGGAATGGTACAAATGGAAACGCAAACAAAACGTGACAGATGACTTTGCAGTTTGTTTTAGTTCACCTTGAAAGCTTCAGTCGACCTTTACTTTCACCTTACCCCCCGCCCCCTTTACACGCACCCCCCCCCCCCCCCCCACACACACACACACACACACCCGCGGCCCTCCCTCCCATCCGACGTGACTGACCTTGGCCCCAGGCCTCCCACCCCCCACCCCCCCCCCCCCCCCCCCTTCGTCTTACTCTTTACCCCCGGCTCTCCCGATCCCTGCTACACTTCAGTTGGTTCCTCCATTTTCGCACCCTACTCTCTCCAACCCACCCCCGGGCCTCCACACTCTACCTCCCTACTCCTACCGCCATCTTTACATCCTTGCCTGCTGACTTTTTCGCCTTCACGTAAGAAAGTAAAGTTCGTTTTATGGACAAATGTAGTGTTCTGCCTCGACACACACCCTTTGTGTTCATTCCAATTTTACTTATGGTTTCCATTTAAAAAGGATGTTTGCTAAGGAGTTTTGCCTTACGGCCTTCAAATTCCACAATGCAATGTGTTCTTGGTTATTCAAACCATTGTGTATGTATGTGATAGTTGTAATTTACTCATATTCAATCCATCAGGTTCATCAGGGTCCATGGCTTATCCGTATCCTTACTGCTCTCCCCACCTCCTCCTTCCATCCTCTTCCCGCCTTTCTTTCCCTCCTGAACAGCAACAAAGTGATGACTCGGCAACAGTGCAGTGTCTTCTGCATCAGTTTTCTCCTAACGACCTTAAATACACTCTTCCCCGTAGATCGCACTGACTGATGACTGAAGGAAAATGCCATTGTACTGGGGTGTCCGGAAGGAGCGGCATGCGCAGGAGTGATGCCACTATAGGAGCATGGAAGATGCGACAGAAAGAAAAAAAATCCCTCTGCTTTCATCCTTCCCTCATTTCCTCAATAATCCCCTCCTCCTCCCCTTCTCCAAACTTTCTTGTCTCATCTCTGTGACGTACATGTCCTATGTTACAACATCCGCATTGACAGCATTACGACACAAACAGCAGTTTTGAAGGATAGTACACCAGTCTGACTGGAAATGTTTGGCAGATCTTTAGCCCTCCATTGGTGGAGAAAGAACAGAGTACGACTGTGAATGAACTCCGAATGCTCAGAGCGGGACACATCGCCGGCATAGACGCAATAACCAAGCGTTTGGAAAAGCTGAAAACTGTGTCAATTGGAAAGAGGCTTTTTTTTAACTCCAAAACTTATGGACATGAGCAAAAATCATAATGCACCTAATATTCAGACAGGCAAGGGCTATTCAGAGAGTTTGCGGCCTATCCAAGAAGTAGTATAACTTATTTCTCTCTCTCTCTCTCTCTCTCTCTCTCTCTCCTCTCTCTCTCTCTCCTCTCTCTCTCTCTCCACACACACACACACACACACACACACACACACACACACAAACACACAAGATGCGTATGATCTCAACACATGCGTGCTCCCTAGAAGATGAAGTAAGACATGTATTAACACCGCAGTTGTTTGCGTGTAACCGATGTTTGGCCTACCATCGCAATTTGCGGCAAAAATGGAAAGGCCTAGAGTATCGGACAATGATCCAACATTTAATGTGGACAAAAAGGATTAAGCACGCAGTCCAATCATGATGACGCGGCAAAAAACAAAACAACATCCCCCCCCCCCCCCCCCTCAAAAAAAAAGAAAAAAAGAAAAGAAAAAAAAAAAACTAACGATAAGGAAGCAAGTGCCTTCTTATACGCTGTTAAGAAATGGTTAGCAAAAATTAGGAGAATAAGACAGTCCCTTGCAGATGATCCACGTTGTGGAAGACCTTCCATTGTGATAATCATAGAAGTACCCCTTTTCCACGAAGGCATCTGTGATGGGGCTGCTCCGACGTCAGAACGTACGAGAGGAGTTGCTGGGCCTTCACGATTATGCCCCAAAC
>CM031606.1:35233562-35236062 GCA_018398815.1 Conus ventricosus
TATATGGGGGGGGGGGGGGGGGGGGGGGGGGGGGGCACGGTAGTGTTCAAGCTTACAGCGTGATACACCGGAATCCACAAAGTTCGAAAATGAATGAAATGTGAAGACATCGTTTTAAAATCAACACCTGCACACATCGTTTTAAAATCAACACCTGCATCCACATCCACCTTCAGTCTTGACGAAGTGATCCGCCTTGAGTTGACAAGAGACACGTGAAAACACTGAACGAGTACATTTCTGAACCGGTTTCTCGCTTAATATATCAACACGCTTAGATCTAAACTGACCATACACCAAGATCAAATTTTTCATGTCACCTTAGACTGCAAGGGCCTAAACCTGCTTCTTTTCAAATAAATTTTGTCGATTAGACATATTTCAGTTGAAGCCTCATGAGCACGATCATAAATATTTTCACTTTTAGAAAATGGTGGTAAAAAAAAATGTGTACTAGGTTCCATGTTAGGTCAAACATCATCATGATCACGGAACGTCTTTCGGTATGTGGTAGGCTAATATGTATTGCTATCATCGAACTTGAATTGTCAAATGAGTTTGTAATCGCAATCAGTACTGTGGCGATTAGGCCTTCTTTAATTTCTTTTTTTTATGCCTCATATCATGGACTCAATCCAATGGCCAATCGTTAGTCTTCCCAAGCAAGAAAATCGCAGAACTACAGCACTATATAAGCTTGAACAGGCACGCCAGCAAAGTAATGAATGCAAAAAATACCATTCTGATTATTAAAAATAAAAGACTGACAACATTGCACAGTAGTCGCGGAAACCTGTGCAGAGATCCAGCTCTTGGCACACAACCGACATAACTGGAGGAATCTGGTGAACTGTTCTTCAGTGTGGTGTCCCAATGATTCCCACCGAGTTACGGCAGAAGAAGAAAAAGAAGAAGAAGAAGACGAGGAAGATTTGTCGAAGGGTGGTTCCATCGCACGCCCACTCATGCACACCGAATCAGTTTAAAGTTCCAGGTTTGTCAAGGAGACGTCAAAGGTGTTCACACACGTCCATGGACGATTCACCGCAATTGCTGAGTCACGATATCTAAATAAGCTAAAAATAGAGTCAGACCCCCCCCCCCCCCCCCCCCCCTCCCCAAGAGTGAGCATTCCTGTCTGTCCATCTACCGATCAAAGGACGTTCCTATCTTCGACGCACCAGGAAAATAGAACAATAACCTGAACAGTAACAAAGATAAAAGACATCAGAAAGATAGGTCATTCGCAACTTCACCGCGAGACCGCATTCGGGGTGACGTCCCTTTCGTCAGCAATGATCAGCAATGGCTACGAAGCAGCAGGGCAAGCGGAGACGCTATGACTCAAGTAGAGAGATATGCTGTCTTGGAACGCCCATTTCAAGCCCGAGACAAAAGCAGTTTTAAAATTTGTTATTGATCAGCTGTTCGAATAAGGCATTGCAAGTGGCTGCACTGACGGAATAGAATTAAATCTCCTGGAAAATGTTTGTAGCCTACCAACAAGATAAAAATCATGATGCTGTCCCGTGTTCATATCACTTCAAACTCTGAATGACACCTCTTCTCATTGTGTTCATAGATCATTTCTATGTCTTCGAGAGGAAACGCTACCGTTCTTCCTGTAAGATGTCAACTATTATTTCTGATCAGATCCTGAGACGGGTGATCTCTGGTATATTTCATGTATATGTGTAACTCAGTGCGTGCGTGCGTGCACACACACACACACACACACACACACACACACACACACACACACACACACACACACAACACACACACACACACCACACACACACACAACACACACACACACACACACACATACACGAAAAGAAGGTAGATTGACGGAAAGAAAAAAAAGAAAGAAAGGAAGAAAGAAAAAAGAAAGAACGAAAGAAAGAAAGAACAAAGGAAAGAAAGAAGGAAAGGAGAAAAGATAAAGAAAAAAGAAACGCTGCGTTATTCATACAGCACACGATTTTTGGAACAGCTTTCTGGTTTCATATATATTACAGTGTCTTTATTATCTACGACATGACAGAGATCAAGGACCAGCAATAAACTTAATCACTGCACCATTACCGCACAAAACACATACGACACAGCCATCATTAACACGTTTCGTCACGTCACTCGTACAGATCTATATCATGCAAAACAGAAATGACAGAAGAAATTAAAACAAGCTGCTCTCTCTCTCTCTCTCTCTCTCTCTCTCACACACAATACACACACACACACACACCTCTATTTTATAAAGAGAGAGAGAGAGAGAGAAGAGAAGAGATGAGAGAGAGAGAGAGGAGGAGATGAGAAAGATGAGAGAGAGAGATGAGAGGAGAGAGTAGAGAGAGAGAGCGTGTGTGTGTGTGTGTGTGTGTGTGTGTGTGTGTTGGGAGATGGGTAGGGTGAGAAGCTGTCGTGGTCCAACTGAGACCAGATTTACAGGTTAAGTCGGCTACACTCGCCCTAAAGCACACGACAATAATCTAGA
>CM031606.1:35243562-35251596 GCA_018398815.1 Conus ventricosus
CACTATAGAAAATTGCAAATTCTATACGTTTCTAAAATTGGACGGGTCTTTTCCCGGGAATTTGCTGATCGTTCTGATCAAAAAATATTCATAAATTTGGGTTTTTGCCCTTTGTATTCGGGTATTTTTCCATTTTGGGAACGGGGAAAATTCATTCGTCCCACGGGGTTTTAGTGCCCCATTTTCCCTTTTGTTGGGAAGTTCAGATTTTGGGAGCCCAGGGGAAAACTGGCATACCCCCGGACATAAAAAATAAAACAAAGAAAAAGCAAATTGGGCCCTTTTTTCCCCAAAACTTAATTAGGGTTCTTTAAAAGGCTAAAATTTTAAATCATAACATAGTCAATAGAAGATCTTAAAAAAAAAATTATGTGGGAATTACGAAATCTCTTTCTGAGAGCAGAGATTTCCCATTCCAAAGTTTAAGTTTAAAAAACCATAAAAAAGAGAGTCTAAAACCCTTGGTGGAAACTCCTATGTGGGTTAGCCGTAAAAAAAAAAAACCCGGGGCATTTCAAAAATGGATGAATAGTCGTCTTTCCCGGGAAACCCCAAGAAATTAAATAAAATTTCCACAGTAAATAAAAAATTGGGCAAATTAATATGGGATAGAGAAATTTTGCTCTTCCCAAAAAAAAAAATTATTATGGTAATTTGATCAGGGACTTGTTCTAAACTTTCACATGACGTTTCAAATTTGGAAAAAAATTTAAAAAAAATCAAGGGTACTTTCCCTTCTCCCTCAGCCTGCCTGCATGTTAATGATAAATTTATAGAACTAACAAAAAAGGGGGAATTTAAATACCCCCCCCGAAAAACTTTTGTTCAAGGGAGTCGACTGAGGTTTACCCCGGGGAAACGGAACAAATTTTTAGAAAGGGTTGGGGGAAATAAATACCAAAACATTGAGAGCTTAACATGAAGTAACACTTTATATTTACAAATTTTAAAAATTCCCAAGAAGTCTTTTTTCGAAAATTAAAAAACGCATAAACCCGGGGAAAAGTATCCACTGGTTTCAGACCCTTTTTTCCTAAACATGATTAAGCTTTTTCCCTGAGAGTTGTTATAAAAGTTGTTGGAGTTCTTTAGATTTGTTGGAATGCTGGAATGCCCCCTAAAGTTTGGGAAAAAAGTTTTACTTTTTTCCCCAACCCTTTTTAAAAAAGGGAAAAATCTAAAACCTTCCCTCTAGTTTCCTTTCCTATTTTTTTTAACACCTCATTTTGGGAAAAACCTTTTTGAAAGAATCAGGGAAAAACGGAATAGAAAATTTTTTGGGAAAAAAGGGAGTTTTCCCTTTTTTCCCAGGTGGTTTTGGGAAAAGGGAGAGGAGTCACAGCCCACTTTGGTCCACTTACCCTCGAATGGTAAAAAGCTTTGCCAAGCTTTCATTCAAACCTTTTTGAAAAATTTTCTTTGATTTTTCATGAGCCTACGATTCAGAAAGGGCATTCTAAATTTTTTGTAAAAAGCAAAATAAAGTGGTTTTTCCCGAGGTTCGTTTTTTCCAATTTCTGAAAGCTTTCTTATCGGGACTGAAACTACCCAAAAATTTCAATTTTCCCTGGGGGCTTTATCAACTTCAAAGGGACTTTTAAAACATGGGTTTTTCCCCAAGGAAGTGAAATCGCCCCAACATTTTTTCTCGCTAATGCTTTACGATTTTAAAACCCTTAAACCCCCCCAAAGGGTGCCACATTAGCTCGGGAGGCAGGGATTTGCTATGTGAGAAAATGTAAACTGCAATTTTTTCCAAAAAAACAAAACGAAAAGAAAAAAAAAATTTTTAAAACAAAATCAGGAATAGTTGACAATTTTTTTTTTTACTGAAATAAAAGGGTTTTTTATTGCTCAACCAAAAAACGGGTTTTTTTTGGCCCTTTAAAAAGAAAAAATTGCGTTTAAAAGGCCCCAGGGGAAGCTGTCTCTAAAAAGGTTGAAAATTTAATTTAATATACCCAAGCAAAAAGTTAAGTTTCTGGGTTTGTAATTTAAACTAAAAAAAATTTTTTGGAGTAAACAAAAATCAATTACCTTGTGGGAAAAGGCGGGAAAAAATTTGGGGTTTTTTACTTTGTTCATCTGCTTTCCCTTTGTTTTTAAAACTGGGGTTTAATCCGTCTATGTCGCCTCAGGGCTAGTTCGTTCAATTTTGTCGTATGGAAAAGAATTTTTTTTTTTAAAAGCGGGAAAAAAAACAGATTTACACAAGTTAACCTGTATTTGGGCTCGCTAGCCTTTTTTAAAAATTTCTTTTTGGGTTCCCCCATGGGCTTCAATTTTTCTGAGTACAAGGGGGCGGGGGGTGTTTCCCTTAATGAAAAACAGGCCCAAGTTTTCGCCTTTTTTTTTTACAGGAGAGCTTTGAAACCCTTTTTAAATTCAGTAATGATGAAATGGATGGAAAATACGTTTTTTTTCAAGAGAGTTTCCCTAACAAAAAAGGGTATACAGGGCCCTAGGTGATTATGTTTCCCCCTTATTTCAGAAAGGAAAACCCCGTCCTTTTTGATGGTAGGCCCAGGTTCCATGTTGTTTATTTCCCTTTGTGGTTGTCAGAGAGGCTGAAATCATTTTTCAAATTTCGGAATCTGAAAAAAAAAGATAAAACTTGGTTTTCTTTCATTTCCCATGCCAAAAATTTTATAGATAGGAAAAAACGAAATTTCCCTTTTTAACCCTTTTCACGGATTTGGGTTTGTTTAGTTTTTTCCCAAAGGGTTTGGGGGTTCCTTTTTTTAATTTCCAGGCCCCCCAAATTTGAAAGAAAATTTCCCTATTTCGGATTTTAAAAGGGTGTTTTATATTTTTCAGCCGGTTATTTGCCCTTTTGAAAGGGACTGTTTTTTTACTTGGGCCCTGCCTGTTATAATTGGGCAAATACTTTTTTTAAAGGAAATAAAATCGCCCCTTACGGTCTACTTGTCAAACAAAAATTAGTCGTTTTAGGACTTGGTGTGTGAGATCTTTTTTCATTTTATCAGTAGTAACCCCGGGGGATTTAAAGTAACTTTGTTTTGGGTCCCGGACCCCTCCCGTTTTCGTGGGAATGATTTAGCCCGAATTTTATGCAAAAGGGAAACTGCAAAAAAATTAAAACTGTTTTTTTTGAATTGGGTTTTCCTCTTTCTTCATCGGAAACTTCCACTTTTTTACAAGTTCAATCGGGGGCTTTAAAACGAATTTAGTTTTCCTTTGAAGATTCAGCTGGGAAACACAGATTGGGGATTTTTGACTAAACCAAAAAAGAAATGTTGTAAACTTTTAGGGGCCCCAAACCCAAAATCGTTTACCTTGGGACATAGGCCCGCGGGTTAATGGGGGGGGGTTTTGTTGGGTATTTAAAACCTGCCCCTGGGTTGGGCATGTGGTCAGACATTCGATATCCTTTCCCCTTTTTTTTTTTGACGTATAGTACAAAAAATTTACTTTCAGCCCCCTTCATTTATAAAATGAAGTCCCTTTAAGCTTTCCGGAAATATTTTCTAGTGTTTTCAATTTCCCCGTTATGAGAACGGTTGGAGTTTTGGCAATGTTGGCTGGTTTTTCTTATTAAATCTCACCCCCCTTGGAAGATATTTTTAACTCTTCACCCCCCCCCCCCTCGTCACTGCCTCCCTTTTCCCCCAAAAAGGGTGTGGGTTTGTGTGTTTTGTGTGTGTGGGTGTGTGTGTGTGTGTGTGTGGTTGTGTGTGTGTGGGGTTTGTGTTGTGTGTGGGGTGCGCGTTTTTTTCTCCCAAATTTGGGAAATTTTTTAAATGTTAAAAAACTTTTTTCTAGGCAAAAAACCAATCGTATGGGTTTTGGGTTAAAATTTTCAAAAGGTTTTGAGCAGGCTTTTTCTTTCCCCCCACCACCCCTTTTTCCTCCCCCCTTCTCCTCTTCTCCCCCCTTTCCCCCTACCCCCTTTATAAACTGTTCGACTCTTACGAGTTTAAAAGTCAGCCAGTTCCTTTCTTTAATGATCCTTGATTACCATGTATTGTTTATTCAGGGAATTTAACAGAATTGGGTTTTTTGAATTTCCGTATATATGGGGGTCTTAGTGTGTTTGGTTGGTGTGGTGTGTGTGTGTGTTTGTGGCGCGGCGGCGCCCGGGGCGGTGGTGTGTGTGTGTGTGTGTGTGTTTGCATGTTTGTGTATTTTAGAAATTAAACTCCCTTTTTTAGGGTATATTGCTTTGATGTTTGTGGGCGAAGAACGAACGAACGAAGTTTAATTTATTTTAGGCTTTTAATTTTACCTTTTAAACAAAAAAGCGCGATGGACAACAAAAAACGCGACTCAAATTTTTTTTGATTTCATTAAATTTGGGGAAAACCCCAGCAATGTCCTTTTTTTTTTCACTTTACATTTTTAATTTCGAACGAGAACATGTCCTGGTAAATTTACTTTTCAGTTTCTGAGGGGGGGACGGTCACCCCAGGTTAAAAAATGGGGTCAGTCCCTGGGGGCAGCGTGCAGGCGCCATAGAGCACATGCCCTTTGGGGCTCTGGATGCTTCGTGTTGCCGCTGCGTCTTTTTTTCCCGAAGGCAGGCCAAATTTAAAAATTTTCGTTTACATGGGTTTTCTTTTCCCGCTTGTCCAAAAAAAGAATTTAAACAGTTGTTTCCGAAAACGATCGCAGGGAAAAAATTTAGAAAAGCGTCGTCTGATTCACCGCAGCAACCCACGTCATCCCTTTGATGGAGCACACCTTCCCAAAAGCCCCTTTATTTCTGTGCGGAAACTCGGGAAACTTTTTGCACCTGTCGCTCTGTAAGATAACGGGGTTAAACCCCTTAAACCCTTTCCCCTGTCAAAAAAAAGCGATAATTTGTCTATAGTTGCTCCGCTTGTGTTCGATGTCCGAAGGGGGTTTGGGTTTTTTGGGGGCCCCCCTGCTGTTTTTCCCCCTCCTTTAAAATTTGGAAAAGCAAAAACCCGAAGGGATCTGAATTTTGGGAATTTTCTCTCATCTCCCAATCGGTTTGATGTTTTTCCCCCTTTTGTTTGTTCTATGTTCCCCCCCCCAATTTTGGGGTTTGGGACGGCCAAATTAAATTTGCGACACAAGTGTACCCAGCCAGCTCCAACCTGTTCACGTCGTCCGTTCTGCTGCTCCGATCTCTCTTGATCCGTCGCTCTGGTGGGGGGGGGGGGGGGGGGGGGGGGGGGGGGGGGGGGGGGAGGTGCAAAGGGGTACGGGGTTGTATATAATTTGGCCCGAATTTTTTTTTTTTTCTGTGTGTGGGCGTGCGTGCGGCGTGCGTTTCGTTTCGCGCCCCGCGGTTTTTGGGGGTTTGTGTGGTTTTTGGTTTTGGGGGTTTTTTGTTTTGTGTGTGTGTGTGTGGGGTGTGGTTTTTTGTTGTGTGAGGGGGGTGTGTTTGTGCGTGCGCGCGGTTTTAAAGTGTGCGTTTTAAAAAGTGTGTTTGTGAGAAATGAAAGATGTGTGTACGAAATTCTCGGGGTATGAATTTTGTGTTTTGTGCGTGCGTGTGGTGTGTGTGTGGGGTGCGTGGTGGTGTTTTGTGTTTTGGGTGTGTGTGTGTGTGTGTGTGTGTGTGGTTGTGTGTGCGCGTGCGTGCGTGTGTTTTTGGGCGCGGGGGTGTTGTGTGTTTGTTGGGCGTTTTGTATGTCGTGTGTGCGAGTGTGTAAGTTTTGATTTTATTTTTTGGGGTTATGGGTGTTTTTTGTTTTGAAAGGGGTGTATTTGTGTTTTTTTATTTTAAGTGGTGTGTTGTGGAGTGTTGTTGTGTGTGTGTGTGTGTGTGTGGTGTGTTTAAAGTGTTTTACGTGTGAGTGTTTTGTGTGTGTTTTGTGTGTGTGTGTGTGTGTGTGTGTTTTGTGCGCCCCCCGTTTTTTTTTTTTTTTGTTTTTTTTGTTAAATTTTGCTTCTTTGCTTTGAAAAGGAAAAAAAGTTCATATTCTGTTCATAATTTTTTTTCTTTTAAAAGTCAGTTTAAAAATTTAGTTAATTGACAAAAAATTGGTTTCAGTCTTTAGGTGTGGGGTGTTTTTTGTGTGTGTGTGTGTTGTGTGTGTGGAGGAGAGGGGGAGGGGAAGAGGGGAGAGGGGGAGAGAGAGGGGGAGAGAGGGGAGAGGGGGAGAGAGAGAGAGAGAACTCAAACTCAAATAGTTTAATTGCAAAGGCCACAGACCTATCTGCAATGAGGTCAAGAACAAAGTAGAGCACACACACGCTCGGCGCATATACTGAAAATTACGAAAGAAAATATTTGCATAACAAAATGTTCTTCCTGAAAATGTTTTTTAAGCTTAGAGAGTGTATGCGTTCTTTGCGTGTCTTCCTCTGGCTTCGAAACCGGAGTGTCTGGGGGTGGATCGAAGGCTCTCCGCGCTGGGTGATATTTATCACTGGTGATCGACCCACTTTATCCTGTTGTTGACATGTGAAACTTTATAGTAGTTCCATCCCATTTTGGATTTCATAATTTCTGATCATGTCTCTTCCCTGATCTTATTTACAGCGCATCGGAGACATTTCGTTTCATACGTTGTTAAGTTTTTCTTTCCAGAGCCTTATTCAGAGTCACATTTTTGGCACTGGTAACATCAATGTGCGAAAAACGATCAAGTTTAAGCTTTTGTTTCCCCGACAGCACAGGCCCTCTGTATTCCAGAATCCGAAAGACTAGGCGATGTAACAGGACTAAAACGGAACCCGCAGTGTCACTAGGATCGCGATCATGTAGCCACTAATTGAGCCCCCCCCCCCTCCCCCGCTTGGCACGATTTACAAGTTTATGTGTCGGTGGCCCACATACACGACAGTCTGGCAGTTTAACCGTTCACAGAGCCTAGGCCCTTCGCCCACTGTGATTGTTTGACGTTCCTATCAGTCGCCAATCATGTAATCACTTTTGTGCTGAATCACTTTCGATGGACTTGCACTTTCACCCTCCGGTCAGACAAGCAAGTACTTGGCATCCTAGCAAGTCAGCCAAGACATTGGCCATGTTTGTCCTTATCTTGACCAGCCATGTTCTGTGCCGGAGACACTTTACTCCCTTCCAAGACATTGGTCTGTTTGTCCTTATCTTGACAGCCATGTTCTGTGCCGGAGACACTTTACTCCCTTCCAAGACATTGGCCATGTTTGTCCTTATCTTGACCAGCCATGTTCTGTGCCGGAGACACTTTACTCCCTTCCAAGACATTGGTCATGTTTGTCCTTATCTTGACCAGCCATGTTTCTGTGCCGGAGACACTTTACTCCCTTCCACTCCCTCCTCTCCCCTACCCCCCCACCCCCCCCCCACTCGATAAATGCCCACATTTTCATGAAAATCTGTCAATAATGTGTTTATACCTATATCAAATGAACAGTCATTGTAAAGTTATATACTGCGTCATTCTTATTTAAACATAACTAATCTCTGGTTAACTTTTATACAGGCATAAATGCAGTTCTTAAGAAAGAAAACACACAGAGTTGTAGACAAAAGCATACACGTCCTCAATGATATTCGTAACAATCAACACCCCATGCCAGACTGATACAGAAAACCTACGTTGAATTAATACATACAGGAGTGTGCGTGTGTGTGTGTGTGTGTGTGTGTGTGTGTGTGTGTGTGTGTGTGTGTGTGCGTGCGCGCGAGCGTGCGTGCGTGCGTGCGTGCGTGCGTGCGTGCCTGCGTGTGTGTGTGTGTGTGTGTGTGTGTGTGTGTGTGTGTGTGTGTGTGAGTGTGCGCGTGTGAATGTATGGCATGAGAATGAGGAGTGACCTGTCAACAGATTATAAACGAAGCAAAGCAGAACAAAACAAACAAACAAACAAACAACACAAAAAAGAAAAGAAAAAAAAGTCATCAGTGTGTGAGTCCATCAGAAATATCAGAGACTAAAGAGCAAAACGTGTATGATACTGGGATTTTATTATTTAAGTCAAGAATTCGGGGTTGTTATTCATCGATTAGTATACAATAAACAAATAAGATAAGTTTTGATTCAAAGTGAAACCATTAATGGCTCATAACTCCAAACCATTTCTGACCGGAATTCCTTTTACACTTTGCACATTTGC
>CM031606.1:35262743-35267743 GCA_018398815.1 Conus ventricosus
GGGGGTGCGTGCGTGCGTGCGTCGTGCGTGCGTGCGTGTGTGTGTGTGTCCACCCAGGCAACAAGCAGCAAAGGCACCTATATTAAACACCCAAAGTTTCACATGCCTACAGAGAGAGAGACAGAGAGAGACACACACAGGAGAGAGAGAGACACTGACACTGACACTGAAAAAGGTTTAATGCCATTGACTATACAATCCTATTGGCATGGGGGGAATAATAAACATTTCGCCATTATTTCAGCGACAACAGGGAAGAAATACAACAAAGTGTGTAGGAAACAGTTCTGGTTCATTTAGGCTTTTACATTCAACATTCAGAAATTAAGCAATATTTTGAATGGAATCACATGTCATAATGAAAACCAAATTTACAAATATGCATATACAAAATATGTAAACACTCACACATACAATACGCTCACTCTCGTCAGGCGTACACACACACCCTCATACACACATACATCCACCCGCTTGCACATGCGTACACTCACACAAAGGCATCAGCGTGCGCACGAACTGATCGTGCCACATTTAGCGATACATAATAATAATAATAATAATATATAGATTTTATATAGCGCAATTCTTGGAATCAACTCATTGCGCTCTACAATCAATACTCATATACACAACGGGCTGCCTACCTGGGTAGTGCCGACTGAAGAGCTGCCAGCGGGCGTCATTCGGTCGTTTCCCGTGTCATCCAATCAATATCGTTCAATATCAATTACTCCTTCGTTCTTTCCGTTTCTCACGCGGGGTGCATGCTATGTGTAACGTGTCATCCATACCAACGGCCAAACTGGCCTTCTCTTCCGAAAGTTGGTGATGGGATTTTACGTGTGTGCAAGATCTTGTGCATGCGTTCACACACGGAACCTCGGTTTATAGTCTCATTCGAAGGACTGTATGGGAAATGGAGTCCGAACCAATGTTAACTCCGAGGGAAAAATCCCCCTGTACCGAAACGCCGCCGCGGCGGGGGTTCGAACCCGCAACCCCAGGATCACCAAGATTACGAGTCCGGCGCTCTACCACTGAGCTATTCCGGCCCCCAAAGCTAACTAGGAATTGTATTAGGAAAATCGATCATTCAACGTAAACATCAAAAGAAAAACATAATAATTATGTTTTACCGGTTGTTATACTAAAAAGAATAACTGTGATATTATAAATCTCTATATTTCTGGGATTAACTTTTTATTCCGACGGTCCCAAGCAAGGGAAACAAACCTAGCGAGTGATCGATGGTTTTTTGTCATTTGTTGAGAGTATGCTGACAATGTCTAAATTCTTGGGAGATCCATATTGAGAACCGAACATTTCTTCCTGATGTCTTCGTAAAGTTTACAATGGAATAGAAAATGTGTCTCATCTTCAGTTGATGCACCACACATGGACAAGGGGAATCAGATGTACCAGACAAGACCATTTTACATTTGCTGTAAACCTAATGTTCTTGTTCTAAATCGAGCGAAAATGGATCTGTGCCATTTATTGTTTAAACTCTTATATAATTTTCCGTTTGAAAAACATTCTTAAAAGAAAAGAACCATGTATACTTGTCCGATTCTTCCAATGAGAATGCCAGTCTTGTTTATAAGACGAGATTAACCGATCTTTAAATTCGGACAAAAACACTTGTTCATGTCCAACATCTTGACACATCCAAACAATCCCGAACCCCTGAGTAGCTAGCACGTTCTTTACAGAATAATGCCCAATTTTGCTTTCCATTTTCCATCTGAATCAACATCATTTCATAAGCTTGTTTGCACAATCTTTTTATTGGGAAGCTGTAGTAACCTAAGCCAATATATTTGATACATTTTATGTAGGTTCTTACATATAAGGGGTACCGACCAATTTCACCATATAACATTTTGTTTGGCGAATGCAATGGTACCGATAGAAAACGTTTGATTGCATATGTATGAACCTTCTCCATTTCACTGTTGTTTAATAAACCCAAACTTCACACCATATGTTAACTTTGTTCAATCTGAGAGTCAAAGAGTTTCCAAAAAAGAGAGAAATCAATACAATTTAATTTTTTAAAGATCTTAAGATTTCTATCGTGCCTTTTTTTCCTTTTTTTATAAGTTTCAACCCATGTCTTTTGTAAGCTCAACTTTGTGGTGAAGAAAAGACCAAGATATTTTATGAATTTGATACACTAATCTCATTGTTTCCATAAAACCACTTTTCCCGTGGGCTGAAAGATGACCCCCTTTCCGAAAACGATAACATTAGTTTTGTCCAAATTTACTGTTAGCTCTAATCTATCACTTCTTCTTTCAGTGCTTTTAAAATTGATTTTGAAAGTCCCACGTAGTATCTGCAAAGAAGAATAACATCGTCCGCAAACACATCAGAAATCATCAATAGCACCTGGGTTTAACTGAACACCATGTTTTCCCTTTTTAACTACTTTCCGTAGCTAGTTCATTGATTAAAAATGAGAACAGCAGGGATTTAGCAGCATCCTTGTTTAACTCCCTGGACATTCAAATAAGTCAGAACACATAACCTCTATTTTCGGACGTAAGCAAGCACCGGTTGTATACACTTCTAAGGGCCCTATACATTTTAAACCATTTACACCTTCTTTGCGCAATGTGGTCCACAGCAAGTTTCTATTAACAGAATCAAACGCTTTACGGAAATCTATAAATTTCTATACAATTTGCTGTGTCTGAGGAGATAATTTTTGAACCAGAGAAAATAACGTAAAAATATGATCGATTGTGCTATATCCTGACCCAAAAATCCTGCTTGTTCCTCAATTATTTTTCTTCTTTTCGCCCATTTAGTTAATCGCCTGTTTAGAATATTTGTATAAACTTTTCCCAATTACTGGTAAGGGCAATGCCTCTGTAATTGTCTGGATTATTGATGTCACCTTTTTTGTGCAATGAATTAAAATAGAATTAGCCCAGTCTAGGGGGAAAGATTCCTTCATCAAATAACTTGTTAAAACAAAACTACAGAAATTCCAAAACAATGTATTAGAATGTTTAGCATTTCTCCTAAGATCATGTCCGGACCTGCACTCTTTTTAGATCTTAAATTTTTTATACTGTTAAAAATTTCCTCCTAGATATTGGAATCATTTAAATAACGGCTGTTCAAAGTCATCAGCTTCTAAATCAACGCTTCCATTGTTTTCAATTATATTCTCAGGGTAATTAAAAATATTGCGGAAATGCTCAAACCACTGCTCTATAGTTATATCGCTATAAGTCATCCTTTTTCTGTTAATTGTTTAATTGTTGACCAAAATAATTTTGAATCACTAATAGAGTCTTTCAATTTTTTAATCTTTGTTTGCTCAAATTCACGTTTCTTTTGTCGCTTTTAAATTAACATAATCGACCGCTCACTAGTATATTTTTCTTTCAGTTCTTCTTTTTTGTCTTTTTGCTTTGTTCCTTTGGAAAGTTTTGAGTAGCTCTTCTCACCTTTTCTTCTTCTGATCACATTCATAATCAAACCACTCCCTCATGATTTTTCTTTCTTTTACCAACCATTCTCACCATACATGCAGCAGCACTATACATTGCTTGAACAAAAATATTCACACATCTGCTGACATCCACATTAACAACTGGTAGGCATTTTCAAGCTGTTCTTTAAAGGATTGGAATTCAGCTCATTTTCAAAATTTCCAGCATTCTCCTCTGACCAAAAAATTTTTCTTCAACAACAGGTTCTTGAGCTTGGTAGTTTTGGTCATCCCGTTTTGGGCCAATCATTTCTATTGGTAAATGCCAGGATTCAAGACAATCACCAACAAAACAATTACAGTTTGAGAAAAACATTCTGGAACAAGAAAATAATCAATAACACTGCAAACCTTGTGGTGAAACAAATGTATACTCTCCATCTCTGTCTCCATTGCAATACCCATTTCAAAATGTCCCAAAATCAAACAAAAAACAAAGGTCCAACAAAGATCTTCCAAAGTTATTTACATTTTCATCTTTTGAGTTTCTATGGAAACTGTCTTCTAAATGGTCATCAAAAAAACAGTAAAGGACTCAAAGTTTACCAAATCTTTCGCATTTTTGACTGGGAAAAAGCCTGTCCTGGCATTCAGATCTCCACAAATCATGACTCGAAAGTCCAACACACCCACTGCCGTAGTATACTTTCTTCCAATTTAACTACTCCATCTTTCAGATCGGTATTTTTGGTTTTCAGAGGACCACCTTCAGGTACAATGTAAACAACATACAAACAAAATTCATTTGTCAGTACCAAGCACACCTTTATTCAGCTTAATTGCTATAGCATTTGCACAGTTTTAATCTTATTTCTTCTACAAACTGTTCTAGACACTTTCTAACCAGCAACAGTACAACCACCCAAGTTTCTCCCAAAGTGTGACAGTTTTTGAGCTGGAGCAACAAATTTAAGAAAATCATTAAACACACATGAAAGATCAAATGACTTATCCACAAATGTTTCTGTAAGGCATACAAAATCAAACAAATTAACATAATCAATAAATGACGAATTATCTAATTTGTTATATAAGTGAGAGAGAGAGAGAGAGAGAGAGAGAGAGAGAGAGAGAGAGAGAGAGAGAGAGAGAGAGAGAGAGAGAGAGAAATAAGGAGACTACTGTTATGAACAATGTGCCTAACGGGTAATGTTTTTTCCTGTGCTATACCTCAATACATGCTTATTTTCCGTCGTCTTCTCCTCTTTATTCTCCATCTTCTTCATCATTCACTTGCTGTTCTTTGCATCTTTCATGTTCCTTCTTATCCTGTCTTCTTCCTCAGTTTCCCCGATCCTTTCCACCCTGCCCAAATGATAGTGTTTTCTTCAAATGACAAGTTACCAAGTTCATCAGGTACATCAAGTACAAACCATGAACAACAAAATCAAACTTCAATGCACACAATACACATAAAGCATGCATACAAAACGCTGGCTCATAGCCAATCAAGTGCATCAAATACAAAATAAAAACAACAGATTCAGACTTC
>CM031606.1:35272743-35280002 GCA_018398815.1 Conus ventricosus
TATGTGTGTGTAAATGTCATTGTCACTGTTTTGAAGTCCTGTATGTACATGTACACACGCAAATGCTTTGCCCTTGAACGGGGTTTGATATTTCGCATGCCTTAAATGTTTGGTTTCCGAGCAGATTATGCAGATTATAGAACAACGTGGGAGAAGGCATATAGCCTACCTCACCGGTTCAGCTGAATTAACGACTCGGCTACATCAGTATTGGGGGTATCACAGTGGCTGGTGAATTGTGTTGATTGTTTAAATTGATCTCTTATGGTCTGGACTGATTCCTGCGATGCCTTGACATTGTGTGTTAAAAAACGACCGATTAGCTCCTTCGTTGGGTTCAGTGTTCGGTCGAAATGATTGAGCGTGTGTTCAGAGAACAAAATGGTCAGCTTATAACATTCTCACACACGAAGCTTTTGATACTCTCTCTCTCTCTCTCTCTCTCTCTCTCTCTCTCTAAATGAAATAGTTGAAGAAGTTGATCATCATAAAGTCCTTGGTGTCATTGTAGACAATAATTTGTCATGGTCTTCTCATGTCACAATGCTTTGCAAACGTCTGTCTCAAAAGATTCACCAGCTTTCAAAACTAAAATATTTCTTAGACCAACATTGTCGTAAGCTGTTTTTTACTTCGTACATTGAATCTCATTTGAATTACTCTTCTACATTGTGGGATTCGGCCAGTTATAACGTATTAAAACCACTCTTCAGTCTTCATAGACGGGCTGTGAAACTCGTTCTTCTCAAATCTACAACTGTAACTCCCTCTGATTATAAACGTTTAGACATTTTGCCTCTAAAATGGAAACTCACTTATAACAAAGCAATTTTCATGTTTAAGATAATGTCCAATCAAGCACCACCAACTTTGAAAAATAAATTTAAAACGAACCTGATTCGCAATGTCAGAAAGATTCAGATACCCCTACCGAGGATTGATATTTTTAAATCTAGCCTCATTTACTCTGGTGGTTGTTTGTGGAATGACCTAGTGTCTTCATTTAATGTAATTTCTAGTCTAAACGTTTTCAAAAAACAATACTTCTCATATCTGATGCTAAGCTTCCTAAACAGTGTGACTAATGAGAACATCATATAACCTTCTTTATAGTATTTCAAAATTATTGTTTTGGATTTAAGTACAAATGAAGTATAAATGTATATTGATGTTCATTTTTATCCTTCGTTACCCTTTTTCGTCTAAACCTTGTCATTACATTCTGTTCCACCTGACCACCTTTCAATGACGTCCTTCATTCGCTTCTTCTTCCCTTTTTTTTTTTTTTTTTAATTTTTTTTTTTTAATGTAATTGCTGGAAGTTGTTTATCCTCTTTGTGTGTGTGTGTGTGTTGAGTGTGTGTGTGGTGTTTTTGTGTGAGTTAGTGTGGGTGAGTTTGTGCGTGCGTGTGTGTGTGTGTGTGTGTGTGTGGTGTGTGTGTGTGTGTGTGTGTGTGAGTGAGAAAATTGACTGTCATAAATTTGGCTTGCCTTTGTATTTCAGGCTATTATTCTTTTCACTATTTAGATGGTTTCGTTGATTTTTGAAGTCACATATCGTTTTATTTTTTTTCTGCTCAATCGAGGTGCAAGATGTAAAAAAGCCTGAATTGTGCTTATTCTTTATCCCTCCTAAAAAAAAGATTCGTTCGATCGATCGTTTTACGTACTCTCTCTCTCTCAAACACTCTCTCACTCTCTCACTCTCTCTCTACTCTCATCTCTCTCTCCTCTCTCTCACTCTCTCTCTCTCGTGTGAGAGTGGGTGTGGGGGGGGGTGGGGGGGGGGGGGGGGGGGGGGGGGGATAGGAGGGGGAGGAGAAGGGAGGCGTACAGAAGCACTGTCCGCCCTGTGGTATCTCTCTCTCTCTCTCTCCTCTCTCCTCTATCTCTTCTCCTCTCTCTCCTCTCTCTCTCTTCTCGTATGCGTGTGTGTGAAAAGGGGGGGGGGGGTGGGGTGGGGCGAAGGGCGTACAGAAAAGCGCTTGCGCACGCGCGCGCGCGCGCGTGTGTGTGTGTGTTTGGAGGGAGGGAGGGAAAAGCGGGGGGGGCGCACGGGAAGTACACTGGCAAATGTCTACGCTTATGTCCACATGGTGCACGAAACGTATTGCCATCAAACCTTTTCTAGTGATAGCTCAGGGTTGGACTGTTTGGTTGTTTGCATGGGTTGTTTTGTTTTTTTGTTTGTATTGTTTGTTTTTTGTTGTTTTTTTCTGTATCGTCTTCAGTGCCATCTCAGTGGCACGACTCCGACCCGGCGACCCGTCCGGTTTTCCCTCCCACACACACACAGCACGCCTAGAACACATCCTTCCAGTTCTAACGTTATTTCTCCTTGTTGCAGAAGTGAGCGACTGCAAGGCGAAAATCCCAACATATCTGTAATAAATGTTACGAACCGCCAAAATAAACGTGACAAACGAGTCACAGACAAAACCCGAACGCGTTTTCGACCTCTTAGTTCTTCTCAGGCAAGACACAAACAAACAGGACAATGAAAAAGACCGAATTTGTTCACTTAGCTTGGATCTCTTCGCGCAAGGTATGCAGGCTTGAATAAAACGAGGCTGTTGAATGAAAACGACACACTCTCTCTCTCGTCTCTCTCTCTCTCAACACCTCCTCTTCTCTCTCTCTCCTCTCTCTACATATCTCTCTCTCTTCTCATCTCACACACAATCACACACACACACACACACACACACACACACACACACCACACAAACACACACACACACACACACACACACACATGCCCACGAAACCTAACTAAACTCGTTTTCATTTAACGCCTGCTACCATTGCGCTGAAGAGATCAAGCTAAGTGACTGTCATGTGGACGTAGCCGCACATCAAGGCGATGTGACGCTCCATCACATGTATAAGTGATATGAATCATTTTCCCGTGCCACAATTAAAGGAAGAATATTCAGTGGCATGACTAGTGTATCGGGCGTCCCCAAAATAATTGTGAGATACTCATTCAAGAAACGAATGGGTCATTGTGAAAGGTGACCACTGAGTGAAGTTTTAACAAGGGCTGGTAAGGTAAGGTTCCCAGGTCTGTGTTTTTGAATGACACTGAGTCTGCACTCACTAGGAGAAGGGGGAAAGAGTCAGTTTAAACCCAGCAGATGGCCTTAGAGCCACGAACCGCAGGACGGTGGGTCCTCGTTGCTGACCTTTCATTATCAGGTGATCGATAGATAGTTGGGGAAAGCTACAGGGGGAAAACATTAAAGAAGAGAGAAAGAATTCATAATGTTTTGAATGAGAAGCAGGTTACTACACTAACCTTATTCGTGTTTTCAGCAGAGCAGCCCTTCACTCCTTTACCCTCGCCCTTCACCCTTCGTCTTTCAACGCCCGTAGGTGGTTGAAGATGGCCAATGGTGTGGGAACACACCGGTAGTTCAGCCCAGCCAGTACCAACTCCAGGGAGAGGAGTTGAAGCTCGTCATTTTACAAGAGACAGAAGAAGTCGCGGAAGAGAATCATACTCTATCTCCAGGACGGGAGAGTTCGAGGGCAGTATATTGTCACAGAGTGAGAGAGACAGGGAATTGAGAACGCAGGGAGCTTTTTTACTTGAGGCAAGGCAGGTCCACAGTTGGATTACGGGAGTTTATGTAATCTCCTTCTCCTGGTCCGGAATTTTGAATAACGATGTGAAAGGCCATAGCTTTATAGAAGCGAAACTAGAATAAATTTGATTCTCTCAGTGGTAAAGAGAGATACAAGTGGAAGACTATTTTAATCTCTCAGTGTAAAAGAGATACAAGTGTGAAAGACATTTTTTCTCTCAGTGTAAAGAGAGATACAGTGTGAAGATTGATTTGTCTCGCGTATGGGGGAAGATACATGTGTGCGGATTATTGTCTCTCAGTGCGGAGAGAGGAAACAGGTGTAAAATCTGTTACAAGTTGTTGTTGTACTTCTGCAAAGTGTTTTCCCTGAAGGAGAGGGGGAGAAGAAAAACATTCTGTAGTGCTCCTTTTGGGTGATTGGAAAGCTTGCGTGTGCGTATGGAGTAAATGCGTCATGAATCGGGTATGCAAGAGTGACAGTGTGACAGTGTGGACCCCGACTCCAGCTTCACCGCGTAGCTGCCGTTTGTTTCCCACGGGAAAAAAAAAAAAAAAAAAAAGAGAAAGATTTCTATTTGTCCCTGGGGGCTTTAAAAAAAAAAAATAGATTTCTATTTGTACCCTCAAGGGTTTGAGGAAGAAAAAAAAGGAAAGGTTTCTATTTGAAACCTCGAATTTCGATTTTGTGGCCCTCAAGGTTTGAGGGAAGAAAAAAAAAGAGAAAGTTTATTATTTGATTGTGTATAATATATCCATTTTTGGGTGTGTTTTCTTTTCTATAATGTGTTTTGGGTGGTTGACAATTTCTTTGGTTGCTTCTACCCGTTAAGGTTTGTTTTTTTGTGGATTTCTTTTTGACCCTTCCCCACCTCATGGAACGATACCCTCACTCCCTTGCTCGAACCTGGCAGCAAGGGGGCAGGGCGTTGAAGGAATCGCTGTCCGATTCCCCTAGAGGATTAGAAATTTGTCCCCTTTCCCAGGACTGAATAGCCAACCTCTTCCTGCGTTAAGCAGGGGACATGGGTTGGGAGTCAATAGTCCTTTCTCCCTCCTCATAAAATATATTTCTTTCGCTTTCCTATTGTTTCAGTTGATTTTTTCCCCTTGCCCCTCAAGTGTGGGATCAACTTCACCTCCGTCACGCTAGTATGAAGGTGTGGAGTTGATTACCGCTCTGCCTAGCCCAAATAGAACATCTTATCTTTTGATCACTTTTTTTCTGGGTGTGGTGTCGAGATTTTTCTTTGAGTTTGGGTGAATGTGCATTTATTGATTGATTATTTAGTATTGTGTATTATTACTGTATGTGTGTATATTGTGGCAGTGATTTTGTTTTTTTCCCGTCTCCAGTTTCACGGGAGACAGTGAACACTAGGGTGCTGTCTGTTGGGCTTCCTTTTTGCTTTTCTTTGATTTCCTCTTACTGTTCCGTCCTGTTAATCCTTTCATTTCCTTTTTCAACTCCCGTTTTTCAAAATCTCTTAAACCTTCTCCCAATAGCTCCTATCTAGTTTTCCTTTTCAACCTTTTCATCTGTTAGGTAGGATTTTACCGCTAGTTGTGTCTCTTTCCCTCTTTTTAATTGTTTGTGATTCCATTTTTTTTGTAAATTTATATTCTTTTTTTGTATAAGCGGTACTTTTTTGTTTTGTAATCGTTTGAAATTAATAAGAAAGAAAGACGACAACAAAACTTTTGAGAACTAAAATTTTATAAAGAATTTATTTTCAGAAAACTTTTTGTTTATTTTTTTTCTCTTGGGGAAAACAGTTTTGATTAAATTTCTTTTTGTTTTGTAAATTCCAAATTATAACATTGAAAATTTAAATTTTTGGAAAAATACATTCCTTGATTTCATATCTACCCTGTTTAAGTAGCCTGTTTTTTGTTTACACCGGAAATTGAATTCTGTATTTGTATATACATAATACGGTTTTGTGAAACAATATCATCATATATCGCCTTTTTTTATTCATACTCTGAGATTGTTTGGTGTTTATAAACTGACGATTCATTATGGATGATTTTGATAAATATGTTAAAACAACGGAACGCTTGGGTTTTGAGGGAGAAAAACTTACTAACTATTGCAACAATGCACAGATAGGCAACAGGGTAAGAGAGAGAAGAAAATAAACTACAGAGGGAACTGAAGTGGGAAGAAAAAAATAAAATACAGAGGAAGCTGAATTGAAAAAAAAAAAAGGAACTAAGAAGAATTTAATTGCAGTTAGAATTAGAGACTGATGCTGAAATTAAAGAATACAGGCATCGAGAGAACCTCCACCAGTCGGTTCCGCAGCCATGCCCCAACCAAAAGCGGCATATATTCCAAATTGCCACCTTGAGGAAAAAACGGATGACATTGTAGTTTTTTTTTTCCATTTGAAACACGCAACGCTTGGGTTTGCCAAAGAAAAGTGGACTTGTAAAATCGTCGTTTTTTAAGGGTACCTTTGACATGTACCACCACTTGCAGCGAAACAAAATTTAACTTGGATCATTAAAGAAGAACTCCCAAAATTTCAATTTGGGCATCTTTTCACGAACTTTCCTTTCTGTCGCCCGAAAAAGGGAACTTTCCCCCGTTTCTGATCCGTAGAGTCATTTTTGATCGAGGGATCGATTTTCAAAACAACAAAACTTTTAAAATCACTCGAATCTCCTTTTTAAAACCCTTTTTTTCCAGAGGGGACAAGATCTGCCACTTTCCTTAAAAAAACAATTTGAAAACTGGGGGAAACAAGGGGGATCAGTATTTATCCTCACCCGATAAGCGGGGCTAGGAAAAGAATTTTTTCCCCACCCTTTAAAAAATTTTCTCATGCTCTGTCTATCCCTCAGACAGAAGTTACGGGAAAGGAATCGGGGTAAATTTGGGGTCCTAAAGAAAACCACCGGGAAGGGACGGGGATCTTTCCGCTTCGAGGATTTTCGTCAATCCAGTACTCCCCCGAAAACCCTTTACCCCCCACAAACTTCCAGGCGGGGGACAACGACCACCCGTAACCTTTTCCATTCGTGGACAAACAGAATTCAAAAAACATGGGCTGCCGATCAGACAAGCGATTTTCTTTTTATGCAATTTTCCATTTGAAAAAATTTCCCTTTCAACCAAAAATTTTTTAAAAAACCCGCATTAGCCCACTATTTTAAAAGCCTGTTTTGGGACCAATCAATCTTTGATGACTGGTGTTAGAAAAAACCACAATGATTTCAGCTTTGGGTTTTGCGAGACCTGGGCACACTCTGTGTACGGAAATCTTTCGCCTTCAAACCAACTCAACACGTCCCCAAATGTAGGTCTTTGGAGGCAAAATTTAAACGTTTTTCCCCTGGGGAAAATTTTTAGTCGAAACCTACACCCGGTTTCTTAAACCCCTGTGTTATGATAACCCATCTGCGACTTATCTTCAATTTTTCCATCGCACATACATGTGCTGAATCTTGTTCCTTTTCTTTATACTAGATCAAAACCCAAACAGAAAGCACAAACCCAAAAGCCTCAAAAATGGATAACCTTTCCCAAATTACCCCAATATTAAAAAAAAGCAGGAAAAGACAACCTAGACAATACTTTTTCCCCCTTTTCCCGCTAAAAAACAAAGGAAAAAAATCCCAAAAATTTTAAAAGTAACAAACGGGAAAAACCCGAAAAAAAAGGGT
>CM031606.1:35283502-35286002 GCA_018398815.1 Conus ventricosus
AGAGAGAGAGGAGAGAGGAGAGAGAATCATAAGCTTCGTGTGTGAGAATGTTATAAGCTGACCATTTTGTACTCTGAAACCACGCTCAATCATTCGACCGAACACTGAACCCAACGATGGAGCTAATCGGTCGTTATACAACACACAATGTCAAGGCATCGCAGGAATCAGTCCAGACCATAAGAGATCAATTTAAACAATCAACACAATTCACCAGCCACTGTGATTCCCCAATACTGATGTAGCCGAGTCGTTAATTCAGCTGAACGGTGAGGTAGGCTATATGCCTTCTCTCACGTTGTTCTATAATCTGCATAATCCGCTCGGAAACCAAAACTTTTAAGGCATGCAAAATATCAAACCCCGCTCAAGGGCAAAGCATTTGTGTGTGTACATGTACATACAGGACTTCAAAACAGTGACAATGACATTTACACACACATACGCGCGCGCGCGGACAGAGCCTGCAACGTCACTGAATTTGGAGAGAATCGGCCTAAGGGATGGATGATACAGCATCTTCATGGCGAAGCTTCCAGCGGGAAGACAAGAGAAAACACCGATCTTTCTCTCTCTCCCCGAACGACTTTTTCCAGATGCTTGGCAAAGTTTCCCGTCAATCATATCCTTTTCTTCTTTCCTTTCTTTTTTTTTTTCCTTCCCCAGTTGCAATGGTTTTTGTTTTCTGTCATGCTTTTCATACTAAAGGAAAAAGGATCGGTGTTAACAGAAACTGATTATCATTAATTTTATACTCGAGAAATTAATTTTGAAATGAAATGAATAATGCCTGGCGTGTGCTTGATATTATTTGTGCCACATTTTAGTGAGATAAAAACAAAACACAAAAACTTGAAATCTAAATAATGCACCAGCAGTTTTGAATCAAAGCATTGGTATACTACGTCTTTTGAGGTGGAAGCAGCCCTGACGTAATGGAGTGCACGCGCAATAGTTACATTACCCCTCCCGCCCGTCCGCTTGTTAAGGCGTCCTCCTCATATGCGTTTAATTTCAGACTGGGGGTGGGAGAGGCAGATGAGAAGAAAGAAGGAATGAGAATGTATGGGTGGGTAGAGGAGGGGAGGTGGGAGCAGAGGGCAGGGGTAGAGAACGATAGATGGAATCCTCCCATTGGTAGGGGTGTGAGGTACTTAAACGGATTTCGAAAAGAAAAGAAATGAAACTGAAATGGTTTCAACTTTAGACATGTCTTTGATAACAAAACATATTTTTCAAACGGTTGTAAATCAGCGACAACTGCAGAAGCAAGTTTTTATGAGGGGAAAAAAAATCACAATCGATCATCATTTGCGGAATGTCGTTTTCTCTATTCTTTCTGGAGGGAACTCGAATGTATCTTGATAATTTAGTGAGATCATTGCTAAAGATTTTTATTTAATGTAGAATCTGTGTCGTTTAGCATCGGGGGAAACAAAAACAAGCAAAAAGGAAGAAGAAGAAGAAGAAGAAGAAGAAGAAGAAGAAAAGCTCATTAATCAAAAAAAAAAAAAAAAATTCTTTCATGTTAAAAAAATTCATACATTCGAGTTGAAGCTTGCTGAGTGGAGGAAAAGTATATTTTACTTCACGGTACTCCCCCCCCCCCCCCCCCTCCGCCGAGACTTTGGAATCTCGGTGTGCAAAATGGTAGTCGAATTGTAGACGGAGATACATGATTTTCTTTTGTTCCTTAATGCCTTAATTAGTAACAGATTTATTGAACGAAAGTATAGAATCAAAAGCTTATGAGGCATGGCGACGCTGTAGTCGAATTTTTGATTTTATCAAAAAAACAAAACAAAAACAAAAAAACAGCCATGGGGAAATTTCATAATCTGGCCGCACAGAGAGAGAGAGAGAGAGAGAGAGAGAGAGGATGAGAGGAGAGAGAGAGAGGAGTGTGTGTGTGTGTGTGTGTGTGTGTGTGTGTGTGTGTGTGTGTGTGTGTGTGAGAGAGAGAGAGAGAGAGAGAGAGAGAGAGAGAGAGAGAGAGAGAGAGAGAGGAGAGAGAGGAGAGAGGACAGACAGACAGACAGACAGACAGACAGAGACAGAGAGAGAAAGAGAGAGTTCTTAACAAGTAAAGCGGCACGCTTTTCCCACCTGCCATACTTTCATAGGGGACTCGGTCAAGTAAAATTTTGAGTTCTGATGTACAGTTCTATTTTGCCCGAGATTTTTTTTTCCGTTTTGCTGTTTCAAACTGTTTCGCTGTTTCAAACTTTCCATATTTGGCCATGTTTCGCTTTCAAATGGCAAGAATGTTTCAGTTTCAGGAGCCGTTGGCCCTGACTTGGAAAAAACAAGGTGGCAGGAAGAAACAGCCTTGACTTTCTGGACAGGAGAAGATACAGAATCTCTGCTATGGGTAGATAAGGCCATGCAGGAGCAGATCAACTTCTGCACAATAAAATTTTGATATTTGCGCACACTGGACGGATCCGTGGTGAAAAGCATGGCATAAAAAAAGTGCAAGCCTGTGCCGTGAAAAAAAAAG
>CM031606.1:35291002-35296002 GCA_018398815.1 Conus ventricosus
TTATTTGTTGGGTTGTTTTCCTCAGCCAGCTCCTACTTGGAGTTAAGTGTGCTAAGGGTTCAAATGCGAAGACTGGAACACCGTTGTTGAGTTTTCCCAACTCTTTTTCTCGCAAGTTTCATCTTCTGTGCCACCTCAGTGACATTGCACCCAGGCCACTCTTTCCAGCTCCATGTCACAGCAACAGCCTGGCTTGTCCAGCCACAGCCACGGCACAAGGGCAGGCAATCCATTCGGAGCAGTCAGTGTCTAGTTGTCATGAGACAGCCCATCAGAGAAGATGCTGCACCGAGTCACGTCGGTAGTGTTCAGTGGTGCTTGTTCTGATCCAACATGCACAGGACACTACCTACTTAGTCCCCTACTGACAACAAAAAATTGCTTAGTTACAGAGTCAGCATGAGTGAGCTCCCTTTTCTGGAGGGAAACCACCACAGCCTTCCAATGACAGTCCCCCTATGAATTTTATGATTTGAGCAAACCCTGACAGAATCTCACCAGGGGCAGACTGGAAAAGAGATTGAAGCTGAGGACACTATGAGAGCAGGGAATGAAGGGCCACAGAATTTGAAACAAATTTTTTTCTGTCATGCAGATGACGATGAAAATGATGTTGGGAGTGGGATAAATTTCCAATCTGGTCTGAGACGGACTGTCTAGGCTGCACTCTCGGCTTACTTTCGTATATATCCTAGCGTCATCTGAAGTGTTGGTCAGGAAATCTGAGCTAAACTCTCAGAGATGCATCCTTTAAGTGGATGAATCTCGACTGTGTAGTCCCAGTCTTCCCAAAATGAGCGCATAGCAAACTCAACTCTGGGTAGGAGCAGGGCGGGGCAGAAAAATCCCACAAATAAATGGCTTTGATGGGAATGAAACCCAACCCCTAGCCTATTCCCCATGGTGACTGGTGCATAGTCGAGTTTCTTCTACTTAATGGATGCATCACTGAAAATGTTGTTCAAATATCATGACCAACACTGCAAGTGTTGATCTCTCATGCCTGGTTGAAGGTTGGATACAGTGTAAAAGGAAGCATAGAGAAAAACCCTGTCATGTAGTCTCTAACCAGGGTGCAACTCCAGAGCGTAATTTTCAGAAGGCGTTTACAGCACTGGTTTTGACACTAGGCAATTGTTGTCATGAGCAGTAGCACCTTGGTTAATAGGCACGAATGTCCTGTGTATGATGGATCAGAAGAGGCACCACTAAATCAGAAAATTCCACCAAAGTTCCTCGGCATTCATTCCGCCTCATGAAGACAACACCTGCAGCTCCCTGTGGAATGCATTCGACACTGAGGATGCTGCAGGATAACCTTGGCTGTGACTGTAACCAGGGAATCGAGTGAGGAACTTGGAAGTAACTCCACTGAGAGACACGGAAGGTAACACAGGACCCCCCCCCCCTCCCCACCTGTCAACACAAACAAAAAGCCCAAAACATGGGGGGGGGGGGGGGGGGGGGGGGGGGGGAACAAAAGAAGAAAAACTAAAACAAAACAAACAAACAAAAAATGCCAAACACTCAGCCCTCCTCCATCATGTTTTGAACCTTGTTTCCCTCACATTAATTTTCATTTCATGAAATATCAACGACGTTCGCAGCAAGTGGGAAGATGTAGACTGCACTTTCACCCAAAGAAATGAGACACTCACCCCAACATGTAGTAACAAGACACAGACATCACCATCCTTCACCCACTGAGCCATCAGGGTTGACTGAATGGAACACTCCAGCCGCCTTCATCCTTTCAAAATCCTTCTGAGCATCGTACGTCCTGAAACCCCAAAGTTCTACAAACTTCAGGCAATTTCAAAATATACAGAAAATACTGAAAAAAGAAATTCCAACAAAATTGTGTTCAAAATTATCTATATTTTAATGGAAACTTAAAGTAAAACTTTTACACGGTCTGTGGTCTCAGAATCTTTTAATTGTAATGTTGCAGTGCTCTTGATATCACTTTTAGTGGTAATGCCTTTTCTTGGTAGTTTGAAGTTGTGCAGTGGACTTTATTTCGATTCCAAAAGCATTCACACACTGTGGCAATCGTGGAATTCAGTGTTAACACTGAGACAATCTTCTTCTGTATCTGCCTAGTAACTATGATTATGGTGATAATAATGTTGATGGTGATAGTGATGATGTTCTTTTCCCCAGTAAATTTTCGTTTTCCTCTTTTATCATCATCTGTGTCCACCATGATAACATGGCACACAGGGCCACAGAACATGCGTCTGAGAGGACAAAAGAAAGATCAATGAGGAAGATGGTGAGGATGATCTTCGACAGTCCCTTTTTACTCACAGACTACAACATGGCTGTATTCTGCACTCGCTTCCATGACATAGTCCGGCATACCATACCTGAGAGTTACTGACACCTGCACTGAGGGTCGGGAAATCTAAACAGCACTCTCACCTGTGCATTCGTTAGAATAAGCCAATGAAACTTGACAGTTGGGTTCCAGTTACCTCAGTTGATCTCTAGCACATTCATTGATTCAGTTCATAAGCAGCATCAAACGAAGTCCCCCCAAAAAAAGAAAACACAAAACAAAAACGAATAACAAACACAACAAAACCCTAATTTACTCTAATTGGAATGAAACCCACAACTTCCAGACCCTGTATCACAGTGGTCGGTTGCTGTCTTGCACATTAAGAGTGGTTTGCTGTTCTAAAACATGTGCAGTGAAGATAGTCTGCCCAAGTGTCATTACAGTTTAGACAGAGCAAACAGTGATCACCACTATGTGCAGTGAAGACAGTTGCCAAGGTGTCATTACAGTTTAGACAGAGCAAACAGTGATCACCACTATGTGCAGTGAAGACAGTCGCCCAAAGGTGTCATTACAGTTTAGACAGAGCAAACAGTGATCACCACTATGTGCAGTGAAGACAGTCTGCCCAAGGTGTCATTACAGTTTAGACAGAGCAAACAGTGATCACCACTATGTGCAGTGAAGACAGTCTGCCCAAGGTGTCATTACAGTTTAGACAGAGCAAACAGTGATCACCACTAGAAAATTACATAAGAAAAGTCGTCAGAACAAATTCGCATGTGTATTTATATTTATATATTTTCTGAAGCGTCTTTCACTTTTTGATTAGAATGGTTTTTGGCATCTTTTTATATTGTGTTAAGAGTGTAGGTACAAGTACACTCAAAATATAGCTAAAAATCTACATTTTCTTCATAGCTTTAAGTAGCAGAGAGAGAGAGAGAGAGAGAGAGAGAGAGGAGAGAGAGAGAGAGAGAGAGAGAGAGAAAGAAAGTGTGTGTGTGTGTGTGCGCGCGCGCGAGCGTCTGTGTGTGTGTGTGTGTGTGTGTGTGTGTGTGTGTGTGTGTGTGAAACTTTAAATGAAAGTTGATTAAAGTACCTAGCACTTCTAAAATCCAAGTACATAAAGGGCATGTTAAAATGTAAAGATAACAAAAAATAGAACTATGTTAATAATAAATGAATGCATTATGATACACTGTACTGTGTTATAGTATAGATATGTTGATCAATTTTCAGATCTTCATTACTTAATACCATGTATCTAAGTTAACCATTGGCAAGGCACATAGCTTTTATTTATGATTTTCTTTAAAGAGACATGCAAGTATCAAACCAAGGGATGGTATGCATTCTGACATGACCATGACACAGAGAGAGAGAGAGAGAGAGAGAGAGAGAGAGAGAGTTCTTTCCCTTAAACTGAAAGCACTGTAATTTTGGCTCTCCAAATGTTCTGAGACAGGTCAAAGGTCGTTCTTATTCCAAACAAGATGGGGAACATGAAGGCAAGTGTGGTAGGTGAAGGATTTGTCATCAAATGTGATATATATGAAAAGGAACGTCACTCTGACGGAAACATTCATCCCGTTGCATTGCTTGATGGCCAATAAAAATATCTTAAATATAAGCACATGTAGTGTTCTCATTTTTTTCCCCTTTTCCTTGTATGTAAAAAAAATTAGCGACATAGTCTAAAACATTCCAGAAAATTTCGAGTACTACTCATGCAAATACTATTTCAAAGGTAAATATAATCAACTTTTAAGACATGTTTATATTACATACTTTGGTCATTGTGTCTTGAAGTATTAAATAATTATGGCCAAATAGTGTGTCAAGAGATATTGAGTCTAATTTTAGAACCACGTATCTCCATTGAATTTACTCATTCCAGTTCCCACACTGTCTGTGTTCACCCTTTGTTTTTGGTGGAGGTTTTGGTATTTATTGGTCAGTGAAAAATAAAAAAGCTTAACACTAACAACAACACCAACAACATTTGATGGAAGCTTGCATACTAACAAGGCATTCATGTATGACGATACAAAGCCCACTTAACACTATGTAAGAAAGTTGCTTACTTACATTATGTAGATAATAAGATACTTTTTCCAACACTGAAAAGCAAATCAGGAATGTAGGCTATTCGCTACCGCTGTCAAAACAAAATGAAAAGAAAGAAGAAAAAAGACGTACAATCAAACAGTTATTTCCCTTACCCTGTACATTTGCTGTGAGCTGGAGCAACAGGGTTACTTTGGAACAAAAATATTCTATACTGCACAACAAATTTACAAAGTTCAGATATGCATATGTGATTCTGACGTGCATAGCTGATCGGAATCATGTGTTGGTGTTAGTATGGAAAAATTCAAACTCATGAACAAAGACTTTAGGAACACTTTGAGAATGCTGTATATTGCATCATTTATCATTCGTGAAGATGAAGTATGGTGGTTTAATGATGGGATTGAAAACAGTTTCATACACAAAAAATCACCAATGGCGAATCTCAGAGTTCTACCCGATGGATTAAGCCAGAGGTACCGTACCGTACTGTATTCCATTTCATTGTGTTGAATTCTATCACATTTTACAGCAATTAGCAGTCAAGGACATGGACTTTTGTTCTCAAGCAAACTGCACACAAAACTGCATCTTTCCTTTAAGTAAACTTGTTTTACTTTTTTTGACCAACGACTATCTTAGT
>CM031606.1:35301002-35323502 GCA_018398815.1 Conus ventricosus
GTATCGGTCTCTACAGCCACACGCGACGCTGCCCTGGGCGAGCAGACAGTCCGGACAGATATAAATCTTAGGTCGGATATAGTTTATCCATGGTCAGCAATGACCGACGGAGGCCTACTAAACTCGGTAGACAATTTGGCTACGGCTGGTCTGGGCAGACTGGTTTAGAAGAGACAGCCACTGGACTTCGGCGACATGAGGGTCTGTCTTGATGTCCCTTTGCACTCCTCCAGATCCAGCCACTTACATGACGGTCGGCCCCGTTGTTTGTCGGGCTGCGTGGGATAGAATGTCAGTTCAAGAGCAGCCCGGCGAAGTCGGATCTGACCTCATTAGACGCTTCTAATTGTTCCATTGTGACTCCGGCGTGGCGATAGCCACAAAGGGAGTTTCTGGAAAGATCTCGTTGAAAGGGGCTGGGGGGCCTACATACTCCCAGCATCCTGCCTCTAAGGCCATTTCTTCACTGAGCAGAGTGTGGTGAAGGCTGGGACGCCGATTGTTATTCAGGTGTTTGTGAATGTAAAGATATGTTGATGATTTATAGCTTTTGTTTGGCTATGTGTTACCTAGAGTGAAGGCAGATCGAGAACTAGCTTAGTGAAACAACACTAGTAAATGGAAGTTAAGAGTTCTATGTTCTTACATTTCTGTTGTTCAAACTCCATTGTCTTATTGATTGGAAATGTGAAATGCCAAATTTCCATCGTCATTTATACAAGTAACTCTGCAACTAAGGAGGGGCTGGCGTTTGGTAAGAATGAAACTGAAAACAGCAATTCAGTATTACCACAGATGGTATTGGTAGTTATCAACAAATCGATGCCAGAAAACATTGATTACAGACTTTGCTGTCTTTTTCTTGTGATCAGTGGATACAGTTCAACGCACAGCCTGCAGGTTCCTTGTGTTCGAACACTGGACAAACTGGCTTGTGAACGTCGCCCTTGTTGGCTGGCGAGACGGATACGGTTGAGTCACAGTGTGTCCAAGCCGCGCGGCGGCCTGTGCAAATGATTAAGATACTGCCAGTGAAGGTAGCTTGATAATTCCTCTGTGTGTCTGGGTTGCTGCCTATCTACACACGAGTGTTTTACCTGACTGCTCGATCGTTTTATTATTTGAGCGACTGAATGGTCGCGTGGTTACTTGGCTGAGTAATTGGGCATTAATTACTTGGATGCTGTTCGATTGTTTGTGTGTTCATGTGGCCATTTTGTGCGCGAGTAGCCACTTGTCGGTCTGTTTGTTTATTCGTTTGTTGCGTAGGTTAGTTTGTGAGCGTTTTTTTGTCCGACATGTTTACACCCGTGGGTCCATAGCAGGGCTGAAAAGCAACAGCCGCGCCTTACTGGCCTGTGATTAACTGATGAAACGTGAGGAGCCGTAGCGTGTAGCATGCACTGTCCTGAGGTGGTTGTAGTAATCTGTGGAGAAAGAAAAAGAGATTTAGTTGACTGGTTGATGTGCGATATGTGTCCTTTTTTTTTAAATTTGATCGTATATGTGGACACTATGCAGATGATGTTTTCCATACAACTGTGTAACTGCTACACGGCTCAAGTAATGCCTTGCTATTGAAAATGAGATGTTCATTGATTTCAGTCGTTGTTCATAACTCCTGCTGTTTGAAGCGGGGAGTTCATTTTTGTTGTGTGTGCTTATCTATATATTCATTGATAATGATGTTATTCGCTGTACCTTTATGATCCATGCTTTTGACTGTTTGTAACCCCTGTCGTTCGCAACGGGGAGCGCCTCTGTTAATGTTATGATTATGACATGGTTATGTTATTGATGGCAAAGATATGTTTTTACCTCCTACCGTTCGCAAAGGGGAGGCCTTTTGTGCATTTTTGTTGTAAATCCCCGCACCTTAATTGTGATGTCTATGTGCTGCAGGGACAATATTTAGATATTCTTTGAAGCTAAGACCTACTGTTTTCATGTATGATTTCACAATTCTGTTATGAACGTTTGATACTTGTCTTGGCTTAATTTGGATGATGTGTGTCTTATCAATGTTTGATCTCTTCCCTATGAGACTGTTCCTCATGTTGAATGATTATGTTTTCCTGCATACGTTTTTTTTTTTTTTGTTATAAATAATACCTCATACTTATGGTCATTATTGTTTATGTCTTAATAGGTTGGTGAGGTTGGTTCGATCCAACTATGATTTGAAATAAAAGAAAGAGGAGACCAACGAGCTGGTGCTGATGTGGAAGATGATGTGCCCACTCGCTCTCTTCCCCTCTTCTCTTCTCATCGACTTTACATTAATGTCCCTTCATATAGAAGTAGTTTAATCTTTGATATATTAACAACCGTACACAAGCACTCCGAACACGAAATCCATTCCTGCTGATCACTCACTTCTCTCAGAGCTCTAACGAGATTTCCCAGTAGGAAATCCCACAGCAACATAGAAATAACTGTAATCATGAAGTAGTTATATGCGTTGATGAGGTTAAGTGTTTACCTGTGTCCGTTTGTGTGTCTGTCGATCAGCAAGATTAAGGAAAAACTGTTGAACTATGGCGACCAAACTTTGTCAAAAGACGGAATGTAGCCAAGCACTAGCCCACATAAAAGGGCATATTCAAAATGGTTCAGCAAGATTATTACCAACTTTACGGAAAACATACCTAACAGAACGAAAGTCGTAGGAGAGATCAAATGTGGTGCTAGAAAAGTCCAAGTCACGAGACCTTTTTCTTTCTTTCTTTCTTTCGTTCATTCGTTCTTCTTCGTGTTTTTTTTTTTCCGGATACATAATGAAAATGCGGATCAAACAGCGGGTACGGGATCTGTTTGTATTTTCCACTGAGCACAAACACTGTGAAGCATATGTTATGAACCGATGACTGTTTACACAACAACATTTTTCACAGCATATCAAAACTGGTATTTTAGTTTGATGGTGTTTTGTATTTCTGCATGTCTACTTTTCAGAAACACCGAAACACGCACGGGAAGTAACTCACCAGGAACTAATACTTCCCCTATAATTTTCACTTACGATCTGACTTGAGAGGCCCTTATATTCAAGACTGTTGGATCTTGGTGGAGGTCTGCACTTCCCTCAGAGCACTTTCTAGTTTACAACACGACATGATGGAAGTTTTAAGAGAGGGAGGTTGACAAAAAGATGTTTTGGGTGTTTTTCTTGCCAGTTTAAATCCGCAGACTTTCTCACAAATCATACTAAAAAATAAACAAAGAAACAAAAAAAAAAAAAAAAAAAACCCGCTTTAAAACCCATCTTCATTTGAAAAGAGCAAAGCTTTCTTTCTAAAGCATAAATATGAATCTGTGACAATGAGGTCGTGTGTTTCGAATGAGGTCTGCGAGAATACCTTGTCCTTAAGGGTCTCCGTTTAATAGGACGTTAAACTCGCCCATCAACCTTCCAATGCAGGTGGAGCTAACCGAAGTTACATTTTGTAGCATAGCATAGAAAACCATAGCATGCACGAATTCACACTCGACATTCGCCTCGTCGCTCAAATGCGTTAGTAATGAGAACACAACGAGCCTAATGAGAAGCCAATTCATGACACAAAGTCAACCAAAATAAAGAATATCAATATTATATAACTGCACAGATGCACGAGAAAGTAAGTTTAGACCAGCAAAAAGGGGTCAATGATGTCTAGGTCCGGTCTTGCCTTTGTGGCATCCGCTCCGGCAGTCCAAACGAAATCGGGCCAGTGGATTTGCATAATCTTGCTGCAGGCATACAGACAGACACACAGAGATACATATCAACCAACACACGCGGAGGGTAGTGAATAACTGGAGTTTTGCTCTCCTCCGTCTCTGCCAGGAAGGAGTGAGCGGTTGACCTGTGATAATGTGATGCTGCCAAGAGGAGCCGCTGAAGGTTAAAAGGGTAACGTCTTATTACCTTGATCACATGTAAAGCTGAACTGAAAGAAATGAGTTCTTTCAAGCCTTTTTGAATTCCTTTTTTCCCTTCTCTCCCTAATGCTCTATGTGTTGACATCCCAGAGATGTATTGCTGTAAAGCACTGGTGAGAAATAAACTACACAAAGATATTTTGTTTTTCATTTGTATTCTTTCTTTAATTACACACACACACACACACACACACACACACACACACACACACACACACACACACACACACAACAGAGAGAGAGAGAGAGAGAGAGAGAGAGAGAGAGAGAGAGAGAGAGAGAGAGAGAGAGAGAGAGAGAGAGAGAGAGGAGTTGCAAATCGTTGTAATTTCCAGTCAATCGACACTAAAGCGCCTATATTGTCTGATGAAAAAAAAACAACAACCCTGAAAAGGCAAATTATCCGTCAATTGTCCCCTTCCTTTCTCTTTCCCTTCACTCTCTCTCTCTCTCTCTCTGAAGAGATACTAGAAAAAAAACAAAACCTGTGCTAGATAAATAAATGAATAAAAAGTCTTTTTTTTTCCCCGAACAAAACCGTAGAAATTGGAAGAAAGGAGTCTGTTGACAATTTGTTTGGCTGTCAAAGTAATTCAGATCAATGAGTCATCTGTCTCCACACATCACGGGTCACCTCGCCACGATTTGTCACAAACTGAGACAAAACGTGGGGCAAACATCCCCCAAACCCTCACAGCCTGCCCCACGCTATGTTGCAGTTACGACAAACGCGGCGATCGCTCTTCGGAGCTTGCCGCATGCTAACACATTGTGACGAATCGAAGGATTGCGACATTCTGTGGTGTAACAAGCCATGATGACCTACACCGTTGTGACGGCTGGCAACCCTTCATTACTTGCTAGACCAAACGAAACAAGACAAGACAAATTTCTTTATTGTGTGAGTACTGTCCTTTCCGGAGCTACTTCCGAACCACCTGTCACTAGGAAAGCTGCTGGTAAAATTATGAGGCATGCCGCTGTGGCTTTGAGTTAGAAACTATTCTGGTTCTCCATTCATGTAAAAAGAAGAAGAAAAAAAAAGGTGAGAGAAGAAGACGAATACGAGAGAGAGAGAAAGAAAGAAAGTCGGAAAGAAAGAAAGGGACAGCCGAAAAGACAGGCACGAAAAAAGAAAAAAGAAAAAAAGGAGAAAGAAGAAACGAAAGAGAAGGAAAGAAAGAGAGAAAAGAAGAAGCATACGAAAAGAAGAAGGAAGAGAAGAAGAAAAAGAGAGACAAAGAAGAAAGAAAGATAATAGAAAAGAAGAAGCAAGAAAAGAAGAAAAGAGAAGGAGAGAAGAAGAAGAAGAAGAAGAAGAAGAAGAAGAAGAGGAAGAAGAAGAAGAAGAAGAAGAGAAGAAACAGAAGAAGAAGAAAGAAGAAGAAGAAAGAAGAAGAGGAGAAGAAGAGAAGAAGAAGAAGAAGAAGAAGAAAAGAAGAAGAAGAAGAAGAAGAGGAAGAAGAAGAAGAAGAAGAGGAAGAAGAAGAAGAAGAAGAGAAGAGAAGAAGAAAGAAGAAGAAGAAGAAGAAGAAGAAGAGAGAAGAAGAAGAGAAGAAGAAGAAGAAAGAAAAAGAAAGAAAATAAGAAAAAGAAACAAAGGGCAATGGGGAAAAAACGAGAAAGGAAAAAAAAAAAGAAAAGAAAAAAGAAAAAATCAATAGATTATTAATGGATTGGCCGTTCCGAATGGAAGGCCCACAGAGATTTGTCAGCTACTTGCACCCCCCCCCCCCCTTCGACTTCTCAAACCCATCCACCGACCATGCGCTCACCCACCTATCTTCTCCGCCCCAGCGTGCTTCTCTTACCACATTTGAAAGGTCTGGGACTAACGGGTCAGACTATGGCGGGGGTGGAGAGAAAAGAGTACATGTAATCTGAGAGAGAGAGAGAGAGAGAGAGAGAGAGAGAGAGAGGAGGAGAGGAGATATTTCCTCTGAAAGGTCGAAGGTCTGTTTGGAAGAATAACATGTACATGCAATCATTGTAACACGAAGAAACTTTGTATTTTTGTTTTAAATCAGGAAACAAAACGATCAACTGTGTGGCCTCATATTTTCCACCTTAAATGCCTTACACAAAAATATACCTGAATTTCTGAAATCGTTTTATCTCTTAGAACCAATCAGGAAATATAATCGAAACATACACAAAGGCCTTTCACTTAGGTTTTTCCTTGAGGAATTAATCTTTGGCAAATGCATTCAGCAGCTGGACAAACAAAACGCAAGCAGGTCTGTCTCATTTTCCTCAGTCTGTATATACATTGGGATAAAGAAGTCATGTTCATGGCATGTTTTTTTGTGTACAGCCATGAGATTTTTTTATATATCAGAAACGTTGAGTCCAATGTCTGTCTAACTATCTATCTATCTATCTATCTATCTATCTATCTATCTATCTATCTATCTATCTATCTATCTATCTATCTTCTATCTATCTATCCATCTATCTATTCAGAAAAACCAACTCCCAGTCAAATCTTTAGTGTCTGCTGGGAAGATTGGCAATAATTTGTTGAAAACGGTCCATACGTTGTGTGACCACGGCATAGGATTCATTTCGTAAGAAACTTTGACGAAGAAGAAAATCAACTCCCTTTCCCTCCTTCCCTCCACTACTTTCACTTACTAGTTCAAATCCCGCGCCGAGAACGGAAAATCGTGACGTCACATTTTCTGTTGCTCGTATACTGCGACCTGGTGAAATGGCAGGTTGAAACGGAAGTGACACATTGCGCTCCCCAACGATCTAAAAAGACGAACTGAGCGGGGGAGGGGGAGGGGAGATGATGGGGGAGGTGGGAGGGGGTGGGGGAGGGGAGAAGGGGCGGGACGGGAGGAGGTTGGGACGGGGGAGAGGGGGGGGGGCAGGGGAAAGGGGGCGGGTGGGGGCTGGGGGTGGGGTGGGGGGTTCTGTGCTGTAGGCGAGGGCAAAGGCAAGCAGACCGAAAATATTACAAGATTACTAGATTTCATTTCAGAAAAATCCCTTATGGGGGTACATGCAAGTATACACTCAGCACACATTTTGTTTTATCCGTAGCAGAAATTCTTAGGGGAAGGGGGGGGGGGGGGGGGGAGGAGGTGATTTTAAATTCGAGCGAACGTGAGTCTACTTCAGGCCTTCTTTTGGCTCACGTAGTAAAGTGCTCGGTCGTTTGCCACACTGTATTTTCCTGTCGGTTTTGCTCTGCTGGGTAGTTTTCTTTTGAAAACAGCCAGAAAAAATAGAGCTAGGTGCAGCGGTTAATGCGACAACACAACACTCGCGCCGCCTTTTTTTGCAGTGACAAGACGATAGCCAAGTGTTGAAACAACAGTAATCTCATAATATATCAGCCAGCATCAGCACTACCAAAAATATGCAGCTGAAATTAGATTACGCTGCTCTGAAAAAAAGATATGGAAAAAAACATTTACTTATGTTCTGTTTTGCATACGTTCCACCCATACGAATTTCAGTGTCAGCTAGAGGTTTACTTGCTTGCAGGCTGCCTTAAATCGATGTCTCATTTGTTAATCTTACTTACTTAGGCCCGTTGCTCTTGCCAGAGCATAGGCCATCAACAACTGCCCGCCGACGACCACGGTCCTTGGCAATCTTTTCTAATTTGTTCCAGCTGTAACCCATCTGCCTGGTGTCCGCTTCCAGGTCTCATCTCCAGGTGTTTCTTGGTCTTCCTCGCTTCCTTTTGCCTTGGGATTCCAGAGGTCAGGGCTTTTCTGGTGGTGTTGTCCGGATGCTTTCGGAGCGTGTGTCCTATCCACCGCCATCTTAAAAAAAATTAATCTGTTGTTTGTTTATTTTCCTGACAGTGTAAGGGGAACTCTCAACATTTGCTTACCCGTTTACACTTTTATTTCCTGATGTGAAATATAAAAAGGAAAATTCCAAAACAACAACAACAACAACTTTATTGTTAAATGGCAAGAAGACAAATATGACAAAGAAGACAGACTATGTGCAAGATAACGCTTAGTTAACTAGCAATACAGACAGGAAAATTTTCCACAAACATCTCTTCCTCGCACGTTACAAATAGAAAACATAACACACCCACACACACACACACACACACACACACACACACACACACACACACACACACTCACACACGCACACACGCACACACGCACACCCGCACCCGCGCACGCACGCGCACGCGCACGCACACGCACGCACACGCACACACGCGCACACGCGCACGCACGCACGCACGCCTGCACGCCCGCGGGCGCACGCACGCACGCACGCACGCACGCTCACACACACACACACACACACCAGCACACACACACCACACACACACACACGCACACACACACACACACACACACACTAACAAAACCGCACAAAACTATACACCCCAGATCTCAGTCCACCACCATCACCTACACTATCGCCACACCACCGCAACAACATTAACGAGAAATAACGAAAAGACAGGCGTATAGACATGTTAACCAGCTCATTAAAGTAATTTGGGATCATTCTGGCGAATTCGCTTCCATTCGATTCACCCGACTTCCTCACCACAGACTTGTTAACACAAAACGGAACACTTTTTAGGCCATAATAACGGAATGGGAAAAGACAGTCTACAACCTTCTTGAGGACAATTAGACCACACTCAGGATCGTTTAAGGCATAAAACTCAATTAATCAACTAATTACCCCTCCTCTTCCCTCCTTAGCTTGACCAGAAATGACAGGACTTGACCCCCCCCCCCCCCCCGCCCCTCCCTCCCTCGCACTCCTCATTTCTAAAGGAAGAGAGAGGGAAAAAAAATAGTAAGAAAGATCCTAGTCTCAGTTTAGCACGGCAGAGAAAAACGATCGACATCTTTCGTGTCACGTTCAACCAGCCACCAACGTACCACCCCCACAACCCCGTCCCTCCTTCCCTCCCTCCGCGAACAAGCCGAGCAGGCCAGCACGACCAAGCAAAGCCCTGTCCGCCTTGCAGGCCAAGTCCACCGGAGTCTGGCTGGCATCTTGTATTGTAGTCATTACGTTGATTAAGCCGTTCCCTTCGCCCTCCCTCCAGCTCCTTTTACCTTCGTCCCGAACGCGAGCCTTTGAAGTCCTCGCGCGGAGCGGCAGGTGCCTAATTGCTTGTCGGTGTCTTCTGCTCCTGATCTTTAAGTCTCCCTGGCCTGTCCCGTGGCCGTCCCTGCGTCTTTGATTCCGGGAGCGAAGATTATTGACCGAGGAGGATGTCTCTTCTTTTAGGGTTCGGCTTCCCAGCGGCTTGTCTGTATCCAAACTCGACTTGCTTCGCTTTTACGACAGCGCGGACTGTCTCGGTGGGAGGCTCGTAGGTCAATGTGTGTGTGTGTGTGTGTGTGTGTGTGTGTGTGTGTGTGTGTGTGTGTGTGTGTGTGTGTGTGAGTGAGTGTGTGTGAGTGTGTGTAGTGTGTGTGTGTGCGTGTGTGTGTGTGTGTGTGCGTGTGTGTGTGTGTGTGTGTGATGTGTGTGTGTGTGTGTGTGTGTGTGTTGTGTGTAAAGGTTTGGCAAAGAGAAGCAAACTACAGTACTGGTATGTGCGCGCGGACTCGTGTTTATGTGTGTGTCTGTGCGCCGCGCGCGCGCGCGCGTGTGTGTGTGTGTGTGCGTATGTGTGCGCGTGTGCGCGCGCGCGCGCAGCGCGCGCGTGTGTGTGTGTGTGTGTTACTGGCTAAATTTGTCCCTTCGTGTTTTTGAAATGTGGGTTTGAAAAGTAGACATTGTTTCGATTGTGTTTTCCAGTCATGCCATTTTGAATGTGTGTGTTTGTGTTTGTGTGTGTGTGTGTGTGCGCGCGCGCGCGCGCGCGCGCGCGCGTGTGTTGTGGTGTGTGTGTGTGTATGTGTGTGTGTGTGTGTGTGTGTGTGTGTGTGTGGTGTGTGTGTGTGTGTGTGTGTGCGTGTGCGCGCGCGCGCATGTGTGTGTATGAAGTGTGTTAGTGTTTTGAGACTGTGTGTGTGTGTGTGTGTGTGTGTGTGTGTGGTGTGTGTGTGTGTGTGTGTGTGTGTGAGAGAGAGAGAGAGAGAGAGAGAGAGAGAGAGAGAGAGTGTGTGTGTGTGCGAGAGAGAGAGAGAGAGAGAGAGAGAGAGAGGTGAGAGAGAGAGTAGAGAGAGAGAGAGAGAGAGTGAGAGTGTGTGTGTGTGTATGCGAGAGAGAGAGAGAGAGAGAGAGAGAGAGAGAGAGGAGAGAGAGAGAGAGAGAGAGAGAGAGAGAGGAGAGAGAGAGAGAGAGAGAGAGAGATTCGCAACAGTGACAATACTGATGAAAAAATGGATTACATTATTAAGACATTCGCCAGTTTCACGGAATGAAAAAGAGAAGAAGAAGAAGAAGAAGAAGAAGAAGAAGAAGAAGAAGAAGAACAACAACAACAACAACAACAAACGCAAACGCAACTGCAACAACAACAACAACTACAAACAACAACAACAACAACAACAACAACAACAACAACAACAACAACAATAAAGATTAGACTTTGGGAGCTGTAGGATGAAACATCCAAACCTCTTAAAACAGACAGTAAAGACACAACCATCCGCCGCAGATCTATGTCTATGCGTCCACCAAACAGACCAAAATAGGTAGACGTTGCGATTTTAGCAACTATGATACTGCCTATGAGTGTCTTGGTCCCAATTCTTAAGGCGTTGTCGTTCTGGTGGCATTGTTTAGTGTTAGACAGACCCCCTACCCTACCTCTCCTGGGATAGGTGTTCCCGTCAGCCATATCACCGTGGGGGGAGGTGTGCATGTTAATATTTTAATGCACCTAATCAGGTTCACTGGGGTTCACCACAATGTACGGTTCGTGAGAATGTATGATTAGCCAAGGGGCCTACTGTCGTGATTAGTCTGCGAGTCTTTCTATGTATGTATGTATGTATGTATGTATGTATGTATGTATGTATGTATGTATGTATGTAATCTGGACTATTGTGCATTATTTTTGATTTGACAAGTTGATGCATGAAAGTAATTGATATGTATGTATGTATGTATGTATGTATGTATGTATGTATGTATGTAATGTATGTATGTGTGTCAGTGTGAGTGTGTGTGTGTGTGTGTGTGTGTGTGTGTGTGTGTGTGTGTGTGTGTGTGTGTGTGTGTGTGTCCTGATACTTACCGGAGACAGTGTGCTTTGTGCGGGTTTCGTTCTGACAACAATTCCCATGCCTTGAATGGATGTCGTCAACTGAGGGGCCTCTACACACAAAGACACGACAGATGCGTTGAGATCATCAGAAAGGAGCTACAGAAATGCATTGCGACGGATTTTGTGGATGTTTTTCAAAATACGCCTGTCTCAATAAACGGTGTTGAAGATCTACCAAGGCTGAAACCTGATCTGTGCTTCATCGACCATCGAAACTCGGTGGCATTCGTCATCGAGGTTTCAAATCCATTTGACACTTTCATACAAACGTGCTATGAGAGCAAATTTCAAAGGTACATGCCTCTTTGCTATGCTCTTAGTGATGCTGGATTTAGCACGAAAGTGGTTGTTCTTGTAATAGGTTCACTAGGCATAGTTCATAAAAGAGTGGTTTCAGGACTTTCAATGTTAGGTCTGCCCATAACAAAATGTAAACAACTCGCAAAATACTTGAGCATGTCTGCCATGATTGGGTCTAGGCGTGTTTGGTCAAGGCGGAAGCACCTCATGAACCAGCATTGAAACTGACAGATGATGACTTTCAAACTGTGCTTCAAATAGTATCAGCTGACTAAAGCACTGATTGACAAAGAATTGGAGCCAGCCGGAGAGAGAAAGGGCGTGGGGACAGAGAGAAAAAGAGGGGGAATAGAGAAGAGAGAGAGAGAGAGAGAGAGAGAGAGAGAGAGAGAGAGAGAGAGAGAGAGAGAGAGAGGGGAGAGTATATGTGAAAGATAACTTTTATCGATGCGCCTGCAATCTGGACTACTGTGCATTGTTGTTGATTTGACAAGTTGATGCATTAAAGTAATTGATATGTATGTATGTATGTATGTATGTGTGTGTGTATGTATGTATGTGTGTATATATGTCTGTCTGTCTGTATGTATGCATGTTGTGTGTATATATGTATGTATGTGTGTGTGTGTGTATGTATGTATGTATGTATGTATGTATGTATGCATGTATGTATGTATGTATGTATGTATGTATGTATGTATGTATGTATGTATGTATGTATGTATGTATGTATGTATGTATGTATGTATGAGAGAAGAGGTGGTTGTAACGTATTACTTGATTTGATTTCTTAAATGGATGACCCGTTGCATGCACGATAGTGCATTGTTGTAGATTTTAATGTATACATAAAAGTCATTGATGTGTAGCATGTAGGGTGTTGTTGTCTGTCTATCTATCTGTGTCGTTTATTATGATTCTAATTTCATAAACTACTTTTTGGCTTATGAGTTTACGTACTAGGTTCCAAGCGCGTGTAATTGTCATACAGGTTTTCATAACTTCGACAATTGATTTGATTAGGGCTACATATATTCATTGGATTTTAAGAATTTTACCTTGTCTAGGCTTGGCCATGGAAGGCAGATAGTCATCTTCCCTCCACCGCTTCACTGCTGAACGAATCAGACATCATTGACTGCTGGAGAGCGTTTTCAAGTGATGAGGATTGTGTAGCTTACTTGTGAATTCTTATTATTTGTTTTACTGGCGGTTCACATGACAGAAGATGCGTGTGTGTGTGTGTGTGTGTGGTGTGTGTGTGTGTGTGTGTGTGTGTTGCGTGCGTGCGTGCGTGCGTGCGTGCGTGCGTGCGTGCGTTGGTGTGCGTGCGTGCGTGGTGCGTGCGTGCGCGCGCTGCGGGCGCGCGGCCCGCGCGTGCGTGCGTGCGTGCGTGGTGTGTGTGTGTGTGTGTGTGTGTGTGTGTGTGTGTGTGTGTGTGTGTGTGTGTGTGTGTGTGTGTGTGCGTGCGCGTGCGTGCCTCTGCGGTGTGTGTGTGTGTGTGTGTGTGTGTGTGTGTGTGTGTGTGTGTGTGTGTGTGTGTGTGTGTGTGTGTGTGTGTGTGTGTGTGTTGCGCGCTTTCAGTTGAAAAACTATTAAAAAAAGAGAAAGGAAAGAAAGAAAACAAATCACTGTCTGGCAGGACACATCTGTTCTAGACCTAAACTGTTTTCAGGCACGCCAAATTTGTCCCTAGCCAAGGCTGAGGATAAATCATTCTTAACTAGATTCAGATTTGAGAAGCATAGTTATTTGTAGCTCCCATTTTTCAAAAATCGAATTGAATAAAAAAAAACATGACAGTCCTGTCAAAGTCGATCACATCAAAATTGGGGATGATGTCAGAGCATGGATAGAAGATGAATGGAAATTTTGACTTCTGATCTTCAAAACAAACGATACAAAGTGAACAATTTCAATTCAATTCATATTGTTTGCTCAACTGATCACAAGGGACCATATCAGGGCTGTCATTTGTCAAAATCATTTCACTATACGGATATAAAAAAAATCACAACACATTAAAAAAGTTTATCTGTAATATTTTCTGTTACAACATCTTAGGTCGGATGGAAAATATTCAGGAATTCAAAAATAAATCAAATCAGGTGGATTATCTCTGAAAAAAAAGGTGTTCATGAGGTACTGCTGTAAAGTGTTTATGTCCGACATCACGTAAGTCCACAAAGTATACTAGAACATGTTTTAAAGTGAATGGTTTATGACATGGAACGCGCCGTGCAGTAAGTACACAACAAACAACAAACAAACAAAAAGCAAACAAAACAAAACACCAGATGAAGATTATCTATCTATTATTATATCTATACTATCAATCCGCACCTATTATATTATCTATCTATCTATCTATCTATCTATCTATCTATCTATCTAGGCAGAGAGAGAGAGAGAGAGAGAGAGAGAGAGAGAGAGAGAGAGGCAGAGACAGATGTAGGCATTCCTTATACAGCATAAAAGTCTACTCAAACAGAAAAAAAAAGTTTGATGTCCTGATAATCTCGTTCATATTCCTTTTTTTATCAATATTTTTTTTTAAACTTAAACTGTGCCCGAGCCCAGATGGAAGGATTATATGATTATCTATCTATCTATCTATCTATCTATCTATCTATCTATCTATCTATCTATCTATCTATCTAGGCAGAGAGAGAGGAGGAGAGAAGAGAGAGAAGAGAGAGAGAGAGGAGAGAGCAGAGGCAGAGACAGAGACAGTTGTAGGCATTCCTTATAAGCATAAAGTCTACTCAAACAGAAAAAAAAATGTTTGATGTCCTGATAATCTCGTTCATATTCCTTTTATTATGATATCATTATTATTTTTAAAACTTACACTGTGCCCGAGGCACTTTGCATTGTATGTCAAACGCGCCAGGGACTAATTCTGCAGACAAGGGGGGAGGAGGGGGGGGGGGGGGGGGGGGGGGGGGGAGAAAAAAGACCGGGAATCGATCAGATGTGAGGGGCTGTCCTGATAGCGTACAGTGGTTATCGCCCCGGAAGCTCCTGGCACTCTGACCCGCAAACAGAACAAAGTCGGCCATCCCCCGAAAAAACGCCCCAGTTGCCGAATTCAAGAGTGTTGATAGAAAGAATAGAAAGAGGATGAGCAAGGAGAGGGGAGACAGATTGAGCGGAGATGGAGGGGGGGGGGGGGGGAGGGAGGGGGTGAAGGTGAGGTAGGGTGGAAGGGATGAGGAGGGGGTAGGGAAGGAGGGGGGGGGGGGAGAAGCGCGTGAGGACGACGTGGGAGAGGATCAGGGCAAAGGATCACGGAAGGGGACACGTTCCCTCCACTAGCTCCTCAACACCCCTAGCCTCTTCTCCTCCTCTCCCCCACCCTCCTTGACCCTCCTCTCTCTCTCTCTCTCTCTCTCTCTCTCTCATTCCCTCCCGACCCCCTTCCTCACACCCGTCACCTCAGTTCTTCTCCCGAAAGACTGCCCCCTCTGTTCTGCACCTCATTAAAGCGCTTACTTGCCCTGAAATCAAATTACGTTTGGGGCCAAATGAATTCTGAGGTTCCAGTCGCTTGATGAATGCTGGTTGGGACTGGGGCGTAGGGGGAGAGTGGGGGGGGACAGGGAACGGGGCAGTGGGGGGAGGGAGATAGAATGTGAAGTGTGTGTGTGTGTGTGTGTGTGTGTTGTGTGTGTGTGTGCGCGCGCGACGGGTGGAAGGGGGACAGGAAGGGGGGGGGGGGGGAGGAAAAGGGGGTTGGCGCGAGGCAGGGCGTGCCCACGTGACCCTGTAGCCCCTTCCTTGCTCCCCCTCCCCCGTACCCATCTGCTCCATCTGCATTCGGGACGGCTGCAGTCGCCGGCGCCCAATCTGATTACCTCCCTTCATTTGCATTGTTATTGCCCTTCCCTGGCTCCCGTCCGTCCGGGCCGGGCGCTGAGGTCTGCGGGCCTGGCAGAGGGAACCAGAGTCAACCTCTGGAATTTTCAGACTTCTGGCGCGGAGGGCAGGTCCGTGAGCAAAGGAGAGGGAGGGACGAGGAGAGGGTGAAGGGAGGTCTTTTTTTTTGTCGTGTGAGGTGGGGTTGGGGAGACGGTTGGGTAGGTGGGGGTGGGGGAGGGGAAGCAAAGATTCGGGTGTGTCCATTTTCGGGTTGTATGTATACTTTATCTTCTGACATGGACAGGAACAGTGTATGATTACATCACACACAACACCACACACACACACCACACACACACACACACACACACACACACACCACGCACACGCACGCAACGCGCACGCACGCACACGAGCACACACACACACACACCACATCACACAACACCACACACACACACACCACACACACACACACTACACACACACACACATACACACGCACACACTCACACAACACACACACACGCACGCACGCACGACGCACGCACGCACGCACCACACACACACACACACACACACCAACACACACACACACCCAACCACGCACGCACGCACGCACGCACGCACGCACGCACGCACACCACGACACACACACAACACACACACACAACACACACACACACACACAACACACACCGCCGCGCGCGCGCGCGCTAGAGTAACGCAAACGTATACGCACACATGGGACAGGGAAAATGCATACCAGAAATGGTTCTGGAAACACAACTAAATCAGGTCATATTTCAAGATAGCCTGTGGAACGATTTCTCTCTCTCTCTTCTCTCTCTCTCTCTCTCTCTCTCTCTCTCTCTCTCTCTCTCTCTCTCCGTAGTCTACGGTAACATCACTCCAACGCCGTTCATTCCACCTCCTTCATACGCAGCACATCCAGGTTCCAAAAATCGATTTCAAGTTGTCTTGAAGAAACCCACCAGAGGAAACGCTGCACTGCAGCCGAGTCTCTCCGGTGATGTTCAGTTGCGCCTGTTCTGATCCCATTTCCCTGGAGTGTGTGGTTTCTTGCGGCTGCAAAGCGATGACAATACTGAAAGTAGCTAACATGTAGGTTTTACGTACCCTTCTTAACTCGACGCAGCGCGTGTGTGGGCGCACACACGAAAGTGCGCGCACGAGCGCATTACCACACACTCATGTACCCCCCCTCCATCCCCTTACTTCCCCTACCACTCTCAATCTATCTGCCCTTTTTCTGTCTTCCATCTCCCTCCCCCCCCCTCTCTCTCTGTTAATGCCTCCCTCCCGCTCTCTGTGCATGCGTACGTGCGTGCTTGCGTGCGTGTCGTGCGTTCATGCTCGCATGGGTGCGCGCGCCCGCGCGCGCATGTGTGCGTGATCTTCCGTCTCTGTTCTACGTTTCTCTCTCTCTGTTGCTTTTTTTTTTTTTAAACTATAATTTATATTCTCTCTCTCTCTCTCTCTCTCTCTCTCTCTTTCTCTCTCTCTCTCTCCCCCTCCCCCCTCTCTCTCTACTCCACCACCTCCTGTTCCGAGTCCCATCACAAGAACTCCAGTCTAAGAATCTAGGCCCGGGTCCTGCCAAAGAGAGCTCCCGCAAACTGGCTGACCCAAAGGACTGCACAGACCGTGCAGGCTTTTGTTCCCGCTCTGCTTTGACTTAAGTGAGAGTTATGGACTGCGTCATACGTCCAGCGGGCCGGGGGGAACTGGACATCAAATATTCAAAGGGGGCGGGACCAGACGGAGGAGAGACGAGGTCTTGAGGGGCCTGTCAGATTACTCGGGATAGTCAGAGATTGGAGTCCCGAATTTTGATGGAGTTGTTGCTTATAATGGAGAGAGGGAGAGAGAGAGAGAGAGAGAGGAGAGAGAGAGAGTTTATCCATTTAATGCGACATGGCTCGTTATGAATATGAGTATGAACGTGTAATGCACAACACATTACTACTCTCTAATTCATTTGGCTCAAAGTTTTTGATACGTATCTTCAAACGTTTTAAAAAAATGATCACCTTAGACCAATGCTCAGCTTAAATCACTGAAGCGAAATTATCTGCAAATGACTCAGCCTTTTCTTGGCAGGGTCTGTAAGTTTTATTGTTAACATATACGAAAATTTAGAAAGAGAGGGTGTTAGTTACCGCCAATGACATTGACAAACAAGCACATGACAAGACACGATGCATTTCAACTCTTGGGTCTTCTTCAGGAAAAAAAAATCACATTTAACATTTTAGGACAGTACAAACAAAGAACGAAAAAATGACTCATGTGTTGTTGTCCATGTGGTAGGGAGAATGGCCGCCAGTCGTTAACATATAATAAAGCAGACTAGGGGAAATTATATGTACCCTTTGTTTTGTTGTTCCATTTCGTTCCAAAGGTAAGAAGTGTAATCTGGATTTTTTTTTAAAGACAAAGTATTATCAAATTTTCCTTTTTCTGCGGAGTTAACGCTTATTGCTGAAATTATGAGCAGTTTTACATTTACTGTGTAGTTCGTTTATTAGTTGAGGGGGTTATGAATGAAGACTGTTCATCCCATCTTGACACGTTCTGTGTTCACGTTTACAGCTAATTCTTTGCCCTTAATGTTAGGAATGTATTTGAAAGGTCTTGACCTTAATGTTAGGAATGTATTTGAAAGGTCTTTGACCTTAATGTTAGGAATGTATTTGAAAGGTCTTTGACCTTAATGTAAGGAATGTAGCTGGAGGTGTTGGACCTTAATGTTAGGACTAGTACAATCTGTTGCCCTTAAAATTTCTCTCATTCACATACCAGATCTTACGCTGATTCTATACATATCACAACTGAAATTAAGCTGATGAGAAGCATCAAATAGCGTATGTACTCTAAAACTCCAGTTAGCTTTACTGTCAATGTACGAAGCACGGTTAAGCTCAGCTTTCACAGGACTCACTTAAATCTGAACTTCAGCAGGACAAGCTGGCAAACTGAATAACACGTGCTCCACGTGCTAACTGGGGATCGACTTACGATTTCTTTGGTCAGCACGAGACGACAGCTTTGGTAAGAGATCCATCATTTGATACTATAAGATCAGCATTTACTATGGGGTTAAACTAGATATTCAGTATAATTTGTGATGTATTTTGAGCTTTCGGACGACAGACAGACAAACAGACAGACAGACAGCGACAGACAGACAGACAGACAGCACAGACACCACACAACACACACACAACACACACACACACACACACACAACACACACACCACACACACACACACCACACACAAAACACCACACACACACACACACACACACACACACGCGCGCGCGCGCGCTGAGAGTAACGCAAACGTATACGCACACATGGGACAGGGAAATGCATACCAGAAATGGTTCTGGAAACACAACTAAATCAGGTCATATTTCAAGATAGCCTGTGGAACGATTTCTCTCTCTCTCTCTCTCTCTCTCTCTCTCTCTCTCTCTCTCTCTCTCTTCTCTCTCTCTCTCTCTCTCTTTCCGTAGTCTACGGTAACATCACTCCAACGCCGTTCATTCCACCTCCTTCATACGCAGCCACATCCAGGTTCCAGAAAATCGATTTCAAGTTGTCTTGAAGAAACCCACCTGAGGAAACGCTGCACTGCAGCCGAGTCTCTCCGGTGATGTTCAGTTGCGCCTGTTCTGATCCCATTTCCCTGGAGTGTGTGGTTCTTGCGGCTGCAAAGCGATGACAATACCGAAAGTAGCTAACATATAGGTTTTACGTACCCTTCTTACCCCGACGCAGCGCGTGTGTGGGCACACAACACACAGAGACAGACACACGAAAGTGCGCGCACGAGCGCATTACCACACACTCATGTACCCCCCCCCTCCATCCCTTACTTCCCCTACCACTCTCAGACCTATCTGCCCTTTTTCTGTCTTCCATCTCCCTCCCCCCCCCCCCTCTCTCTCTCTGTTAATGCCTCCCTCCCGCTCTCTGTGCATGCGTACGTGCGTGCTTGCGTGCGTGTCGTGCGTTCATGCTCGCGTGGGTGCGCGGCGCGCATGTGTGCGTGATCTTCCCGTCTCTGTTCTACGTTTCTCTCTCTCTGTTTTTTTTTTTTTTTTTTTTAACTATAATTTATTCTCTCTCTCTCTCTCTCTCTCTCTCTCTCCCTCCTCTCCCCCTCCCCGTCTCTCTCTACTCCACCACCTCCTGTACCGAGTCCCATCACTCCTCTCCCCCTCCCCGTCTCTCTCTACTCCACCCCTCCTGTACCGAGTCCCATCACAAGAACTCCGTCTAAGAATCTAGGCCCGGGTCCTGCCAAAGAGAGCTCCCGCAAACTGGCTGACCCAAAGGACTGCACAGACCGTGCAGGCTTTTGTTCCCGCTCTGCTTTGACTTCAGTGAGAGTTATGGACTGCGTCATACGTCCAGCGGGCCGGGGGAACTGGGACATCAAATATTCAAAGGGGCCGGGACCAGACGGGGAGAGACGAGGTCTTGAGGGGCCTGTCAGATTACTCGGGATAGTCAGAGATTGGAGTCCCGAGTTTTGATGGAGTTGTTGCTTATAATGGAGAGAGAGAGAGAGAGAGAGAGAGAGGAGAGAGAGAGAGGAGAGAGGAGAGAGAGTTTATCCATTTAATGCGTCATGGCTCGTTATGAATAGGAGTATGAACGTGTAATGCACAACAATTACTACTCTCTTAATTCATTTGGCTCAAAGTTTTGATACGTATCTTCAAACGTTTTCAAAAATGATCACCTTAGATCAATGCTCAGCTTAAATCACTGAAGCGAAATTATCTGCAAATGACTCAGCCTTTTCTTGGCAGGGTCTGTAGTTTTATTGTTAACATATACGAAAATTTAGAAAGAGAGGGTGTTAGTTACCGCCAATGACATTGACAAACAAAGCACATGACAAGACACGATGCATTTCAACCTCTTGGGTCTTCTTCAGGGAAAAAAAAATCACATTTAACATTTAGGACAGTACAACAAAGAACGAAAAATGACTCATGTGTTGTTGTCCATGTGGTAGGGAGAATGGCCGCCAGTCGTTAACATATAATAAAGCAGACTGGGGGAAATTATATGTACCCTTTGTTTTGTTGTTCCATTTTGTTCCAAAGGTAAGAAGTGTAATCTGGATTTTTTTAAAAGACAAGGCATTATCAAATTTTCCTTTTTCTGCGAGAGTTACCGCTTTATTGCTGAATTATGAGCAGTTTTACATTTACTGTGTAGTTCGTTTATTAGTTGAGGGGGTATGAATGAAGACTGTTCATCCCATCTTGACACGCTTCTGTGTTCACGTTTACAGCTAATTCTTTGCCCTTAATGTTAGGAATGTATTTGAAAGGTTTTTGACCTTAATGTTAGGAATGTTTTGAAAGGTTTTTGACCTTAATGTTAGGAATGTATTTGAAAGGCCTTTGCCCTTAATGTTAGGAATGTATTTGAAAGGTTTTTGACCTTAATGTTAGGAATGTATTTGAAAGGTTTTTGACCTTAATGTTAGGAATGTATTTGAAAGGTTTTGCCCTTAATGTTAGGAATGTATTTGAAAGGTTTTTGCCCTTAATGTTAGGATGTATTTGAAAGGTTTTTGACCTTAATGTTAGGAATGTATTTGAAAGGTTTTTGACCTTAATGTTAGGAATGTATTGAAAGGTTTTTGACCTTAATGTTAGGAATGTATTTGAAAGGTTTTTGACCTTAATGTTAGGAATGTATTTGAAAGGTTTCTGCCCTTAATGTTAGGAATGTATTGAAAGGTTTTTGACCTTAATGTTAGGAATGTATTTGAAAGGTTTTTTACCTTAATGTTAGGAATGTATTTGAAAGGTTTTTGCCCTTAATGTTAGGAATGTATTTGAAAGGTTTTTGACCTTTAATGTTAGGAATGTATTTGAAAGGTTTTTGACCTTAATGTTAGGAATGTATTTGAAAGGTTTTGCCCTTAATGTTAGGAATGTATTTGAAGGTTTTTGACCTTAATGTTAGGAATGTATTTGAAAGGTTTTTGACCTTAATGTTAGGAATGTATTTGAAAGGTTTTTGCCCTTAATGTAGCGAATTATTTGAAAGGTTTTTGACCTAATGTTTGGAATGTATTTGAAAGGTTTTTGACCTTAATGTTGGAATGTATTTGAAAGGTTTTTGACCTTAATGTTAGGAATGTATTTGAAAGGTTTTTGACCTTAATGTTAGGAATGTATTTGAAAGGTTTTTGACCTTATGTTAGGATGTATTGAAAGGTTTCTGCCCTTAATGTTAGGAATGTATTTGAAAGGTTTTTGACCTTAATGTTAGGAATGTATTTGAAAGGTTTTTTACCTTAATGTTAGGAATGTATTTGAAAGGTTTTGCCCTTAATGTTAGGAATGTATTTGAAAGGTTTTTGACCTTAATGTTAGGAATGTATTTGAAAGGTTTTTGACCTTAATGTTAGAATGTATTTGAAAGGTTTTTGCCCTTAATGTTAGGAATGTATTTGAAAGGTTTTTGACCTTAATGTTAGGAATGTATTTGAAAGGTTTTTGACCTTAATGTTAGGAATGTATTTGAAAGGTTTTTGCCCTTAATGTTAGGAATGTATTTGAAAGGTTTTTGACCTTAATGTTAGGAATGTATTTGAAAGGTTTTTGACCTTAATGTTAGGAATGTATTTGAAAGGTTTTTGCCCTTAATGTTAGGAATGTATTTGAAAGGTTTTTGACCTAATGTTAGGAATGTATTTGAAAGATTTTTGCCCTTAATGTTAGGAATGTATTTGAAAGGTTTTTGACCTAATGTAGGAATGTATTTGAAAGGTCTTTGACCTTAATGTTAGGAATGTATTTGAAAGGTCTTTGACCTTAATGTTAGGAATGTAGCTGGAGGTGTTGGACCTTAATGTTAGGACTAGTACAATCTGTTGCCCTTAAAATTTCTCTCATTCACATACCAGATCTTACGCTGATTCTATACATTATCACAACTGAAATTAAGCTGATGAGAAGCATCAAATAGCGTATGTACTCTAAAACTCCAGTTAGCTTTACTGTCAATGTACGTAGCACGGTTAAGCTCAGCTTTCATAGGACTCACTTAAATCTGAACTTCAGCAGGACAAGCTGCCACTGAATAACACGTGCTCCACGTGCTAACTGGGGATGGACTGCACTGACGAATTTCTTTGGTCAGCACGAACGGCAGCTTTGGTAAGAGATCCATCATTTGATA
>CM031606.1:35328502-35336002 GCA_018398815.1 Conus ventricosus
AAGGGTTTTAGAGTGCTGCTCCTGCGCCCACCTGGTCAAGAAAACCTTGCAGCATGCATGCATGCTGAGTGATGAACAGAGTCCAGGGAGATTTGTTACCTGTAAGATATGTTGCTGAGGCAGACAGAGGCACTATAACTGGAATGAGGCTGTGGAGGACCTCATGGCTCGTAGGTATTTTTTTCGTCAAAGAAGGTCGGGTGATGTGGGGCTGTGTCTGAGACACAGAGAGAGAGAGAGAGAGAGAGAGAGAGAGAGAGAGAGAGAGAGAGAGAGAGAGAGAGAGAGAGAGAGAGAGACTTTTTCCCTGTCCAGTTACAAAATCGTACGCTGTTGCTAGAAATACGCTCTCCATCTCTCCTGTTCAGTATGTGTTTTTCCATTTTCTTTCTTTCTATACTTTATCCCCTTTGTCTCTCTTTCATCTTCCTTCTCTTTCTGCTTCTTCAGTCTTGAACCTGTTCTCTTGCTCCCCTCTTGCTCCCTCCTTTCCGTCTGCTACCATCTTGTCCCACTAAGTGCATTGCCACTTCCCCCAAACTTCTCGTCTCGCTGTCCCGGAAACTTTTCGAGGCTTCAGCGGCCCTGACAATAGAGAGCCCACACAAAGGCTGACGTGAAGAGAGATTTGTCCCATCTCTGCCGTGAGTTAAGTGCGAGTTATGGACTGTGTCCGGACCAGGGCAGAGGAATAATCAACACACACACACACACACACAACACACACTTTAATTACCAGCTTCATCAATCTTGTCTGTTTGTCGGCCAGTACAGCTGTATGTTAGTCCGTCAGTCTGTATGTCCCTAAGCTCTCTTGTGTACTTCCTTTTTCTCTCCATCCCTTCTTCATATCCTTTTCCTGTCTCCTTCATCCTGTCCTCGCAATCTTTCTTTCTCTTTCCTTCCGTTTTCATTTTCTCCCACAAAGTAAACCTTCGTGTCAACTAAGGCCGTCCGTACACGTTGCATAAAAAGAGACTATCCTATCCCATCCGCGCCTACCCTAGCATATAATAGTTTGCAAAATGGCCTCGCTACGTAGCAGATAGTTTTCTAACCTGGATATTTTCCTGATAGAATTCGGTCCTATTTTTTTTCTAACCTAGCTAGTGTAACAGCCAATCAGTGAACGCCTCTTTTTTTACGAGACTTGGGAGGACAACGAGTCAATGGTCAACGGAAAGTGACGACTGCGGTTTTCTTAGCCAGAATGATGGTTTCTCCTCCTTTTCCTCTAAGCTGAGGACCTGACGTCAATTTGTTGGTAACTCTAGCGCCTGATTGAAAAACAGAGGGTTCGCTGTAAACCTAATTCTTGCCGGCTACGACAGATTTTCCGTTGTTGCTTTTCCGTGCAAACTGCGACAAAATAGGGTGGAGGCTGGAGGGTTGGTCAGTGTATTGTCCAGGCTTGTACTGCCGACATGTTTTGCGTGTCGTGAGTAGTTGCTTGCGTAATTTCTACTTACAAGATATTGCAATTACTTCCACTTCGTTCGTTGCATTTTACTGGGATCGTTGCCAGAGAGATGTTCCCTGGTAGCTCAGACACTTTCTGTCTACATAAGTTAGATAGCGATATGTCCTAGCCTCCTTAGCGTTTTGGGTAACGTATCGGACTTCACTGAAAGACGATGAGAGATCGAAACACAACCGGAACTTTTTTTCTTTTTATTGATAATTTGAGCTTTTATTTTCATGTGATATTATGAATAAACAAAATCGCCTCCTTCGTCTAAATTCATGATTGTTAATTATACATTCAATCAATCGAAATTTTCTGCAATGATGACAAAAACTGACGCCATGTTCATGCGCGGCGTGTCAGTAAACCAGCCTATCTGCTGCCGAGTCAGACCCGTGAGCACCATTTTTGCCAGGAGAAGATGACTTTCAAGAGACTTGCCATATAAGGAACAATCCGAAAGGTAGTTCCAAGCGGCATGTTATCGTGTACGACTAATAACTGTCGGTATGTTAGAATGCTCAGAGGATAGTTTTTCTATCGTTGTCATGTAACTGTCCACGTATACGATCGTCGTAAGTTTCTATCTTAATATTTCTTTCCAGGGATTATTACCTTACACTTCATCAGGCCTGTCAAGACAGAACCAGCTCCATGGTTCGTCTGAAGAGAAACAGATCCGTGCAGCCTTTTGTCTTCTTTCTTTGCCTTGAGTTCAGCGAGAGTTATGGACTGTATTATAAGTCCTCCAGGCCAAAGGAACAACAGGACCAGACCGAGAGAAAGGTTGTTTGAGCGGCCTGTCAGAGAACTCTGACTACTCCGTGACAGTTATTACGAAGAGTGAAGTTCGGAATTAGATAAGAGATGATACTGTGTAGCGCTGTGACTGAGAGAGAGAGAGAGAGAGAAGAGAGAGAGAGAGAGAGAGAGAGAGAGGGGAGAGAGAGAGAGAGAGAGAGATGGCGTCGATCCTATCCGCTTAAAATTGCACATTTGCTCTTTTCATTTGTATGCTATATATCATTTTTCATTTTGCCTTTTTCCTCCTCTGCTCTGTGTCCCCATTTGTTTCTATTTCACCTCAACTTCGTTTGCCTCTCGTTCATCAGTCTGTGTTCTCCTCCTGATTCTCTCTTTTGTCTCTCCTTTCCAGCTTCCATCTTTTTTTCTGTAAGTGAACAAGCATTTTCTTCAACTCCTCATGCCTCGTGTCTTTGAAGTCTTGCCCTTAACATCACACCAATACCTCTGTCAAGAACTTGCAGGCTTTTGTCCTGTCTTACCGTGAGTTTAGTGGAGTTGTGGACTGTGTCTTAAGACCAACAGGTCGGAAAAAACAGAGACATCAAATAGCCCATGTGGTCGGGACCAGATAGAGGAGTCTTCTAGGACCTGTCAGATCATTGTGCCTACTCCAGGACAGTGACTGTACAGAAAAGCATTTTTAGATAACGGAGGAGATGAGATTTTTGCAGGGCATTTTCAGAGAGAGAGAAGAGAGAGAGAGAGAGAGAGAGAGAGAGAGAGAGAGAGAGAGAGAGAGAGAGAGACAGACAGACAGACAGACAGACAGACAGACAGAGACAAAGAGAGAGAGAGAGAGAGAGAGAGAGAGAGAGAGAGAGAGAGAGAGACAGACAGAGAGACAGAGAGACAGAGAGACAGAGACAGACAGACAGAGAGACAGAGGTGGAGATGTGGGCAGATGAATGGAGGAATTCACCGAGAGAAAGAGGCTTTTCCCATCTGTTAACACATTTATACTTTGTTTGTAAAAATGTAAACTCCGTCTTATCTGTTTGTCTATCAGTCCGTTTGTCTGTTATCCTGTTCGTCGTATTTATCTTCCTCTCTCCTCTCTCTCTCTCTCTCTCTCTCTCTCTCTCTCTCTCTCTCTCTCTCTCTCTCTCCTCTCTTCTCTCTCTCTCTCTCTCTCTCCTCTCTCTCTCTCTCGAGAGAGAGAGAACATGGTCAACGATCGTTGATTATGTTCGCGAGATTTATTGTGTAGTTTGTGTGCTTATGCATATACTGTATTTGACGATGTATTGATTTCTTTCCTTACTTATTTCATTTGCGATCAGTTTGATTTTGTTTCTACCCCCTCCCTCTGTTCCCATTGACACGGGCATGTGGCCTAGTTCAATTAAAACATTTGTCTCTTGTCTCTTGTCTCTCTCTCTCTCCTCTCTCTCCTCTCTCTCTCTCTCTCTCTCTCTCTCCCTCGTGGTATGTATAATTCTGTGCTGGCATGCGTGCGTGCAAAGAGTGAATATTCTAATTAGTTTGACTGTCCAAAGGATGTAAAACAAGGCTGCTTTTTGAGCCCACAATTGTTTTCCTTTTTCATTAATGAGTTAGCAATTGAAATATCGAAAAAAGGAAAGCACGGTATTCAATTAATCTCAGGAGCTGTTGAGATATTTTTGCTTCTGTTTGCTGACGATGTCATTCTAATGTCTCAAACAGTGATAGGTCTCCAGAACCAATTAAAGTCCTTAAAAGAAGAAACAGATCGTTTAGGATTAACTGTCAATTTAGATAAAACTAATATTATTGTATTTAGAAACGGTAGACACCTTTCAATGCATGAAAAATGGTTCTATGGAAATGAAGTAATAAAAGTTGTCAATTCTTATAGATACCTAGGATTGATATTTTCAACAAGATTAAGTTTGAATTTTGCGTGGAAAGAGGGAAGCAGAAAGGGTAGAAAGGGTGTAATTGAAATTTTAAAGTCATTAAAAAAGCAAAATACTATTGACTGTAATCTATTTTGGAAATTGTTTGATGCCCAAAGAGAACGTATTCTTACTTATGCTGCTGAAATATGGGGTTTGTACTCTAATCAGAAAATGGAAAGAGTGCATACATATGCTATAAAACGTTTTCTTCATTTACCTTTACATGCTTCTAATACTATGCTATACGGAGAAACCGAGAAACCGGCCGATATCCTCTGTACATAAGATCTTTTGTCAAGGGCATAAAATACTGGCTAAAAATGGTGAAATTGCCTCAGTCTCGATTGTGCAAACAAGCATACGACATGATGGTAATTCAACTCGAGACTGGTAAAGAGAATTGGGCCTGTCAAGTAAAAAAAAAAGTGTTATCTGTACATGGTTTTGATATTGTATGGATGTTACAGGGAGTTGGAAATGATAGACAATTTATTTCAGAGTTTAAAGACAGACTGATATGTTCGTACAAACAAAACTGGCATTCGGCTATTGAGAACAATGAAGAATACAGTTGGTTTTCTTCATTAAAAATGTCTTTCAAGCTGAAAATTATCTATATAACAGACAAATGGCATAGTAGAAAGAAACTCGTGGAGAGCGTGGCAGCAGAGAGTCCTCAGAAGAGAAGCCCCCTTCAAGCAAGTGTTTCGGCCCTTATCTCCTGACACTCTAGGGGGGTTGGGCCACACCCGGTTCATGACTCCGGATGTCCCTCTGCTGCCCCTTTTTTTTTGTTTCCCCATCTTGGGACGAGCCATGGCTGGGATTCGAACCCATGACCCTCTGGTAATGCTCATTTTCCACTTAATGACTCGCGCTTTAACCACTGAGCCACAGGGACACCTGATATTTGTAGGGAAATTAAGCCTTATGAAGTTCACTTTTGTTCCTCCTTGACCAGATCCAGCTTGAACACCTCTCTGCCGCTTCTGCCATTGCTTTCAGGGCTCTGGTTTTTTCCTTCCCTGCAACTGAGAGCTGTTTCATGAGGCTGTATGCAGACGTTCCTACAAATCCCCTAGCTCCAATTTCTGCAGTGAGGACTTTGACCAGATAGCCTTCTCTCCTCAGGCTGTTTGCCAGATCAGCATACTTTTCAGTCTTGTAGATTTGAGCTGCCTCCATTCTGTTTTCATATGGCACCGTGAGCTCGATCATGATCAGCTGCTTGGTTGACTTAGAGTGGACTACTATGTCTGGTCTCATGCCACTCTTGCTGATGATCTCTGGGTGACTCTTCCATTCTGGGAGGTCTGCAGTGCACTCCCAGTCATCTGCCCCGTCCAGCAGACTCTGCCTGCATGTTTCGAGTGGCACTGTTGTTCTTGGCCATGATTTGCTGCCTCCTGCCGTGAAGAATGTTGCGGGTGCTTTTGGAGTCCTGATTCGCCCTTTTGTGGTGTTGGTACTAGCCCAGACTACTTGTACAATCTCTTTGAGCACTTGGTTGTGCCTCCATGTGTACCTTCCTTGAGCCAGGGCTACTTTACATGAGCTTAGAACATGCTCCACTGTTTGTTTTTCATGGCAGAGGGGGCATGCAGGATCGTCTGTTTTTCCCCCACTTCACCAGGTTTGCATTTGAGGGCAGGTCTTTCAAGCTGAAAATTATCTATATAACAGACAAATGGCATAGAATTAATTTTGCTCGATTTCGATTCAGAACTCTCGGGTTTAATACAAAGAAAAGATGGTATCTGCCTGGGGCTTCCTCAGAATCTCCATGCCCTGTGTGTGGTTATGATGTTGAGGACGAAAAACATTTCTTGTTCCACTGTACAGGATATGTAACATTACGAAACAAATGTGATTTTGTTCCCATACGGATTTAGATCAGACTCATAATGTTATATCTATTTTATTTTCAAATGACGAAATGATTATCAAATCAGTTGCAAAATTTATAGCAGAGGCTCAGAAATTGAGAAAAGAAAAGATTAACCCACTATGATGCATAATCCATTAATATGATGAAGATAGAAGTGAACGTTCAGATATCATATGATAAAGTGGATGGTCGAATTTCATATATTTTTGATTGCGTGTGCGTGCGTGCTTATCCGCGTGTGTATATGTGTGTATGCATGTGTTTGGGCGGGTCTATGTGTGCATGGGTATGTCTGCGTCGGCGTATGTGTGTGTGCGTGAGTATTTATGTGCGTGTGTGTGTGTGTGTGTGTGTGTGTGTGTGTGTGTGTGTGTTGTGTGTGCGTGTGCGCGCGCGCGCGCGTGCGAGTGTATGTATGTATGTGTGTGTGTGTTTGTATGCGTGTGCGTGTGTGCGTGTGTGTGTGTGTGTGTGTGTGTGTGTGTGTGTGTGTGTGTGTGTGTGTGTGTGTGTGTCGTGCGTGCGTGCGTGCGTGCGTGCGTGCGCGCGCGTGTGTGTGTGTGGTGTGTGTGTGTGTGTGTGTGTGTGTGTGTGTGTGTGTGTGTGTGTGTGTGAAATGGGGTGGGCTGGTGGGTGAGTGCTTGGGATGTGTATTTATGTGGTTAAATGATTATTATAACTGATTGAAGTTTTGTTGAGATATGTTTTGCAATTTTTTTATATTGATTTCATATGTCAGCAATATTACTTTTTGAGCCTATTGTTAACCCCCCCCCCCCCCCCCCCCTTGTCATCAGACCGAAATAGTAATGACAATAAAATATCGTGAATCTCTCTCTCTCTCTCTCTCTCTCTCTCTCTCTCTCTCTCTCTCTCTCTCTCTCTCTCTCTCTCTCTCTCTCTCTCTCTCTCTCCTTCTTTTCCATCATAACCTCCCTAGTAACTCTCTATCATCAGTCGTCATCCTCTTCCTGATATACTTTTTTTCTCTTTCACTCCAGCTTCCATCTTGTCTCAGTAAATGGACCACTTCTTTCTCCAACTCCTCAAGTCTCTGACCTGGCCTCTTGGGCTGAATGTAACAACCATTGTCCAGAGAGAAACCTCGCAATGGTTCATCTGAAGAGAAAACAGACTGGTCAGGTTTTTGACCTGTCTCTGCTGCTCTGAGTTCGGCGAGAGTTACGGACTGCGTCTTTCAGTCCACCTTACAGAACAGACACATAAGCTGGACTCAAAAATAGTCAGGACCAAGTGGAGTATATAGCAATCTTGTGGGGTCTATCAGAATTCTGTGAATACTCTCGGATAGCGACAATATCGTGAGAAATTCTTGATTGTAGAAGAGATGGGATTTTACGCGGCTTTTTTAGGGTTGGGAAAGAGAGAGAGAGAGGAGAGGGGAGAGAGGGGAGAGAAGAGAGAGAGAGAGAGAGAGAGAGAGAAGAGAGAGAGAGAGA
>CM031606.1:35343502-35348502 GCA_018398815.1 Conus ventricosus
AGATGAAACACATGCCAAATTTACCGCCGCAATTCTACTGTCTTTACTAATGGACACATCTTTCTGTGACTTTAGGCAGGATTATTGAAATTTTAACCCAAAACAGGCTTTGAGCAGTTAACGGTTTTATGGCCGACTCGGTGATCAATTCGAATTTTCCCCTTCATTCAGTGGTTCTCACAGAAAAGACGACAGGGGAATGGGGAAGGTGGAGCCAGAGCGGGAGCCCAGATAAAGGAAGGAGGACAGAAAGAAAGAAGAATGGTTGGGATTGCGACGAGGACTGTATGGGGTGGAGAGTACAGAGAGATTACTGGTGGATTAAGGCAGGGTGGGGTGCGGTAGGAAGGCGTCATTTTACCCTACCCTACGGCCTCCCACCCTTCCCATGGTTTATGTTTTTATTTTCAAATCAGCTTAGCAACTTTGTGTTATATGACGATATTCTATCGTTGGGGAAAAAAAATCCAAAACAGATTTAACCAGGACTTCTCAATGTAATCTAATCAAGCACGAATATTACCAACCATCCAGCAAATAAACCAGCAACCAACCAAGCAACTAACTAACCAAGCAACTAACCAACCAGCCACCCAAGCAACAAGCAAGCAAGCAAGCAACCAACTAACCAACCAAATAACTAACCAGCCAGCCAGCCAGCTAACCAACCAACCAACCAACCCACCAACCAACCAACCAACCAACCAACCAACCAACCAACCAACCAACCAACCAACCTACCAACCAACCAACAACCAACCAACCAACCAACCAACCAACCAACCAACCAAACCAAACCAACCAATTAGTTATCATTCCAGAACACAGGCACATAGTTTTGAGGTGAAACTGACAGACAGACAGACAGACAGACAGACAGACAGAGAGAAAGACAGGGAGATAAACAGAAGAAGACAAGGCAAGCTAATCTCTGTACATGCCTATTGCAAAATTTCCTTTTTGGGACGAGTTACATTGTCTGGAACATTATGGTAGTCACATTTTACAGGGGCTGTTCTGCAAAAGTTTGGGATGAAGAAATTAACAAAGCTTTACACGTGTTTCTGGTTTGTTGTTGTTGCTTTTTTTTTCCCTTTTTTTCTCTGTCTCATCTTCAGTGCTTTTTCAGGTGCATTACTCCCACTCCGCTTATTCCGACTTCCCCCGACACAGCCACACCGAACAAGGAGAAGAACAAGTAGAAGGAGAAGAAAAAGAAGAAGTAGTAGTAGCAGTGGCAGTAGTAGTGGAAGTGGCGGATGTAGTAGTAGTAGCAGCAGCAGTAGTAGTAGTAGTAGTAGTAGTAGTAGTAGTAGTTGTAGCAGCAGCAGCAGCAGCAGCAGCAGCAGCAGCAGCAGCAGTAGTAGTAGTAGTAGTAGTAGTAGTAGTAGTAGTAGTAGCAGTAGTAGTAGTAGTAGACGTAGACGAAGAAGAAGGAGGAGGAGAAGAAGACGATGATAATAATGATGATACTACAAGATGTATGAAGAAGAGGAGGGGGGTGTGGGGGGGGGGGGGGGGGGGGGGAGGGGGGGAGGCGGGACTGAGAAGAGGAAGAGGTAGGGAGGAGGAAGAGAGGAAGAGTTTGAGTACGTTGTGAAGATTAAGAAGGAGAAGAAAAAGAAGAAAGAGAGAAAGAAAACAAATGAAGGAAAGGAAAGGAAAGGAAGGAAGGAAGGAAGGAAGGAAGGAAGGAAGGAAGGAAGGAAGGAAGGAAGGAAGCGGAATAAGAATAAGAATAAGAAGATGATGATGATGCAGAGGAAGAAGAAGAAAGAGTAGGAGGAGGTGGGACGAGGAGAGGGAGGAGAAGGAGGAGGGGATGGAAGAAGTGGAGGAGGAGAAGAAGGGAGGAGGCGGAGGAGGAGGAGAAGGAGGAGATGATGATAAAGAAGAGGAAGGTGAAAATGAAACACAAGCAGCAGAAGAAGAAGGAAGAGAAGAAGATAGTGATAAGGAAGAGGAAGATACACCCCAAAACAAAAACAAAACAGAAACGACAGATGAAGAGGAAAGAAGGTAGGGTAAGGAAACAAGGAAGAACGAACGAAAGAAGGAAAGCAAGAAAGAAGGAAGCAAAACAAACAGAAGTAGGATATTAAAGTAGAAGTAGAATCTGTTAAGAGAGAGAGGCTTAAAAAAATAAATAAAAAAGAGACACAAACAAACACACACACAACACACACACACACACACACACACACACACACAAAGAACAGAGCGCCATCACTAAAAGAAAAGAAAAGGGAAGACAACCCGAAAAGCAGGAAAAAAGCGGCCGCCGGGTCGAGGGGAACGAAGCGGGGCCCGATCCCCCTAGGGAAATGGCGGATTTGGCTGCCCGGTACGAGGAAATTGAAGCGAAAATCTTCTCATTTGTTGGCAAGCCTTCAGCGTCCTGTGTGAGTCCATCAGCCCACGGAGCCCTCCCCTCCCCCCCCCCCCCTCCACCCCCACTCTCCTCCCTTCTTCACCCTATCCTCCTTCCTACTCCCCTGTCCCCTCCCGAACTCTCCCTCTAACCCCCCCCCCCCCCCCCCCCCCACTTCCATTTCCACCTCTCCGTTTTCCTCTCTGTATGTCGCGCGAGCTCGCGCAGTGTCATCCCGGGACCCATACCCACATGGGCCGTTCTTTTGTCTTTGCCCAGGAATTACACCTTCTCTCCTCCCCATCACCGCCCTCCCCAGTCGGATTTTCCTCCGGGGAGGATTTTTTTTTTTTTTTTTGTGTGTGAGGAGGTTGGGTGGGTGTATGGGTGGTGGGTGGGGAGGTGGAGGGGATTTACGTGCTGGAAAGCCGAGTACTGAAACTGCTTTTGTCGGGGTTTTAATTTTTTTTTTTTTAATGAATACCTTTATCCCTTCCCCCACTCTCCTCTCCTATTCAGAGCTGTTGCTATTTTTTTTTTCAAACAATGATTTTTTTTGCTTCAGTTTTCTATTTTAAGACAGAGACGCGTAAGGAGTGATCAGGCGCGTATGGGCCTGTGGGTGCGTGAGTGCGTGCGTGCGCGCGCGAGGCGCGCGCGCGCGCGGTGTGTGTGTGTGTGTGTGTGTGTGTGTGTGTTTGTTCTCTCTTCCCCTTTCCTCCCCATCTCTCCCCAGCTTCTCTAAAAGCAAAATGAACAGAGAGAGAGAGAGAGAGAGAGAGAGAGAGAGACTTTGCAGGGGTTTCGCAGGTGGTGTCCTGTACTTACGTATGGATCAGAACGTGCGCCACTGATCGGCACCAGAGTGGCCCCACTGATCGCCACCAGAGTGACCCCACTGATCGCCACCAGAGTGACTCCATAGCAGTGCAGTGTCTCCTCTGGTGGGTTGCCCTGTTCATTTACCCGATATTGATTGCTCAGCCTGGGTGTGATTGCGTGCGAGTGAGGCAGGTTGAGGTGATGGGAATAATGGCATTAAGAAGGCATGGACGATCAGGCATACTTGCAAACATTTGGATACATTCTCTGTACATATGTGAAGATGTTCGAGTCATGAGCAGCCTCAGTGTGTAAACGTCTTGTGACTGGGAAAAAGGAGAATAATCCGATGTGTGAATCTGCATAAATTCATCATTGAGCCGTCCAGTAAAGTTTCATGTTTGCTTCGTAACGCATATTCACACACACACACACACACACACACACACCCCCGAGTTGAAGCGGCCAACCAACTGGTAGACTGCATTTTAGATTCCTGTTACATACTGCACGGACTAAGGTTTCAATTATTTACTAATCTGTGTGTGTGTCGTTATAGATTCTTGTTATACATACATCCCACAGGCTAAGGTTCCAGTGTTAACTAAAATCTGTGTGCGTGTGTGTGTGTGAACAGAACAGTGACGCAGGATTCAGATGTTCCTTGTGGACACTGACCGCACACGTATCAGACTATAACGAGTCTCAATGCACACAGCAAGTCTTTTTTTTTAAAGTAGCGTGTGTAGGAACGTACTGCAGACTTAAAAAGTTTAAACTGACTGTGCGCTGACGTAGACGACAAATAGGCCCACGCAAAATGTTTGCAGATCAATGTTTGGGTAGGATGTATATGTGTAATTTGAGAAAAGAGGTCCTTGACGACTGAAGGTAGATGTGTTGTAATTCATGCAAGTACAACTGTACCTGGTTGCAAAATGTTTATGAAAAACATATCCTGCTTCGTCATCTGTATGATCGAAACAATGGTGTTTACACCAGTTACCGCAGTGTAATGATTTATTAATTGAGTTTTATTTGTCAGATATCACTCCCCATTTTCTCACTAGTCTGTTCAGGACAATCTGCGTTTAGCACAGTATCCGCTTTACGGAATCCGTTCTTGGGTGATGAAGATTCCTATTGACAAACAGGTTTTGAGTGTTTTGCCGAGTATTCACCTCAAAAGAAACCATTTTTAAGATGACCAAGACTTCTGCTGGCAATGGATTTGTTGATGAACGGAAAAGGCTAGTCCACACTGGAACACGCTACTGGTACTATAAATCATTGTCAATAAATATAGTAACTATAGTGTGGGTATTTGTGAAATCATAAGTGTTATAACATTTGTATGAATGAAACGCTAATTTTCAACACTAATTGTTACTGTTTATGGACGTTATTATTGTTATGTTATTAATATCATGTTTTCTATTGACTACTACACAAGTATTTCAATCATTTACGCTGGAACAATTTTTAATGAAGTCATAGCTTTGAAACTTTCTGGGATACAGTTTTGAATTTCATTTACCAATTTGCGTGAAATACATTTCATACATTCACAAAATAAAAGTTCATTTTTAGAATTAATGTGATCGTTCATTTTTTTTTTTGTGTAGTAAAATCATGATTTAGGTCAGTGTTTTGGATACAAATCTTACATATGATTAATATTCCTTTGACTATGGTTAACAATATGAATTATCTCCCATAAAAAACTGTCAATATTTCTTTTTCGAACCAATGCCAATTGCCTTTAATTTGAGATCATTTGCCTTCTCACTTCATCCTCAGGTCTTTT
>CM031606.1:35356002-35361002 GCA_018398815.1 Conus ventricosus
ACGACCAACACAATCGAATCTCTGTAAGTAATGATCTAAAGAAAAAGCAGTCTCTGTCATCCTCGTTGGGAACTGGTTACCTTGGCGTTGGTACATCAGCCTTCTTAATTACCTCTAGCGAGCTCTTGTGGTGGTGCCTTCAACTTATGAAATCTTCTCTGCTCTATCTGCCTGTCTTGTCGTTGCAGCCTGAGCTATTTCCAATCTTCTCTTCTCTTCTCTCATCTCTCCTTCGCTCTGCCTCTCCTCTCTGAATTCCTTTTAGTTGCTTGTTGTTTCCCTCTCTGTTGTTTTGTTGACTGTTTTTTTCTTTGTTGTTGTCTGTTATTGTTGCATGTTCTTCTTCACTTGTTGTAGTCTGCTCTAATGTTGTGTTGCTCTTATCTTCTTCTGTTCTAGGTGTGCTCTTGCTTGTTCTTTCTTCTGATCTTCTTCCTCATGTCTCTTCTTTTTTATCTCTCTTCTCTCTTCTTTTTCTCTGAGATTTCCCTTTTCTTTGTTTTCTCCTGTTTTTCTTCTGATTTTCTCTCCTTTGTTTTTTTGTTCTTTCCTTCCTTGCTTTTCTTTCACTGTTGTTTGTGTTAATTTATTTGTTTTGCATTCTTCTAGTCTGCTTTCTCAGGTTTTTCTTCAGCTTTCTCCATCTCTTTCTTCTTGTCTCGTTTTCATTTCTCTTCTTCTCCTCCTGTTTTTCTGTTGGATTTTCCTTTTAGCTTTTCCCTTGATTTCTTCCTCTTTACTCTCTCCTGCTTTTTCTTTTGTTTTCTTTCTTCTTGATTTTCCTCTTGTCTTGCTCCTGTTTATTCTGCTTCATCTCCACTTTTCTCCTTGTTTCTCGTTTTTTTTTTCTCCTTCGTTTTCTTCTCCTGATTTTTCTGCTTATTTTCCATCCTTTTTGATTTCCTCCTCCTTCCTCCTCCTCCTCCTCCTCATTTTCTGCCTTAATCTCATTCTTGATTTCCCTCTCCTCCTCCTCTCTCTCACTCATTTTCTGCCTTAATCCTATTATGTTTTCTCCTCTCTCCTCCTATTTTCTGCCTTAATTTTCTTATAATCCTACCTCTTCTTCCTCCTCCTCCTCCTCTTTTTCTGCCTTAATCCTATTCTTGATTTCCTCCTCCTCCTCCTCCTCCTCCTCCTCCTCTCCTCGCCTCCTCATTTTCTGCCTTAATCCTATTCTTGATTTCCTCCTCCTCCTCCCCCCCCTCCTCCTCCTCCTCCTCATTTTCTGCCTTAATCCTATTCTTGATTCCTCCTCCTCCTCCTCCTCCTCCTCTTTTCTGCCTTAATCCTATTCTTGATTTCTCCCTTCCTCTCTCCTCCTCCTCCTCATTTTCTGCCTTAATCCTATTCTTGATTCCTCTCCCCTCCTCCTCCTCCCCCTCCTCCTCTCCTCCCTCCTCCCTCCTCCCCTCATTTTCTGCCTTAATTCTATTCTTGATTTCCTCCTCCTCCTCCTCCTCCTCATTTTCTGCCTTAATCCTATTCTTGATTTCCTCCTCCTCCTCCTCATTTTCTGCCTTAATCCTATTCTTATTTCCTCCTCCTCCTCCTCCTCCTCCTCCTCCTCCTCGCTTATTCTCCCTTAATCCTATTCTTGATTTCCTCCTCCTCCTCTTTTCTGCCTTATCTATTTTGTTTCCCCTCCTCCTCCTCCTCCTCCTCATTTTCTGCCTTAATCCTATCTTGATTTCCTCCTCCTCCTCCTCCTCCTCCTCCTCCTCCCTCCTCCTCATTTTCTGCCTTAATCCTATTCTTGATTTTCCTCCTCCTCCTCCTCATTTTCTCCCTTAATCCTATTCTTGATTCTCCTCCCTCCTCCTCCTCCTCTCTCCTCATTTCTGCCTTAATCCTATTCTTGATTTCCTCCTCCTCCCCTCCCTCCTCCTCCTCCTCCTCCCATTTTCTGCCTTAATCCTATTCTTGATTTCCTCCTCCCCCTCCTCATTCTGCCTTATCCAATTCTTATTCCTCCTCCTCCTCCTCTCCTCATTTTCTGCCTTAATCCTATTCTTGATTTCCTCCTCCTTTCCTCCTCATTTTCTGCCTTAATCCTATTCTTGATTTCCTCCTCCTCCTCCTCCTCATTTTCAGTCTGTCTTCTTCGTCATGATCTCGTTCATGGTGTTCTCATTTTTGTATGAAATCCTCCCACCCTGCTCCTCCCCCTCCCCGTCCTCCTTGTCATTATCCTCCTCTTCTTCTTACTATTGTTCGTGTGCTTTACCTTCATCATCATCATCATCATCATCATCATCATCATCATCATCATCACATCATCATCATCACCATCATCACCATCATCATCATCATCATCATCATCATCATCATCATCATCTCATCATCTCTCTTCTTCTTCTTCTTCTTCTTCTTCTTCTTCTCCTTCTCCTCCTCCTCCTCTTCCTCCTCCTTCTTGTTCTTGTTCTTGTTGTTCTTCTTCTTCTCCTTCTTGTTCTTTTACTTCACATCATCATCATCATTTTCGTCATTACCAACATCACCACCACTAGAATTTTAAGTCTCGATATTCAGGGCACTCCAATATAATATGGGATACGTATGTTTGTTGCGGTCACTACTAATACGTTTTTTGTTTGTTGCGCTCACTACCAATACGCCTTTTACAGACAAATCCAGTCTTCTGACCTCAATTCGTCAGTTTGTTTCTTGTTTCATCGAAATTTAATCTGTGGTATAGGTATAAATCGAGCAATTGATGAACTGAAAGTTTCTCATTTGAAACCAATTTCAATATTTCTATTTTTCAAAATGGCCATATTATATTGTTGAATTCAGAACTTCACGTAATAAACGTCTGAAGTTTAAAAAAAAAATCATGTTGTCCATTGAAGAAAGAGCAAAGAAAGATCCCTAAAAATATGTCGAAAAGAGACTTTTATCTAACCAGACACAAGGCAAATGTTGTTGACCTTGTCAACGAGGTATAAAGAACTAATATACGTCCCTTTTGAAAAGGATTTGTCGGGGGTGGTTGAATAATAAAATCACTAAAAACACGCGGGAAGGGCGACTGTCCAAATCTCGGACAGCTACCTCTCGCTTGTCATGATAATTTCTTCTTAAAAAAAAAAAAAAATCAACGAACTCACCCCCCCTCCCCTTCCGCATCCTTCCCTCTTCTTTCATCCCTACTGTCCCTCCTTTTCCTACCCTCCAACTCCAAATTTCACATGCCCATCCACCCCCTTTCTGTTCTTTTCTTACTCTTTTTTCCTCAATTTTTTTTTGCCCCCCATCTTTGAAACATTTTATGAAGAGATTCGTAATACGGGATCCTGCTTTCCTTCATCGTCTCCATGTATGGATGAACATTGGGGATGAAAGTTGGGAATGATATGGAAATTCAAGACTGCATGGCAATGCCTTAACTTTTTTTGTGTGTGGTTACTTTCTTTCTCTTTCTCGCTTCTTTTCTCTCTTTCTTTCTTTTTGCATTTCTTTCTTTCTGCACGTCTGTCTTTCCTTTTCTCTGCTTTTCATTTGTTTCTCCTTCAGCCTCCAAGGCTGCAACTTTCACCGATGCTCGTTTTGATAACTGAGTTGTTCTCGTGTATGACGTCTTAAATGGCATTGTTTTGGCAACGAATTCCGTTTTCTGAAATGTTTTTTTTTTTTCCACCAGTCTTTTTATTTTTTCGTTGTGGCTGAGGGAGTTAACACAGGCCTCATGTCCTCCCTTGCCAAACAGGGACTTCACCGTGGGGACCGGGTTTTAGTATTTCGGATGAGATGAAAAATCAACATTCCATTCTTAGGTTCCCTCAATGCTCGTGAAAAACGAACAAAGCACGACAAAACATCAGATGTCAAAAGCATTGGTCAGCTGTAATAATAGCTTAAATGGATGCAGATAAAAATTATTACAAAAGAATATACATTATAATGATATTATATTATATATTATTATTATTATTATTATTATTATTATTATTATTATTATTATTATCATTATTGCTATTATCTTTATCATTCTCATTTTTATGATGACTTATTATTATTGTTGCTGTTGTCGTCGTTGTTTTTTTGTGTTGCTATTTTAATCATTGTCATTATTATTATCATTATCATTATCATCATCACCATCATCATCATCATCATCATCATTGTCAACATCATCTTTTTATTGATAGTACGTACATGGCGCCTTCTACCTTTGGTAAAAAAAAAAGTCCTAATCGCTTTACAATCCACGCTGTCTTTTCCACAACGGGCTGCCTACACTTGGTAGAGCCGATTTAAGAGTTGCCTGTTTGCGCTGTTACCTGTGTCATTCAGGTGAATATTAATTACTCAAGGTTTTCACTAATTCACTCGATTTTTTGACGAGGTTGCACCCTATGATTACATAATACGTGTCATCCATATCAACGCCAAACTAGTCCTCTCTTCCGGAGATGATGACTAGATTTTACCTGTGCGCAAATGTGACCGTGCGTCACACACGCAATCTTCGTCTACAGTGTCATTCTAAAGAATTTCGGGAATGGGATCGGAACAACGACTCCAGGATCACCAGGATCGCATGTCCGGCGCTCAACGAACTGAACTGATCCGGCCCCCATCTGACATGGCACCACGCATTTTACTTATGGTTCTCCACCAGGTGACGAAAGTCGACTCTAAACAGGTGTAGCAGATGGTTCTGTTATCGCCCACAGAATTGGATGGTTTGCTTAGGCTGTCACTTAAACTCCCTCATCTGCAGGTCCCTTCCCAGCCCCCCCCCCCACCTCATCTATAGAGCTCTCCACCACTTGTTTCTTCCACGTATCTACTTTTATTATCTTAAGGAGTTTGTGCTCTCTTTGTTCAAGGAGGTATACGTAAATGTGAGATATGACTTACTGTGTTCAACCATTTTCACAATAAACCTGTCGATGTTTGTAGTTTAAAACGATACTGTGTGCAGATATTCGAAAATAAAAAGATGCTTAAGGTATTGAATTTTTAAATGGACATAGCGTATGAAGTCTCTCTCT
>CM031606.1:35363502-35408502 GCA_018398815.1 Conus ventricosus
GTGTGTGTGTGTGTGTGTGTGTGTGTGTGTGTGGTGTGTGTGTGTGTGTGTGTGTGTGTGTGTGTCACGAGTTGTCACGAGGCCTACGACGATTGACCCATCTAGGATGGTGGAATTGTTCATTTGGTTGTTGTCGTCGTTGTTGTCGTATATCTGTCCCTTAATGTGGCTTGTGGTGTGGTTGCACCTTTGGTGTGGTTTAGCTCAGGTTAGGTTTACTTTCTTCTCTCTCTCTCTCTCTTCTAATTCCACTGCCCGTGCAATTCATCCTGCAGGTTCACGGGTGGCTGGTATCTTTTCTTGTACTGGCTGTCTCTATCGGCCTCTCACCTGTCTTTTCACCTGCCGCACGTGCGAGGTTCCTCTTAGGCTTGAGGTATTCTCACCGTGACGTAGCGTGGCATGTTGGCCGCCATTGCTTAGGCAGGTTTTCTCTCACTCGAGCGGAAGATGTCTCTGGGAGCGCCTGCTCCGGTCCTGGTTCTTCACCTTATCGTCGAAGGTACAGTCGGTACTTTCATTTCCTACAGTCGGCCTGTAGGAGGGAGACATCACTTCATCTTTTTCCGCATCTGCGCTGCTGTCCTCTCGACTGGACAGAGGGCAGAGAGAGTCGTTTGACCCGCCTCTTTTGGGTCACCCACGGGTAGCTGGTAAGCATCAGTTTCGTGGTTTATTTGTTGTTGTGTTTTTTTTTTTTTGATGTTAGCCGGCTAATTCTTCTCTTTTGCGCAATTCTCTTTTGTTTTCAAAATTATGAAAGGAATATTGTTTGAGACCACTTTTCTGGTTAATTCAATCTTTAACCTGGCCAGTCAAAATTATATCCAAAAGTCTTTCTCCTTTTTGTGCATCTGGTGATGCGGTAGTCGGCGGTGGTGGGGGAGAACCTGGTGATTCAGGGTTGGTACTTGCTTGGTCTCGCTCGTCCGCCCCTGTCACAATTGCCGGTCTCACATTCTTCGGCCACCGTCTGTTTGTGTGTGCAAGGAGAACGAGTTTTATGTTCGCGAGCGTGCGTGCGCATGATTAGTCGTTTGGATGCGTGGTGGGAAATTTGTGTTATTTGAAATGTTAAATGTGAGTGAGAGAAGGATGAAGATAATTCATATTTGTTTTATAGCCTGTTAATTTAATGCAGTCTCTTACCTGCTTCGTATGAGAAGACTTTAACGAACATTCCTGATTTGGTTGGTTTGCTGTGTTTATGCTCGGGACTGTGTTGAGCTGGTGTTGTTGGTGTGTTTAGTAGACCTCCCCTCGCCCATCATGCGAGTGGCTGTTAGGGTTTAACGGCATGGGTCAGACTGTACTGACTGCGGGGTTCCAGTACCCGTCTTTCTACTTTCCTCCCAGTTACCTTTTCCCTCCTCCCGGAAGCTTCACCCGGAGCACGCACTGGTTGGGGCCACGCACTGGCTGGGGCCACGCACTGGTTGAGACCACGCACTGGTTGGGGTCACGCACTGGTTGGGACCACGCACTGGTTGGGGCCACGCACTGGTTGAGACCACGCACTGGTTGGGGTCACGCACTGGTTGGGGCCACGCACTGGTGGGGACCACGCACTGGTTGAGGCCACGTACTGGTGGAAAAGCCCGTTGACTTGGCTGGACGGTCCTGATCCCCGTCTAGGACCTCCGGCAACAACGCCCCGTCCCCGAGACGCGCTCTCCACCGTCTGTTTGTGCGTGTCAAGGGTGTCGGCCTTGAACAACTCTAGAGAACAGGGAAACCTTCATTCTGGCTCACTTGCTCCTCCACCGAGTTTTTGGGCGAAAGTGGCCTAAAAGCCGCCTTTTCCTGTTCTCTGACAAGTAAGACGTCAATAACCAAAAAATAACGATTATCTACAAACAAACATACTGTGCAGGGTTATCCGTTTTAATACTAATTTACTAAAGTTTTCAGAGAGTAGCGTAGGGGAAAGTAGCCGGAACTGAACACGCCCCATAGAGTAACGTAGGGAAAAGCAGCCGTGACTGAACGCGCTTCATATACACGGTGGGTGCACTAGGCTATCCGATTACTTCGCAGTATGTTAATTCAGTGGGGAGTTCGTCGCAAGAGAGAGGCGAGCCAAAGCCCGTTAAGGTCAAGTTGCCCTCCGTGTGGTGAAGGATTGCTTGTGGGTTTAAATTTAATATTTCTATTTAGACCCCGGAGGAGAAGCCAGTTTTGGAGCCATGGGGGCATACGTGCGTATGCAACACACACTCACACACGAACACACACAATACACAAAAAACACACGCTCATACACGCGCGCGCACAAAAGAGAGAGACAGACGGACAGACAACAGACAGAGAAGAGAGAGACGAGTGAAAAAGAGACAGACAGAGAGGCGGGCAGACACACACACACACACACACACACACACACATTTTCTTTTTCTTTCTCTCTCAATTAAATGACATAAAATCCGCACACAGACAGGCAGACACGGGGCTGAAACCTGATCACTTAATTTACGGCTTGCGGCCTTCGTTTACACAGCGCAGGCTAGGCCGCTCGGGGGGTTCGTCGGGGAACTGCTGCGAGACCACGCGGCGTCGCACACCTGATGACGGGGACAGTTGCCAGTGTTGTGCCCACCATACACAGCCGCCGCCAATTTTACATTCGACCGGTGGGCTGTAAAGGACGTTTCAGAGAGAAACTTGTGTGTGTTAAAAACGGGGGGGGTCAGGGAAGTGATGTTTCAATGCCTTTGTCAGTGCTGGAAGTGACACTACTATACTCAAGAAAGGGCTGAAGTGTTGTTATCTTCGCAAGGAAAACTTTTGATCAACAGTCCGATCTTGTGGAAAAATCATTGTTTATTTTGGGCCATGGCAAAGTTTTTGAGAAAAAAAATTGGTAGCGACTTGTTCTCCTCCCTCAAAGCAAAAGGAAGCATTTTGTTTTTGTTTCTTCAACAATTTTTTTAATTAGAGTAACTTTGAAAGCTTTTAAACTTTTGAAGAAATGATTCTATTCAAAAAGCTCCAAATGTTCAGTGACCGGTGTACTCCCTAGTAGTTCAGAAAACTTCTCCACCTTGTGGTGTTTGGGGACACAACGGCAAAGCAGACGCGCGGAACACGATTTGGGCTGGGCCCAGACAGGGCCGGTGTTGTTACTGGCTAATTATAGGGGGCGTAGCATGTTCACTAACTGCCCTCCGACAATGCTTGCAAGGCTCTCAGTGAACGCCACAAACACATGACGCGGACTTAAAAATGTAACGGTTTTGCAAAACTAGGCCAATCGGCAGACTCTGCCGATTGACCTACAAAGCCCTCTCTAACGTGCGACTGTAAGCCACAGCAGGCCTACCGCTGACGTGGTTGGGCAGTGTGGTCTAGTGGCATTGGGTGTTTGTTGTTTGTTTGTTTGTTTGTTGTTTGTTTGTTTGTGTTTGTTGTGTTTGTTGTTTTGTTTGGGTGTGTTGTGTTTTGTCCTACCACCCGCATGCACCCCCCCCCCCTCACCCGCCACCCCCCCCCCCCCACCAACGCAGCAAAACACTGACGTGGCTCTAAATATAGTAACGATCATGCATGTACGGTTTGCTGCCATATGACTTTTGCGCCTGCCCTGCTTCGGCTGTTTGATTGTTAAAAAACGCAGTGTCCCCTTATGCAACTGGATAACGATTTTTTGAATGTTCTGGCAAACAAAACTAGATGGGGTTTAAAGGCCTTTTTGTGTTTGTTTGGTGTTTGTTTGTGTTTGTTTTTGTTTGTGTGGGGGTGTTTTGTCCTACCCCACGCACGCACGTCCCCCACCCCCCCACCCCACGCACGCACGTCCCCCACCCCCACCCCAGCACGCACGCCCCTCCCACCCACCCCCGGGTGTACACCACACACACTCCTACCCCAAGTCCCCCTAAGTTCTTAATTAAGTTTTATTAAGTCACCCAAGTTCTTAATTAATTTTTTAAAATTAAGTTACTTCAAAGTTCCTAATAAGTTCTTGATCAAGTAACTTCAAAGTTCTTGATCAAGTTCTTGATAAGTTCTTGATTAAGTCATCTCTAAGTAAAACCCAAGTTCTTTTTTTAAGTTATCTTAAAATTTTATCAAAAAATTACAATCTATGTTTTTATCTTAAAAAAGTAAATGCTAATATAGTACACACACCCCTCAAAAAACGTGTCTCTTTGAGAAGGGTCTTGCTCAGCGTCTCTGCATAGATCTTAATGAAATTCTTACATCCTAAGAAAACCGCATTGATTACAATTCTGGTCTATGGAAATGTCTTTTAAAAGACTCCATGTCTTTATTTTATTGCCTTTATCATTTTATAATACGCCATGATCTATTTTTTTAAAAAAAAATTTAAAATTAAGTTCTTAAAATATTATTGCATTTATAAATGGATCAAATTGATCTTTTGTGTTTGACGGTTCTGGCGTGCTGTTGTTTTTTCTGTATTTAGTGGTTCAGATTTTTTTTGTTGCTTTTGTTTGGCTGCCATTCTTTATATATTTTATAAAGTAATTAACCCCCCCAGCTGCAGCAGGGCGCCAAAAATGGCAAAGTTTTAAGTTCAATATTCCATGAAGACTTTGGCGCTGTAGGTCTTGAATCACATGAAGTTTTTATAGCTGGCATTGAATCAACTTGTTCTGGCGTTGGCGGTGTTTTGTTTTCATTATGAGTTATATTCTGTAACATTAATTTTTTTTGTCTTTTCCCACTCTGCAAATTTTCTTCCTGCTTCACACGCCCAGGATTTTTAATGGTCTCCACCTGATTCAGCTTTTTTCTGCTGATTTTCTGGCTTGGTTACTTTCTCCACCTGATTCAGTGTTTTCTGATTCTGCTGATTTTCCAGCTCGGTCATTTGAAGGGAAATAAAATCTATATGATTAAAAGTTATTAATCCCATGATTAATGGCGATAACAATGTTCCAAATCTGTAGTATAGATCACTCCTAGAGACTCTAATGACTTTGTTAAAACTGGATTTGCGTTAAATCATACGTAAGATCTTGTTCGAATCAATGGGATGCAAATCTATGACTAGTTTAGTGTCCCAAACAAAGAACCGTTTGCCCCACACTTTTCACATTCTAGACCCCAGCTGCGCTTCATACCTGTTATGATACTTTAAAATGTCTTGCGGCGACATCTGTTGATCTGTTCTATGCTGAATTCGTTCCGGGAACTGTTTTGTTTTTCCACATGCTGCCAAAGAATACAGCCTTTCCTTTTTTGGGCTAATAGCTTGGTCATCAACTTGGTATTCATAAGTTCAGGCAGGTTTAGGCCGCCTTGTAGCTGTAGTAGATCATCCTGTTCATTTTTTTAAATAATTATAATTATTTTATTTTATAAAAATGAGCACCGAAAAAAACTGTGCTAACCTTTGGGTATCCATTCTGCTGTATTGGAGGACTAAGTGTAGGATACTCAATGCTTGGTAAAAGCCTGTTAAGAATTAAACCAGCGATCTTGGCAAACTAGACTTTGAGGATTCAGCAAAGCTGATTGCTATCATTGCAGCTTCTTTTGGGCCACGAAAGTTTTCTAGTCAAGCAAGGAATAATTCCGGAAAATATAAATATGTAAGAAAAAATTAAAATTATAAAAATGGCTTCGCTCGTAATGATGATAGGCGGCGTGTGGTTAATGCGCTCGCTTTTAGTGGAAGTATTAAGCATTTTAGTAAATGCGAGTAAAGGCGAGAGAAAAAGACATAACAAAGCTGTGGAGCAACTAGCAGCAGCACAAGATCGCTATGAAAAGCAGAAAATTTGACAGTTAGATTTTATTAATAACACACTGAAAAAACAGGGGCATGCAGCTTACACATTTAAAGATGTTGATCAAGCAATAAAAAAAATATTATCTAGTAACAGGCAAAACCAATCGAGAAATTGCCCCCACCAAAATTTAGCGACTTTTATCAACCATCAGAAAAAACAAAAGATGCAAGAAATCGGGTTTATTGTCTTTGGTATAAACCGTTGTGTATTTTGTTGAAATAAATCGGCTGAATAAAAAATGAAACAAAATCTATTATTCCCCCAAGGATATTGGAAGGGAAAAAACAGCAATTAAAAAGCTAAGCCAAGCAGCTGGAGTCAGTGAACAAACAGCAAAAGAATGGTTATCTAAACAAGCGATTTGGCAATTTTTTTTACCAGCGCTAGGCGAATCAGAGCCCACACTTGTCCAATACAACTCAAAGGGACCCCCATCAAATGGACCTTCTATATTTACCTCTGATACGATTAGGCGAAAAAGATTTAAGTACGCACTCACAGTCATTGACATGGCTTCAAGTACAAAAATGGCGGAGCCATTAACACAAAAGAGTGCTTCTGCTGTTGTGTCGCCATACAACTAATATACAACGAGGCCCGCTAACTTACCCGCATGATTCAAGTTGATGTGGAAAAAAATTTTAAAGGGCAAGTGAATCAATTGTTTTTTAAAACATAGAGTTACCATTAGAAGAGGCATTCCAGGAGTTCACAGATCACAGGCTTTAGTCGAAAACTTTAACAACAGTTATCCGAAAGACTTTTTTCCCTACCAGTTACAGAGAGTTTTATTGACAATTCTCGCAAACACGAATGGGTTAGAGACTGCCCTCAGTTTGGCGCAATGAATAATGAAGAATTTAAAGGGTTAAAACCAGTACAAGCAATCAAAAGAAAAACAAAAAATGTTGCTGAAGCCTCCAGTACCCCCAGCAAACTTTTTAAACCTTTTGGGGTTTAAAAGTAAGGTCCCTTTATTTACCGGGAGAAGCAGAAGGGACACTCGCATCAGGGCAACGATCCAGTTTGGAGTGTTGATCCATATGAAATAAAAAGAATTGTAAAATGAATCCCCCCGTGTATTATTTACGAGAACTGACACAACAAAAAAAAACCCGGCTCCTCAAAGATCTTTTGCGAAAGAAAAAATGCAGTTTAATCCCTCCAGACACATTTCCCAGTTGCTTAGTTAATTTACGTAAATATATTTGAGTTTAAAAAATGGAAGCTCAGAAGGAAGTGCAGAACGAAACAAGAATGGAAAAGGAAGAGACCTTGAAATGATACGGGAATCTTTCATGCGTGTAATGTATTAAGGAAACATTTCGGGGTTTAAATCAATGCATGCTAAATCATCCAGATCACCTACAACTTAAAACCCCAAATTGGGGAAAAAAATATCTTGAAATAATAAAAAAAAATTCGAAGCGTCAAGCAACATGAGAAAAGATTTAAATGAATTGGATGAAGCTTGTTTTGATCTTATAATAAAGTTGATGAAAAATATAAACCCCTGTTTATGGGGTCCTCCAGTCCCCAAATTGCATATGAAAACTCTGGATTAACAAACACACGTTTTGTGTTGGTTTATCAAACGACTTCTTTGTTAAAACATTTGGGTTTTGATCTCATTGTAGATTAGATCGCAGTTTTACGTTGTAATGATGAAAGTCTTATTGCCAAACAATGCTTCTTTGTAGTTGTCATGATATGTTTGACTGCACAACGCTGCGAGATATTCCCTTTGCTTTCTTAATGATTTTTCCCTGGCTCGAAATACTGTACATTTTTGCCTTAACCCCATACTCCTTGATTACCTTTCCAGATAATTCATCCTTCATCTTTCCTAAAACCTTCTTGTTAGTAATTGAATGTAAAGGCGAGTCTTTAGGATAATCGGACGTTGTCATCCCAATCCTGCGTGCCCTTTAGCTACTTCTTTTTCCCATGCCCTTTATAGATGTCTTCAGTAGGGATATCTTAACAAACTATCTGTATCTGTGTAAAGTACTCTGGACTCAGGATACGTGGGTTTAAAGTAGTCATAAAGAAATTCTAACATCAAAAGCTTTGATAATTCTAAAACGAAAACCCGATAAAAACAGGTTTGTCCAATTTGACTTTTTTTTTTTTCATCATTATCCCAAAAAAGCTGATCAGAAATTTTCTGAAGTCCTGATAATTAGGTTTGAAGTCAGCTTAATTGCTTCGTTCTCTTGGTGCCCAATTGACATCTTTGCGCTTGTGCGGATTCTCCATAGTCTTTCCAAAACAGCTGTTGTTCATCAACTTGAAAAAGTCTTTTTCTAAAGCATCTGTGGATTTAGTTCTGAGGTCAGTGTTCTTCATGATTTTATGGTTTCATGAACTGTTCTTGATCAAAATCAATTATGCGATGGACAGCTTTTAAACTTTAAACATGTTTTAAAATAAAATTGTGAAGTCTGAATGACAGACATAATTTTTTTTGCCCCGAAGATTGGGCACAAGTTTAGGCGGCTCTCTTGGATCCATCTTTAGACTTTCTGCTTAATGGATAGTCATTATGCAGGTCATGGAGTTCGTGGGGATATTCTAAGTAAATTCTAGAATGAAGCCGCGCTGCTTGATCAGGCGTTAAACTGTTCAACCACTTTATGCCTTTGAATATTATTCGTACCTGTGTACATCTTGAAAGTTACGTAATGGAAGTGATTGCGCCATTGCCATCCTACAGATTGTTTGCATCTAAATACATGAGATAGTTAGCCCTTTTACTCGGATCATAGTCGCCCAAGTATTTGTTGTTTGCTTTACGTAATGATGCGACGCCTACTAATTCCTCCACGAAATCCGTTTTCAATCATCTGAATCATTGGTAGGTCACCAAAAATCAATCTGTATTCTTGAAAAACTTTAAAAAAGCATCCCAACTCATCCGGGGCGCAGAAATGTAATGCGGGGATCCAAGCTATAATGTTTCATGCAGGTCTTTCTATATTTTTCAAAGGACGTCTGCCAACAAACAAACATCGGCCCTCAAGTATGAATCATGATAGTCTCCATCGTTTTACAATCTAACTTCTCCCACGCATCTTGAGAATGCTGGTAATCGAATCGCTGATGTCCTTTCCTCTGAGACTAGAAAAGAACGCGCCTTTAGGTGGAAGTGTATCTTCATCAAACCTTTCCCAACTGTTCATATACTCAAAAGGGTAAACGCCCTTTCTAAAAAGGGTTGAGTCAAAATGTTCTTCCGTTATTGGGCAGGACTTTAAGGCCATAGCCAGTGACTCTAATGATCCCATCATGTGTTGATAGAGTCATAAAAAGACATGTTATTTAGTTTAAAAAGCACTGTATTTTTTCTGATGTTGGCATGCATGACACCCTAAAGGCATCTTTCACTGCTTTCTTTATAGATGAGAGTCGAAACCTCGCAAGTTGTGAAAGAATACAGGCAGCTTCCATGTCTTAGGATCAACTTTAGTTGAAGATTGCATTTGTTATGCGCTGCCCCTTGAACTTTCGCTAATGTGATCATGGTCTCTTACTGTCGGATTCTCTGCGTCTGATGAGAGACCTAAACCGCAAATCCAACAATGTGTGGCTGAGTCTTACTGTTGTTGGTCTTCAGGTGTCATTATGATTTCAGTTAAGTTTAGATTATTAGAACAGTCATTACGCACTTGCTGATGCGTTCTAAGAAGTATTTGCAGCATTAGGCCCTCTATAAAATTTTGGCTCTGAATGAACGCATCCGACCTGACAACGATGAAAGCAAATGAACAATTTGTGATTTACCATTAAGACTGTTTTTCGAAGTTTTTGTGGCGCTGGCCTTCATAAGGAACAAGAGTGATTTCAAGTCTGCGTAAAACATATGGACTTGTTTGCATCCGTTTCCAGTTCTTAAAACTAACTTTAGATCGGGTGGAGGTTGAAATTTTGTTCCGTATTACAGTCTAAGAACTTTACAATGTTTCTTATGTTCGTCGCGGCTTGAACAGATGGCATTCTTGTTAAACATTTTCTACAGAATTCTTGTTTGCCATGATCTTTTGAAGTATGCTTCATTAGTCTACTCATCGTGCGTATCAATGTGTAATGGGGTATCCCTGTGGTGAAAACATCAGCAGTAAGTCAACATGATATTTGTTGGTTCGCCAATTTGGTTGGGTGTTCTTGGACACTTTAAATTTGGCACCAAATTTGTTTCCCATCATTTTGATACATTAACAGTTATTGGTTTGTTTTGTTCTTCAAACTGATCAATTTGGTTACACTAACAGGAAAGGACACCCCACTAAAGTTAAGATCATTGATTTTAAGGGTGATGTTAGCACTCTCTCTGCGTTTTTGCGGGCGTAATGCAGCCTTGCAAGAACACACCACATAAAACATTTGTTGTCTGTATTCTTTATGTTTTGAACTGCTCTTTTTGCAACTAATGCTGGAGGTAGTGGAATGTAAGCCTTACAACAATCGGCGCATACTTAGCTGTTTTAATCTGATCTCTAAGACTTCAACCTCTGACAACCAGAGCTCTCATTTTGGCTTCTTCAGCCGCAGCGTCAAACTGTGCAAGCAGTTCGTCTGCCCCAACGGGTGTTTTAAGTCATTACGAGAAAGAATAGTCTGTTGTTGTTTAGTCGAGACCCAGACTTCTAGATTTTCTTTTATTTATTGTTACATAGTCGATTAAAACAGCTAACATTACTTTAATGGCGGGGGCTATTGTTTGTTTACTTGGAACTTGAGAATAGCATTTAACAACGCTTGCCCGTACGTTTGTTGGATCAATGACTTCTAGATCAATATCATTCAGTGCTTTGATAACGCTCTCTTCAAGCATCCTTCAAAAAATTCGTCTTGCCTTCATATTATCTAAACCATGTTGAGTTTATTTTCTAACTCAAATATTTATTTAAAATTAAAAAAAAATTCTTAATCAGAATAATATCGACCCGGTCTTTTTGCGCTTGGGGCTCATAAACTAAAAATATAAACACCTTTTGGTGTTGTTAATGTGAGCTGTTTAGAACAGAGTTTAATGTCTCGTTTACTTTTTTTAAACATTCCTTTTTTATCTGCTCGGGTGGCTGTTGAGAAAAACTTGTCCTCGCCTTTCTTTGAAGATCAAACTTTTGTTTTTTTGTAGTCATCAAAATCGGCCTGTAAACGATTAAATTTTCATCCGTGATGTTTGAGTCAGCTAGTGCTTTATTATTGTCAGTTTGAACGAGCCTAAGTTTAGCTGTTTTTTAGTTGAACCCTAGTGTGTGCTTTTTGGGGTTTAGTTTTTAATTTTTTGCTAGCAGACCTACAGCTAATGAACACAGGCCAAGACCAAAGACAAACACCCAGAGGTAAAGCGCGGGTGCGCCTATTTCCCGTTGCTAAGAGACCAACACTCGTTCCCGCTGATAGCACTTTTTAGTCGATGCTCCCGTATTAACATAGGTAACAGCATTAAAGGCAGCAGAATACCCTTTGTTTGGTTTTGCTGTATTTTGAAAAATCCTGCTCTTTTTTGTTGCATTTGGGTATGTTGGTTAATCTGAAGGTTTTTATGTTAGGGTTTCTACTATCTCTTCTTTTGGCGGCGCTGTAGGGGACATTTGGATATAAAACCCGAACAGACATGCTTTTTATAAAATAAAAAATAATTTATATAGTAATCTTTTAATCTGTTTAGCTTCAAAATTTAGCTGCGCATAATAATAAAAAACAATTTTACATTAAGCGGTTTTCGGCTTTTCTTCTTTATCAATTTGAATGTTTATTAAGTTCCACAGTTCTCCCGCTTCCCTGCAACTGATTATCCTCTGTTTACTAGGTCAATCCTTTAAAACCCTATTTGTTGTTATAATCATCAAGCCTAACATTATGAAGATGTAAATCTTTAGACACAAGGCCAATGTTGGACTTCTACACCTCCCGCCCCCAAACAGTTTTCTTATTTTTTCAAAATGCTGATAAGGGTTTTAAACCCGCTAGCGTAGATTTGGTTAGGACTACCTCAATCGAACATTGTACTTTCGTTATTTTTGGATTAAAAAACTTTTCACTTCCTTTTTGAACGGTTCTTCTCTTCGCACAGCAATTTAAAAAGCCTTTAAGTTGAATATGCTGCAACACTAAAACCTAAAATTCCATATTGTGTCTGCCCCCGCTTTTGGGATTTTGTTGAATGATGACGCACGTTTTCGTAATATTTATAATTTTGTTGATATTGGTGCTCAATCAGCCTTGCTAATTCCTGGTTGCTAACAACGTCAAACTCTAACGAGATGTCAGAAAGGGTGTACTTTGCTTCGGTGTCTGATGATTTGATAACCCGTTTGTATTCATTAAAAGTTAGTTCATATGAAAAATCTGTCTTTTAATTTCTCCTTTAAAGTATGGCGCTGCGTTTTAACATCAAAATCTAAGGGTATGGAAAAGCGATTTCCATACGCAAAATTTACAGCGCATACTTTTTACCGTCTTTAGTATCTGCGGGCCTATTCTATGTTTTAGTGTTCTTCATTTTCGATTTCCTTGAAACGCAAGATCAGCCCTTTCATTCCCGGTTAGCCCTAGATCAGAATAGGTTAAAAATATGTCTGCATTATGTAAAGAAAATATTTCTGCCCCTCAAGTTTTATAGAAATTTTTTTTAACGATTGCCCCCCCAGATTCTGTACAACGTCCTGTTTGGGTCTGTTGAAGCGAGTTCTAATTTTGAAAGTAAGAGCGCAGAGCCTGGCACAATCAATTATTGCTCCTAGGTCTGGAAAATTTTACAGTAAGAATTTGATCTGGGATCAATAGTAGATGGATTATTTGGAAACAAAAATATTCCGTTTATTTCCCTTCACGCCTGGGGCTCTTTCTGTTTTCTATGCGGGTCAAGAATCGAGCCATATGATTGTGGCATTTTTTATAAAACAAAATAAAAAAGTTAATTATTTAAAACATGGCAGGCATTGAGGATGAAGAAATTTTGATGTTTTAGATTCTGGAGACGACATGAGTGAAATGACTCCTTGGTACAACATCGTCAGGGCTCTCCTTTGCGGCGTGATTTAACAGAAAGTAAGGTCAGATCATTATACCAAAGTTTAGGCCAAGAACCTCCCGAATTTATAGACCCTAATGATTTTGAAGTAAAAGATGACCATTTGTTTGTGAGGAGGACCAAGGACAACTTGTTCAGCTTACAACTAAAAAAGACCAAACAAAGTTTTTAGCCGTGGGGTTTAATTAGAAATAGACTCCCCGCGAGCGTACAAAATCGCCTTGGCCTTGTTAGGCAAAATTAAGGGCGGAGGCAGTTTCTTTAAAATTCAACACACGCAAGAACTCCCGACAGATAACAAATGCAAAACATGGAACTTAAAGAATTAAATCATTTAGAGGTGAAATTTAAAAAATGTAATAGAAGCGAATCCAGTTTTTTAGAAAAACAGCGTAAAGATATGCACGACTGCCGCTACCCATGCGAGAACAACGGCCCCTTTATCATGCTTTTAAAAACATCAAAGGCGAAAATTTAAAAAACAATTTAGGGGAAAAAATAGGTGAACTAGATGAGCATTTTAAAAAGAGAAAAAGAAAAACTCTGAGGCTGATGGCCAACTTAGGGCCTGATATTAAAGAAAGAATAGCCAAAAACTAAAAGATCTTGAACAAGAAAGATCAGCAAGACTAGAAGTGACGATACTAACCGGGACCCAATTTCGAACTCAAGTGAATAGAATAAGAGAAACTATCGAAAAAATTTTATATGAAGACACAACACTAGCAGAAAAGAATACGACACTTTTAGAGGCAAGGGGTCACATTAGCAAGCGTTATAACAGCCTTAGGATTTGCAATAAGCACACTGGTGTTGGCTATTACAGGCGGCGGTGGAGGCCAAAGTCAGTGCCTCCCCCGCCACCCCCATCGCCTCCACTGATTAAATCATGGGTAAAAAACAGCTTGATCATCTTGCAAGTTTATTAAAAAATTAGTGGTAAAGCCTGGACGCTTTACCGGAATATTGGGAGTATTGTCAGCGGCTTTTGTCCCACTGCAAGCAAAGTAGGTTGGCTTTATGGCGAGCACTTATGGGCATTAGTTCTTGTAATAGTTGGGTTACTATTTGTAAGATAAAGACCAAGTAATCCTATGCAGTTAATCCAAGAACAAGCGCTGTCTTTTCATATTCATGGTCATCGCGAACAGAGTCCCGCGAGCTTTGCTGAGTCTTTAATGCCTTTGGGCTTTGGGCCGCGGGGATTGGTGACTTATTCTTGGGGGGGCATCTTGTTTTTTTACTGCTTGCAATATTACTGGCTCAGAATTTATGTCGTTTTGTCCGACCTTCTGTTCATTTCCTGCAACGAGAATTTCATTGTTGTAGTTTATTATTGTTCCTACCTGGGGTCTGAGGTCAGAAGGTGCATGTATAAACCCGTGCACAGCAAAGTTACTTTTGATCTTGCGTATTGTAAAACATTTGGTACTTTTAATACTTGAAGGCAAAACAACAGTAGAATTAATGGGTCCTCTAAATTTGCTAGTATGTTTTGTGCATCAAAGCAGTAGAAGGATCAGTTATGCTCGATCTTGCCGTGTTGTGAACCTAGCAAACCCCAAAGTAATAGAATAGAGTCGTTTATTCGTTCTATTCCCGCTTAGTTAGGCCTTGAAGTGTCTAAGATAAATGTTGTCATGCGTTTTATTTCTCTTGCTCTATGGACCCGAGTGAACAGTTGTGCCTGAAGGAAAGATGTGTAAGGAGGATTCCAGTCATACTTATACTTTCTGTGCACGCCCAATAATAAGGGGTGCTAGCCATGATTAAGATCAGACTTTTGTCTAAAGTCTGTCTTGATGTTAATATTGAATTCGTTAAGATTCGTTCAAAAGCCTTCCCTGTCTATTCTGTTGCTGAGGGATTAAACGGTTTGTCTTTGGTAATGGCGCTTGCAGTTCCGTTTAAAATACGTCTGAAGGTGTAATAGAAATGAAATCTGTACACTGACCCCAACAAAGGATTAGGATGATTTAAGTGATCAGCACCGCACTCCACACCCAGTTGATGCACAAAACACAGCAAAGTTTAACTGGTTCTGTAAAAAATGCATCGGATGACTAAACCACACTTTTGGGGCGGTCGTTTTTAATAGGAGGGTTAAGATATCTGCTTTAATGGAGTACTTACCCTTTTTTTGAAAGGCGTCAGTCTGGGTCACAGAAATGTCAAGGGGGTCAGTATGTTATATTTTAAGATTGTAGTGCGGCCCAACGAATATTTTGCATCCGTATATTTGAATGCACTCAAATTTTTTTTTCGTTTAAAAAAATGTTTGTAACATAACAACCAAGACCGTCCTTCGTTTTTAGAACATGCTATTAATAACAATTGCGGGGCAAAATGGTTGCACTTCATGAATATTTTACAAAGTCGTATGGTTTAATATAAGTGAATCCAGGAAGATAATAAGATTAAAAAATTGATAATGCAGGAAATTAGTTAGCCAGTTAACCATATGATGGTTATACGGTTTTGCTCGCTAAAAGAAGCAATGAGTAACTTCGACATTGCTCTCAAACTTAACAATGCGATCTGAAAACAATGTTGACCTTCAACCTGAAGAAGAAGAAATAGGGTACTATTTGATAAAGAGCTAGCTAAAATGTTAGGCTTTACAACTGCAATCGACCCACTCATAGTTTAGAGTTGCAGCAAAAAAAACTACTTATGAGGGAGAAATCCCCTCGATCTTGCATTACATTCATTACTCTATGTTCATTTGGATGAGCTGGCACTGATGAAAACTTATATGATGGAAGGCCCTAATGTTTTAAGAGCTCTTCCGTCAGGGAAAGCTGCATATTGCGATTATGAAATTTATACAATTCCCTAATTTACAGTTCAAAAGATTAGTTTGTGGAGGGTCGGATCATTTAATATAAAAATCAAAGACAAAGCGGGGAAGTTGTGAAATGTGATAACCTGCCATTGTTTTGGAAATAAATAATACGTTATAAAAAATAATGTTTGCGTGGGCCAGAAGAATCAGGAAATTACATTAGCGCCCGTGAGGGGTTAACTTTAGAATTAAAAGACCTTGCAGATGTTGCGGACTTTGAACCGAACGTGAGATAGGCGCTTTGTATGGTTTTGAGTACACTAAAGATGGTGTTATAAACGCAAAGAGGTTGGCGACAGCAAAAGTTTCCAAACTAGAACAACTGGCAATCTAGAGGCAATAATGTTGGCAGTATGAATATAAAATAGTTCGAAAACCTGGGCTCAATGGCACTTAGAAAACCCTATTTTGAATGGGGAAATAAAATTTGAATTCATAAGCCCATTTACATTTTTAGCCGTCAAAAAGTTTCAGAAAAACATTCACTCTGGCCTTTACATGTAAGTCTTATGCCGGGGCGACAATAGTCGGAAAGAAATTGAAATAGCCATATGGGAAAAAACAGTACTCTCCCCAGAAAAGAAACGTTGTAAAAAAAGCTTCTAAAAATTACAGTTCTTTCCAAGCAGAAAATTAGGAGACAGTTTACAATGATATTTGAAATTTCTGTCTTTAAAGATGTGGAGAGGGATGGGGTTTGTGGGCGTTAGTGATGACCTTATAAAAGGAATAATATTAGTGGCAAAAAATTAGACGTTAAACGCCTTACGTTACCTCGTCGGTTCTTCACATGGCGAGGAATTTTAAAATCATAACAAAAAGCAAAAATCAATGTTGATTAAATAGAAACAATCTTACGAACTGAATTGGATTAATCTTAACATTTAGGCCTCGTAGGGTTTTAATTATACTGACAAGTTTTGACGGAGAGTATGATAAAAATAATAACTGGATTAGATTAAATTCTTCTATAAAACCATGGAGCAGTTAAACTTTATGACAAAAATCCTCATTGCTCATTGATTTGTGGGCAAACTGGTTGTGGAAAAACATATTTGTCTAGACTTATTACAAACAGTTTTTTCGCTATAAATTTTGATCATATTGTGATTTCTGTCCAACATTAAAAGGAACAAAGCATATCATGATAGAAGGTTTATTTGGACAGACAATGACGTTAAATTTTGTTATTCCTAGCACTAAAATGAGTGAGTGTTTAGAATACTTTTATAAAGTGTTTGAAGGAACGCAGACACTCTTTATTATAGATGACTGTTCAGCAGAAAAAAATTATAGTTAAAAAGAGAAAAACTTTGGGCAAAGTGGCTTTCAGCGGAAGACATGATGGGTAATAGTGTGTGGATTTTATGCCAGAATATAATCGGTTTTAAAAGACTTTAGAGAACATTTAAAAACTGTAGTGTTATTTCACATGAAAGACAGAGACTCATTTGAAGAATGTTTGCGCGAAAATGATGTTATTTAAAACGATCAAGAAAAACATAGGATTAAACAAAAACTGAAATCTGAAAAGTTTAGTAAATTAGTATTGAAAACGGATAACCCTGCACAGTATGTTTGTTTGTAGATAATCGTTATTTTTTGGTTATTGACGTCTTACTTGTCAGAGAACAGGAAAAGGCGGCTTTTAGGCCACTTTCGCCAAAACCTCGGTGGAGGAGCAAGTGAGCCAGAATGAAGGTTTCCCTGTTCTCTACTCTCTTCAAGAACCGAACCGGTTTGGGGCACCCAGTGCGACAGGGTGTTCCCAGTAGACTTTGAAGAGGCAGGAGTGTGAGGGCACTGCATGACAGGGAAAGGGATGGGTGCTGGAATTATTTATTCATGATTATGATTGTGCATGTTGTGTGTGTTGGAATGCTTGATTGTGATTGTGCATAGTGCGTGTGTTGAAATATTTATTTGTGATTGTGTGTGTTGATGTGAATAAATGGGGTGTTGTATCGTAATCTTTCTGTGTGGGCTCTTGCGAGGCGTGTGAGGTCAGTCATTCCCTTCACTCCCATCTAGACCGATCCTGTCAGGGCAGACTCCAGGGGTCGGTCGTGACAGTGTGTGTGTGTGCGTGTGTGACAATTATCATGGCTATCTGTCTTGATCTCTCTGTACCACAATATCCTGTTCCGAAACAGTTCCATATTTACCTATTTCCAGAAAACTGAATCGTGATTTTTAAGCAGTTTTTACCTTGTTTTCACCGGTATACCTGGAATCGCGTTGTCTTATACATTCCGGCCAATAACGCCTATTGTCTCGGCACCAGAGTTGGTTTATGCTCGTTACAGAGTATACGTTGTGTGGCACCTGATCTGCCGTACCTGTCGGTTCACAGGTGGAGAAAATCAGAATCTTCCGCCTGTTGTATAGAACACCTTTTACTCCAGATGTGGACATCCATGAAATGATGGGCTAGAGGAAGGAGGGGGGAGGAGAGGCGGAGGGGGAGAGGGGCGCAGACACAGTCCAAGAAGACTGAAGGACACCTCACGTCACAAAAGCAAGATACCATTTCAGGACTTGTCCTTTCAATCATTTCAAAGTCAGTTGCTTGCGCCTATAAAAGGATTTGTTGTTTTCTAATGATCGTTGTATTTCACAAAGGTATCATCACCCGATGGCCTTCAGATAATGGCGTAGACTGAAGGAAGAATACTGAGTGACTGGTATTGACTGAACGAGATAGGAAATGACTGAATGACATAGGAAATGACTGAACGAGATAGGAAATGACTGAAATACATAGGAAATGACTGAATGACACAGGAAATGACTCAACGAGATAGAAAATGACTGAGTGACATAGGAAATGACTGAATGACATAGGAAATGACTGAATGACATAGGAAATGACTGAATGACATAGGAAATGACTGAATGACACAGGAAATGACTGAATGACTGAATGACATAGGAAATGACTGAATGACTGAATGACATAGGAAATGACTGAATGACATAGGAAATGACTGAATGACATAGGAAAATGACTGAATGACTGAATGACATAGGAAATGACTGAATGACATAGGAAATGACTGAATGACATAGGAAATGACTGAATGACATAGGAAATGACTGAATGACATAGGAAATGACTGAATGACTGAATGACAGAGGAAATGACTGAATGACTGAATGACATAGGAAATGACTAAATGACATAGGAAATGACTGAATGACATAGGAAATGACTGAATGACTGAATGACATAGGAAATGACTGAATGACTGAATGACATAGGAAATGACTGAATGACATAGTAAATGACTGAATGACATAGGAAAATGACTGAATGACATAGGAAATGACTGAATGACATAGGAAACGACTGAATGAAGCGCTGGCAGGCAGCTCTTCAGTCGGCTCTACCCAGGTAGGCAGCCCGCTGTGGACACGAGAGTTTGGATTGTAAAGCTCGGAGGCTGGTCTCTAAGCGACTACAGGGCGCTATATAAATACTGTTAATGACTACAACAACAACAACAACAACAACAACAACAGCAACAACAACAACAACAACAGCAACAGCAACAACACAGCAATACAACTACTAATAATATGAGTAATAATGATGATGATGACGATGGTGATGATAATGATAAGAATGATAATGATAATGATGATAATAATAATAACAATGGTAATGATAATAATAATGATCATAACCATGCGATACGGTGATACGGTGATGTACGTGTGCCCTGTGCACCACACAAAGCATGATCATATCACCAAAAGTTTTCCCACCCTTTTCAACTGAACAGTAGCTAAGGTTTTAGAGACACACTCCAAAAGCTGTTCACGCAAAATAAGATCCACCAGACCTTCAAAGACTTATCAATCTTTGCAAATGAGACCCAACGGTCAAACAAACACCTAAGATCAACTGCAGGGGTTTCAAAAGGTCCATCTGTACTGGCTTAGTCTCACGTAAACGCTTCCTAAAACCATCCGGAGTACACTTGAAACTTTTGAACAAACTCTCTTTTAGACGCTCGCATGACACAACATTATTCTCTGCAAGACTATGGTACAGGGTTAAAGCAGAACCCTCAAGCAATACAGACAGGTATGTAACCCACAAACTCTCAGACCACGCTAAGGAACGAGCACGGGTTTCAAAGCGTCACAGATAACTGTCTGTGTCATCAGTCCTTTCTTTGAAAGGGGGCAACCTGGGAAAAGCAGGACGAGGGGCGTTAAGATCTGGGCAAACCAGAACCCTGACTGTCATTGCCCTGTCTGAGACTCCACGCCACTGAGAAGTCAGTTGAAACTGTATTCTTTTAGGTCTCCTCTTGAATTTGCTCCTGCTCCTTTTAGTTTCCTCTGTCTCTCTTTGCTGAATTTTCCCTCTCTTTCCGTGTCTTGAGCAATACATTTATCTACATAGGCCAACAGAGCGTCTCCCTTCAAACCACATACCTTACCCCGCTGTAAATATTTAGTGGAAGCTTTGTCCTCGTCCATAGAGGACATAACAGGACTCTCTTCTTTAGCTTTCTGTGTCATAGCAAGATATGGAACATTGTCCTGTCCAACCGGGCACAAACACCAGTGGACCAAAAAAAAAAAAGAAAAAAGACAAACAATTGCTATCAAAAACCAAAAGGTTTCACACCTCTGTCCCCTACACTATAGTATGGCTGCCTTAATGGCTGGATAAAAACACGGTCATACACACAAAACTTCACTCCCTTTGTTGGGTAGATGGGATTAATCCTGGCCTTTCTACACTAGGGGTGTCCGCAGAGTATCACCTGCGTACGCAGAAGAAGAAGAAGAAGAAGAAGAAGAAACCCATCCAACAAAAAGATAGGAATATTAACTGAAAGACAATTCAGAAATACGGAAAGAATAAACGCAATCGGCAATCGATGCAAAAAAAAACAACAACAAAAAAAAACCAACCACCAAAAACCCAAACAAACCAACAAACCAGTGAAGGGGCAAATTCACCTGGTTGACGGTGAAGGGGCAAATTCACCTGGTTGACGGTGAAGGGGCAAATTCACCTGGTTGACGGTGAAGGGGCAAATTCACCTGGTTGACGGTGAAGGGGCAAATTCACCTGGTTGACGGTGAAGGGGCAAATTCACCTGGTTGACGGTCCTCTCCCATGCCCTCCACGAGCAGGAGATCGGGACGCCAGACACAGGTGCGGGAAGAGAAAGGGAGACTATTAAGACAGTAAACCTGAAGAAGTGGACGTACGGGCCCCTGCCACACTTGCATCCGTCACCTCAGACGTAGGAGAGGGAGGTCGAGGTGGCAATGAACTGTCCGAGGGTGGAGAACACTGAGATCAAAAATAAAAACTAACCCTTTACTACTAACACAAACACAAGTATAAACCAAGCACTGCCACAAAAATAGCAACACAATATAATCAATGTCCAACCAGCGTACACATTACAGATTTTCTTTTTTTTTTGAAACACTAAAAATTCAAAACAACTAATATTTATTTCAAAATGGTTCAGACAGCCACTCATTCAAGAGAAAAGAGCCCAAGGAACGCTACAGAAGCAACACAATCCCCAAGTAAAGACAGAAACAGAAATAATCAGGAGAAATAACCAAAGATAATGAAACCAAAAGATAATGAAACCAAAACCCACAAAGGAAGAAAGAACTAGTCCCTCGTATCTCCGGAAACTATACAGAAGGAGATACTCTGGAACGCTGGAGACGGGAAAGAAATCAAACACAAACAATTATACAACAACACAATACAACACAGCTCAGTCTCTCAAAATCAAGGTCTGCAAACGTGGCCTGTCCTTCATAACTGGGGCAAACTAAGGGGCACAAAAACCAATCCTACCACGAAGACAATTTTGAATTTAATGCCAAAAGAAAATTTAAGCTACGAGGTCACCAGATGTTACGGATGGTGCGGTGCTGTGTGTATAACTATCTGACTCTCACTTTCAAAAGTTTGGATGCGTGTAACGAGTATTACCTACACACACCCACACCACACGAATATGGACAGCCAGGCAACACACAAGTTAAGTTTCTTTTTTTATATGTTGCCTGACACATCAGAACATAAACACATATAAATATAAATCGGCACAAAATCAATACACGCCACAACCAGCAAGGGCATTCAACAATCACAGGGAGCTTCAGCCGTCGCTCTCAAAGCTGACACATTGAATATTTCTCACTGGCACCGTCAGTAGTGTCCTAGCAGTTACAGTTCACGCAGCTGGCTGCAACGAACCCAAGTCACAGTCTTCACACGGCAAGCAGAGCCGCTCGCGAATACAGTTCAAGTCCCAGGGTAAACCCACACAGACGATCAAGGCAAACAGAGCCGCTCACAAGTACAGTTCGAAGTCCCACAGGGTACACCCCCACAGAAGATCACGGGTACAATTCGAAGTCCCACAGAGTACACCCACACAGAAGATCACAGCAAGCAAAGCCGCTCACGAGTACAGTTCGAAGTCCCACAGGGTACATCCACACAGAAGATCACAGCAAGCAAAGCCGCTCACGAGTACAGTTCGAAGTCCCACAGGGTACACCCACACAGTAGATCACGAGTACAGTTCGAAGTCCCACAGGGTACACGCACATAGTAGATCACGAGTACAGTTCTTAGTTCCACAGGGTACACCCACACAGAAGGTCACGGCAAGCAGAGCCCTTTGTTACACAATTCTACTACTGACTTGGCGGTCAGCCTCTCCACGTCGTCTTGACGGAGAATCCTGAGGCCCTTTGTTACACAATTCTGCTACTGACTTGGCGGTCAGCCTCTCCACATCGTCTTGACGGAGAATCCTGAGGCCCTTTACAACACAATTCTACTGCTGACCTGGCGGTCAGCCTCTCCACGTTGTCTTGACGGAGAATCCTGAGACCCTTTACTACACAATTCTACTACTGACCTGGCGGTCAGCCTATCCACGTCGTCTTGACGGAGAATCCTGAGGCCCTTTACAACACATTCTACTACTGACATGAGGTTCAGCCTCTCCACGTCGTCTTGACGAAGAATCCTGAGGCCCTTTACAACACAATTCTACTGCTGACCTGGCGGTCAGCCTCTCCACGTTGTCTTGACGGAGAATCCTGAGGCCCTTTACAACACAATTCTACTGCTGACCTGGCGGTCAGCCTCTCCACGTCGTCTTGACGAAGAATCCTGAGGCCCTTTACAACACAATTCTACTGCTGACCTGGCGGTCAGCCTCTCCACGTTGTCTTGACGGAGAATCCTGAGGCCCTTTACAACACAATTCTACTGCTGACCTGGCGGTCAGCCTCTCCACGTCGTCTTGACGGAGACAGCGGCTGGGGCACGGGCTGTACCTCCACACTCGGAGGAAATCAGTTCCAGGCCGGACTCAGGGGCGTCACCGTTTTTTTCTTTCGCCGCGTTGTTTTTCTATTTACGTCATGCTGTAATGTAATTTTACGCTGACGTCACAATGTACGTTGACGTCACATGGACGCCATGATAATGATCGGGATATCGACTGATTGCGTTACAGGTGATCCGTTTCACATCCATGTTTTGGCAATTTCTCTCTTTCTTATTGAACTGTCATAGCTGGCTAATGGGGCAAAATTACTTTGGGCATGCTCACGATCGGCATTTGCCCAATGAAAACAGCCGGGGCACTGCCCTGAATGGAGCTTCAACAAGGATTACCTCCCTTGCAGATTTCCGAACATCGTCTATTAAGCAGTCGACAACTACTCATTACGACAATGAGCAGCGCAAATTGCAATAGTAAATCGATATCCTTATGAGAATGATTGATTCGTGTAGCGTACATCTCTAATCGAGAAATAGGTGTCAGTGGGGCCCAGAGAAGTACTGTCCTAAAGTGCCCATATAGCGTATCTCGGTTTAAGTCCTAAAGTGCCCATATAGCGTATCTCGGTTCAAGCCCTAGTTCGTCAGAGCAGTGCACACTGTGCAAAATGACTAATGTTGACTTACGTTATAAGGCAGCCTAATTCTAGCACAACAAATCACGGGAATCAAGAACGCAGTCAAAGTTCATTAAGGTGCAAATGTGTTGTCGAGCGTACGTATAGACGTACTACTGTATGTGTACCAGTGCAAACACACTCAGGCAACAAAAAATGTGTTCACACGCGTACAAACGTTTCCAGCTTACATTAGAGGGCGGGAGAGAGGGAAGCGAGGGGGGCTGGGGGGGGGGGGGGGGGGGGGGGCGGTGTCAGACTGCTCCGCGCATATGCTTCACCACATCTGCTAAGCTATCGGGTGCATACGAATTAATGCAAAATAAACTCTAAAGGCGTTTGCCTAATTCATGCATAAATCCAGTGTGCTGGACACACACACACACACACACACACATACACACACACACACATCTCAATGACTTTTTTGGGGGGCAATGAAACTGTACATACACAGAGCTGCAATTTGGTTGGTTAGCGTGTTCCGAAGACCATGCGAGAAAGTGGATTAAAGAAAAAAGAAAGCATGACCACGACCCATACCCCTTCACCGCTTGGTCGCCTCCCAAGTATCCACAGTACCCTAAACTTGCGCACCGGTATCCTGCCTCCATAACCATAATTGCCTTCTCCCATCCCTTGATCTGTCATCTACCCCCCTCCTCTCCAACATCACCTCCTCCTCTTCTCCTAACGCTTTTTGTGCTAATCTATTTCTGTTAGTGACACACATTGATCTAACCAACCCTTGTCAGTTCTTGCACGCTTTCAAACTATCCCTGCTAGCATCTGGTTAACAATTTATGCAGAAAAGAATCTAGCAGGAAACAAACGAAAGCTGAATTAACTATACCATTACACACAATACATACACATGTCTACATCAATGAACTCATACACAGCGAATGCAAGCAAGCGCGCCCACCCCATTCCTGTGCAAGTATGCGCGCGTGTGCTTTCACACACACACACACACACACACACACACACACACCACACACACACACACACACACACACACACACACACACACGCAAACACACTCACACACTCACGCACACACGCACGTTCGCCTACACACACGCACAAACTCACAAACGCACGCATGCACGCACGCACGCACGCACGCACACACACTCACACACACACACACACACAAAACACACACACACACACACGCACACGCACACACACTTACTTCACTAACATCAAACCGAGGACCAGCGATAAAAAAAAGACGGTTAATAACGCCTTCCACTGTACTCGGAAGAGTGTTATCCGATTAACTTGAGTCAGGACGAAATGCATGTTTATACCAGGTAAACTTAACAGCGCTAGGTAATTGCGAGAAGTTCTTGTCTACCAACAATAACAATAAGAAGTGTGTGTGTGTGTGTGTGTGTGTGTGTGTGTGTGTGTGTGTGTGTGTGTGTGTGTGTGTGTGCGTGCGTGCGCGCGCGCGCGTGCGTGCGTGAGTGCGTGTACGTGCGCGCGCGCTCAAATGTGTGATTTTTGCTTCTCTATCGGCTGTCCCGTCCCTATGGTTTGTACATACAAGTCTCAGGTTCTGCTCTGATAAAGTATCCTTTTCTCCCATCGCCATAAAGAGGAAGATCATTAAATGAGGCAGTCTTATCCCGCTTTCACCGGTGTACACAGAATCACTTGTTTTATATATCCTGTTTAATGACGCCCATTGTCTCGAAGCCAGGATCTGCCATCGCTCGTTACAGAGCCTGCGCCTTATGATAACTGATGTACCGTTACTTGTCGAATCAGAGCTGGGGAAATTGGATTTTTTTCTTCTCTCTTTCAGTGACAAGATGTCTTCACAATCTAGATGCCATGTGATACTAACACTCTCCGACTTTTTTTTTTTGGCGTGTATGTTTTAACAAATTTAGCTACAAAAGGAGCAGAAGCAGCAACAGTCACGACAAAATAGCAGTAACAAGTGGGACCTTTGGCCCGGTGGAACAAGCTTCGATCTTGGCTGCGAGACAGTCCGAGCTCTCTGATTCGAATCTTGTATGGCTCGTGTTGTTCTTCTCCTGTCCTGTAGAGAGTAGTAGTAGCCTGGGTGGACCTATCCTGTGCAGCTGGAATAGCTCTGTTGGAGGAGAGCTGGACTCATGGTTCTGAGATAGCGGGTTCCAATCTCCGTTGGTCTGTTTTGATTCAGAGGGATTTTCACTCGAGTTCACGCCTGTTCAAACTCCATTCCTTGAAAAAATCGTTCGAATGAGACTATCACACAAGGTTCTATGTGTGAACGCATGCGCAACATCTAGCACACACATAAAATCCCATCACCAACTTCTGAGAGAGATGGCCAGAAGACAGTGGAATTCGTCGTGGCGACAGGATTGAAGATCTGACGCAACCAGAAACTATCGACCGCAGAAGAAGAGGAAGAAGAAGGAGGAGGAGATGTTGACATTTTTGCCTTTGGTATGGATTCCACAAATACACATAGAATGCATTCTACTTGAAAAATAAAGGAACGAGCGCAAAACTGAGAAATTGTTCGACTGAATGACACGGGAAACGAATATATATCACCAGCAGGCAGTCTCCAGTCGACTCTATCCAAAAAGGCAGCCTGCGCTATAAAACGAGAGCATAGATTGTAGAGCATTTAGAACTTGGTCTCTCGCCGAGAACAGGCGCTGTATAAGTACTCTCAATGACGTGACGATGAATCAAATTCACATGTGCACATATGGTCCGGCATATGAAACAGAATCCAAAGCGTCCAGCAACTGATCTCTGCCATCCAGAAGTCTGTAGGAAAATCCACCCCGACAGGTAAACAGAAGCAAAGGTGGACCGGATAAATGATGGAGTGGAGGTGGATGCGGGATAGGGGTAGGGAGAATGGGGAGGGGGTTGTGTCGTTATGTGAAGAAGAGCCATCTCCGGGGAAACAATTCCAATTTCTGCAGAGAAATTTGTGTGATGTGAAAGTTATGGAACGCAATCAGTCGGATCAAACAATCACGATGTGTGTGTGTGTGTGTGTGTGTGTGTGTGTGTGTGTGTGTGTGTGTGTGTGTGTGTGTGTGTGTGTGGTGTGTGGTGGTGTGAGCGTAACCAGCTGAGACTCAGGCCTCGGGATGTTCAGTTATATATATACCAAGTCAGTGCTGGTGATTCAATATGTGATACTTTTCGTTTTTACAAAAACAGTTAGAATCGGCTGAGCATGCCATCTGTCACCGTCATAATCCAAGCAATGTTTCAGTGCAGAGCTCCCGCTCGTTCGCCAGAATACACTGTGGTCGAATGGTCAAATGTGGAGAAAGTACATCGAGGGCCCTTGTGCTCGGGTACCAATGGTGAACAGGCCCGCTCATTTGGTTAGAACCTTTCTACTGTTCTCCTTTCTCTGTACCAAATGGGTGAACAGCCCGCTCATTTGGTTTGAACCTTCCACTGGTCTCCTTGGGTACTCTGTACCAAATGGGGAACAGCCCGACTCATTTGGTTAGACCTTCCACGTAAACCGATCTTTACGGAATTTTTTTTAAGTTTTAAGGTTAACTGGAATTTTGAGGGCCCTTTGAGGTTTAACTCGAGTTTTTATTTGAGGCATGACTAAATTTTTCAGGTTCGTGGTACAACGTGATGTTTTTAGGATTTGAATATAGCTCGATCTTTGAGGAATTCCCGGGGGGGGGGGGGGGGTATAACTCGATTTGATGTTTTGAGGTAGGAAGTCGATTTTAATGAGGGTTTTGGAGGATCATTTCGATTTTGTTTAGGCTTTTGAGGTATTACTCAATATTTTTTGAGGGTTTTGATGTTAAACTCGATTTTGGGTTTGAGGTATCATTCTAGTTTTTAGGGTTCTGAATATAACTCAGTTTTTTTGAGGGCCTTTGAATATAACTCGATTTTTTTAAAAGGGTTTTTGAGGTAGAAACTTGATTAAAAAAATTTTTTTTTAAGGGTATAACTTCGATTTTTGAGGGCTTTTTGAGTATAACTCGGATTTTTGAGGGCTTGTTTATAACATAAATGTTGCCCTTTGCAGCCCGGGCCGATATATTGATTTAAGAGTGAAAAAGAACAAAAAGGGCCCACAAAAACAACAACAATGACCGCGACGAACGGTTTATGCTTTTTAAAGCAAACAAATATGCTTCTAAATAATTTTGCTGTCTCTTTCAAACACATTTACGTCATCCTGAAACCTTCAATCTCTTTTTTCTTGTTAGAAGCATCCACCACCAATTTGGGCTTGTAAACCAGCGTACTGGCGCGCCGCGAGTTAAAAATTGGTTGCCCCACTGGGTGGTCAAACCCCGTTTCTCGCTCTGTTTCTCCTCTTTTCCTCCCCTCTTCTCACCCACTTCCTTACCTTCCTCCCTCCATCTCAAATTATCGTACCTCTCTCTCTCTCTCTCTTTCTCTCCTCTCCCCTTGCACGTGCGTGTGTGCATCGCCGCGCCCGTGGTTGTGGGGAGTGCGCGCACGCGCCGCGTGTGGGGTGTGTTTTTGTGCGTACTGTGTGTGGTGTGTGTTTTGTGTGTGTGTGTGTGGTGTGTGTGTGTGTGTGTGTGTGCGTGCTGTGTGTTGTTGTGTGTGGTGTTGTGGTGGGGCGTGGTGTGTGTGTGTGTGTTTGTGGTGTGTGGTGTGTGTGTGGTGTGTGGGGTGCGTGCGTGCGCGCGCGCACGCCGGGTGTGTGTGGTGTGGTGTGGTGTGGGGTGTGTGTGTTGTGTGTGTGGGGTGTGGGGTGTTAAGTGCGAAGGCACGCTTGGGGCCTGTTATTTCCTTTTGTGTCTCGGTGTCCTTTTCCGATATAATTCCTGCCCCTTCCTCCCCATAAAGCCGAGATCATCGCGTGCAGAAGTCTTGAGACCTATTTTTTCACTTGAATCGCTTGTTTTTTATACGCCCATCCGAACACATTGTCTCGGCGCCAGATCTCCTAATGCTCGTTACTGGGTCCGGCCTATACACTGATTTACCGTTACTTTTGGATCATAATCTGGACAGAATGGAATGGTTTGTTTGTTTGTTTTTGTTGTTCATTTTTGGGGACGTATTTATTGTTGAAAAAGCAGATAGATAACTAACACATTAGGATTCTGCTTTTCACTCGAATTTGAGCATTGTGGCGGCTAACAGCGTGTGATGGAATTTACGACGACAAAATGAAACAAACAAGGGTTTTGTGTGTGTGTGAGTGTGTGTTGTGTGTTTGTGTGTTTGTGTGTGGGGTGCGTGCGTGAGTGCGATCATGCGGTTGTTGTGTTGTGTGTGTGTGTGTGTGTTGTGTTGTGTGTGTGTGGGTGTGGAGAGAAAAGAAGAGAGAGAAGAGAGAGAGAGAAGAGGAAAGAGAGGACAATTTGTTTTCTTGTAAGCCGGGCCTTTGTCAACTTTGCTCGTACATGAAATTACGTTTTTTCCTCCTCATTGCTCAAAACGAGGCTCTTTGGTGCAGCGCCCCCTTGATTACATGTACTCGTCAATAACAATTTTTGCTGGAAAACACCATTGTTTGGGCCTTTGGTTTCTCGTTGGGTGCAGATGGCTGATGCGGTACGATTTTCGTCCTGAAAAAAAAAAGGTTTTGATTGTTGTTTTTGTTGTTTTGTGGGGGGGGGGGGGGGGGGGTGGGGTGTGGGGGGGGGGGGGGGGGGGGGAGACCGGGGTGGGGTGAAGGGGTGGGGAGGGGAGGGAAGGAGGGGGAGGACAAAAGGAACAAAAAGGGGATATCAGCTCTGCCGACACAGTGTAAATTCGGTTTCGGGACAACAGCCGTTTACAACTGCTTTTAGCAACGACAACATCAGCTTACAAACTAGCCTACTTCGAAACGAATCCACATCCCCTGTGAACAATTTTCTTTTTTTGAGCTTTTGCGGTTGCATTGTTCCGCTTTGTATTTCACAACATTGTTTTGCAATGTGCTGAAAATGCTTTTGTAAAATTTGGGTAGCGTACTGTACGTTCAAAATAAAAGAATTTTGTTTGAACAACATCGCATTGTTTTGCTTTGTATTTCACAACATTGTTTTGCAATGTGCTGCAATGTTGTACAATGTAGCGTACTGTACTGTTCAAATAAAAGAATTTTGCTTGAACAACATCGCATTGTTTTGCTTTGTTTTTCACAACATTGTTTTGCAATGTGCTGCATGCGTTGTACAATTGTTAGCGTACTGTACTGTTCAAAATAAAAGAATTTTGCTTGAACAACATCGCATTGTTTTGTTTTGTATTTCACAACATTGTTTTGCAATGTGCTGCAATGCGTTGTACAATTGTAGCGTATGTACTGTTCAAAATAAAAGAATTTTGCTTGAACAACATCGCATTGTTTTGCTTTGTATTTCACAACATTGTTTTGAAATGTGCTGCAATGCGTTGTAAAATTTGTAGCGTACTGTACTGTTCAAAATAAAAAAAATTTTGCTTGAACAACATCGCATTGTTTTGCTTTGTATTTCACAACATTGTTTTGCAATGTGCTGCAATGCGTTGTACAATTGTAGCGTATGTACTGTTCAAAATAAAAAATTTTGCTTGAACAACATCGCATTGTTTTGCTTTGTATTTCACAACTTTGGTTTTGCAATGTGCTGCAATGCGTTTTTACAATTGTAGCGTAACTGTACTGTTCAAAATAAAAGAATTTGCTTGAACAACACGCATTGTTTTGCTTTGTATTTCACAACATTGTTTGCAATGGGGCTGCAATGCTTTTGTACAATTGTAGCGTACTGTACTGTTCAAAATAAAAAAATTTTTTGCTTGAACAACATCGCATTGTTTTGCTTTGTATTCACAAAAATTGTTTTGCAATGTGCTGCAATGCGTTGTACAATTGTAGCGTACTGTACTGTTCAAAATAAAAGAATTTTGCTTGAACAACATCGCTTGTTTTGCTTTGTATTTCACAACATTGTTTTGCAATGTGCTGCAATGCGTTGTACAATTGTAGCGTACTGTACTGTTCAAATAAAAGAATTTTGCTTGAACAACATCGCTTTTGTTTTGCTTTGTATTTCACAACATTGTTTTGCAATGTGCTGCAATGCGTTGTACAATTGTAGCGTACTGTACTGTTCAAAATAAAAAATTGCTTGAACAACATCGCATTGTTTTGCTTTGTATTTCACAACATTGTTTTGCAATGCTGCAATGCTTGTAAAATTGTAGCGACTGTATGTTCAAAATAAAAGGAATTTTGCTTGAACAACATCGCATTGTTTTGCTTTGTATTTCACAACATTGTTTTGAAATGTGCTGCAATGCGTTGAAACAATGTAGCGAACTGACTGTTCAAAATAAAAGAATTTTGCTTGAACAACATCGCATTGTTTTGCTTTGTATTTCCACAACATTGTTTTGCAATGTGCTGCAATGCGTTGAAACAATTGTACGTACTGTACTGTTCAAAATAAAAAGAATTTGCTTGAACAACATCGCATTGTTTTGCTTTGTTTTTCCCACAACATTGTTTTGCAATGTGCTGCAATGCGTTTTACAATTGTAGCTACTGTACGTTCCAAAATAAAGAATTTTGCTTGAACAACATCGCATTGTTTTGCTTTGTATTTCACAACATTGTTTTGAAATGTGCTGCAATGCGTTGTACAATTGTAGCGTACTGTACTGTTAAAAATAAAAAAATTTTTGCTTGAAAAAACATCGCATTGTTTTGCTTTGTATTTCACAACATTGTTTTGCAATGTGCTGCAATGCGTTGTACAATTGTAGCGTACTGTACTGTTCAAAATAAAAAAATTTTTGCTTGAACAACATCGCATTGTTTTGCTTTGTATTCACAACATTGTTTTGAAATGTGCGCAATGCGTTGTACAATTGTACGTACTGTACTTTTTCAAAAAAAAGAATTTTGCTTGAACAACATGCATTGTTTTGCTTTGTATTTCACAACATTGTTTTGCAATGTGCTGCAATGCGTTGTACAATTGTAGCGTACGTACTGTTCAAAATAAAAGAATTTTGCTTGAACAACATCGCATTTTTTTTGCTTTGTATTTCACAACATTGTTTTGCAATGTGCTGCAATGCGTTGTAAAATTGTAGCGTACTGTACTGTTCAAAATAAAAGAATTTTGCTTAAAACAACATCGCATTGTTTTGCTTTGTATTTCACAACATTGTTTTGCAATGTGCTGCAATGCGTTGTAAAATTTTGTAGCGTACTGTACGTTCAAAATAAAAGAATTTTGCTTGAACAACATCGCATTGTTTTGCTTTGTATTTAAACAACATTGTTTTGCAATGTGCTGCAATGCGTTGTACAATTGTACGTACGGGTACTGTTCAAAATAAAAGAATTTTGCTTGAACAACATCGCATTGTTTTGCTTTGTATTTCACAACATTTTTTGCAATGTGCTGGCAATGCGTTGTACAATTGTAGCGTACTGTACTGTTCAAATAAAAGAATTTTGCTTAACAACATCGCATTGTTTTGCTTGTATTTCACAACATTGTTTTGCAATGTGCTGCAATGCGTTGTAAATTGTAGCGTACTGACTGTTCAAAATCAAGGAATTTTGCTGAACAATGTTGCTTTAATACTGCGGTATTGCAATACCATGTACTATGATACAAAGCTGTACAGTGCGACAAACTACTGGGCTTACGCTCAAAAACATACAGGCGCAGTACAATGCAATCAAGCGCCAGTTGTGAGACAGTCCACACTGTGCCAGTAATTCTGTCGCATGGTATTGTATTTTTCTTGTACTATACTGCAGTGCTGTGTATTTCTGTTCGGAATAGTGTGTGCCGAATAGCTCAGTTGGTAGAGCGCCGGACTCGTAATCTTGGTGATCCTGGGGTTTGCGGGTTCGAATCTCCGCCGGGCCGTTTTGGTACAGGGGGATTTTTCCCTCGGAGTTAACATTGGTTCTGACTCCATTTCCTACCCGTCCTTCGAATGAGACATAAACCGAGGTTCCATGGTGAACGCACGCATAACATCTTGCACACATGTAAAATCCCATCACCAACCTTCGGAAAGAAGGCCAGTTTGGTATGATGACACGTTACCATAGCATGCACCCCGCTTGAGAAATGGAAAGAATGAAGGAAAATAAGGAAATGGAGTGAAAATATATTGAATGATATGGACCCGGATGACCCCGGTAAACGCTGAAAAGAAGCGCCAGCTGGCAGCTTTTCAGTCAGCACTACCCCGGTAGGCAGCCCGTTTGTGTAAAAGAGTGTGGATTTGTAAAGCGCCTAGAGCTTGGTCTCTAGCCGTGAATAGGCGCTATATAAGTATTCATTATAATAATTATAACAATAATAATAATAATAATAATGATGATAATAATAAAAATAATAATAATAATAATGAAATAATAGTGTACGCAGTGCAGTGTGAAACAGCGCAGTGCAGAAGTGTAGCTCGTTACAGCAGTGTAGTGTAGGTTGTGTTGGGCATTGTAGTGTCGTGCAGGTAGTGTCATGTAGTGTGGTGTATGTGGTATGTATAGTGCATTTTAGTGTCATGTAGTGTGGTGTAGTGTGGTGTATGTATAGTGCAGTGTAGTGTCATGTAGTGTGGTGTAGTGTGGTGTATATATAAATGCAGTGTAGTGTAGTGCAGTGAAACCCCGAGCGCCCCAGTCACTTCGAGGAGACATAAAAGCTGAACTACACAGCAGGACTTCCTTTGGATTTCTTTTCTTAATAAATTTATCAACGTTTCGCCATATTTCTATTTGAAGAGGTCTGTAAAAATAATTTTTTTCTAGCCAAAGAATCGTGATATCGCATACAGCTGACACAGTTCTGTCTAATGATCTCCCAGTCCGCACACATGTGCGCTCGTGCACCATGTCCTATTTTACATACAGGGTTTCTTTTCCCAGAAAAGTCCCACTGAAAGCAGACAGAAACTAAAGGAGACACAAACGTAGGGGGGAAGGGGATCAGTACTTCACCTCGTTTCCCTTTTTTTTCCCTTTTTCGCATCTCCATTCCTCGTGTAGGAACCGAAAAGCTCACGGCGAGAGAGTTGTTTTAGTTGGCCGGGAGGCCCTCTCAGGTAACAAGTATGCCTGCTTCTTTTTATCTGTTATGCGCGAGGTCGGCCTAATGCCTGCACGTAGCCTTGCCGTGCGTGAACCGCCGTGTGCGTGCTTCAAACCGGACAGTTTGAAAACTGTCAGAGAGCAAAAAGGGGGGCGAACGGACAACCATGGGGGGCATAAACCGGACAGTTTGAAGCTGTCAGAGAGCAAAGGGCGGCGAACGGACAACCATGGGAGGCATAAACCGGACAGTTTGAAGCTGTCCAGAGAGCAAAGGGCGGCGAACGGACACATGGGAGGCATAAACCGGACGTTTGAAGCTGTCAGAGAGCAAAGGGCGGCGAACGGACAACCATGGGAGGCATTAAAACCGGACAGTTTGAAGCTGTCAGAGAGCAAAGGGGGGGCGAACGGACAGCCCGGGAGGCATAAACCGGACAGTTTGAAGCTGTCAGAGAGCAAAGGGCGGCGAACGGACAGCCATGGGAGGCATAAACCGGACAGTTTGAGCTGTCAGAGAGCAAAGGGCGGGGAACGGATAGCCATGGGGGGCATCCAATCAACAGGAAGTAGTGGGGGGCCTTTAATGTGCGCAAAGAAACTCTAATCTTCAAGATGGAGCAAAAGATGATAGTTACAGTAGTTTACTGCCCGAGGGATGGAACAAACTATGGCCAAAGTGAAGCAGTGCGTTTCCTCTTGCCTCTTTCCTTTTTTTGGTTTCAATAGTCACTTTTGCTTTCTTCCCCCCTTTTACTGCTGAAAGACTAAACCTGGCCTGATCGACGGGGGAAAAGTCAGAAAGAGATTCTAAACCACGACACTGATTTTGTTGTTGCTTTTTTGGCGGTACTGTATTAACTAGCCCCCCCCCCCCCTCTCATTGTGGTCTGTGTGTGTTTGGTTCGGTGGCTGTGATCGCAGCAATGGGAAAAAGAAGATGTTTAGAATGAGGGTTCAGAAATGGGACACGTTTCGTTTTTTTTTTAATTCCATGTTTTCTCATGCTAAACCCCACGACAAGTCTAAAGGGAAGCAATCAGAATGGGCCCCCGTTTGTGGGGGTAAGGTGTTACTCTGCCCTAAATCTGATACCTGATTTTTGTTGTTGCTAAGACCAGTTACTACACACGTGAGTTTTGAAACGGTTCTCACTCACAGGAAAAGCTGCACAATGTCCCTCGGGGTACGAATGATAAATTCCAGTTCAACCTGTCTTACATGACAGTGTGATTTTCCTGGCTAGGGGTATCCAAACCTGATAGATTGCGCGCGCGCGCGCGCGAGCGCGCGCGTTTGGGGTATGTTCAGGGAGACGTGGGGATGGTGTTGTAAAAACCCGGACAGGGGGCGCGTGGGTCCGGACACGGGTCTTCAAGCCGGTCCAAGGAACACAAGCTGAACAGGGCATACATGGATTTTTCTTTTCCCCTCTCGTTCTTTTTTCTCTCTCTCTTTTTTTTTTTTTTTTATTTTTTAAATGATAAGCCAAAAGGGGAAAACAGTCCATAAACGGAGCTTCAATGCGCGTTTTAGACCGCTCACGAAACGCACACAACCGTTACCCTGCAAAACTTGATCGCCATCTTTTGACCAAACGAGCCGTCGGTGGCCGCGTGCAGTTTTGCTTGAGATTGGGCTCTTTTCATCGGGACTTGGCGACCTTTGTTAAAAAAAAAAAAAGAAAGAAAGAAAGAAAGAAAGAAAGAAAAAAAAAACCCTCTTCCCCGCCAAGCTACGGGTCGGGCAGTAATGGCGCTGTCGTTTGTCTCCGAGCCCGAGCCCCGGGAACGAGCATCAGCCGATCGCGGAGCGGAGACGATGAGCGGTCGTTGGACGGACATACCGTAAAAAAAGGCGAGCGATCACGTATGGTTAGAGGGGTACTTGCAGCTCACACAAAAAAAGGCGGGGGATGTGAACAGGAGAAAAGAGATAATTAATGACCCTGGAGCGAGTCTCTAAGAGAGAGCGAGAGAGAGAAGAGAGAGAGAAAAGGGGGCTATGGATACAGTGAAGGAAAAGGGGGTGGGGGAGTTAATGGAGCACGAGGTGAGGATGGGTGGAATGGGGGGGGGGGGGGGGGGGGCGGAGAAAAAGTTGGGGCGGGGGAAGGGGGAGGGGGGGGGGTGTAGCGAAAGAGAGAGTCACCTAAGAAATCAAAACAAGAAGGGGGTGGGGGAAGGGGGCCGTTGGAGAAAAGGGTCCGCGGCATATGGACATAATACAGAAGACCGATATAACTAGCGAGTGAAAGAAAAGTAGAAACGGACAGGAGGGCGAAAGAGGGGAAAAGTGGACAGGGGGGGGGGGGGGAAAGTGGGGGGGGGGGGGGGGGGGGGGGGGGAGGGGGGAGGTGGGGGGAGGGGGCAAAGGTGACGGGCGGAATGCTAGGGGGTGGCTTTACACAGGACACGAAACAGCTATGCGCAAAGCTTTAAAGAAAGCTTATAGCCAAGGTTAAAAGGAAATCTGTCACACAATGTGGGGATACGCCCTTGATGATTGCGATTGTGCCATAGACGTGGATCTGGTGTCGTTGTTACATTAGGCCTACAACGTCCACACCGGCATACACAAATGACAGCGCACATTTAAAATTGTAAATTTTTTTATTATACGATTGTGTTTTTTAGTACATAGATCAATATAATTACATATTTTTTTTTTCTCTTATCTGAAATTCGAATTCATGTTTCAGTGTTTTGCTTCTTTCCCCCTTTTTATTACACAACAAACGTGGCTTTGAACACATCTCTCAGCGGAAAAGTGGTTAGGGATGGGGAAGTTGGAGGTTGGAGGTTGAGTGCAACACAAAAGGTAGTATACATATTATATAATGACTTCTTCCGAATGTACAATTGCAGTCTGTGTATTATGTCGCTATTGTAGTGCATTTCTGCTCTATCGCATGTGAATACCAAAGTAGCTATCATATGAGCATGCCAAAGCAGCCTGCGTTGTGTCTGCAACCTTAGTTATTAACATTCGAAGCTGTTGTGAGGAAGTCTCATCAATTTACTGATTCCGTACATTTCTAAAATCATTGTGCCCGGATGATGATTATTGCAAACACACTTTTTACCCATATAATGCCTCGCAATCAGGCCTGCTGTCCACTCGACGTCACAGGACCAAGTTGCTGTCGAGAGACGTCAGTCTTCAGCCACCTGACCGTAAATTACCACTCTCAGACGTGATTTAGACGCAACGGTTGTAGCCAACCCTCCTCTGCCAGGTGAGCTTTTCACAAAAACTTCTCTCTCGTCCTTTCAACCTGTAACATCAGATGCTGTTCGTAACGTCATCATCAATTCCTCTCCCAAAAACTTGTAATCTTGATCCTATTCCAACCCCTCTTCTGATTGAATGTCTTGATAGTCTATTACCATCTCTCACAGCCCTTATCAACTCTTCTCTCACCTCTGGCACCTTTCCAGATGCTTGTAAAGCTGCTCTGGTGACACCTCTTCTCAAAAAGGTCACTCTTGATCAAAATGAACTTACGAATACCGTCCAGTATCTAACTTGTCCTTTATCTCTAAAATAATTGAAAAGATCGTCCTCATCCAACTATCCGAATACCTGATTTCCAATAACCTCTTCAATCCATTTCAGTCTGCCTACAGACCAGGACACAGCACTGAGACAGCTCTTTTAAGGATAGTAAATGATCTACTCCTTTCTTTGAATGATCGCAAAGTCTCCATTCTGGCTCTGTTAGACCTGTCAGCTGCGTTTGACACAATAGATCACTCTATTCTCCTCAGTCGTTTGCACCATGATTTTGGCATAGGTGGTACAGCACTGCAGTGGTTCTCATCCTATCTGTAACATCGGACTCAGTCTGTTATTGTTGGCGGCCGAGTTTCTTCTGCAGCTCCTATATGTTTTGGAGTCCCACAGAGCTCGGTCCTCGGACCAGTCCTGTTTGTTCTCTACACCTCTCCATTGGCCAATGTCATTGACAAACACTCAGTCCTTCATCATTCATATGCTAATGATTCACAGTTGCAGAAATCAGCTGCACCTTCTGAAGTTCCCCAACTACTAGAGGCAATGCAGGATTGTATAGCCGATGTCAGATCTTGGATGACAGCAAAAAACTAAAGCTGAACAATGACAAAACTGAAATAATGCTTCTCTCCTCTCCCCAAATGTCGCACAAAATCAATTGCCCTTCTACGATGACAGTTGGTGATGCCACTGTCCCTTTCTCATCCTCTGTTGTCAGTCTAGGAGTTACCCTTGACCATCATTTGGAAATGAAAGTTCATGTCAGAAATGTTGTTCGGGCTGCCAATTATGAGCTCCGCCGTATTGGTTCCATCCGCCGTTTTCTCACAACCCAAGCAGCAGCCACACTTGTCTCTGCATTTGTTCTGCCCGGCTGGACTACTGCAATTCTATCCTGTATGGTTCCCATGACTATCTTCTTGAAAGTTTGCAGCGTGTCCAGAATAATGCAGTACGAGTGGTTTTGCGAGTGCCTAGAAGGGACCATATTACTCCTCATCTGATTTCTCCTCACTGGCTCCCAGTGTCTGCTCGGATTGAATTTAAATTGGCATCTATCTGTTATAAATGTGTCCAAGGTTGTGCTCCAGATTATCTGAAGGACTTAGTCCATTTAAAGCAACATCATCATCAATACAAATTGCGTTCATCTGTTGACGCTACCGCTTTACAAGATCGTCCTGTCAATGGCAAAAAAACATTAGGTGACAGATGCTTCTCACATGCTGCCCCTCCATCTGGAACACTATCCCTGCAGAAATAAGAGAAACTAATAACTTTGACTCCTTCCCTGCAGAAATAAGAGAAAAATAATAACTTTGACCTTCAAGCGCTCTCTGAAAACCCACATCTTCCAGAAAGTTTACAATTAGTTCATTTCGCTGTCAATCTATGGGCACGTGTGTGTGTGTGTGTGTGTGTGTGTGTGTGTGTGTGTGTGTGTGTGTGTGTGTATGTGTGTTACTCTGTGGTGTGTGTGTGTGTGTGTGTGTGTGTGTGTGTGTGTGTGTGTGGAAGGGTGTGGGTGTGTGTGTGGGTGTGGGTGTGGGGTGTGTGTGTGTGCTTTTGTTATTATTGCCTTAATTATTTATATATTTTATAGGGAGTTTGTAATGAGCCGCGTGCTCGTTCGACAGAGAAGTGTGCACATAAAAATGTTCATTTTTTATTATTATTATTAAAGCACCGGGGGCAGCCCTCTGTACCAAACAATCAGCCTGCTCTTCTGCAGATACTATTTCGCTGCTGAAGCCGGGAGACGCAGTCCACCCCCAAATCAAGATGCGCACTGGCCACCAGTAGTTAGGGTAGCAGTTTCCTCGTGTCCTCACCCCATGTATGGCCCAGTCTCCAGTAAGAGGCACCTTCAGAAGAAACAAACGTGTGCTGAAGCCTTCATGCGTGTCAGCTTTATTTAATTGTCATCATTATAGTCTAGTCGACCTCTCAGACCCCCTCAAACTCGTACGTGAAAAGAGGCAGCCTTCTGAAAGTTCAGATTCCGAAGAAAGATGTCAGCCAAAAAAAAGGAAGCAAACAACACGAAAAATTCATGCATGATAGCTAAACTATTGACATCCTATTGCGGATGGGCCATACGGGCAAACAGGCAGCGTAGTATAGAAAGGTAGTGTCCACCCTGGAGAGTGTGTGCAGTTTGCACAGCTCGGTAGCCGATTACAATAAACCGATGAGCGTGTTATAAACTGTGATGAGAGATAAGTTTTAAAAGAGTTTCCAAAAAAAAAAAGGTAGAAGATGGTCGAGAAGGGCAGAGCAAAAATGAAATTGACAAAAAAAAAAACAAAAAAACAAACGAAAAAACAACAAAAAAACAACAACAAACAACAAAACAAAATGAAAAACGAAACAAAAACACCAGGAAACCCACAACAAGAATAAAACGGGAAAAAAAGAAATGAAAAAAAAAAGGCAGAGTCATAGGAAGTAACAGAAAGAGGTAGTTACAAATGCAGAACTTTCAAAAGACGAGGGAAGTATTTGTACTGAAAGAGATCCCGGCATCCTTTTCGGGGACACCGGGTCTTACCATCACAAAAACGGGGGGGTTTACCATCACGAAATACGGGGGACCTACCATCCGAAATTCGGGGACCTACATCACGAATACGGGGACCTACCATTTACGAAATACGGGGCCTACCATCACGAAATTACGGGGGCCTACCATCACGAAAAACAGGGACCTACCATCACGAAACATGGGGGCCTACCATCACGAAACGAGGGGCCTACATCACAAAACACAGAGGCCTACCATCACGAAACATGGGGGCCTACCATCACGAAACATGGGGGTCTACCCTCACGGGAAACATGGGGGCCTACCATCACGAAAATAGGGCCTACCCTCACGAAACATGGGGGCCTACCTTCACGAAACATGGGGGCCTACCATCACGAAAACATGGGGGCCTACCATCAAAAAAACCTTGGGGGCCTACCATTCACGAAACAGGGGGCCTACCATCACAAAACCCAGGGACCTACCATCACGAAACATGGGGTCTACCATCACAAAAAATGGGGGCCTACCATTTACGAAACATGGGGGCCTACCATCACGAAACATGGGGGCCTCACCATCACGAAAATGGGGGTCTTACCATCACGAAAAACAGGGGCCTACCATCACGAAAAACACAGGGGTCTACCATCACGAAACACAGGGGCCTTCCATCACGAAACAAGGAGCCTACCATCACGAAACACAGGGGCTAGGGGCCTACCATCACGAAAACACAGGGGTCTACCATCACGAAACCCCAGGGGCCTACCATCACGAAACACAGGGGCCCGCCATCACGAAACACATGGGCCTACCATCACGAAACAGGGCCTACCTCAGAAAAAACAGGGGCCTAACATAAAGAAATGAGGAGCTCTACCATTACGAAACATGGGAGCTTACCCTCACGAAACTGGGGGCATATCATCACGAAAAAATAGGAGCCTGCCATCACGAAACGCATGGGCCTACCATCACGAAACATAGTGGCCTACCTCACGAAACATATGAACCTATTCATCACGAAACACAGAGGCCCACAATCACGAAACATAGCGGGCCTACCATCACGAAACGGACCCTATCATCACGAAAAAATAGAGGCCTACCCTCACGAAACAAGGAGTACCATCGCAAAAACACAGAGGCCTACCATCACAAAAAAGGGCCATCACGAAAAACATGGGGGCCTTACCATCACGAAACACAGAGGCCTAACCCTCACCAAACACAGAGGCCTACCATCACGAACCACAAAGGGCCTACCATCACGAAACATAGGGGCTTACCATCACGAAACATTAGGGCCATCACGAAAAACATGGGCCTACCATCACGAAACACAGAGGCTACCATCACGAAACACAGAGGCTACCATCACAAAACATTTAAAGGCCATCACGGAAAACATTTGGGGCCCTTTCCCTTTACGAAGCACAGAGGCCTACCATCACCAAACACAGAGGCCTACCATCACCAAACACAGAGGCCTACCATCACGAAACATAGGGGCTTGCCATCACGAAACACAGAGGCCTACCATCACGAAACACAGAGGCCTACCATCACGAAACATAGAGGCTTACCATCACGAAACATAGGGGCTTACCATCACGAAAAATAGGGGCTTACCATCACAAAACATAGGGGCCTACTGTCACAAAACATAGAGGCTTACCATCACGAACATAGGGCCTACTGTCACGAAACATAGAGGCTACCATCACGAACTGGGCTTACCATCACGAAACAAGCGGCTTACCATTTACGAAAACATATGGGCTTACCTCACGAAACATAGGGGCTTACCAACACGAAACTAAGGGCTTACCTTTACGAAACATAGGGGCTTACCATCACGAAACATAGGAGCTTACCGTCACGAAACATAGGTGCCCACCATCACGAAAACATAGGGCTACCATCCCGAAACATAGGGGCCTCCATCACGAAACACATGGGCCTTTCCATCACGAAACATAGGGCCTACCATCTGAAATAAGGGCCTACCATCACGAAACATAAGGGCCTACCATCACGAACACGTGGGCCTACCATCACGAAAACATGGCATACCCCTCACGAACACATGGGCATTTCCATCACGAAACATTGGGATCTACCATCCCGAAACATAGGAGCCCACCATCACGAAACACATGGGTCCCTTCCATCACGAAACATTGGGGCCTACCCTCACGAAAATAGCGGTTTACCATCCCGAAACATTTGGGGCCCACCATCACGAACCGCATGGGGGCCCACCATCACGAAACACATGGGCTACCATCACGAAACACTTGGGCCTACCTTTACGAAAAATAAGGGCTACCATCAGAAACATAAGGGGCCTACCGTCACGAAACATAAGGGCCTACCATCACGAAATACATGGGCCTACTATCACGAAACACATGCGCATACCCTCACCCAAACTTGGGGTCTACCATCCCGAAACATAGGGCCTACCATCACGAAACACATGGGCCTACCATCACGAAACATAGGGGCCTACCATCACGAACATAGGGGTTTTACCATCCCGAAAATGGGGCCTACCATCGAAACGCATGGGCCTACCATCACGAAAACTAGGGGTCTACCATCCAAAAACATAGGTGCCTACCATCACGAAACGCATGGGCCTACCATCACGAAACATGGGGTTTACCATCCCGAAACATAGGTGCCTACCATCACGAAACGCATGGGCCTACCATCACGAAACATAGGGGTCTACCATCCCGAAACATAGGTGCCTACCATCACGAAACGCATGGGGCCTTTACCATCACGAAACATAGGGGTCTACCATCCCGAAACATAGGTGCCTACCATCACGAAACGCTGGGCCTACCATCACGAAACATAGGGGGTCTACCATCCCGAAACATAGGTGCCTACCATCACGAAACGCATGGGTCTACCATCACGAAACATAGGGGTGTACCATCCCGAAACATAGGTGCCTACCATCACGAAACGCATGGGCCTACCATCACGAAATATAGGGGTCTACCATCCCGAAACATAGGTGCCTACCATCACGAAACGCATGGGCCTACCATTGCGAAACATAGGGGCCTACCATCACCGAAATATAGGGGTCTACCATCCCGAAACTAGGTGCCTACCATCACAAAACGCATGGGCCTACCATCACGAATATAGGGGTCTACCATCCCGAAACATAGGTGCCTACCATCACGAATACGCATGGGCCTACCATCACGAAACGCATGGGCCTACCATCACGAAACGCATTGGCCTACCATCACGAAACGCATGGGCCTACCATTGCGAAATGGCTTGCCATCTCGAAATGAGGGGGCCTACGATCATGAGACCGGAGGCTTATCCATCACTAAACATGGGGGCCACCATCACGAACCTCGAGAATCTCTCATTACGAACCGTGATGAGGGACGGGTGGAGGGGGTGTATGGCTACAATCACCAAACCACGGGGGCCTAGCATCACGAACAACGCGGGTTTGGGACTATCATGAACCACCCATGCCAGCCAACGAACAAGTATAACGTGTCAGTGACACAAGGGCTGCTGTGAGTCACGGCAACCAAAACCATTCTTGAAAACTGTGATGAAAAACTGAAATATCAACCATGACCTTAGAACTATATGGAAGGAACAGGTTTAGTGAGTGGAGAGCACAGTATCCCCCATGCATCCAAAGCCAGTATTGCACCAACTTCAGGCTCAGAAGTCACCTTTGCGGCTTCCTGCTGTCACTATGTTCTCAAGATGTACGTGGATGAATGCCCGTGTGGTACTGAGCCACAGACCAACAACCGTCATCCTGCAGTTTTATTAATTACGTATGTTTAACGTTAAATTGTATTCCTTTCTGGTGTTGATTTTTATGCTATTGTCAGTACATGCTGAGTGCTTAACTACGATCCTTAAATGCTGAATACTAAATAGTGATAACATGCTGAATGATAAACTGTCATCTTTACATGTTGATTATAATATATCATTTTCTTAGATAAATATCAATCAATACAATTACATACTAAATGTTGAATAGTAGCCCTCTTATGCTGGATGTTAAACTACAAACCCGAAATGTTGACTATTAAACTACGATCCTCACAATTATGCTGAATACTGGCTAAATGTTAATGTGTAACCCTATCACAGAACATTAAACTTTAGTCTTCATATGTTGGATGTTAGAATGAAGGCTTTACATACCGAATGATTCGCTACAGTTTTGATATATTGAATGTTAAGCACTAATAATTTCATAATGAATGAGAACTATAATCATCATATGTTGATGCTCACAGATTGAGTGCGTACCTGTTATACTGACATCGTGAATATTAAACTGTGCTGAATGTTGATCTGTAATCCATTTGTGTTGAACGTCAAGCTTCAATGTTTTTATTTGTTTAATGTCACTTTATAATTCTTACATTGTTATATGTGACGATCGTATTCGTAATGTAAAGAACATAAAAGGATAATACATAAATATTGCATATCAAACTATAATCCTTACGTCCTGAATATCGAACAATAATCTTAACAATTACATGGTAATCTATAGTTTTCGTAGTTTTGGTATACTTCCATGCTAAATCCTAAACTGTATCCTTCCACGCCAAGGGTTAAGCCTAAACCTTGCATATTCAAATAAAATTGCAATCTTTTCATTCTAAATGTTGACCTATTTTTACATGTAACGATGGATGTTAAACTATAAACCTTGTAGGTTGAATGTCACACATATTCTCTTCTTGTTGAATGTTAAACTTTTGACAAAAACTTCAATGCAAAACCAACAAAAGCATGAGTTTGATTGATGAAACATTGTAACTTTAGAGACAGATATTAGGCGAAAGAAACGAAACGCTTAGCAGAACTGAACTTTTAACGTTTATGTATGTCATTCTGCTTTTCGTTTGCGTGTTTCTGCGAAGAGTTGCGATGAGAGAGAGCGTGGGGAAGGAAGAGAGGGCGGAGAGGGGATTGAGGTCAAGAAGAGGTGTGTGGAGTGGGGGGGGGGGGGGGGGGGGGGGGGGGGGGGGGGGGGGGGATAAGACAGAAGAGATTACGAGCAATAACATCAAAGAGGGAGAGGGTAAAAACAATCCGCGTAGTCGTCGGATGAATAGAGATTAGGCGTCCTATTAGCCTTACGGCCCTTAAGGACATGTTGCTCACAAAACGAAGTCTGCCCATGAGTCGTGGGCACAGTGCGTCTGTTTGTTTTGTCTTTTGTTGATGGGATCGAATTTGTCCACGGTGTAGAAGTGGGACGATTTCTTCTCCTTCTCT